>OZ019976.1:14497258-15697258 GCA_963970395.1 Ephialtes manifestator
ACATCATACTTGTATATTAAATTCAATATACCAATTTTTGCATAAAAACTTCCAGTGCTTGTATATTAAATTTCAAGTAGATTTTTTTTACAGTGTAATTTACCTGATAAGGATCTTCCCTGTTAGCCGAAAGTCAGCATTCAGCGGAACCATTTCGTCTCTGTTGGCTGGAAAAACTGACCAATTCTATTTTGAACTGCCTACTTCGAAGAATCAAAATTCTTCTACGATGAGCAACCAAACTTATCCCACGATGCGTCCAAATTATGCCACTACGATATTTGAAACCAGAACAAAATATTGAAATATTGAAATAAATACACTTAAAGCATAAAAAGTAACAGTTTGTATATGAAAAAAACTCACCACGTAAAATACTAACCTGCAAATAGTTATTCGTGATATTCGGTTTAAATCTAATACTTATTACATCACTTATTACGTCACTTGTGGAATTAACCGTAATTAATTATCTTACTAAATTAACTGGCATTGTCATTGGTGAATCAAGGTTATGTATAAGATTTATGAACGTATCCAGTAAACCACGCAACGGGAATTCGCCCTTAGCGGCAAAGAAAGAGACTCCAAACTCGGGGCGCCCGAGCCAACGTTTCGGTCCTGCCACGCTACACGAGAACGCTAGTACCGAAACTACCGCTAGGTGGCTACCGACGCTAGTGTTTCTCGCAAGCGAAGATCGCAAGTAGAGTGCTTATAAGGAGCGCCCGCAAGCTGTATCTGTAGCAATAGCGAGTATTAGACATACTGTGTCATATATACCGAGTTCGCCCAACTCTCAAATGGGCTTCATTCTACATAAAGGTGAAATAATTTTTGTGAACCCGCTTTCAAAGCGGGCATTTTCGATATAAAACAAAATTAGAAAGCACTTCATCAAAGTATATTTACCAACGACCAGAGTTGTAAAACCCTAATAATTTTAGTAATAAAGTGGTAGAATAATGTGCTTTATTATTATGATTTCTTACTAATACCATAATACAGCTACTATAATATCATGTGTATGTTTTTTTTTACAAACAAAATACACATTTTCAATAAAATTTCACTGTAATTTTTTTGACGAACGAAATGAAAAATATAGTTAATCCATTGCGAAAGTAACGGAGGTTCGTAACACTTACATTTTTCTCACAATTACTTCCAATATTTTGTTGAAAATTATGTTTTTAATGCTGCAATTGCAAAGTTCAAGAATCATTATATAATCGCTGCAGGTTGTTATTAGGCGATCATAATTTCGAAACGAACTGTACTATAATCGTGATTTCTTGCTACTGCAAGAATTACTATGTAGATTTACAAATCTGACCATCACAACAGTAATTCCAAGTCCATGATCTGGATCAACACATATGATCTACCCTCATAAAAACCCTGCGCCCAGCGAAACAACTCTACATACCTCGCCGATTTTTCAACCATATCCTCCATGACCAGCAACGGCAATATTTGAAGATTTTTCCAGCAACTAGCTCTCGAAATCTAATCTCTTTCTAATCTCTCGTTCATCTCGTACAATCCTAATCTCGAGGGGCGCCTCCTCGAAACGCCCCCTCGTCAAGAATCCAGTAAAGAAGATCTCCATCATCTCACCTCCGAAGGAGAGAACAAGACTTCTTTAGCCCAACTCAAAGAAATCCAAACGAAAGTTCATTTCAACTAACATAAAAATGAAAAGTTGCTTAGTTGAAATATCAATATTACTATATCATGATTTTTTTTTAATTCTCCTTACCCCTAAAAATGCGATAATTGTAAGTTATAAACGAATTTAAAAAATGTATTTGTATATAGGCAACGATTATTCATATCTTAAATATATTTCAAAACGATTTTCGATAATTTATGTATTATTTATTTTTCATCGAAACTTAAAAAAAAATGATTAAAACGTAAATTGTCGTTCTTATTTATCTGTAAAAGAAAAAGTTATTATTGAGAAGAACCTCTAGGGAATTGCGTGCTTTGGAACAGTAGATATAATATATCACATACGAGTCTAGATATGGATCACCAACCTCCAAGGTTCGAGACCTTTAAGAAAGCGAATCAAAGTCCTAACCCACACATATACACACAACTATGTGAATATAGCATATCAGCTTTATCGGTTCTCCAGTGGCCTTCGTGTGCCTCTCATATCTCGATTGGTCTAGACCAATAGAGCGCTCTAGTCGCGAGGGCAAACTCACTCACTCGCCCATTCTCTCTCATTCTCTCTCGACGATAGTCACCCCTTTTGCTAGTTCTACTCTCGGGCGCACGGTCCAACTCGCGGATTGAAAACGCGTATAAACCGCGCCGTCGTCGCTACGCCATATGGCAGACCTCATAGAGTGAACAAGTCCAAGTGCAACAATCACCGCTGCAATGCGTGCGCTGATACACTGCACTTCTCCTACCTGAAGCCTTCTAGTGCGTAAATGCAAAATCGCAAACTAACGCCAGCAAAATCACTAGGATCTTCACGGTAGTTTGTCTCAGCTGAAAATATTGTTCAAAAAATCTATTGGCGATCTTTATTTGGTAGCGATTATGTTTTACCAGGTATTATATAAATTCACAAATATGAGATATATTCTTTATTACGGTATTAAATCAACCCCGAAAAAAGAATGCATTCCTTTACCGACATAATTGCTACAATTAATAGTGTACTATACGGACAATCGTTGAATCACTAGCATTTAAAATGTATGTTCTACTTGTGGGATGAATTATGAGAGTTTCAGTGTAATAATAAAGAAAGTGGCTCGGAATGTCGGTTACTAAATTTTTTTCTAAATTTTGACGTACGTCGTCAAAGTATATAAAGCTTGCAGCAATTACTATGTCAACCGAATAAAAGATACTTGAACTAAATAATTACTCATTATTCTTTTTTTTAACTGATTTAATTTCTTTACATATGGAGGATTCCACGGGACTTTCGCCACCCCCCAAAAAAAAAAAATCTCAAATTTCATCTAAAAATCAGGTTCAGCGGTGTCTATTGATGGATCAAATTTCAAAATTCTAAAAAAATAGTTGACCGGAATATGCAAATTTTTTTTGTTTTTTATCGTTTTTCATTTAATCTGTATTATCTCAGAAACTATTGATCGTATCGAAATCATTAAAAGACGAAAATGTGCATTTTTTTAATGGCCAACAAGAAAAAAGTATATTCAAAATTAATTGCTTAATTGCAGGTCACATTTTATGGAAGAAACAACAAAATTATTTTTTTTTATGGTTGGACTTCAGATTTTTTCATCGGACAAATTGTCTCGGAATCTTTAAGTGATCGCCGAATTTTGAGTATTTTTTTTTTCATGGGATGGCCCAATGCTGTGACGTTACAGCAATTTGAATGTTTTTAATATATAAAAAAAAATCCATATTCAAAATTAAAATTAATTAAAATGGTTGGACTTCGGATTTTTTCATCGGACTAATTGCCTCGAAATCTTTGAGTGATCGCCGAATTTTGAGTATTTTTTTTTTCATGGGATGGCCCAATGCTGTGACGTTACAGCAATTTGAATACAGCAAAAAATATTCAAATTGCTGTAACGTCACAGCATTGGGCCATCCCATGAAAAAAAAATACTCAAAATTCGGCGATCACTCAAAGATTCCGAGGCAATTTGTCCGATGAAAAAATCTGAAGTCCAACCATAAAAAAAATAATAATTTTGTTGTTTTTTCCATAAAATGTGACCTGAAATTAAACAATTAATTTTGAATATATTTTTTTTCTTGTTGGCAATAAAAAAATGCACATTTTCGTCTTTTAATGATTTCGATACGATCAATAGTTTCTTAGATATTACAGATTAAATGAAAAATGATAAAAAACGGAAAAATTTGCATATCCGGTCAAATATTTTTTTAGAATTTTGAAATTTGGTCCATCAATAGACACCATTGAATCTGATTTTTAGAAAAAATTTGAGATTTTTTTTTTTTCGGGGTGGCGAAAGTCCCGTGGAATCCCCCATATATCAATCTCCATATTCTAATATTCATTTCATACATACAACTTTATTTACAATTTGATTTGTATCTCACAAAATCCGAAAACGCCCGCAAGATTTTGTTTTGTAAAAAAAAGTTTAACACAAACGACGCCGATAGTTTTGAAATACTTATTTTTTATTTCCTTCCAAGGACGGAAAACATGACAATACTCAGTACGTTGCTCAATCTGGAAGTGCCAATCACTGTACCGTTTGGAAATAAGCAAAGTTTTAATCTATCGCCGGTCGTAGGCTGGAGACATTGCCTTATCGTTACGTACACAGAGACAAACGTTCGTTCAACTGCACTTGTACTCACGCATAAAGCTAATGGAATTCCCATCGGGTTTATTAGATTCGTGATTATTGTTCACCATGACCTTTACTTTCCACAGCGCTAATGCTCAGTACCGTTGCTTCGATGATATTGTCAGCTCTTGACTGGTATGTTGTCATCGATTTTCAGATTGCATATAGTAAGAGAGATAGGCAGTGCAGATTGACTGAATATTGAAAAAAAATAAAACGACGTAGAGTCTTTGTTAATGAAATCAAAGGCCGCAGCTCTCTCGAGAGAATGATAAGGCTTGGTATAAACACAACGTTTCTAGGCCACTTTCACCTTCCATGTCTTACTGTCCTAGTATCCTAGCTCGTAACCTTAATCACGCCAAGTTGAGACACTGGTATTTCAAGTGCGATAATACGAGCGTCTATATATACGTAACTATTTGCATTCATAATTTATTATCGCTCGGAGTCGTGATCCTGTTGAATGCTTTATCGTCGGGCTCTTTCACTATTGTCTTACGCCGAGAAATCGTGGTAGTCCTGACAAATATTGAGTGACATTTATTAAATGTTTATTTATGCAACAATTTTTTATTCGAATTATAACTGTGACTTATTAATTATTAAATGTTAGGACTATTAGGATTTATTATATTTTTTCCTACGTGCTTCTTTGTCCATGTAAGAGTGATCCACTGAGAAAAGTTAATCTCAATGCATTCTGATTGTTGTCACATGATTTTAAATATATATATTTATTTAGTCAGACCATTATTTATTGATACAATAATTATGAAAGTATTATCACTTCCGAGAAATATGTACATATACAGCCAACCATAAATTTTTCTGACAATGAGCGTTCGTCGACTTTGATACGAATACGCATAAATTTGCAAAGTCCTTTCACCATTCCTTACGTTCTCTCTAGATCGAAAATGAGATTAGAAAAATCCTTGTTTATAGTCATGCAACATGATTAATATCGTAACGTAGATTTTTATCGAACCGTATCCAACTTTTAAGAAGTTGAGGGTTTATATTTCTACATTCCACCTTTTTGCAATAAAAAACCCGTTTGATATTTTTAAGCATTGAAATAAAACTTTGCACGGAAACGAAGCCGTTACTACTTCAATATTGTGGAAAAAATTAATGAAAACCGAAAGGGCCATTAAAATTTAACGAGATGTCGAATTTACTTAATGCTATATGCCCTAAATGCCCTGCATCATCGTGCGATTTTCAAGCTTCCGAACCGAAAATAAATTTCTACATAAATCAAGATACCATTAAAGTTGTTTGCAACAACGGCGTAGCGTTATTCTGGGACGACAAAATTAGAAATTTTGCATCTTTCTAAATTTATGCAACTGCAATGGACGCGCAATTGGTGTGTGACTTCGGCGGACCCTCTAGTTAAGTATCAATTGCGCGCCACATCCGAAATACTTTTTCGGAGTTTCTGATGTATTTTTTAGTAGGAACTCCGTAAAAATAGTGCTGTCAGTATCGGCCATTGTCGCAGTTCCTCTGTGCCTTCGTGTAAATGCAATACAGTAAAACGGGCAGGGGGGCAAAACGGGCATCACGACTGAAAATGACAATTGGGGGCAAAACGGGCACCGGTTCAATTTTTTCGAACACGACTTTTTTCAATTTCCTGACATTTCTAACTTGAAAATTTCGGAAAATAGTTGGTGATATCAAGAAAACAGGCAGGGGCCAACACGGGCATCATGACTGAAAATGAAAATTGGGGGCAAAACGGGCAGCGTTTCAAATATTTCGAAAACGACTTTTTTTAATTTCCTGACATTTCTTACTTGAAAATTTCGGAAAATAGTTGGTGATATGAATAAAACGGGAGGGAGGCAAAACAAGCAAAAAATTCATTTGACTACACTTTTTTCGGAAAAATGTGATTACAAATTTTTCCGAAAAGTAATTTGCTCAACAAAGTTTCGAAAAAAAGTTCTGAACGGATGGTTAAAAAAATTCTGATGTGATGAAAATTATCGTTTTTATCTCATCAACAATTTGACGTATTTTCCGCACTTTCCTTATCTAAGGATCGTAAAAAACTGAGACAAATCGTTTTTACGAAAGTTGAGACGGTGCCCGTTTTGCCCCCAATCCCGATTTTGAATGGAGGTGCCCATTTTGCCCCTCTGCCCATTTAGCCCCCATCTCCCCTATGACTTGGAATATGATTTGGAATAGGTTTTGGAATAGGACTTGGAACAGGACGGCATATGATAAAACTACCTGGGTAGAAATCTGTCAGGGCTTGCCTTATCAGGATCAGGCCCCGATTGGGGAATCCCACGGCTAGCCCTATTATGGAAAGCCTTGCTTGGCCCCGATCGGGAGATGCCACGGCTAACCCTATTATGGAAAGCCTTGCTTGGACCTGATCAGGCAGTGCCACGGCTAGCCCTATTATGGGAAGACTGACCAGGGCGTGATCCGACGCAATCCGTTGCCGCCGTATTAGGTGTAAGATCAGGCAACCATGAAGTAGCGCTGATTAGGCTTGCCTTACGAGTGCCTCATTTCCTACTTTATCCCGTGTGACTCAAAGTAGAATTCAGGCAGGTATCATATTCCATACCTATTATACTTATGGATTGTTACCGTAGAAATAAATTATGACGTCAGGTTCCAAATAATCTTTTGAATCGAAATTGTTCGTCGGCAGCCGAATTGACAATGTTCGCAGCGTTCGCTGCCACGGATACGCCGGTGTCAAAACATAACCTTACTTTCGCATTCTTGGAATACTAGTGTCAGGTCAGTCAAATCAACGGTTTAAATTTTACTCTTTCCAAATATTGTTTGTCCGCCATCTTGATGTTATAAATTTGAAGTTTACATTCATAATAAAACTAAGATTGTTCATTTTCGTCCGACATCATTGAACCCACCATATTAATGAATGAAAAATTCAAGTTCGCAATCGGCGAATTAAAAATATCATTTATAAAATCGAAATATCGCATTCAAGGTGGCGGACAAAGATACTTTTGGCAATAAATAAATTTTATGCAAATAAAGTCAGTTTTTCCTTTTTCGACCGGCATATTAAATCGGCCATTTTGATTTTACGAATTTTGAGTTAAGGTCACTTCTGTGCCAAGATATCTGTCTTGTAAGGTCGACGAATTTTAGTTGGAAGTTTTTGGCAGAATCACCTTTAAATATTGGTTCCATATATTACCCGCTCGCATCACTCCCTTTACTGTTATCGTAAAATGCACTATTATGGAATTACCGTATGACATATCCACATAGTTGGTTTGGTCTAGTGGTTAGCGTGCTCAGTTAGGTAGTTAGGTAAATAGGTAGGTCCCGTAGGTCTTAGGTTCAAATCCCGCGTGCAGCACTTCTCGAATAGTGTTAGAAAAAACCGTCTCCGAAGACGATTCGCTTTTTTTTGCTATATTAATAGAATTTTATTGTTCATATTACTACATAATGCCCTGGAATTAATAATTAATCGTAATATTATTTATAATGAACGTAAATACAGCCTTTGGAAGTTATTAGGCATTCTCAGCGCAGCCTTATAATAGCCTGGTTAGGCAACCTGAGCAGGGCCAGATGTGACACAGCGTTACAGTTCGATTCAGGGCGCTATCAGGTTGCCATAAAAGCGCCCTACCAGGGCACTCAGGCGGTCTGATAACGCCCGGACTAGGGCCCGAAGATAATTTCTACCCAGGTATGTATCGCGTTTGGCTTGTGTTACATTGCGCCAAACCTCGTTTACCAATCGCCCAACTTGTGTCGAACTGGGACATGTCGAGTTGAGCCATGGGACAGCCCTGCCGTGTCGAGTTGAGCTACGGTACAATCCTGCCGTGTCGAACTCAGCCAAGATACAGTATTGGTGTGTCGAGTTAGCACACCGAAGAGTTTTGCTGTGTCGAATTAATGATGTGTCGATTTTCGTCGTGTCGAGTTAGTGATGTGTCCAGTTTTACTGCGTCGAGTTGCCATGTGTCGAGTTGAATTCGTGTTCAATTGCCTGTGTCGAGTTGGGTCTGTGTTCACTTGCCTGTGTCGAGTTGGGTCTCTGTTCACTTGGGATGTATAGAAACGAGGTACTGCCGAACAGGACTTAGAATAGGACTTGAAAGGGAAAGGAATACATACCATTTGAAAAAAAATTGCAATCTAGCAAACAAGCCTGCAAAGTACGAATTGGAGCATTGCTCATTGCTTCCTCATTATTTCCGAGTATTCACGAGAATACCGAAATTGATAACTCAGTACCTAAAAGAGTGAAATCTGAGAAACACTGGTGAGGCCATTTGCAAAGTTCAACTTGGTAGATTTGTTAATTTACTATTTGCTAGAAGTTTACATCGTGCAATGTATTCGTGTAGTCAGTATCATTGGTCCCCACAATTTAAATGCGTCCGATTCCTCAGCGTGGCTGCATCACTTCGCCTGGCCAATAAATTGCTTCCTGTCATTGTCGCGAGTCATCTTCGTCGGCTGGACCGATGCACTGCGATGCATTGGATGGCGAGTGCGTCGGACCGGTTGGTCCAGAGTTCCCTGTGTACAGCAACAGCTATACGTCCAAGTCCAACGGATCCCCGCACTCCAGGCATATCGGAGAGTCCAGCTCTCGACGATGCAGCAGCAACAAGCAACAGCAGCAGCAGCTTCGTCTCCCTCTCTCTATCATGGTTCTCGCTTTTCCCCCTTGCCATGATCTCGGACGCTCAGGCTTTGCGGTGTGCGCGAGAGTTACGACGAGTTACGAGAAGAGCTGCGATCTCCAGTGGTCCCTCGATCGGCACTCCACGCTAATAATTCGAGTTCCGTCGTCTCATTTTTCTTCGTTGCAATGCCGTACCCTCTTGCCTCTCCTCAACCCTCTCTATCGAGTAGCGTCGCGAAAACCTTGAAGATACTTTTTCGAAGTAACTCCTCGTCGCCATTCGTATAAATTCCGTGCTCCAGTAAGCCCAACGTCCCTAACAAAAACAGTATTAAAATATCGCACAGAAATTATTTTTATTAATTAGTACATTGTTCGAATAAAATTGTATTTTGAATTAATTATTTCAGTAGTGCAAGCATTGTTACTATTATACTTTTTTTTAAATTCATTTCAACGGTATTATTCTACTGTCTCGATAAAAATAAATATGGACAATGGATAAATGTAAAATTCTCAATAAATGAATGTTCAAATTTGAATGGGATATCAATTAACGGTACAACGAATGTTATGGTAAAAATTAAATTAAATTTCACTGAATATAAATTAATGCCGTAGGATACCAGACGTAATCCACTGGACCTTGTATATTTACTTGGGGAGTAATCAATATAGTTGCATGGGATTGCAAAGGAGGATTTGGACTCTCGATTCCCCGGAGAACAAGAGGAAAGTGTAACCGAGTACTGCTACAACGTATACATAGTATGCTATAACTTGGAATTGCGAGGGAGTGAAAGAGAAAGAGATAGCGAGAAAGAAAGAGGAAGAGGGTCGTGACTCTGGTAGCCTACATCTGAACGCGTGGCTATCTCTCTGGCTATCCGTATGTCTCGCTGGCGCGGCTGTTCGCTTACAGCTCTACCAGCAACGGCAGCAGCAGCAGCAGCAGCAGCATCGGCAAACCAGAAGCACCGACTCACTGGTATTTACGGGGCTCCACGCGCGCGTGTATACCTCAAGCACCACGGCCTTATCCCGGCACAGTGGCCTTGCTTCGCACGCGAACAACCGAGCATCCGACCGATTTAACCACGAAAAATCAACAGAATCTTCTCCGAACATTACTACAATTACGAAAAGCAAATAACAGAAAATCTTCTTTTTTTCCTTTGATTGCTTAGTCATAAGAACTATTCCATGTTGCATACTCGAAAGACTCAGACCGCAGAATCTTCGTCCTTCGATCTTCCGATTGCGAACAGAAAAGAATATAATTTTTTTTTGTTTTAATTGTTTATTCAATTTTATTTTAGTTACCAGAAAAACTCATTTCGGTGTAGAGCTCGACGGGAATTACGACAGAATAGGTTTGTTTTTATTGAATAAATCATATATGATTCAAATCATATTATATTACACCGGCAATTGAAATAATAAATTTACATATCGGCCAGTATAATATAATTTAATCAATTAAAAGAAAATTTTGTTTCAGTCATGTAAACTTTTATTGATTGCTCCGGGTCTACCCATTAAAGGTATTTTATTGACGATGCTAAATTTTGTATTTTTTTGCCTATGAAAAAAAATACTGTGAAGCAAAGAGGAGAAGATAAATAAATAAATTGACCGAAATAATTATCGATTTGTTATTCGTTGGTTCTTAAAAGAAAGTTTATGTATAATATATGTTTGAATAAACTCCATAAACCCCGGTACACAATGTATTCACGATATATATCATCATCGGAAAGGCCCACCGATTTCAGCCAAAATAGTGTAATTTGTTTTAGTAAAAAAAAGTCGTATTAAAAATATCATTTATCTGCTGTTTTCCAACGATGTTATAATAATTTTTAAAAAATGTAGAATATAATAAAGAATAACATTGCAAAGAGTGAAATTGCACCCACATTTTTTTATCTTCGTACTGAAGAATCTTTAAAAATGATCATAACACAGCTGCAAACAATTAATCGAGTAAGATTTTGAATGTAATTATTATTTACTACTTGAAAACAAATAAAATTTTCGTGTTGTCTGAATTCAGATAGCTGAACTCCATGACCAGCAATAACTTCTTGGGCATGATTATAATAATGTTTTTCTTTTTGCAATGGTTAACAAAATCATTAATTTTTCTTATCATGTATTATAATATTTTTTTATCTGTCAATTTGGAAAAACCCACTAATCCGTTTAGCAAATAAGAATCTTTCGAAATAAACCAGCTTCGGGCTTATAATCATCAGCAATATTTGTTTCACGTTACACATTTTGTAAACTCATGTTCTTGTTTCGATACATTAAAATGAAAAATCCTGATTCCATACGGAGAAAACGGTTTTGCTAAGGCAGCAAATCTTTTGTTAAAATGGTGATAACATTGCATTATTTGCTAGCCTAAGTCTAAAATCGATTTATCTTACAAATCTTCTTGCTAGATTAACAAGTCTTTTTGCTTTTACTATACTACAAAAAGTTTGGTGGCCCAACAAAAACGTTTTCTCCGTGCAAGACTAACTCTGAGATTTCGTCGATCTAAAGTGAGCCTCAAAAGTTTTCATCGTTCAGATAACGTATGCGACTGCCACGATCCATGAAAGGCTCAAGACCAGAGCGCGCCGCCGAATGCACAAAGTTACGTGCGTTGTGCGAGGGTGCGCGTAGAGGTGTATACGCGCTCTCCGTCGTAGACGACACGTACATACGTTCTTGTATACATACATATATAGAGAAGAAGGTATATCTATGTACGGAACGTACGTACGCGCTGCTGAGGAGGTTGGAAACGTGCGTGCGTGAGCCCGCGGCTGCGAAGCGGCTGGCAAGTCGTGCGGGGTGCCGGCGGTTGCGGAGACGGCGGCGCGCGAGTTGGTGTAGGTCCAGGGCCCGTCGGCTCGGCCAATCCTCGCACGGGAATTCGTGGCAGAGCGTCGCGAACGGCCAATCCACGTGCTCGGTGCTTCGGGTTACTGACCTGGCCAACGCGTTAAATATCCCATCCTGAAAAATATCGCGGCTCTCTCCCTTCCTTCGTTCCTTCTCGCTCTCGTAGTCAACCAACCCTCTTGCAACCGTTTTTCCATCTTTCTCCCTCTTTTATACACGCGTTTCCTGCCTCGCTCTCTGCCGTTTCCCGTCCTTCTCTTCCTTTCTCTCCGCTGTTATTGCGCTTCTTCTCGGGCCCGACTCTTTCATCCTTTTCCCTTCTCCAATCATCCTGTCTTTCGTCGTTCTTTCTCTCCTTGCCCTTCTCCGTTTCTTCTCTCCTTTTGCGTTGTCCATGTGCCGACATAAAAAGTGACCGGAGAGGGACGCAGAACGAATGATAGAGGGAGAGAGAGAGGGCTCGCGGGCTCACATATACCCCCTTTGTTTGCTCGGCCACGTTCGCAAGCTATGCCGCCTCGGTCTGGGCTCGCTTCGTATTTCATTGATTAGTATTGCCCATTAAAAGGGCGCCTTTATTTCATACCGACGCGGCGCTCCTCTGAGAGCTCTATCCCGAACGAAAGAGCTGATCCCCTTGGACTCTTTCTATCATCCCTCTACCGCACTCGCCTTTCTGACAGGAAACGCATCGAACTCCAAACCACCACGCCCCTTCGACGATACAATTTTACAGACAATTGCTCGTCCTTTCACCTTTGGAATACTCAAAAAGACACACACGCAATAATTGTATAATGGTTTTTTTTTCGCCGAGTTGAAATTATTTTATAATTTTATTGTGCACGAAGGTTAGCGTTCAGAGCCATTGTCGGTTGTAATGAAAATTATTAAATGAATCTACCATTTTTTTTTGTATCGATAGCCGCCGTGTATTAATAGTATGTGTAAGGAACAATCTGTTAACTTAGAGTTATCACGGTAGAATTCGCTCCGGGAACTTTTAAGTGACAATGATTAATTATTATCTGCAACTAACCTGGTTCTTTTTATCACTTGGATACACAAAAGTTTGAATTTGTGTAGTACTATGACAAATCGAAGGTATTTTAGGTGGCCCAGATCATATAAATATCAAAGTCCAATATTCAAATGTATTGAATACTATATTTTAATGATTAATAGAATATCCATATATAGATATACGTAGACTGGGTCAATAATTAAATCATGGTTGAAAAATCGAAATTCCACTTCGCAATTGTTCCTGCTGATAGACTTTTCATAGTCGTTTATTTACTCTAAAAAAAATCTGGTATTGGCAACTGTAAAGTGTCATCTATTTATTTTAATACAATAAAGTATTAAAGCAAAATTTAAAAAAATCATTCATGTAAGTTTGCGATGATTTATAAACATTCCTGAAATTATGGCAACTATAAAGAGACAGCTGTTTACTTTTAGTCCATTCGACAATACTTTTATAGTTACCATAAAAATACCAAGAATAAGCGAATTCGCTAGAAATAAATATGAATGAAATCGTGGATCTCCACGATTTCTCCGACTGTTTGTTTGTAAATCATCGCAGCCTTAAGTTTCTTTTTGATACGGACACTTAATAGTTTCCAGGACTACGATTCAAAAAAAAAATCTGGTATCGATTCGTAATTATGGTATAACTGTACCGCGCCAATCTGCTTCTGTCTTTCTTCCTGTGGTTCGAGCGAAGAGCGTGCGCGGGATGTATATACACTCTCGATCGTTGCGCGTAATTTCAAAGATAGCCTTGCTCTTCTCGCTGCTTTTGCGTCCTTCCGAGCGTATCCTCTTGCCGCACTTCTCTCAATGCTTCCGCACGCGCTTGTTCGATTGAAACTCTCCGGGCTATTGACGAGAAAGAGACTATAGTTCGTTGTGGCATCGAGAAAGCACCGAGAGACCTAAGATAGAAAAATCGTGAGAGCGAGTGAGGAAAATAGATAGTTTCAGAGATAAAGGTGGAAAAAAAGAATGAAAAGGAAGGAGAAGAAAAAAAGCGAAGAGGACGCAGTAAAGGGCGGGGGGAGTGAGTGCCGCTGGTGCTGGAGCCGTGCACGCGTACGAGTAGACTGTGCGGGCCGCGCGCGCGTCCACCAGCACAACTAAGGCGGCCCAACCCTTGTGGACTTTTCTATCGATTACCCATCGGTCGAATGGCGCGGCGTCGCTCGCCTCGGCCAACCTGCACCAAGCCACGTCATCCGTAATTCTTCCGTAAATATTTTCAGGTTAATTAGAGCGATTGCACGACAACAGTAGCGCCGAGAGCGAGAAAAAGAGAGAAAGGGTATAAGGGCGCGGGAGGGGCTTTAACGAAGTACAGGGGGTGCAAAACGCGGGATGGAAGAAGCGTTAGCATTATATGACAGCGGTAGCCAGTGTTGTGTTATAATTTTTAAAATGTCACGTTCCAGAAATGGGTGAAAATTATAGCTTGTTCTGTCCATCGCAGCATCATCGACTACGTAAATATGTCATGATGGGCTCTGTTTTTTTTTTATCTCTTCGCTGCTTTTCGCATCTCTCATCTATAGATAACGGTAATGTTAATAGTTGTGTAAATAGTGCTGGAATCTTGCTATTCAAACATAGCAGATTTTGCTTAGAATTTTTTTTTTACAGGATTGTTGTCGTAGCGATGATTTGTAATTTTTTGCAAAGAATCACGGCAGGGATGGACAATTTTTCAATAAAAATTTGTTCAAAATACTTTTTAGTTTGGATAACTCTGGATAATTGTTATGAAAAATCATCGGTTCGTTTTTTACAGCGCACATGGAGTTGCATGTTTATTTCTATTGATTTTTTTCGGTAAGAAAATCATTGCTGGTATCAAGAATCACGGTAGCGACTCAACGCCAAGTTAAAAAAGAAAATTAATTTTGTCTACACACGACGATTTTCTGTCTGACTTGACAGAGCGCTACTGCTTCAAATTGTAATTTATTACTTCACTACTTTAAAGCTCATGAATATATTTTGTTCTGAATATCAAATGGAAATTTCATATTTTCGTTACTGTTGAAATTTTCAAGAATGGTGATGTGCTGTGATAAAAAATGCTTCAGTTTTTATGTAGTGGTTTACTATTTTTAATCAAGGTATGGGCGTGGATATTGAATTCCTTGACGATAAAACCCGAACTGTGGAAGGAAGGGGAGTCGGAAATGCAGAAGCGACGGCAGCCATTGGACTTCAAGAAGGAGGAAGTCGGCGGTTTGCTAACGAAGTAATCAATAATTCTCACATCAGCGATAAAAAAATTGTCGGAACTGTAAATTTTTCGCTCACCTGAAACTTTGTTTTACGTGAACCAAGCCACATTACTTCCGTTTCCGTACTTCTTGATAAAATTTTCAAGGGTTGCAGATCTTCCTATACTGGAAGAAAAACTCAGCATTGGCAACTATAATATAACAGATATTAATTTTCATTTGTATTTAAAAAAAATTATTTATTTCATAATTATCGGAGCTATAAAAAAAAGTCGCAAAGGCTAAAAAAATATACTTTCAACTATTTTAGATTTACCGAACTATAAACAGTTATCCCATAAACTAAACATGATTAGCTATCATTTTATATTTGCCACTATTTTTTTAAGTGTACAGTTATCGATAAACTTTAATGAAATTAAATAAAACTATGAATTGTTCGGAGATCGGTTATTATATACGATAAAAAAAAGATCAGCCATAATTTTCAAACGTAGTTTCGTGAAAGAAGCGTTTTTCAAATTACTACTCGAGATTTTACTTTAGAACAGATATCGGTATATGGTATTTTTTTTATCGTTGACACGGAAGGGACGAACGAAGAGAGAATGGGAAGCGAACGAGCGAGAGAGAACGAAAAGAAAACCGAAAGAAGCCGGGTAATGCGCAAACCGTGCGTTACGACTCCCGGTGGACCTACCAATTTCACTTATCCGACAACGCGTCCGTTGTAACACGCTAGCCAATACGGCAACGAGGACGGAGACGACCCAGTCTTCGTGTGCTTCACGGATCCTTGCACTCGCCCGGTTGCACTTTCAGCGGACCGTAAAAGCTTCACGTCGAAGCATACATGTATACGAGTGCAAAATAACTCAAAATCCTTTTCGCCTTCGAAGGCTCGGACAACGGAAAATCGATTTCATTATTCCATTTTACGAGTTACATTTTATGCGTTTCCAACGCTCCTGGCGAAAATGCGTCCTTAAATTTTCGTCGATGACTTACCTTGATTGAAAGACTAATAAAAAAAGTAGTCAATTTTCTTTTACGTATCAAACGTGCCGTATCATTATAGCATCTTCATTGCAGCAAAATATTTTTTTGAAAAATCACTTTTATACTCTGTGGAATCAATAATTTACACGTGTAATTCAATAATTGAACTTTCAGGTTTTGAGATTTGATCTTTCATCGCCTTATACGAAGAAACACATTTCTATCCATAGAAAAATGGGTATCTCAGTGGCGTGTACCAGCGAGTTTACCGGTACCTCGTAATGACAGGTAGTAACAGCAGCCGCAGCGGCAGCAAGGCACGAATAGATGCATCCGGTACAAGTTGGTTGCGCGAGGCGTGCAGCCGTCCGACGGATACAAAAATCCAGATGCTTGCTTTGGACATGGGCTCGTTGTGTGGTCGCCATGCACCATTGGAGCCCGTTGCACTATATCAGATATGATGAATCAACCACTGCATCGTGCTAGACAAAATCTTCGACATTAACGAGTGCAAATTGACAGTGCAAAAAGCCACAGACATTAATGAATCTCAATTGAAAATCAAATTTCTTGTACACGAAAGTTAGAACTCGGCATGAGTAACAAATGCACATTTCAATGAAATCACAATTTTTATGCACTATCAAATAAATATAAAGTACAACAACTTTTTGAACATAATTTCAGATTCTCTTCGTAATACAAAATAAACTATTTAAAGTAGATACACTCAGAGAAATCGTAATAGTACAGTCAACTATAAAGTGACAACTATTAATTTTTAGCCCATACAACTATTTTCAGAGTTACGGTAATCATGAAAATAGTTACACGGAAAAAAAAGCTTGGTTGGAACTACCAAGTGCTACGGTTATATATGCGCCAGACAATTAATTGGTTAGACCAACCAAGTAATTTGTTAGGTGACCAATTTCTTGGTTAGTCTAACCAAGTGACTTGGTTGGTCTAACCAAGACATTGGTAGCCTAACCAAGAAATTGGTCGATCTAACCAATTAATTGTCTGGCGCATATATAACCATAGCACTTGATTGTTTCAACCAAGCTTTTCTTTCCGTGTATGGTAACTATTTGGTAGTTATAGTAATTATTTGATAGTTGTGGCAACTATGAAACAATTGATCGTACGAACTAAAAATGAATAGTTGTCACTTTATAGTTACTAATACCATCATTTTCTCTCAGTGTACACTGAGAAAAAAAAATCGTTCGAACCAACAAAACGTGCGCTTACGAGCGCCGACAAGAATATTCTTTTGACCGAATGAAATATGTAATTGATCGAAGCAACAGCTGATCAATCCAAAAATGATTCGATTACCATTGCCAAATATTTTGCCCAATCGACAAAGTGTTCTTTTCGTCCCCCTCAAGCGCACGTTTTCTTGGTTCAAACGATTTTTTTTTCTCAGTGTAATATTCGTCATAATCATTATAACGTAAACAGATTTTTCTTTTGACCATGTTTTTGTTGGTGTTATTATTAAAAGTAATATTCTTAATGTACCAAACGTAGTTTTAATAATATCCAATGGTGTAATAATGGTAAGTATTAAACGCAAGTTCGTTATATGTAACAGGGTTTACTGGTCGTTCGTAATGACAGGTAACAGCACCAGTAGGAGAAGAAGAGCGGCAGTAGAGGAGAGGTGGTGCAGTAGCCGCAGCACGTAGACACATCCGTTGCAAGTGGGCTGCAAAAGCACCAGGCTGACTCGGTAAGCCGATTATCCACCTAAATACGAAGCCAGAGCGATGCATGTGGCTTAAATTGATGTCGCCCCTCTGTGCCTCTCTCTCTCGCACTCTATATTTCTCTCCCATTTATCTCTCTTTTTATAACAGTACCCACGAGCCAGAGTAATAACGCGAAGCCACTTGCGTTTCACCGTTAACATTGAGATCACGTTCGTACCCGGCAATTGTCGGTTTTACCTATCCTGCTAAATACAAGAATAAATAACGTGCAACACCATTTCATTTCAATGAGATTCGAGAGCTTTTAATTAATCAAGTTATTAGGCAGAGAATAAAATCATCACAACTCAACATTCGTATATATGCATATCGAAATTTCTCTATCGCCTTGAAGTACGTATCTATACCTATACAATTAGTTATGTAGATCAGAAATTATTGTTAAACCATGTTGCATATCTCCATAACCTCATTTTCATTGCACTAAATTCAACCAATATCGTAATTCGACACGGAGATAAATTTATGTGTCATGACAACATGAAACGGTGCCAACAAAAATCGTTACGTTGGCTGACAAATCAGTTTTGCTATGCTGATAAATCTTTTGTTCGCCTGACAAATCATTTTGCTGGACTGACCAATTTTTTTGGCCTAGCAAAACGATTTTTTTTGTCATGCCACAGAAATTTCTCTTCGTGGACTAACTGTACCGGCTTAGTTATTAAGTAATTGTATGATTATTAAGTATTTGTAGCATTATCAAATGTGACGCATTGTCCGATGAAGACAGATATATATTATTATTATTAATATAAAGATTAGGTTCTGGAAAACACACTATATTACAGTGATAACTGTAATGAACATTGCTCGGTTTGATAATACACACGGAAAAAAAAGATTAGTCTCCATAACCAAGAAATGTGTTAACACAACCAATCGATTATTCTATTTCCCTTACAACTCAAATGGTAATGCCAACGATTCGAATGGTAATACCGACGATTCGAATGGTAGTCTCAACGATTGGATTAATTAACCTAACTAATCTCGCGAGAACTAATCGTGAATAGTTGAGGCAACTAATTTTTTAGACATTGTGTACAGCAAATCGAAAACGTAGTTGCCACAACCAAATATTTCTTTCCGTGCAGAATCGATCCGATGATCAACTTGTTTTGCTTTTTCCGATCTTCAAAAATCTGGAGATTCGAAGATATTTCAATCCTAACTTTCTTGGTACGCAGCTTCATGGTACAATACAAACTTCCGGGAGGAAAAGAATTACGAACTTCGAAGCCTGGAAAAATTGCCCTATTCCAAATAATTACCGCCCCAGGAAGTATTTGTATTTCGGAAAATGTTCTAAAACAAAGGTTGCAAGAAGCAAAAGCTGAATATCCAAAAGTTGGTGAAAGTCTCAACGAGAGAACGTTGCGAGAATTTATGGCTTGGCAGCTTTTCTCCCGAGGCTGTCTCACTGCCACAACTATAGAAAAAGTGCTTTGGATAGAA
Source organism: Ephialtes manifestator (assembly GCA_963970395.1). NCBI lineage: Eukaryota > Metazoa > Arthropoda > Insecta > Hymenoptera > Ichneumonidae > Ephialtes > Ephialtes manifestator. The sequence goes on from OZ019976.1 coordinate 14,516,646, forward strand.
TGAAGAAAGGAAGTTGAAACTGAAGAAGAAGAAGAAATAGAAAAAGAAGAACACGAGGAAGAAGAGAAGAACGAGAGAAACAAGGACGCTATGCGGTCTCCATTTTTCCGTGGGCGGGATTTTGAAACCTGTTTGAGCGCTTTGAAATCTAGAGGGAAATAGAGAAGAGAGCTTGGTGGCTAGAGGCGCGGACGGTTCGTAGGATGGAAGTGGTAGAAGAGGCAGCGCAACCAAGAAGTTGGCTGAGGGAACGGGGAAACCGACGAAGTAGTAGGCAGTCTGAAGACAGAAGCGAGAAAAGAGATAGAAGAGATGGACCTACCGGTCCCAACGAACGTAAAGAGACGACGACTGACAAAAAGCAGTTCGTCGGTCGTTCGCGCCGGTGTGTGAACTCGACTTTACTTGTCTCTCGTGCGTGGTTCTTGTTTCTCTCTTTGTTTTTTTCATGCGTATTTCCCATCATTCCCTCTCATTCTCTCATCCTTTCCCGAGCTTCTTCTTTTGCTATCGCACTGTTGCACTATTTTCTCATTTTTCTCTCATTTACTGTATTTTCCAACAGCTACTGTGCAGCATCGAGTGCAGCATCAGTGCCACTTTGTGCGATATGTGGCTTGTGATATATGCACCCTACATCGATGCATACATTTTTGGATCATAAATAGTAGATGCACGTATCCAATTTTTTACGTTTAAATTCGGGCAATTTAATTCCGACAAGCATAATTTTTAGTATTTATCTGTAACGAACATCAATTTTCTATCAAGGGTGATGGATTTCAATAATTGAATAAATTCTCGAAACAAAATAATAAAACAATTTTCAAAGATTGTTATTATTATTGATGTTCAATAAACTTACTTTACTTTTCTTCATTCTGAGCATGATTTAGGATTTTAACGCTCGTATATTCATAGCAATTCGAGGGAAAAGGATTTTAAATGCATTTCTGGTAAAATTTCGCCCATAGTTGTGATATACAAAAACTGAAATAAAAATCTATTTATAGATGGTAGAAAGTGGTCAAGTATAGAAACGAGGGTACGAGACGACGCACTTGCATTACGTACAATACGTGCACTATGTAATACATGCCGAGTTAAACTCTTTGACGATTTGCCGAGGCAAAGTCAGGGTGAGGCAGCCACCTTGACGACACAACACGACGACGACCACTGGCAGGCTCGCGAACTACCAGCAACACTAGTGGCACGCGGTCGCGCGTTATGTGCCACTGGTGTAGGTACTACCGGACTTTAAGCGTGTGCATATACTCAACAGCGACGGTCACCGATTACGTTCTTGTACTCGAAGCTCCGAGCCAACCAGACGGACCGAGAGCGAGAGTGACTGAGACAGATGCAAGAAGTAAAGGCGCAAGTGACAGATGAACAGGGTGGGACACGCGTACGTAACCGGGAATACGTTTACGCGCGGGCGTAAAGTGACCGTCCATCGTTGGTCGCATAATTGCCCGGCGTTCGACGCTAGACACAGTACATGCACTTGTATAGATGTACACCATGGGCTGTAGTGCGGAATTTTTAGAGCTTAACCGAGATATAAAGAGTATACGAACCGCATCCCATAACGTTTATAGTTCGGGAAACCACAAAGTCGTGTACTGTGCGTTGATAGTACGTTAACAGCGAAATTACGAGTTGTTTTAGAACAGAATTTGTGAGTTAGTGATAGATGGGAAAGTTATTACATTTATGATTATTAAGCCTTTAACAGATCCGTTACTCGTTGAACCAAAAATATTTCGTCAAATTTTTGACACCTTTCTGAATCAAGTTAGTACAGGAATTGGACATTTTTTAAAATTTGTTAAAATTGAAGTGTACTTGCTGTTTTCTTTCATGAAATTCAAATTTACGTAGCATTTTTAATGGCATTCCACTGTTTATTGAATTTTACCAGATTTTTTAGGCACATTTTTTTTTTCAAGTGAGTTGATAATTAGTTAAATATGGTTATCTTTCCAATGAAACAAATATGCCGAGTTGACGCAGTTAAATGGATCTAGATGCTTTCAAAAAAGTTATGAAAGTATCCGTTTGATCGATTATGGGCCGAAACTGTAATTACAGGAATTTAAAGAGTACTAAATTAAAATTTGTATGAAGGCTACCTGAATTATATTTACTGCACTCCAATTCGGAAAATTTGTATGTATTTATTACGATAAAAGGAAACTTCTTGTGCCATTTTATTTATGGGTAGTTGCAACTGAAATCACGGAGGTCGACATTTTTCATAGCACTAAATGAGGATTTGATAACTTATTTTTGTTGCTTAAAAAGTAATAATAAAAATATGTATGGAAACACGTGTTTCAATCATAGATTGTAGAAAGATTTTGGGTGGTTATAGCTACACATTTTTATAGGGTATCTAGTATTCATTTTTGTAGAAGAAAAACCAAGTATCCGTTTCATTTTCAAGGTGGTAATCTCCAAAAAAAATATCTTGACTCTTTTCTCACTTTGACGAACAATTAGGAGACATATTTATTATATATCGAATTACGATCTCGAAGTGCTAATAGAATATGGGTAATTGTTAGATCGTATAGTACATTTCAATACCAGAGAGATTAAACTTTTTCTTAACGAGTGTGATTTTGTAGTAGTACAAGCCAGAAGCAGGTATTACAATCACACGAGCTAGAAAAAAGTTTTTCTCTCGAGTGTTGAATGAAATTATTGAGTACAGCGTCGGGAACGTGCAATTTTCGCAAGCGAGAGCTTTCGAAACGTGCACTTTTTTAGACGGAGAACTGAAAATTATATTTTCTTTCTTGAAATAAATTTTTGTATATCGATTTTTTGCGAGTAAATTTTGATTCTTGAAATATCTGCGTATACTTGGTCGAGGTATCTGGCACTCCGACTGACTCGGACCGGGCAGTCGACCATCGCGTTACTATAGGTCAGTGCCGCTTCGCCCGGGCTCTACCTTCTCTTCTTTATTTCTTTTGCTGCGTCCCTTACTCCTCGAATTCCAGGACAACTAAAGCGAGACAGAAGTTGGTAGAGCCGAGAAGGTACGACGAAGAAGACGAAGAGGGATGAGGATGGCAACCGCATGAAAAATAAGAATAAGAAGAAGAAGAGATTGGAAGGAAGAAGGAGGAGTCGAGTAGACCAAGAAGGAAAGAAAGAAGAGTAATAAAATTAAATAATATGAAAGAAGAGGTTTAGGTAGGGGCATTAAGGGAACCAGGCGAATCCGATGGCTCGATTCTTCGTCGACTCCTTGAATCTACTTGCCGAACGAGACCTTCGCCCCTTAGACCTCATAATACTGTAACTTCGGAAAGAAATAATTGGCATAATGATCAGTTATAAAAGTTATATTCTAAAAATAAAGGGTTATCATAACTACCACCATGAAAAATATGAATATCGTTACTCGAGGGCATGGTAAAAATTGTGAAATATAAACTTTTGGCATCTGTGTCTGGATTTGGAATACTTACGGGGGACAAAAAAAACTTGAACGTACTAAAAAACTAAATTATTAACTGCGTCAGAGAGCTCCATCGCTGCTGGAACTTGCTCACAAAAGCATTGTTCATTTTTAATCCTGGACTATGAGGAGTGAAGGAGTTTATAACTTATCCTAGGATTTAGAGGGAGCCCGAGGGCGAGATAGACCGGTAGTTATTATTCTTATGAAACAGGATAAATTTTTGTCCTGTGTGAAGCAAACGAATTTACCCAGCAACACCTGCAATAGAAAATGCTACTCGCAAACATTTCTTGCTTTCATATATCCATATTAAAATGGTCATTGATCTTTTTTCGACCCTTTAGTGCCAGATATGTACTTTGTGATCGGAATGAACAACTTTCACAATTTTCATTCATAATGACATGAAGTGAACATTTCATCGTTCCCGATCGAAGTAATAATACTTTGAGATCATTGAACAATTAATAAATAGTATTATTTATATAATAGTATCCACATAATACTATTATTATATATTAAGTATATATATGTATTAGGGTGGCCCAAATTTCATCTGTATTTTTTAATTTTTGGTCTCACCCCATAACATAGTTGTTTTCGGTGAAAAAATGATTCTCATGAAAAATGGAGATTGTGAAAAATTATTTAGAGGTCGCTCAACAATTTTGAAAATTTTCGAAAAGATTTTTTTTTCTTCATTTTTCGTGATCTCTCACCCCTCATATTATCTTGTTAACTCCTAGTTAATTCCTAGTTTATGTTCGAAATTTTAGAAAAAAATATTAACTTCAAAACGTCTCAGAACGACAAAAAACATTTTGGAATTTATTTTCAATTTTTATTTTTTCTCAACTTTTACCCCTGATTTTCTCTCATTATCAGACGTCCAGTTCATAGTTTAAAAAATGTTATGAAAATATTAACGTTAGGCGATCACTGAACGAAATAAGTCGTTTCTCGCGATTTTCGATTAGCAAAAAAAAAACGACTTACTTCTTTCAGCGACAGCCTAACCTTAATATTTTCATCACATTTTTTAAACTATGAACTAGGCGTCTGATAATGAGTGAAAATCAGGGGTGAAAGTTGAGAAAAAAATTAAAATTGAAAATAAATTCCAAAATGTTTTTTTGTCATTGAGCGACGTTTTGAAGTTAATATTTTTTTCCAAAATTTCGACCATAAACTAGGAATGAGATAACAAGATGATATGAGGGGTGAGAGATTACAAAAAATGAAGAAAAAGAAAACGTTTCGGAAATTTTCAAAATTGTTGAGCGATCTCTAAATAATTTTTCGCAATCTCCATTTTTCATGAAAATTGTTTATTCACCGAAAACCACTATTTTATGGAGTGAGACCAAAAATTAAAAAATACAGCTGAAATTTGGGCCACCCTAATATGTATATTACAGATATATCTGTCAATTACATCCGGGAAAATATATTTTTGTGCATTTTCCGACAAGAAATTATAATATTTAAGATATTGTCATGAATATAGAGATTAGGCTTGGTAGGAACACACGGTATGACGATCGACAAACGAATACTTGATACACTTCACAGTAAACGTGACAGAAGAGAGTCTTGACAGGCCTTGGACTGCGAGCAGACGTGCGAACGAAAGCGATCGAGATAAATAGAACCCTTTGTAATTAATAATATCCATCCCACAAACAAATAGCCACTTTATTAATTCGCTCGGTCGTAACATTGGTGTTAGAAGTGCTATCGAATCTCCGCGACTTTAATTCATTAGTGGTTGAATCGGAATTAGGATCGTGAGACGTGAAGAATATTGAGATGTCGACAATAGTGACGAGAATTCAAGATCAATCCAGAATTATTTCGTCGGAAAATAGGAATCAGGAGTCGGATTATATTTCCAGGGAAGAGTTTCATAAAATAATCAATGAATATGCGGAAGAAACAAGAGGAAGAAATGTTGAGAATTCGAATGCAGGCGATGGAAATAACGAAGGAATCAGTGATAATCGCGACTAAAGAAACGATTCGAGTGGGATTCGAGGAAATTAACATCGTGAGGAGCAACACACAAAACAAGGTGATCGTTCGAAATACTAATGCTTATAATTCTGCTGCTAGCTCGCTTCTTCTTGCTATTGATAGACCTGCTTCGAGGATTGTAGAAAATTCGTATGCAACAGAGAGTCAGGGAGAAATTTTACATTCAGTTCACAAGAGTCATCTTGAACTAGACACGTTTGACGGTTCCGGCTCATAGAACCAATACGTCAAACAATTAGAGATGATTTCGAAATATAATCGGTACTCACAGGAAGAAAAGGTTGTTGCGTTAGTGTCTTCGCTTCGTGGCTCGGCAAGAGCAATTTTACTTAACTTGTCAAACGAAGAAGTCAATGACTTTCAAATAGTTAAAAAGGAACTCGATTTTAGTTTTTGCGAGGATCATTTCGCTCAAATCAGTTATTCTGAATTCCGTAATAAGAAACAAAGCAAAAAGGAAGGCTTCAGAAGCTTCGCATTAGATCTTTAACGATTGGTCAGGTTCAGAGTTGTAAATGCCTAATACTTATAGAAATAATGATGATGATAGGACCAGCTCTATAATTATGATTTTATAATAATAACATGTAGCGATTGTAATATGATGATTAAACTTTGAAATGGGTGCAAAAATTATTATTTTTCAATAAAAATTCACGGTAATCCTTTTGAAAAAATGGAAAAAAATAAGTAATGCATTACTTATTTCTTCCATTTTTTCCACTATTTCTTGCAATATTAAATCGAAAATTAGTATTTTTTTCAGCTATTCAAATGTTTACACTCTATTTTATAATCACTACATATTATTATTATGAAATCATAATTACAAAACAAATTGTACTGTAAACTATATCTCATGAATTAATGGGGATTTACAACTCTGGTCAGGTTAGCATACCCCGAGTGCCACGAGGAAGTTAAGGATCACGTAGCCTATAGTCAGTTCATTTCAGGAGTTTTTGATAGAGAAAATAGAATCATTCTGAGGTTAGAAAGCGTTTTATCTTTGCGAGAAGCTTTATAACGGGTTGAGGAAATTCAGGCGATCCATACTATTGAGAAGAAACAAAGGGAACATGAGTGTAGAGCTACAAGGGACTATAAAAAATCGAATCACATTAGATTGAGTCATTCAACTTCGAATTTAGCTTGCGAACAGGTTTCTATTTCATAGAAAAACAGAAAATGTTGGTTTTGTCGTGAGGAAGACCACATAAAAAAGTTCTATCCGCATCGAAGACGTCGTGTCTAGGTTTTTGAGTCTATTAGGTTTGAACTGAAGCTTATGAATTGGTAACCGAAAAAGGGAATGGAATTGAATCGTTTTTAGGGAGTTCTCTGAGAATTATAACAGTCGTTAGATCAGAGAGGGTCAATGCTGGAAAGAGTATAGATTGCTCGTCTGGAGCCTTGGATGTGCGACGAATGTCATCCTAGAAGGTTTCCGGAGATTCTATAAAATAATTTTTGATGGATTGTCTGTCTGTGGGCCTCGAACGTTGTAACGTTGAGCTGTTGGCCACAGTTCTCTGTTATGGGAAGCGTTCTGAATGGTTCCCGAGAAATTCTGATGGTCAGATCGATGGTAACACTGTGGGAAGATCATCTTCGGTTTAACAGTGGTCGATGTTAGAGTCTTTCCGGGTAGGCATTGATTACGGATTATGGTCGTGTAGATGATTATGTTGAACTCGAGTAGTCGAATTCCAAGGATATTTTATTGTTAGTGAGCTTAAGACACTACGTTTCAAAAATAAGTAGAAGAATAGATTTTGACGAATGGCTTTGCTTGATTGAGAGCGGTTCTCTATTATTTTCAGATATCTACGCGTTTAAAAATGTGTATCACAGGTTTTCCTTCTTCCCGAGATTTCCGCCTGGAGAGAATTTCGAGGTCTTGGAAACTCGACTGATTGTGAAACTAATGGATAGGGCTACGAAGGATACATGCAAAAAAATGAAGATGATGTCAAATTATTGTGAATTGCTTGACTGGAGCCTTGGATGACCTTTTGGATTCCGGTTTGGTGAAACGCATCCTGGAGGGTTTCCAGAGGATTCTGTGTAGACAAGTTTTAATATTTTCGAGGAATGGTCCTTCCTGCTCCATTGTTTTTCACTTACAACGAATGAAATAGATCAACTTGAAGAAAACAAATAGACAAAAAATAAAATTATTTAAACTCAGACCTGACAAAGACGAATCGGAAAGAAATGGAATTATTCAGTTTTTATATGATCATGATAATGATAAGTACAGGATAAAATGTGAGTATTTAGATTTGTAAACACTGTTCTGCCCAGGGTTTTCGGCCATGGTTTTCCCTGTGGACATGGACAAATGTCAGGACAGTGTAGGTCAAAGACTTTTCCAAAAAGATTTACGATGATGGTCCGTGGCACATCATAGGGTGGATAGGTACTTGCCGGGGCGGCAACTGTAGGAGGAGGGCAGTAGTGTTATGAATATAGAGATTAGGCTTTATAGGAACACACGGTATGACGATCGACAAACGAATACTTGATATACTTCACAGTAAACGTGACAGAAGAGAGTTTTGATAGGACTTGGACTGCGAGCAGACGTGCGAACGAAAGCAATCAAGATAAATAGAACCATTTGTAATTAATAATATCCGCCCCACAAACAAATATCCACTTTATTCATTCGCTCGGTTGTAACAATATATTTTTTCGAAATTCACAATCATTTCTGGTTTTGTGGAAATTGGCCTATTTCAACGTTTATTCTGCTTATGCACAAAGTTTTGTAACAGCGATATGATTACAGTAACTGACACGACCCTTGTATCCAAAAGTGGAGCAAAAATAAAATTAGAAGATTTTTGCAAAATATGGAAAGCGACACTAGCGTCTGCTATATACAGCATCTTAGAACGTAATCAAACACGTAGAAGGCAGTAAAGAAGAAAAGCAAGAATATACAAAAGCATCTGCACCAGAAGAACCGTCAATACGATGACATTGAAATGGAATTAAAACGCATGGAAAGCTTCAACGTCAATCGCATCACTTTCAATAATACATTTATTTTCCGGCTCCTTTGTTTCGAATCCATGCCCCCTCCCCCACCCGCTGCATTGAATTGCATAACTACTCGCCGTCTGAGTGAATTGATGGTTGAATATTGAAAAAGACATAGTTGTGGCGCATATAATTCTGCAACAGACATGAATGCTGACCACTTTGAAAATAAATTGGCGGATGTTTTCATTGATAAATGAATTTTACTTCATCGTGAAAAAAGCTTACTTATGGTGAATAAACAAAAATCTTGATTTTTATACTAGAGCACTTAAAATGACTCACATAGTAAATAAATCAAATTTTGAAAAAAAATCTAAAACTGTGTGAAGATTTTTTTAAATTCAAATAGCTACACCCTGAAAAAAGATCTTGTTAACGGGACTAGAATCTGCGCATCGGAAATAAAATTTCGTATTTGAATACCGACCTACTAGACTTCCATTCACCTCAAATAAATTTTTTTATTTGTAATTAATATACTTATTAAATAGTAAATATATTCAAATCTAAGAAATATTTATTTGGGTCGGCAGTTATATAAATGTTGATTTAAAAAAAATGTTAATCAACATTTATTGGGATATTCCTCACTATCCCTTAGAAGCTCAGAAACTGCTTCCTGTTCAGCAGTTGGCGCGCAAACCAGTGCGCAGCTAAGCGGTCACCCATCCAAGTTATGACCGCAAATAATGCTGCTTAACTCTGGGGACCGTCGAAGCCACACACTGTGCGTCCATCGCTGCCGATTTAAAGATATATATTTTTTATATAAATATACGACAAGAATTAAGTCAAATCGATAAATGTTGCATGTTGATAATGATAAACTCCAATGATGAAAGGTAATAAATATATATTGGATTATAAGATAGTTCTAATTGATTTTATTTAATAAATATCTAATACATGTATTTAGTCGTTTTAACTAGATCGTTTTTCCGGATTAAGAAAGTATTTAGTAGCAATAAATAAAATATTTTTTCAGTATCCTCTGCACAGTGAAAGTTGATTCAAATAAATAAATATGTTAGAAATAAAAAAACTGAAAAACTGAATAAAATAAATATTTGTTGGAGGGAAAGTAAATTTTCGTTGATTGAAACAATTAAATGTTGAATAGATAATTTTAGTTAATATTACCAAATCTTTTATCTGGGTGTATATTCCGAGAAAGTTTTCATTGCGCAAGTCAAGTGAGACATTTTGATTTTTTTGGAAAATGTATGTTATTACAGTTACTTTTGCAAAACTTGAGCTAGCAATAAAAGATTCTATCAAAACGTATAAATGTTTAGCAATATTTGATACAGACTTTCGTCGAGGTTTGTCAAGTAATTTAGACTTTCGGAACTTTAATATTTTCAAATTGATCTCCGCTCCAACTCTCGAAAATATGGAGACAACAAGCTATATTTTTTTGTGCATACCTAATATCGAACTTTAATTATACATGACACGCCTACTCTTACAACGCCAATGTTGATTTTTGTAAGGAATCTATGCTATTTAACTGTGTATTCCGTCACTAAATAAAGTTACTACAAAGAGCGATGGCAAATATTTGTTTCGCGACGATTGTAAACAAAGGCGAGTGGCGGATTAGTGTATCATCGTACCCAGTTTAATCCCGCTGAGTCATGGATAATTGACGATTGTTGTTTACTTATTATTATTTATATTTTTAGTATGGGTGTACAATTAACTACTCGACGATATTGGCTTTTCAATAGCAAAACAATATAAAGATTTTCTGATTTTTTAAATTTCACATTTGCCTTTATCTTGGGGTTTCATACATTTTTTTCTTAATGAAAAGTTATTATTTAATGAAACTGCATTTATACATTTCGTATACAGCAGACACAGAATAACTGTAGTATTCTAGAATTTAAAAAAACCATCTTAGCACACTTTTGGATTGATGCATTTTTGTGAACTTATTTTACTTCTTATATTAAGGATGAAACCTCTTCGAGTATTGTAGACGATGCTCCCGTTTTATAACGTCTTATGAACATATATCAACGATTATTCTTACACTTTCATAATTAGTCTTTACACTGTTAAAAAGATTTGCGAGTTTAGATTATTATAATCGAATATAGTAAATTTAATACACGTGTGTTGTAAAATTCCAATTATTCATAGTAAATTTTCTAATTTTCATCTAAATTGTGTATTAAATATATATTAAATCAAGATCAAACAAAACCGTCATGTGGAGGCAATTTGAATTTTCTTTTTTAACGTGGCGTCGAGTCGCTACCGCGACTCTTGATCAGTTTATGTAAAACAGCTTACATTGCCTGTAATGGAAGCTATACTAAATATTTCTAACATTGCAACTCTTCAACATGTGCTTTTGCATCGAGGACCGCTTATGGATAAAACTTTCCTAGCTTCGAATGTTTATTGTATGGGTTAAAGACAAACAACATTTAGAAAAACATTTTGTCATTACTGCCGCTTATTTTTCACATGTGTTGAATTAGGGTGCAAGGGACAGCTAAGTTCACGCACCGTGTCCTATGATTAGCCAATGTAAGGGTCAGCCACCCCTCCCCCTCCCCCCAAGCCCCTATTTCTAGACGCGTCATAGGGCAGTGCAATTTTCTGTTTCAGTTCAACTCCCTATCTATTATTAGCAGAGGATCGAGGCTGCAATGTATTAGTCGGCGCCGTCGTCAGTACCCCATGAGTTTCGTTAAACTTTTTTTTCTACCATTTCCACCTAGCGATGTAATTTCCCGTCCCTGGCATCCCACTCCATACTTCTATATTTTCCTCCCCCGGCTTCTGAGACAGGTGTGCTGAATGATACCCCGCGTTGATGAAGGTCGTGCTCGCCCTTCAGCTTTACAATTGCCTTCCCAGGCAAAGCTACATACAACACATCGTATCAAGAAAAAAAATGTAATTCGAAAACTTTAAATCCATATGCGTTTCACGTTGAAGTTGGTGGAATATAATTGTTTTAGCAATTTTTTATCCACGCAAATGTCATATCAACAAATCATAAACATTTATTTTCATAGCCCCTAAGTTAATTAAATTGAAAAACAGATGGAATGATATAATCGTTCTGAGCGAGAAGTCGCACAAGGGATAGTTCTGTACTACCATACAGACATGGAAGGTTCGATTATACTATACACACCCAAATAAATGCGTGTAATGAAATGGTATTAAAATGAAGTTTAATTATTTAAATCAAATACATCTTATTTTTTAGTTTAAAAAAATGTATGGGTATTAAACAAATCCCGCCTGGTAAATATAAAATCCTGTTACACCGGAATTCGATGAAAGACATTTGTTTATTTCTTCGGTGCGACAATGAACGATTTTCACACCTTGTGAAATATTACCATTACCAAGTACCATACTGTGTTATCGCTAACCAGGAAGTCTGGCGTAGTTTTACATACTCGTTCAAGCAAAGCCGCTTTGTTGCACCAACAGAATCGCATCTTGAACTATGTAAACGATTGTTAAGACAGATTCAATAATGAAGAATAGCGTAGATGATAAGAGAATTATTTCGAAACACGAAAGACCCAAGTTCACATTCTTCCGACAGAATATTTTCTCTTTTTTTTCACGTCTGGCACCAGTATGGAAAAAAATACCATATTTATATGTAGTGACCTATTAATTCGTACCGTAAAAATTATTCGGCGCTTGGTGAATATCAACAAAATACCGGAAAAATGTTAAGTTGCAATGTAGTATGCATTGGCAAAAAAAATTCTCCCGCTGTACTGTCATAAAAAAACTTGAGTGCGGAAATTCGCACGCCTATTATTTTATGTTCAATAAAGCTTATAGGGCGTATCTTACACGATGACTTGGTCGATAGATAGCAGTAATGCGGGCGGGAGTGTAGTACGCATTGGCAAAAAAATTCTCTTCGTGTACAAACGATATGACCCGCTGTACTGTCATAAAAAATCTTGAGTGCGGAAATTTGGTCAAACGCACGCCTATTATTTTATGTTCTATAAAGCGTATAGGGCGTATCTTACACGATGACTCGGTCGATAGATAGCAGTAATGCGGGCGGGTGCAGAGAATCGGTACGGTGCTTCGTATTTCTCCTCCCTTCATTGGTTTGTGGTTGATGTCTAGCCTAACATTGCTCGTAGATACAGTCGCGTAGGCACACCTCTATGTCTCTAGCAGTACCTAGCCCTGGAGGGTTACCTACGATTCCGGTATTGCTCGTAAGTACGTTCGGTCGGCACAGTAGTAACACCTGTCGTTACCCAGACGCGAGCTCGCCCGTGACTAATCCGCGCCCGCTTACCAATTCTACGGAACCCCGGCCTGGGCCGACGTACATATCTATGTATCCGCCTCTATACTTGTATACAAACTCATCTACCAGAGCTACGATTAACGGGCTACCCTGCCTTGTCATCCAGCTCAGGGGTTACTGAATCGATAACGCGTGTGTTACGCGTGAGCGACCTAGTAACGGGCCAACGCTTTTGTACATATTGGATACTCTATGATTTGCCTTTAGAAGCCGTCTGTCGCGATTAACATTTGTATGCCGGGAAAGCTCCTTAAAAATCAACTGATGGAAAGTCTTTATGTAGATTTCATATAGTATTCTATACGTATGATTTAAATTATTGCGAAGAATATCTTTCAACAGCTAATACTTTTTTGGACAACATAAGTCTGTACGGTAAGAAATAAGTAGTTGTAAATAGTACTTTTCGTCACAAGGACGTGAAGCGCCACTTCTACGGCCGATGTTAAGTCGTTGCAGCAGCTAAGCTGAGCCGCCGCCGAGGCGCAAGGCTCCTGCAACGACTTAACCTCGGCCATAGAAGTGGCGCATCACGTCCGTGTGATGAACAATATTTTTTTTCATCTCGTATGTAAACGACGCAATGAAGAGTCCAAATTTTTGCGCCGAGGAGAAGCCGAGGCAAGGTGGAGGAAAGTAGTCGGAGGGGTGGGCGAAGGGCGTTAGGCGGGCAGGTTGGGGAGGGGGGACCCCCCCCTAGAAAGACCTACATATTTATGAGGAATAAATAACGAGACATACAAATTTATGAAAAATTACACAAATACTTTTTTCTGTCTTCCAGTCTACAAATTTCTGGTATGCACTTTTGTAAATTCTTCCTGATTTTTTTTTGGTAATAAATCAACTGCAATATTATTAGCTGCATCGATGATAGGCTGAGGCGTATCATCTGATTCACTCTCTACATCACTGTCAGGGATTATATGGTTCATTTTACCTTCTTAAAAACGTCAATATTTGAAAATCTCTCTGAACTAAATGTCATTGACGAAATCCTAATGTGACCTGCAGCTGTTTTTTTCGTTGACCAATAAGCGCACAGAACGCCGTACTTTTAGGACCTAAAAGTACGTCCTAGGGCGTACTTTTACGTACTGGGCTGTGAAATAGAGCTTAACGTCTTGTTGAGTGGCCGTTAAGACGTCGTTTACATACAGGGATGAAAAAAAACTGATTTATCGGTCACGACAACCAACCGATATAGTTAGAACAGCGCCAACTACTCAGTCGGTTGAAGAAACTATAACCTCGTTAATAGAGTATTGATACTAAGAACGACCAACTCAGATCATAAACTCAACTCACCGGTTGGTTGGCGTAACGAATCATTTGGATGGGGCAGCAGCCGTGATAGTTGAAGGAACGAAGTCGTTGGTCGTACGTACTATTATTTGCTACCAATCGCAAAAAGTTGAGACTACGATTCCGATTTAGTTTCAGTGACTAATACGCGGCACAGCTGATTCTGGAATTGATCGCCAAAACAACTTTTTTTCTTTCCGTGTGAAAATGAAAACTGGGTAGTGCTCTAAATGATTACTAGTGAATTCTTTGGTGTTGTCTGAGTATTGTGGTGCCCCGTGAAGCTCCAGAGAAAAATTATGGAAAAATTAAGTGTAAATTAGAATTGACAAAAACTTTTTTTGTTTAGTGAAATTTGTAGCTTCATCAAACAACTTGCACCTGTGCCCCAAAGCGTTTGAGATCCATCATTGCTTTAAACTGTATTTTTTACCGTACGAAAGCGAACACAATGAATTCGGCAAAACTCCGTGGTCGAGTTGGAGACCAACGTAAATAAATAAGTTTAAACAAATTTCCGTAAGATTTGAGACAATTTATTTGTGACAATTTTAATTCCGCTGTATGTTACCATTGTGAGAATACTATGTCAAAAGCAATTATGAGTTTGATTAACTCCGTCTTGACGTATTGACATCACTACTGCGTCAACCCAACAAAGGTTTGAAGGAACATCAACCATGTTTCTTTGAATAATAATTTATTCTTTGTGATTTACTTATTTTTGTTCATCAAGTAATTAAAAAGATCCTGCCCGCAGGTGTCTAATGGGTTATTTTCTTTGCTATTCTACATTTTTTTAAATCCCAAGAATACATTATTAAAAACCAATATTAAATTACATAAAATTTACATAGACATTTTCTTGGTTGACTCAGAAAAATATTGTTAGAGAGATATACCTACAAATATCACTTTTGCAAAATAAAGACCACCCTGGTGTATGTTTTTAAACGTTAAAGGACACTGAAAAAAATTCTATTGCGGGCTGCCAAAAAGTATTATCTTTGAATTAACTCTAGTTCTTATTCATTCAATCCCATTTAATATTGAAATAATAAAATATTATTTCGCTTATTTTAGAGTTATTGTTTCGATCTTGTATAGAATTGGAGGAATTAGAATTCAAATTAAGTTGATAACGCTTGTTTTTGGCAGTCCGCAAATGATGGATTTATTGAATCAATGACATTTTTTTTCTTCAGTGGCAATGATTTTGTGTCTCACAAAGCTCTGCCATTATAATTAACTCTCCGTAGTATTCATCGCATTTTCACTTTTCAATATCCAGAGCACACCTATAAATTAAATTGACTAAGCCAAGTCTTTTTTCTTTGCAATACGGAATTTTCTGAAAGCTGTTCAGTGGAAGAAAGACACTGAAGAAGATAAAGAACTTAATTAAAAATTACAGAATTGCATTTTGTATGAGGTGATACAAGTGATGTAATAGCGCTTATATTAAAATATCGATAAAATGTTAACTAAGGAGGTGAAGCATGAAGCATAGAGAAGCTTTCCTGGAACGATTTTCAGTAATAATTAGCTCGTCAATTTGAAAAGAAAAATGAGTAATGCAAAAAAAAATTCAGTTTTTAATTATTAATATATTTCCACGTTTACATAACCACCTACTTTTTTTGTAAATATACTTTTTCTTTACACATAAAATCACTACATTTTTTCTATTTTATTAAGAACACATTTTACATTATGGTCATTTAATTATACTTGGCACATCAGTACATATATTCACGAGAAAGATATTACTTGAACCTAAAATGGCTTTAATGGGTATAACGAATTCCGTATTTGATTTAAATAAATTGTACTTAAATTTAATAAATCCTACGTAATCCAGACAAACCCAATTAGACCGGTATTTGAAGAAATAAATGTTAATTGCTGTACATAAATTTTATGGAATTCGCATAACTTTCAGTGAAAGAAATCGCTTTCAGTTGATGAATAATAAATTTCCACTGATAGTGTGTAACCGGATAGAACTGATTATTTTTGGTTTTGGGTTTTATAGGGTGAAAGTTATTAAAGGGCTCAGTTGATTTTATGATGAGCAAATATGATGAGTAGGATAGGATATTAGCGGTTAAGGGTTTACGATACATATTTCGAGAGTAATGCGCTTTCCGGAATCGCAAGCTGGACCCAATGCAATACTGCAATTCACGAATTTCAAGCTCAATTTCCCATTATGTGTTAGCATCAGCTTCCAAATATCGTCATACCATTGCAAACCTATACAAACAACCATTTCCGATCTATGTATGTAACTCGGTTTCTCTGCGTTTCTCTCCCTAACCATTTTGTCGATTCCAGACGTTATTATCACGATTTTATTTGAGATATCATTTCCGTTGAACCGGTTTCACTCGTTTGATATACGACGTTTCAATAGCTCCGTTGAAATTGGAATTAAAGTTCTGAAAAGTTAATTAATTTTCGGTACTTTTATCGGATATGTGCCCAACTTTTGAATTTATAGATTACCAAATATTTTCCATTCCACGTAAATTGAACCTTGTTATTAGGTTGTCGATCAAGTAAAATTGATCTTGTATATTTTCAACGTGCTGATTGACAAAAAATAAATTTCTACCTTATTATCTTGGGTTGGACGTCACAATTTTCCAACAGCTTGTCGATTCCAGATTCTTCAAAAGATAATGTTCCTCGAGGCGATTTTCCAGGGATTTTAGTTGCTTCGGTAGTTCTCGATTACAAGGTGTTATAATTTACCTTCGAAATACTTTATTTCTTTTATACTTTTTCATAGTTGATACATGTTTTGTTGTATGTGGGCGATGACTTAAAAAAATTAAATTATAGTGTACAATATTCTGGGACCGGCTTTCAAAAAACGTAGTAAGTATCAATCTTCAAAAAGTAATGAAAATTAATTAAAAAGTGGTTTTTGTAGTATTTCCATGAATAAAATTATTAAAAAATATCTTTCTGCGTTTTGTTGGACATTTGCACATTGACTAGAGTTATTTTCATACTATCTCCTTGGGTTGTTAACTCTTCGGTCAGTTTCAGCAAAGTAAAAATGATAAAACAGTAAAAAATGTATCTTTCACTTCACTATCATATAACCCAAGGACATGCCAGCCTGAAAATACCCAGGACAAAAATGTCAAACAATACGAATACAAAATAATTTTTTAAATATTCATTCACGGCAACATAAAAAAAGACTCAAAAATTAATTATTATTAATTTTTTGAGACTGGAAATATTAGAAGAGGGAAAAAAAACATTTTTTTTTAAACCTGAGAGATTTTTACGTCGATATACATATTTTGCTTCCTCATAGAGGAAGCTTTGTTTTCATGAAAAAAAATTTTTTTTCGAGATTTTCATGTCAGTACACTCAGAATGGGCCAAAACGTCGAGAAAAGTGATTTAGAAAAAATGTCTGTATGTATGTGTGTGTATGTGTGTATGTTACACGATCGAAAAATGTAAACCTTTATAACTCGGGAATGCCTTGAGATATCAAGCTGAAATATGGACCATAGATAGAGGGATCAAGCCTCATCGTTCATACAGATTTTTGTTAAAATTTACTTCATCGTTAAATTATTACGCGTTTTTTAATTTTTTGAAAAATGTCTGTTTACGCGATAACTCTTTCAATTTTCAAGATATTGATCTTAAAATTGGTATGAATTTGAGCTTTCATACGCCGGTGATCGCTATTGAACTTGGTTAAGATCGGTTGAACCGTAAAAATTTTATGATGTTTTGAATTTTTCAAAAAATTGACATTATCGCTCTATTGTAACTTTTGCAAAACTTAAGATAGCGAGCTCAAATTTTGTATATAAATGAAACAATATTCAGCCATTGTGCAAACCTTGCACATTGCTTCCTCATTATTTTTCGCGTTTTACAAAACTTCCTCTATGAGGAAGCCAAAAATTGAATAACGTACTTCCTCATAGAGGTAGCTTTGTAAGAAGCGAAAAATAATGAGGAAGCAATGTGCAAGGTTCTACTTTGTATCCTTTTTTTTCCTTGTAAAGAGCATTTTTTTCACAATGAAGGCTAAATAATAATTACAAGTTTCGCATAGACAAATAAAAATCAGTTTGAAAATCAGGTTCAAGAATCTGAAAAAAGAAAGTACGCGGTCTTAGAATACTATAGGCTATCATATCATGAAGTTCCAACCCGATCGGAGACCGTAAGGTCCACGAGTGTGTTGGTTTTTCAAAAAAATCACTCATTTACATTTTGCGGTTTTTTTCAAGTTTAATAACGAATATATTAAATACTTTTCGTTCTTCTTCACCTCTGATATAATTTCTAGCTCTACGTTCACGCCATTTCTAGAGTGGTTTTTACATGGCTGCTATGACAGGAATCGAGCTATATACAAACAAAAGAAATCGAAAGCCAGAGTGGAGAAGGCGTACAAAAAGAACCGAGCGACTGGAGGGGGAAGTGCTTAGACGGCTGAAGCAGATCGAGCTAGGGGACCAAAGATGCGTGTATGGGCAATAGTTTCGAGGGCGGGCCGGGTCTGGAGTGTCGAGCTGCTTTGCTGCCCGGACCTACCCCAAATAACCCTGTTAGGCTCTGGCGGGCCGGTTACGAGCAGCTGAATTCGCGTTTCTTGTGAGTCAATACTTTAGCCGGTCTCGTCCGGCGGCCCCTAACCTTCCCCACTTGGAACCATAGTGCGGCGCGCATCGTGCTCGGTCCGCGTAACAATAATTGGCCAGGGTGGCGAGGTACAGGCTAAGGAAAAAATTTACCGCAACTGAGTCTACCAAACTTGGCGATTCAGTTCCAATATAACTTTTTAAATATTCACAGCATGCAAAACATGCTGCGAATATTTTTAAAATTTAAATTTTTTATTTCTTTCCAGCAATTTTAACACATAAATATGTCATGTGTTGCTTGAATGACAAATAAATAGTCTGCAACTTTTCACAATCTAAAATTGAAGTATAAATTCATAGTAATATAAGTTATTCTATTCGAGTAATTCTACTGTCATAGCACGTCATTTGCACGAATTGGAATTTTATATCATTAAATATTAAAAAATTAAATTAAACTTCAGTAAAATTTCAGTGAACGGATATATTTCTTTAACCTTTCCGTCAATTTTACACCTTCTGACTTTTTTTGTGAAAACCAGAAAGATAAACAATAAGAGTATTCGTCAGCTTTAGATTTCACTATATAGACTGCTCCCAAAACATAATTTAATCAGTATAAAAATTGAAAAAACGGAGCTTCAAATCATAAAGAGCCATTTTTGTTAATGTCAATTTTTTGCATGAAAAACAAAACAATAGATAAGTGAAATTCACAATCTTTAAGTTTGGACCTATTTCATAAACTCCTCTTGAAATAAAATCCAGGCGCTTGAAATGATTAATACCGATTATTATTAATGTTAATTTTTTTCATGAAAATCAAGAAGATAAAGAGGTGAATTTTATTAACGTTGGACCTTTTATTTTATAGACTCCTCTTTAAATAAAAATCAGGCGCTTGAAATCATGAATAGCAATCGTTGGCGCTTAGCTAGTCGCGGCTCTCGTTAGCACAGAAGCACGCACGTTGCTGACCTGAAACGAACGGCACCACAGAGTAGTAGGCAATACTCGTGAACTAAACTGCTACCAGCCACGCGTTCTTACGCACAGTTGTACTCGCGGATACGTAATAAATGGCTTTTGCAACGCGATCCATTTCCCGTTATACTTTCCTACAACCCATAGTAATTATTATATCGCTACCATTATAATTAATTGTTAGACGATTAGATTTTTGTATTCTATAACAACCGCAGAAATGTTCTATTCTTGAAATCTATTTACTAACGTGGTTTCTAATAAGTAAAATATTTTTTAAGACCTTTAGAAAATCAGCGATGTATCTTTTGATACGTCGCTAATTTATACGCCTTTACACTAAAATAGACTCTCTCTCTCTCTCTCTCTCACTCTTTCTCTGTTGTGAATTCGTAATCATCACAGCACTAGTATATAATCATACTCGATTATTCATTAATTCATGACAATTCGATGATAATCGTTATCGAAAAAAGAAGCCGGATCGACAACGAAGAAATACGACTGCGCGTGACGCACATTATACAGTCGAATGCTCGTTTTTCATAACCGGTTCACCGATTTACTCGCCTGCAAGCCTTCAATGCACTTGGGCGACCGTTTTTTTATCTCTTTTTTTCCTTCGTCATATTTTAAATCGGTCTTCAATTCAAGAACGACCTGTACCGTGTATATTCAATGGGAGAAAAAGTTACTTCTTAGATTTCTCATAAACTCTACGTTTTCATTTTACTTGCTTTTGTGCATCACTAGCCAACCATTTATTGTATATCCAGTTAAATTACAAAACTTCACATTACAGTGGTAGTACGTTCAATAATATAAAGAGTCCGTTCAAATCTACAGAACAATTTTTTTTCTATATATTTAATTTTTGTTTGTATAAAAAATTTGTTATCTATAGTGTTATGGCAACGTAAAAAAAATGGTGACCATTATTTTTCAATTTAAACTACTCTTAGCGCCACCATTTTGGCGCAATTCAATCGATTTTGATGCGATGACGAATCCAGTTACACGTACGCGAGTAGAGGCTCGCGAATGAACAGAATAAAAGGCTGAAAAAGATAAAATGTAAAAAAAAAGAACTGCGAAAAAGTTGCAGTCGTAATGTACGTTTGATCAACGTATGCGATAGAGGGAGATAAAAGGACACAAACCACGAGTATTACACGAATAAAAAGTCGAGGATGAAAAAAAAACTCGTGAATATCGTTTTGTTTTAATTTTCATTTTTTGTCGTATATGCGCAGAATGCAGTCGGTTATACAGGACACGCGTGCATCGGAGCGTTGAAGCGACCGTGTGCGAGTGGCCTGTACTTTTGGTTAGTCTGTCTCTTTCGCTTCGTCGCTCTGTCGGAGTTGGGAGAGATTACAAGCGGCACATCACCGACGTTTCATGCGATGCGCGGCGCGGCGCGGCCCGCGTTAAGGTCATTGACGCGGTACACTTTTTATCGTCAAACATAGCACCGGCGCTTGGACGGGTCTATCTTTCTCTTAGTTGTCAAGTGTTGCTATTACCACGACTACTTCATGACTTATACGATTCGTCCCAACTTCAAAACTGTTTATTCTCTTCTATTCCTCTTTTCGCTCGTTCTCCATCACTTACGGTCACCTTAATAATCTTTTTTAATACAAATTTGCATATAGCTTGTTGAGTGTATTATTAGAACATTTGTGAAATGAAAAAAATTGCCCGTCTCTGAGCCGATATATTTACACTTTAATTTTGAAAGATGAACATATAAACCATGCAACAATTATGTAAAATTGATATGATCAATGTTTACTACCAAAAAGACGAATAAGAATTTTTAAATATCTATTCAACGGCCATGAGACTTTCCTGTTGGAAAAAATCAGTTTTGTTAAAATGGTGAACACTTTTCTGTATCAAATATTGGAAAAATGACAGTTTTACATAATTAGGTTTTCGAAATTTGCTATTAAATGCTATTAAATCTTTCAGAAAATAAAAAAATGTCGATTTCATTCCACCGTTTGCCACATTTATCCAACATTTTTTTTAGGTTTCTTTGTAAATAGTTATTCCTTCAATGGAGCAAATATGGCACATTGGCTGTTGAAGCTTTAAATAATTCGTGTTACCTACGGAGTGGTAACATGCATAGCCTATAAAAATTAGTGCATGTTTAGTCATCCTGTTTTGAATACACAGTTTTGAGAAGGGTGACATTCTTGGTTTTAATAGAAGTATCTAGAAGATGTTCACGTTCAGCGGAAAGAAATGACGATCTGTTGCACAAAGAATACTGTCTGATAAAAAGTACTATAAACACAGCCGCAACCAGGAATAACGACCAGCATTCAAATGGTAATGCATTTCTATGCTTATTTTAAAAAAATGGTTAACACAAAATCTTGTTAAGAAATTTTAAGTTTCACGCTTCTGTGACAATTATGAATAAATTTGCATGTTTATTCTATACAATTCATAACAATATTTCGTACGCTTAATGAATGATAAGAATATGGTTTTAAAAAAGTATCAAAAAGATACTTTTTTAAAGTAGTGAAACCACTTTTCTTTTTTTCACTACTGCTCAGTAGTGAAATAATGTCTCAAAAATACTAGATGGCATAAAACTGGAGGCTTTAACTAACTTTAAAAGTCACTTTAATTTTATACACTGTTGAAAATTTTTGCGAATTCACATTACCGAATATTTAACTGTGTTGTAATGGTATAAATTTTCATATTAATTTTCTAATTTTCATAAGATTTAATAGAAAGTACTGTGTCGTTACATCTCACACTTGTATATTAAATACAATATACTAATTTACTTAAAAAGCGCTTTCTTTACCGGTAATGGAAGCTTATACTGAATATTTTTAATAGTGTATGCTTCCTTGATTTAAAATTCTCGCTACTCTCATTGTGTTCTTTACAACATGTGAAGTGATTGTTCACAATTATCTTAAGAGCAGTGTTGTAAAGCCCCATTACTTTAAGAAATAAAGTTTAAAGTACAAATAGTTTTGCAGTAATGATTTCGCAATAATAACTTGGAGTTTTTTTAAATGATATGTGAACTTTTATATACCTGAAATGAAATCTCATTTTCAATCAAGCCTTGGGAAAAAATGCGGAAAAAATGGAAGATTACAACCCTCCATTATTTTAGCAATGCATTAACTTTTTTTCTCCATTTTTTCAAGAAGATTACCATGAAATTGAACTGAAAATTATTATTTTTTGCAGCTATTCAAAAGTTTAAACATCGAATTATAATCGCCATATATTAATTTTATGGAAACGTAATCGTAAAGCCAATTATATCATCGACTACATTTCAAGAACAATTAAAGATTTACAACTTTGCTTCAGAGTCTGATTTTTTTACGAACAAGGACGCGGGCGTTTCAGCTAATAGAGACCTACGACTAACAATAATAGTCACAGTAACTATTGCAGTTAAGATCATAGCCATAAGTCATTGGCTTATCGATCACGAAGCCAAATGGAAAAAGAGATTGTGTCTGGTCAAGTCGCGCAGTTTTCACTAAAATAGGAAGATATAGTCGAGTCGTAGATTTCTTTTGCGGCAATGTTCTGTTGTAGGGAAAATAAAGTATTTTTCGTTTTTTAACCTTTCGCCTCACATCGGAGTCCTCTTCAGAAATATATATTTCACTCTAATAATAAATAAATTTATAAAGGTTTAATTAGTCTTAAAACTACTATTTCTGTCATAAATGAATAAATACATCGATAAACAAAAGAATGGAAGAATATTATGTAAATGCACCAAGTATAAATTTTGACTTAATACTGACACTCGCCAAATATAAATTAATCATTGGTGTCTATTGACATCTACTATTGTACTTATTTTTCAGAGGAAATAAGCTTAATGAATGTATAATCAAATATCGAGACTCAGGTTGTTCTGCAAGGAATGTTCTGCCACGTTTAATTATATCTATATTCGTTGATTGACCTGCTGCATCACCTCATGTATCTCGAGTAGCCACCGATGAGTCTTCTTCTTACTTGCTGCACTGTCAGCCCAAACATTTATACATATATGATCGTTACATGCTCTATACTGCCCGGCCTGAAAATATCAACGTGATGTGACTTCGTATGCGTAGTATTTGGCCTCCTGGTATTGGGTTGCAGTATTAATGTGTGTATATCGCATTTGTGCCGTAAAGGGGGGGAGGGAGGCAGCTACGACGCCGCGACCCTCCTCAACGTCGTACGCCGAATGTAAAATCGATGGTCGAACGGATTCCCTCGCGGGACGGGTATAAAGTGGCGCCGTGGCAAGAGAGAACGAGCGAGATAGAACGTTGTGAGGGAGACGAACGATGGGTAGAAGGGTGCGGCTGCAATATTATGCAGGTTACAAGGGATGAGAAGGTAAAGTTTTCGTGCATCACCCCAACAAACTCTGAATTATATATTTTTTTTTATTTCGAGAAGTTTTTACCTCTCACGAAAAACACTCATTATGCCTTCCCGCGCAAAAAGGAAAGTATTAAAACAGTATTAAAAAAAAGTATGAAAAGTATAATATCTCAAGTATGATCTATTGGACTAAATTAATACCAAAAATTATTAGACCGTATTATTAGTTCTAAGGGTCCGGGTCGATATATCCACGGTTTCTGTATCCAGGTCGATATCACCATGGTTTTTGGTGTCCAGGTCAATATCTCCATGGTTTTTGGTGCCCAGGTCGATATTTCCATGGTTTTTGGTGTCCAGGTCGATATCGCCATGGTTTTTGGTGTCCAGGTCGATATCTCCATGGTTTTTGATGTGCAGATCGATATCTCTATAGCTTTTATCTTATTTTATTATTTTATAGTGTCCAGATCGATCGCTCAATAGTTTTAGTTGTCCAGGTCAATTTTTTCATAGTTTTCGGTGATCTCCCACTTGCTTTTTAAGTATCTAGACTGGACTGGATACTGAAGATGGCGGCGCGATGAACCTACAGCTCGAAAACTGTAAACGAATATAATTTGTACAACATAGATTGCGAATCCATAGACCTGGCTCCGAGAACCATGAAGATATCAACCTGGACACCTAAAACTGTAGAGCAATTGATCTAAACAACTAAAACTATGGGCCGGTCGACCTGGACATCGAAAGCGATGGAGATATCGACCTGGACACCGAAAACCGTGGACATATCAACCCGGACCCTGAAAACTAATAATACGGTCTAATACATTTTAGTATTAGTTCAGTCCAATAGATCATACTTGAGATATTATACTTTTCATACTGCTTTTAATACTGTTTTAATACTTTTCGTTTGCGCGGGTTGGAACACTGATAACTATGCTATTAATTTGTCTATAAAAATCCACTCAATTACGATTTAATTGTGAGCATATTTACTACATTGTAACTCTATTATAATACAGACCTACTAAATTATAAGCTTACTACGAAGTAACATCCCTTTTTTAATATCGAACTTTTTACCATATTACCAGTAACACTATTGATTTACATTTTTACAGGAAAACTTAAATTTTTGCATCAATTTATAATGTATATGGGGAGGTAATTTATTCATGAATGACTACAACAATCTCTGAATTACATTTTTTATTTTCGAACAATTTTTCCTTCCGTGGGAAATATTTATTATAACTTGGCATATTCATAATTCTGCAGTTAATTTATCTACAACAAGCTACTCATTGTCTGTTCATCATCAGCTTTTTACTGGTCGACTTTTTACCATAGAGTTTTCTCGTGATTAAAACGTTTTACGGAATTAAATCATGGCAGAGTTTTTTTTGGGCAGAGTAATTAATGGTGAAGTTATAAGAGTGCCATGTTAGATACATTGTGTCTGAAACACTTTTTCAAATTGGTTTAATGCTGATTGCTATTAAAAGCTACGTTTATTGTATCTTCAATTTACAATATATTGTTATAACTCCGGAATATTCGCATTGTCGTGTTATATACGTACTCTAAGATGGACAAATCGAACACGATTGTCCCAAAGAGTGGCACGAGCGCGCGTCTGCATCGACGGCAACGGCGACGACCTTAATTTTCTTCGGCCTCACATTCGTCGGGCAATTTCTGATCCCTGAGACGTCGGCTTGGTTGCTCGGCAAATTAGGCACGATATGGTATGAGAAGAAATTAATGGAGAAGGGGAATAACGAAACAGAAATGCAGGCTGAAAAAAGATCGCACTCGGATAGTACTCTGGTTTGTCTATAGAGTTCATTGATCCCCCGATTCGTGACTGAGCGAAGACTTAAGATTATTTATTTAAAAAAACTGGGGAATAAACCTCTATGACCTTATAAGCCATGATATTTCAATGGAATAAAAATTCTAAAATAGGGAAAAAAATTAGACAAGAACAGTAGGTGGAGCTGATGGCCTCAATGTTTTACGTCCATCTATAGACGGCAAAGCTTGTGATTTGGCAAGAGCACTATAATGGAACGCATGCATGAGAGAGGTCTATGTGTGGCTCGCTCTTCCACCTCTCTCTCTCTCTCTCATTCTATTTCCATCTCTCTCTTTCTTACGCTCTTGAACTCTCGGGGCTCTTGCTCTTTCTTTCTCACAGCTCGTTCGCGGTTGCACCGTGCGCGCGCGAGAGAGAGTACCTACGCTAAATTATGCAGCGTGCATATTTTCCGGTCTGTTTGGTGGGTCTCAAAGCCTAACCGGTATAACCCGGCGTCACGCGTACCGGGTGACTCGGAAGAAGGGACATGCGGTGGCAAAATAAAATTATTATAATCGTCCGCTTAGAATATATAGGCTGCTGCTGTTGCTCCCTGCTATATACTATGGTACACGTAGCATATGTACGTTCGAGCCTTACTGTGTCCAACGAACGGCCGAACGGACGAACGAACGAGCCAGCGACCAACAAACGCTCGAGGGAGAGATTCACTATGGCATGCATGCAGATATTATGTACAGAACACGTCGCACATGAGCGTATTTAACCCACGCCTTACTTACGCAATGATGAACCTCTGCTAGAAAAAAAACTCTGTGCGAACAAAGTCATCAGCCATGACTACTTTTTATTCGGAGAATTGAGATGATTAATATTTAATCAAATGTCTTAATTAACAAAGATATAATATAATATCAAAGAATAAATTTGCGCTTACTTGCATTGAGGCATCAAGTGATAAATTCAATTTTTTTATTCTTAAGCGACATTTTATTGAAATAGGAGTAGAAAAGTTAAGTTAAATCGCGATTATGTGAACAACTTGGTTATCTGAATTTGTGTTACGAAACTTTACATCTTAAAAGACTTAAATAACGTCTATGCAAGATATATAAAACATATCACTTTGGTATAATAGACATATTTAGATAAAAAATTTTATATTTATTTTTTTCGGGGGTAAATTCGCCCGTTTATAACATTGCAATTATTTCCTTTACCGAAAATTGTTCTACAATAATCCAACATTAGCAGGTTCCATTTTGGCAAAATTTCTTCACGATTTCTTTAGTTTTAATAATACTTCTTTTTGGTTGCTTAATTCATTCGTAATGAATCAGTGAAGCAATTGGAGCGAACACAATGCTTGAGATCATCCTACATGGAATGATCGATAAGGTAGGAATTTAGGCGATACTTAAGTATCACAATTAATAATCAATTTAAAAAAATTGTCGTCCTTGCATTCAGTTGATATACATCATTGAATAATATCGGCTATCAAACAATAAATAAAAATTATTACTTGCTAATATTACAATTGTGGTATTGTTGTTTGGTAAGGAAATTAATAAAACGATAATTTTATGGAAATATTGGGAAAACGATAAAATTCTATATTCATGACATACATCGTGAAACATGGAATTGATGTTCTAGAATGGAAACATCGATCGATAATCCCGCGAGATCATTTATACGCTCGAAGGATCACATATTCGCATAATATTCGCACGGGAAAACGTCAGAGCGTCACGTAGAGCTGTAATACATTGCATGTACCACTGTAAATGTATTAATGCCATGGTTTTAGTATAGCTGTATTGCTATAGTATGCACATCGGTATACGTATACGTTCACAGGCCGACGATTCTAGTAACCGCTTTTACCGGGTTTCCGGGGTGCGTGAGCCCGCCACTTATGAAACCGACGCGCCTAGCCAGCCGCAAAGTCAGCCCCGGATTGCTGGCCCGTTGTTTTCAGCATTCGCGCGCCCACCCGCCCGTTCGCTCTAATCTACGTATTTTTTTTTTAGAAATTTAGGTTGCGCGTTAATAAATTATTATGGAGTGCGACGTGAAATATCCGAGACACGGACGCCGTCTGCATATCCGGCGCCGAACCACAGGTCAATGCGTTACTGACTCGCTCTGATTCGACGACGACGACGACGAAACATAAAGTAGATCTATTATTATATTCGTCTCAATAGACAGTGAAAACAACGGCAAACCATGCGTGTACTTAATGATATTATTTATACGAGTTCCGATTCGAAAACAGTATGTGCAGATATGTGAAAAAAATAAATCTAAGCAGCATTGTAAACTCCATAATTTAATATAGTGTGCATATTTCAATTGAGTAAATAGTTATTATTTTTTATTAATTATCTGAAATTTTTAAGTGTTGACATGTAGAAATTGTTCCTTAGAAAAGAAATTTCATTGAACTTGTCATTAAATTTTATAGAAAAAATATTTTGTCTTGTCGTTATTAAAAATCTCAAACATATTTTTATAAACACTCCAGGATAATATTGTGTTCATAATTATAAAAGATATTTTGACATAAATATTTATTTAAAAATTTAATAGGATAGTAGAATATAAAATGTATTACTATTTGATTATCTACTGTATAATAGTGTACCATATTTATATTTACTTGAAATATAATGTTTATAAAACGTAAAAAAAAGAGGAAAAAAATGTTCACCGAATTTTTCGTCACCCCAGTAAGTAAAATGTTGGCATAGCAAAGACAGTATACCTTAGGTCAATAATTGGCAGTACGAAGTAGGATAATTTAACTTGTGTTGTACGTAGTGACAAGGATCTGCTTTTTTTCATAAAATTTTCATAGCCCGAGTGCTCCCTCGATCCCTGCGATAATCGTCCTCTATTCCGTGACGTTCCTCCACCGCGCCATCGACCCTGTGCTTATACTATATCTACACGAGTTCCAGTCCCGTAATTAGTGTGCCTACGCATCAGGGGTGCACCGGTTCGATGCTTCGAGCGATGCCTCTCAAGGCCTCCTTCCTTGATGCCACCTCTCTTTGCAGTATATACGTCATCCCTTAATGCCAGAGATGATAATTAGACGCCATTATTAATCTCCAAGGGGTCAATGACCTAGCACCACTCCTCTCCGTCGAGACTCAACACTATTAAACACATCGTGTCCCAGTAAAATAAGAATTTCATAAATAAAATTACATCATCAAATTCACGCAACATTTATAAATATCGAAAAAAATCAGGCCTCATTACAATTACTAATTTATAGCAAGATAAAATCGACACATTGTACAGGTAAGTTTTTTTCAAACTAACAAAAAGTAATTGAAAATATAATTTTTGAAAGTTGCTTTAGCAGTTTATGAGGAATATTTTGTAGGGAGTGCTTCGGCGAATGACGTTGACGTAATATGTTTAATTTTCGTTCATGTTTCCTAAAAAATTGTTCTGATAGATTCATTAACTTTTCCTTTTCTAAATCAAACAATTTTTCATGTATAGTTTTTAGTGTTTTTTCTATTATAATATCTGTTGTTATTTGGATTATGCGATTATTGTGTTTAATCTGCGCATTCATATCGTCTATTTCCAAGTTAATAATTTTTCTAAAAGTTGTGTTTAAAAGTTTTTCAAATTTTTGTGTGTTTTTTTCTGTTATAAAAGATAAATTATTTATATTTAACAGATCAAGGTGTTTCGGTATTAGGTTTTCTTGTCTGCATTTTACAAGTACTTAAGTTCTTGTGTTTTTCGCACTCTTGATTCGTTGTTCTTTTTCCAGCCCTTGAATGCGTGATAGGTGATGTTTCCGTAATGAGTCCGAATGTTGTTAAAGAAACCCATTTTTGATTTTTCCTGAGCTTAACGCCAGGTGAAGATGATTTTTGAAAGTTGTTTTAGCCGTTTATGAGAAATATTTTTATTCAAATATTGCTTATCCCTGCCTCCTAGTTAGGCCCAGAATTCTCATATCTAGAAAATAATGTGTAAAGGAGATGAAATCAAGAAGAAGGCTTTGCGTTTCAGGATCAACACATAACCGCTTTTCCAATCTGACACCTTAACGATTACCACTCCAGTTTGTAAGATGATTGATTAAAATGTTTGGGAGCACCGTCTGAGCTCTCATCACTAAGAAAAATGAAGATTTATGATGAAATTAATTTCATGATCGTTATTTTTAAAAATAATAAACTTAAGTGTTTATAAAAAATTGTTTGTGAAACTGCAAAAAAATATATTTTTAATCGTCATTTTTATTGTGTCTGGCACGTTATCTATTTATGAATATTAAAAAAATAAAATTCCTGCGATATTGTATATTATTTAATTTTTATTTGTTAACAATCTTTTTATAAAAGGTTCAGATAATTCTTGCAAAATAATAATAATTAGATCAATTATACAATACATTTTTTGCTAAAAAGAAAATGGTGCCTTACAAGTTTGTGTAGGAAACGTGGATGTGTCACGCAACGGACCTAATCCAACTCGCTTAATGAGTTAAATATCTTGATAGTCCACTTTATAAAACCTACGCAAAAAATGAACTACCGAGTCTTAACTCTTTTCAAATAAGGTGTGTTAGGTCGGGCATTTGAAATCGATCTTTCCAGGTCACTCGAAGAGAATCTACCCTCGTTTCTCTAAAACGGCGCTCCTTCTCCACACCTTCGCAACACAAGCTCACGTTCCCCTGTTCTTCGATTTCGTCGTCTGCTAACTCCTCGAGCAAGGGGAAAAGTATACTACTGTGGTGGTCCGTACAAAGGAGCGCGCAATCCTCGAGGAGTTTCTAATTAATGACTCGGTTGATTGACTTGATTGCCGGTTCATCGAGGCAACGTTATTTACGCTCAGTTTTTTTTCTTTAGTTCCTTCTTCCACCTCTTATTACCACCCTCATTGACACCTTCTAAGCCAATCCTGATATCCCTTACTTCGTCAATTCTCCCCTTTTTGCTACTACTAGTGCGTAAATCTCTGCTGGATTCCTTGAATCATTTTATTCTGCAAATTGTAATTCCATATTATGTGTATTTCTCTACGTCATTCCACATGGTAACTTCGTGCAAGTACAACTTCACATATGTAATAATGTAAATCGTATTTGTTGATTAATTCAAGATAATGTTTTATTTCTGTAAACACAGCAGTTTTTGCAGGCTAAAGTAGGGTAGAAAATATATGAAGAACTCTAATACTTTCAGTTCCTTCTAAAAAATTAGTGTGTCAAGATATTTTGTAATAATTTCAGTCTATTACTGCTTCTTTAAGCATGCTTTGATCAACAGTGATCATAGATCAATTATTCCGTGATAGAGTTATCGTCTAGTAAAATTCGAATGTAGCATAGTAAAAATGTATGTTTTGAGTGTCTTAGATTTTTTAAAAATTATATCCACTCGATTCTGTTTGTCTGTACTGTTTGCAAAAGACGCAGTAAAATTTGGTATGGTTCTTCTATATAATAATGTAGCATCCGTTGAATCCGTGAACTGGGAAAAAAAGTTTGTTAACATTTATTAACAGTTAACAAATCTTGGTTAAATATGGCGAAATTAACCATCTAGTTATTCTTATTGAATCTCATTTGAGATAAATAAAATTTGCTTGTCGCAAATGAAAATTGCTGACATTTGTTAATAGTTAACAAATCTTATTTGGCTCAAGTGAGATTCAATAAAAATAACTAAATGGTTAATGTCGCCATATTTAACCAAGATTTGTTAACTATTAACAAACTCTTCTCTCAGTGTGGAGTCCATGAAATTATTTGATTCTTTTAGTACACGGAAAAAACGGCTTCGTTGGGCCAACTAATTATTTATTATTTGAGTGAAAATTTGTTGCCACAACCATCCGGTTGGTCGGTGTAACGACTTGGAATTAGTCACATTTACCATTCCGACTTAGTTGACTTAATTAGGTCACACAACGAATTTTATTCGTGTTCCAACTAAGTAAGATAGTTGGGGCCAAAATAGTAGTTGGCCCAACTAACTATTTCGTTCGAGCAACGATCAGATCCAACCACCTGAAAATAGTTGACCTAACCAAGAAATCGTCTGTTTCTCAGAGCACTAAGTCGCTTGGTTGAGTCCAACTACTTTTTCCGTTAACCTAACAAAGTCGTTTTTCCGTGTAGATTGTTCATTTTTCAGTGGGTTATTTTCACAAAATCTTAATATTTTTTTAGTTTTGCAAAATTAACGGTGGATTCATGAATTTTGTACATTTTTAATTTGGTAATTTTAATTCATTTGAGTATCCAGTAAATTGTATTACAGTAAATTGTTATTTGGATTTTTATTGATGAACATACAGTTGGTAGAGGTTTCAAGAAATACAGTATCTAACGTCGGTAAGTATCAATTCGGTGAGAAAATCGATCGACTAATTCTTTTTATTATCGTTTTACGATAGCATTCCACGATACGTGCTTCTGTTCGTCTTTGGAATCTACGCTCCTAAATGGTCCCTCGCAGAGTACTGGCGGTGCCGGTTTCTCCCACACTCTCAGACGTTCGATTCTCCTACAACGCCTTCCTCTTCTCGATCGATTCTTCTTCGTTTTTCTTCTCATTCCGTTCGGTAACCTGGTCTCTCTTATTCGCTATCTCGTCGAAGTTGGAATTTCTTTAACCAAACGATGAAGGAGAGGCGAGAGAATTTGCCACGCAAGCTTCAAATTAATTACAGCGCCTACACGTGCCTACACACTACATTTAGTCGTTTCGCGAGTAACGACACTAACTACCTACATGCATGTATATACATATATACAATGCGAATTACGGATTTTAAAGTATCCACAGAATTAACGAGATTCAGACGTGATTATCAAGAATTCTTGGCGACCCTTCTCAATCACGAGAATTTAACTCCAATAATAAAACTAAAATGTATATAAAGTAAGCATAAATTAATAAGTCAAATGGAAATAATATTGCTGGATATATACTGTCGATCTCACTGCGTATTTTTACATTTGCAATGAGATAAAACTCGAACCAGAGGGTAAAAACATGGGGTTGCAGAATCCATGGCGGAGTAAGGGCTGATTTTTTTTTTCAATGCATGGCTGGTCGAGTGGGGGTTATGGAGGGTCCGGGGAAGGGCCAATAATAAACGTGAGTGGCACATCGTGTCCGCACGGAATTTTCCAATGCATTATGCCCGGGGAGTACGGTTGGACTGACTGTTCCCCAGTGGCCCTTTCCGAGAGGGTTACCAATGAAAAGAGAGCGATTGCGAGAAAGAGGAAGGCTGGAGAATTGAACGGTGGTAGCGATGGACGAGGAATCGCAAGTGGAAGGGGTTGCAGCAAGCATAGAAGGTTCGTTGAATCGTGCGCCCCTTTGGCTTCCGCTTGCCGCACTGCTCATCGCTCTTTCGTTTATTCAACAGATCATAGAACGTATCTATAGCTGTTAAATGTGTATGTGGTGAGGCTGCGCGTGTACGCGTACGATTCTTCTCTTCTCGTTTCTCATCTCACCCCACCCTCGCCCCTTTCCACAGTTTCTCGTCCCTTCCCTCCGATTTCGCAGTTTATCGAGATCTGGGGTAGATGCTCTGGTCACGACCAATACAACGCTATCATTTTTCGTATGTCGATTTTCCTTTAATTCCTTCGATTAATTCAATCTTTTCTGTTTGTCCATTGCCTGGTATATTGATATAGCATAGAAGCATATCCGCTATATGGATATAGTTACATCGTAAGCAACATTATCTTTAAAATCGTAATTGCTCTTATAATAATATTTATGTTAACTAATTTTTCTTAATATTAAAGGTATTCTAAAGGTATTAGGAAATTGTTTTTTATTAGAAATCAATAATTTTTTTCAATACATTAATCAATACGATTTTATAAAATAGATAATATAAATATAATTTTAAAAACAATCACGATGTTGAAAACGATGTTAATTTCAATGTAACTATATCCATACAGCGGCTTATTCAACTGTCTTCATAGTTTTTTTTCAAATACGACATATATCTTCTGTTTTTGAGGTAATGTGCCATACCAACTGAGTCGTCGTGAGTGTGAAAGAGAAAACGCCATTGGTGGTCGCAGTAGAGCGAGAAAGTACGATAAAAATGTGTAGCAGATCACGTTAACATAACTGTCGTCTACGTTTGACATTTTTTGGGGTGTATTGATAGTTTGGATCGATCTCGTTAACTCGTACTAAAGAAACGTTGATAGTATTATAAGAAAGATAAGAAACGTTGATGACGTTAAATACTACCAACGTTTCTTTAGTGCTCGCATTTTCCCTTCGTCTCTTTCAAACAGTAAGCTGCTATGTTTAACACCATATAGTCTCTGAAATATAAAATCATTTAACTAACGATCGTGACTTCAGCTTTAGCCTCTTCCCATCGCTACCTTTCAAACTGCAGATGGCTAACTATAGCTCAATTGAATCTCATAGACTTTACATTTATTAAACCTTTACTTGTCTACGTTGACAGCAGGTAACGCATCGGTGGGATGCAGCAGGTGCACCTGCATCGACCGGAATAGGTGATAGAAGGATTAGTGGGAGTGAGATTAATGTACCCATACAATTTTTGGACGTATTCAACTGCCTTAACAGTCTTCCTTCAGATACGACAAATATCTTCTGTCATCGGAATAACTGTCGGCTACGTTTAATATTTCCTAAAGTTAGTTACTATTTTAAAGAAATTTCGTTATTTACTATGATCGTTTCTTCAGCTTTTTGTATTTCCTTTTGCTACCATTCAAACTGCAGGTGGCTAAGTATAGCTCAATCCAGTCTTTTAGATTTTTTATTTATTAAACTTTCACCTGTCTACGTTGACAGCAGGTAGCGCATCAGTGGGATGCAGCAGGTGCAACTGCATCGTCCAGAGTTGGCGATAGAAGGGTTAGAGGGAGTGAGATAGAAACATACAGCAGCGAGTGGGCGATCAAATAAAAGCCCGTGTTTTTCCCGATATTGAACCCTGAGCTAAGCCTAACCTGCCCCAACCTTTGCTCAACTCGCGTCAGCCACAGGGAACGCGCCAGCGAGCGAATAAGGGTGGGCGCCAGGAAGAGGCCAGAGAAAAGAGGGAGAAAACCGAGTGGGAGAGCGAGCGAAAAACGCGCAGGGTAGGGGGAAGCCACCCCAACTGCGGTCATTGACCCCACGCATACCCGCCAGTCCGGCCCGAAGCCACCCCTGCACCCCCCTCTGGGCCGACGACACTGGTGCCGAGCGAGCGCGCTCGTCTCACGGAAAAGTATTGCTGCTCTCCCGCCAAACCTCCTTTCTCTATCTAAAACGAGATGGACGGAGTTTACTTCTCTTTTTATACCCCTCTTCCGCTATCTCGATCGTTCCCTCTTCCTATATCCCTCTTTTCTCCCTCACCCGCTAGGTGCGTTGCTCCTCTTCTCTTCGCTATTCCTCACGCAGAAAAAAAAGTGAATGAGGATAAGATGAAAAGATGTCGGAACAATTCAGCACGGGAATGTTTATATGCCAAGGAAATATCGCTGCCGGGTTTTCTTCGAATGCACAACTCAGTTTTCATAAATGAAAATTCGTATAATTCATATATTCGAACGTTAATAAAGTAAATATGAAAATCAAAAAATATGTATATTTTTTAGTGATTGCTGGTAGGTATGTTTTTTTGGTTCTACGTACAAGTTAGTTCACAGGAGTTACAATATGCGGAACGACAAGTTTCAATTGCAGAACCGAGCAGCGACTTGTGGAATATCGTCGCTTCCTATGTAGATATTATTCAGCTGGCTCAACGCAACCCTTTCCTCCTTCTTTCTTTTATTTTGCCCTTCTATTTGCTCTAACCCCTCTTCTTTTGCTTTCTTTCCCTCTCAAGTCCACGCGCGCTCGTATAGTCATGCGCCTGATTTGAAACCCATCGACGTGAATCCCGTTAGGTTCTCTGTGCTCCCTTCCGGGTTCTTTGCGGACACATCACGGAGTTCGTATTTTCTACGTGCTTCCCTTATACTAATTATTCTAGCTTCTACACTTCGATTTTTTCTCCACAGTATACATTCTTCTTCCTATGATCATGATCTCGGTATTTTTTTTTAAATGGTACATGGGGTATTCTTCACCCCTCGGGAGTAAAATATCGGTTGCGACTAATCGACTGTAATTTTTCTCCCCGAAATAAGATAATGATCACCGTCCATTATGCTTTGTCGTGTACACTGTCAGCTGCATTAGTGCAAACACAAAATTGCAATAGCATCGTGTAACTGCGTAGCAGTTGAATTCTCGGTACACACAGTGTTTTTAACTCATTAGAAAGTGGAGTTCTACTTTCGTAACAAGTGAAATTTACTTTTTCGATCGTAAAAATAGTTGACGGACCCATAACAACGCGTTTTTTTTTCAACATTTTCCAGCAAGTCCTGTCGCACAACCAGTATACAGGTTGGATAAACTCTTTGACGAGACGTGAAAAAAAAAGTTGTGTTGAATTTTTAAAACAATTTGAAATGTACCGTCGACGAAAGCACGTAAATTACGTGGAGTGCTTTGGAGTACGTACGTAGACTGAGTATACAGGGGGCAGGAAGGGAGACAGGTGCGTGCGCGAGGGCGCCAGGGCGACGACGAAGCGATGATGACGACGGCATATAAGCATACAGGGAGGAGAGAGAAATGGTGCCCAAGGTTCGCAAACGACGACCCATCCTAAATTTGCGTGTCACGAGCGAACGACAACGCTGTTTTTTTTTTTTGCTTCACTCGGGACTAGAAAGGCACAACTCCCAATTTCCTGCACCCTGAAACTTTCGACCCCTCGGCTGTGTAGTTTCCAAGAGAGGATCCCCCACCGTGTCGAGACTGACCTACCCCAACAGCCGTACCACGATGGAGCCACTACTTCGTGATTTATATACGAACCTGAATCGCCCTCCGACGGTTAACCCCCTTCCCTCTCTTCCATCTGTCTACCCACTTCCATCCTCTTTCTCCTTTTTCGTTATCTCTCACCCTCGCACAACCCTATTTCGCTGTGGCGAGAAACAGCCACTTGCCATTTTGACGGATGTCGTGCATTTCGTAACCTATTTTTTTAGATATATATGTGTAGTTATTTTTATTATGTTTCACATATTATTCTTAGTGTGTTTTTAAAAATAAATATTTGATGTTTTATGGTTTTTGCACATATAAAAAAACTAAGAGAAACCGTCCTCTTTCGCCACTTTCGTTATTTCTCACACTCGTATGACCCCATTTCGCCGTGGCGACAGACAGCCACTTGCCTTTCTTTTTATGTATGTCGCGCATTCCGCAAAACTTCCCGTGCAGAAATATAGTTGGGGCTCCAACTTGGCCCTTTCTAGTTTGCCCTAATTGTAGTAGGGGCCCTACTAGGCTAGTCACGCTTGAAAGTACTACCCTTTAGAGGCTCAATATGGGCGACCCTAATGAGGGTTCCACACTCAAGCCTGATTAGGCCCCGAAGTTTGTCGTGGCCGCCTCTGTAGATCCTAGTAGCGTTCTAGAGTAGATTCCCTATTGTGGATGCCACGTTTATACCTAAAAAGGCCCCTTATTTAATCGCGGCTGCCCGAACTAATTTCTGCACGGGTTATTCCTTAAGATGTATATGTGTGCTTGTTATTTATTATATTTTATGTAGAGTTCTTACAACACATTTCCAACAAAAAAAGGTGAAACTAAGGTAAATCATGTTCTAACATTTTTTTTACTAGTACAAAAAATGTAAAATTGTCTTATTTGCTTGATTAATTTTACTCAATTAATTACGTTGATAAGTTGATTATTAACTAGTCACTCTTTACAAAGTTATTATGAATTTAGAGTTCCAGGTGTAATTTAACTTTGTACCACCCATGATTAGTTTGATTATGGGTGGTAAATCATTTTACTTCACTCGATGCAATAACGGGTGTTTTACGCACGCTTCGCGTGCCCATAATCCCCGTTTTTACACCTTGTGAAGTAAAGTTTTGTACAAGACTCGTTGGAAATACTTTTTCATAATTCGTGCGATTGCAACTCTCGCCTTTGACTCGTACTGCAACCACGCACTTGTCAGAAAAAGTTTTACCGCACTTGTAATATACTATTCTTAGAATCAAAAAATCTTTTTCCTACTTACTTTCTAACTCCTCAGCTTTCAAAGCATGTCGCTAAGTTCTCGATGGAGACTTTGCTGTATACGTTGACGATAGTCTAGAAATAATTCAGGACTGTAGATTCTACCCGGGTATTCCACCTCAGAGCTTTTCTCGGAAGCTTCCTATGCACTGCAGAGGTTCTTAGGTATCTGTTTCGGAACTCCATAAACCGAACCCGAGTTGAAAATTAGACCCTCTTCAAAACCTAAATGTAGCAGTCCCGCGGGGTAAACGGAGATTCCTCCATTCCTTTGACACTCGTCAAAACCTCCGAAAATGGCAGATATTACCCGTACGGAATAAACGAAGTCTACTGTAGACTGAAATTCTTATGTTTGGACCTCCAATTAGGTTGTACAGATTGAGATGAGGTTCTTAGACCCTCGTATAAACCTCCAAAAGTGGCATATTTTATCCATTTTAATTCAACGAAGGGTGTTGGAAGGGTTAAAATTTTAACTCGGGAAGAAAAGCAGGACTTGTACAGAAAACGATATTATGTATCGCTTTTAAACCTCGCTGAAAATGATGTGCACATAGGAATATAAAATTGATGTCGCTATGAGTCGCTAATCTTCACGGTGGACATCTGCATAGAAAACTTACGCATAATCGTACGCAGTTGGCCAGCAGCTCGTTAAGGTCTTTCATTTGCAACTGACGTAGAAAAGAAAAAAAAATCTCGACCAGAAGGAGCAGCTTGCGTCGACACTCGAGGAGTCGAGCGAAGAGAAGGAAAGGAGCTACCATGTGCCGCCTGGTGCCACTGCAATTAAACTGCACGCAGCCGCAAAGACCATGAGTGGCTCGTACTTCAGTATTCTGCATAATTTTGTGTCCGAGTGCTCGATCTATTAAGACGCAAGAAATGTTACAGCAAAAAACGAAATGAAAGAATTTTTGGAAAATTTATTATTCAATATCTAATACCTTTTCTATACCTCATATATCAGGTTCTGTTTCAGACTATAAAGAAGACTAGAACTTGATGTTTTGAGTAGATAAAGCTTCAGAGGACATAATGAAACAAGTTCATAGTTAGGGAAGAAAGTTCGTCAAAATTGTTATTAGATCCAACTTGTATATGAAGCATTATCTGTCAATTCAGCCACTTTTTTTCGACCCTCTCCGATTTGCCCTGTAATTGATTATATGAATGTACCACTAAAAGACACTCTATGTGAATTTTTTCAGATTTTTAAAAATAATTTTTCAGAAAATGGCTTTTTTATTCAAGTGCCAATATCTCAGAATTTTGAAGTTACTGAAAAAAAATGTTTGCACATAAAAGTTGTCGTTTATTGTTAGCTTTCGAGCGGAATATTCCAAGTAATTGTCACGTTCCTGCGAGTATGATTTTTTTCCGAAAAATGGAGGAATTATTGTTTAATTAAAAAAAGGATATTTTTTTACTGAAAAATTTACAGAGCATTGCTACATGACTGTTGGTATTACAAAAAAATCGCCAGAGTGGCACCGATCGATCTTCTGGAATTAAAAAACGCATTTGTGTGAAAGTACCGAAAAACGGGGGCATTATTATTTTTTTGATAAAAAAGGTTACTTTTTTTGGCTAATAAAATTATAGAGTATTCTTGCATGACTGTAGATATTGCAAAAAAAATCATCAGAGTGGTACGGATCGAGCTTCCGGTATAAAATAAAATAATTCCCGCGTTTTTCGAAACTTGCACACGAATAATTTTTTCTAATACCGTAAGCTCGATCCGTACTACTCTGATGATTTTTTTGCAATATCTACAGTCATGCAAGAATACTCTGTGATTTTATGAGCCCAAAAAAAGTAACCTTTTTTTTATCAAAAAAATAATAATGCCCCGTTTTTCG
Source organism: Ephialtes manifestator (assembly GCA_963970395.1). Classification (NCBI taxonomy): domain Eukaryota; kingdom Metazoa; phylum Arthropoda; class Insecta; order Hymenoptera; family Ichneumonidae; genus Ephialtes; species Ephialtes manifestator. The sequence continues at coordinate 14,556,702 of OZ019976.1, forward strand.
GAACTTTCACACAAATGCATTTTTTAATACCAGAAAATCAATCGGTGCCACTCTGGCGATTTTTTTGTGATATCAACAGTCATGTAGCAATACTCTGTAATGTTTTCAATAAAAAACAATATCCTTTTTTTAATTAAACAAGAATTCCTCCATTTTTCGGAAAAAAATCATACTCACAGGAACGTGACAATTATTTGGAATATTCCGCTCGAAAGCTAACAATAAACGACAACTTTTATGTGCTGACATTTTTTTTCAGTAACTTCAAAATTCTGAGATATTTGCACTTGAATAAAAAAAAACCATTTTCTAAAAAATTATTTTAAAAAATGTGAAAAAATTCACATAGAGTGTCTTTTTTGGTATATTCATATAACCAATTACAGGGCAAATCGGAGAGGGTCGAAAAAAAACGTGGCTGAATTGACAGATAATGCTTCATATATATACCATAATGCAATACATAATGGACAAGTTACCCCTTTTTGACCCATCACTACTTCGCGATGATACCGAATGTCGCCATTCCCTTTTTACCTATTACCTTCTTTACGCACGCAACGCAACTGTCTACACGCGCAGCGCTGTCGAGCGGTGGATCTTAGGAGAACAATCTCATAGCGACAACGCGATCGATTCATCTTATGCCCTCGTATGGTATGGCAAACTGAGGTAGTTACTCACCACCCGCCTCGTAGATCTGCACGTTGAATCATTCATACATTTGTTATTACCAAGTTATAAATTTTGGTGTTTTCGCACGCCATCAATGTTACAGAACGTGTATACTATAGGCGATGCATCATAGGCTATAGCCTGATCATCTAAAGCACGCCAAGGTGCGTAAGCAGGATATATACCAAGTACCTTAGAAAATCGTTTACCATTTTATTCTAATTACATGGATGTAATACCCACTTTCCAACTGTTGTACTGGCGTCCACGACCAGAGCATGCTGCCCCTTGTGCCGTGCGATAGTATTAGCAGTACCTTATGTAACATAGGCTATGTGGGGTGAATGGGTTAGAAGTGCACATAGGGAGGCAAGAGAGGTACCATGGTACGTACCTACCTACTACGTTGGCTTGGTTTCCAACGAGCTCGGATCGCGTTTCCCTCATTCCTCCTTCTTACGTGTAAGAGGAGTGTGAGACTACCCCCTTTCTTTTACATCGTACCTTCCCCTTCTCTTTTTTTCTCTCGCCTTCTCGCATCTCTATACGACGTTGATACGAAAATGCGTGCGGCAGTACGGTAGCCGCGAATATGGGAATACCTCGGAGCAGTAAAAGCAAAAAAGAGAAGGAACGCTATCCCTTTATTCGCTCGCCACTAAATTACCGGCAGCTCGAAAATTGCTTTCCTACGAAAGAAACATCCTAGCATCCCCTCTTCCTCGTTCCACCTCGCGAACATCTTCTCGCTCTGCTGCCGATGCTGCTTCTCTTCATCCTCTTTTACCCAGCGTCTTGCGAAAACACTCTATTCGTCTTACTTCCCTTCTTTCTTTCGGAAAATGCGTAGTCACTAGGGCGAATAATATCATACCTAGCAGTCATTATATTTTCCTATTTTGTCATACCATTTATTGTTGGAATTTCTGCTACTTTTATTTTCGTTCTTTTGCAACGTTTCGCCGTGTTGTCCTCAATCAGCCACCTTTTTTCTTCCGCGTGCGGTTTTTCCCCTCTGAAACATATAAATAAAACACGATGGATAAACAATATAAATACTTACCCGAAGATAAGTCGTAGAGCCAAGAAATTCCGCGCGATGGTGAACTCCAAAAACAATCCTACGGCGATCCCTCGATGACACCTAAAAAGGAAAAAAAGCATTAAACGATAAAACACATCAGTAATATTTATTTCATATACACTTACCTGTCAAAGAATCATTAAGAAATCCACGGCCCATGCGAAACCGCAGACAACTGGGTACTGCCTGGGTGAACAAAAATTTACCGAATCAGTTTCGACTACGCCGACAGGTGGCTACCGCACCGAGCGCTTTTCGCAAGCGACAGGCTTCATACGTTGGCCATCGGCGTCTCCAAAGCCACTATGAATAAATTCGCTGCCCATAGGCAAATAAATCCAATAGATTCTTGCTTTGCATTTTTCCAACTAATAATAATTCAAAACTAATACAAATGTATTTCTTAAAGTAAACTCATCTCTTTCTTTTTCCCGGGCGATGACTGACCATAAGACAGCCTACACCTCTTGAGTGACCAACCGAATCATCCCCCAAACTAATCTTCCGGCAGCACATAAGCGAAGACTTGGGAAAAAATCACGTCTATATAAGAAGGCGGCCTTATCGCATTCAACCTTCCTCGATATAGAAAGAAAATTTGGAGGCCTTCGATAGATTTATTTGGACCCCGAACAAATGCGAAATACGATCACTATGTATCTTGGTCGAGGGGTCGGTGTTCAATTTTGCGAGTTTTGAAAAAAATCAAAGAGGGCAGTGCTAGAGGAATATCGGTTATACCACTTTGGCGGCTCAGGCTTGGTATCCACTTTTCACTGCTATGATATATTGCGAACCGACTTATTTTAGACCAAACTTGAACCTCTTATGTTTTCTAAATAGGCAGCCACAACCAATTTGGAGAAGTATTACCCTGCTTGCAGGCGTGCTATTCGGGAGGCGCTAAAAATGAAAAAACGTTCTCTTACCATCATGTTAGCATTGTTCTCGGAGTCATCGCTTAAGCAATATGATAGTTGTCTTAAAAAGTGGTGGGTGTTTTGCCATAACAAAAAAGAAACGCGAAACCGTACAAATGGCACATATCAGAAGAAATAAGATTTTTGACGGCGGAATTTGAAAATGACGCTTCTCATGGCACATAACAACAGCGTCGGTCGGCGATTGCCTTGTTACACGGACCTAAATTGGGGGAAAATGCTCAAGTATGGAGATTCTTTAAAGGCATTGCGAAACTCAGACCTGGAAAACCTAAATACAAGTCGACATGGACTTAAAATCTTCAAAATTAAACATGGCGCAGCCAATTTTGAACATTTCTTTTTTAAACTCAGATAGTTGCGTGGCGTCTGATTAGAAGCATAATTGTGAGAAACGGAAAACCGATTAAGCAGAACATAATTGTGAGGAACGGAAAACCGATTATTTGTAGCACTCAAAAAACCGCACAAGAAAGTATCTACCCAAACCTTAAGTAGATGGATAAAAAAACACTCTTCAAGAAAGTGTAGCAGACACAAATTTGCGTCGACTTCAACAGCGAATAGAAGCGGAGTTATTATAGACGCTATGAAAAGAGCCGCAGGGTGGACAGAAAAATTGGATACCTTTGCTAGGTTTTACCATCGAAATACCATTGGACATAATCGTATGCGAAAGCTATTTTAGATAGCAGCATTGTATAACATTGTATTTCACATTCGTTTATGACTGTTCGTACATTTCTAACTAAAATAAAACAAACAAAGATATTCATGCACTGTTAAAAATCTGGTGTTAAAAATGACACCAGGTCGGTGTCTATATAGGTCCACACCGACTGTAGTGTTAACAAGCGGTGTAATAGTGTTAAATGTTTATGACACTAATTTAACACCACTAGCAATCGGACCATTAGCACCACCTTAGTGTTAATTCTGTAACATCATCTGTTATACTCTGAAATCAACATCTCTTATAATCTGAAAATGTAGTTTCAAAAACTCGTTTAAATTAATTGCATCAATAGTATATTACACTACAAGGGCAGAAAGTTGAGATTCCTGCACCGCGCGCAATGATGCCCAAGGCGTAGCCGAGGGCATCATGGAGTGCAGTTCAGGGCTCTCAAATTTCTGCCTGTGTAGTGTATACTATTTTTCTTTATACCTGGCCGAAAGTACGAAAAAAATTGCATTTTTGTATTGAAAGATATTGATGCCTGCCCCGACATTTGCGGCACGAGCGAAGCGAGTGTTGCTGGTCGGGGGCAGGCATCAAATCAAATACATCTGAATAGATACTACTTTTCTAAAAAATATTAATTTGATTATGGAAGCCTAATTCTATTAGTATGTTTTCGAGTATATATCACTTACTGATTTATCTTAACTGTTAAACTTTAGCATACATCAATTGTAAATAAACTTTGAGGTTATGCAGGCAAGATGTATATAGAGTATTAATGCGCGCGAATAAGTTACTACTCCCGTTGTATAGAGGGCACGTGTATAGCTTGCCCAACACATGAATGACATATGTATGAACACAGTGAGCGACTCTTGACTTTCGGCCGTCTTGTGTGTGTGTGGGCCGGTCTCAGTGCACGAGTAATTTCTTTCGGCCCGCTGTCGCAGAGCGCATGCGCGTCTCTACCGAGACATAAAAGTTAGCCTTTCTGCCGTGATATCGCGGCAGGAGGGACGTACTTTCGGCATAGTATGAAGAAAACAAATTTTGTAGTAATCTCTTTTATTTCAAATATAGCATATTTTGGAATCATATACATGTCCGCACTATCATATGGTTGATTAACAACATATGCACACTGTCCTTTAATGTTGGTAATTCAACAACTCAACTAAAATGCTTTGCTTTGTGCTACACTAAATGCTTGACACTCGTCGGTCAAATGTATAGCTGTCTCCTACAAATCTTCGTAGCTAATGAGCGGTCCGTTGGTGTTATTTTGATCCAGTGAACTTCGCCTTAAAATTTAATTTTTTTGATCGTTACATCCAGAACGGGATAATAATACTTGTCACTTAATTTGTATTTATATTCTACAACTCCTGCACAAACAATACTGATCGCCGAGAACATTACAAGCAAACTACGATCTTCTTGATTCCTGGATACACTGGCTGCGGCTATTAATCACAGCTAGTTGGCGCCCCACCATGTGCACATGATTGACACCGAACAGTACCAAATTAACACGAGTGGGTGTTACGGTTACACGGCTGTTCGTAGAACGAAGAAAAATCCTAAGGTAGGTGTTGATAAATGAAATTGACACGGAATTAAATTTAACGAAATTGCCCGTATCAATTTTCCACCGCAGAAAGTGTTAAAGTTAACACTATAATGGGTAACCCCAACAAAATGTCGACACCAGCGTCATTTCACACCGCAGATTTTTAACAGTGTGTATATATATTTATATGTATACTAGTTCGTGCAATTTTTAAGACATTGATATCTGCCGTAACAAACATTAAATAACTACACATTGATCTCGAGAAAGAGGCGCGAAGGAGACAATGTCATGATTAAACGAACTTACCTAGAAGTGAAGTTCTATCATACATAATTGTATGAAGCACCTCTTCCGAAGAGACCAGTCCCACCCATCAGGTATCTCCTTTTTTCTAATGAAATACATATTAGAATTCCTGGTAATTACGGCAGCGCTTTGAATAAATGAACGTCGTGCCGTCATAGACATGAGAAACATGGAAACGGACCGAAACAAAAAAAAATAAACTGAAAAAATGGTGGTAGCATCGGTGCATAGTAGGGGCACTACTACACATTGATCTCTTGTGAAGAGGAGCTTCATACAATTATGATAGAACTTCACTTCCAAATAAGTTCGTTTAATCATAAAAGAGCTCAACGTATAATGTGTACGAGTTAAAAATCGTTTGCTTAAAGAAGGCGTGCAATATGTACCCTGAAAGAGCTGCGTATGTAAAATTGTTTCCTCGAAAGCAATCCGTAGTTGCACGCAGTGTGAATTGACTCGTACATGCGCTTAATTCTTACCTAGAACCTCGGAACGCACGAGCGTTCTCGACGTACAACCATATGAGAGCAGTTGGCAAGCGAACTCGAAGGGGCAGAGCTCTTGTATATGTATGCGTTTGGTTCGGAAAACGGAGTTCTTTCGAAAAAAATTGTCCAATCATCCTTCGGCAATTTTCTGAGAAAGCTGAGAAACCCCTGATGTAGGGGCGCAACACGCATTGACACTCTTGGTGAGGTAGGTTCGCTTAACACTGTAATTGACTCGAGTCAGTGAATTGAGTATTGCTGTGTTTTGTCCTCGAGCTCCGAATCATTTGAGTGATTATGCAATTTTTTAAAGAAATGAATTCGTATACTGAAAACCTAAAATTCAACTATCCCAACGACCTGAAGTTCGACTATTTGACTCTGATTTCCGATAGTACATAAAGAATCGCGTAAAAAGGACTGACATCGAAGCTGACTAGCGATTAAGAGTTCGGGCGTAAGGAACTTGAGTATATTAAATCTTTACTAAATTTAAGTATGACGATTTAACAAAACTACTCATTAAGGTGGATTGTGACTGATGATATTGCTAAAGAAGATGGAAAAGATGCTTTAAATCGAAGCAATGATCATGGTTCTAAGATTAAAGATGATATGAACGGAAGAAAGAAAAATTGAAGCATAACCGAAAAAATAAAATTTGGAAATCACGATAGAAGACCATTCCCTCTTAACTCGCGTTCCTACGCTATCTATCGCAAATGCATCAAGACCAGCATTTACGAGTCTCAATCAAATTGATCGTCCGCACGCCCTCGATACCCAACTCAAATTACCCATTTTCCTCCGTTTCTTTCCTCGAAGAAGCAAGGTAGACATAGAGAAACGAACACAAACTAAATAAGGACGAGGGGAAACGAGACGAAGAACGCACACTGAGAACCGGATTTCTTCTTTCAACCACCCACACCGAGAATTGATCCCTTAAGAAAATACAGGCAATAACCTCTGAATCCCGGTGGAGGTAGCTGCCGCCCTCTCTCCATGGCTGGAAGACGATAGTAGAGCTGCGGATGATCCGTGAGAAGAGGAATAGAAGAGGATGTAGTGGCAGAAGGATCGTCGCGTGGAAGCATGACCGAGATAGAAATACAGATATAGCGAATTGTAGGGAGTAGGTTGCGGCGAAGAGGTGAGGGACGCCAGAAGGAGGGCTTCTGAATTGTACGCGACACGGAGAACGTCGGAAAGACGTTGGACTGCGTTGAAACTGCGGAAAGTGCGTCGTGCCAAGAGAGAAACAGAAGCGTTGCTATAAGTGCGAAGCAAGTAGAAAAGGAAAACAGCGAAGGATACAAAAAGAGGGTGCAAGGAATTGGCAGAGAGAAAGAGTAAAATTCACCACGGCAAAGCGAGAAGTGAGGTAAGGTGAGGGCAGAGGAAGGCAAAGAGGCGCCAAGAAATAGGGAATTGGATGAGAATAAGGAACAGATACGAAGAAAGTGAGGGAAAACCAAAAGAACGAGTAAGAGGGTATGTTTCGCGGACCTACGTGGGGACGGAAAGCAGGGGCGCGTCGGTGGGTTAAAGGTAGCGGGCCAGAGCCTCACTTTATTTTTATGCAGTTATTGATCTCCGTGGAAGCGGCTCGCCGGTCCCCGTTACCCTTTTCCACACCCTCCTATACTCCTCTCGCTCTTTTCCTCCGTTTCACTCTTGTATTAACTCTCTCTCACTTTCAAGCTTCCCCGTCTTTCTCTACGTCGCTCCATCACCTTCGTTCACTTATTTCACGGCTATTTTTCTCCTGCTCTGGCTCGCTTTGGCTGCCTCACTCTACGACGCACTAGACTCTACCGATCTCTCTCCCTCTCTTTTCTCTTCGTCTCATAGACTCTCCGTCCTTCTTTAACTTTTTCTCAGTCTCTGTTGCACCAACTGCGCACGTCGAGGCGAGTGCAAGAGGGCGACTAGGGCGCGGTACGAAGGGTAAAAGGCGGAGTGGGTTCGCTTCTCGCTCCTCACACCCTACTCCTCCTCCTCTTCTTCTTCGTCGTCTTCCTTTTTAACCCTCCTCAACCCCCTTAGACTACCCTATACATCGAGGTACAGGGTAGCGGGTAACTAGCTTATCAAAAAATGGGCGTTGCCGGGATCTCTCTATCTCTATCTCGCGCTTGCTTTCTCCATTCTACTCTCCACTATAGCGTCTTCCATTGTGGCCCGCGCCACCTCCACCACTGTGTGTCAGTGTGCATAGTAGGTGTAGGAGCCAGGCAACCGTTCTGAAAGAGATAGCAAAGAAGAAAACGTCTTCCGCGTTTTCAACGTCCTTCAACACTTGGGCGATTTCCAAATCTTTTTTTTTTAAACAATGTTACAAATATTCCCCCAATCACTATCGACACTATCAAAACCTGCCTAAATCACTATTGACACTATCAAAACCTGTCTAAATCACAATTGACACTAGAATAATCATTATGAATGTTTAAAAGAAAATTTGCATAATTATTGTCGATGCAGTACTATGCATTTTTTATTCGATTATAATTTTCTTTAAAATGTTAAGGATGCCCTCTAAAATCCAAACGTGTTACAAGTGTGGTGTTTCCCATGTTTTACATTGTGATTACTTTTTACACACTTTAATGGTGTTGCATCTTAAATATCACTACCATGTAAAATGTAATACGCTTTCATGGTAATGATATGTAAAATGCAACACGCTTAAAGTGTGTAAAAAGTCATCACTATATAAAAGATAGGAATCAACACACTTCCAACACTCTTGGTTTGTAGAGTGTACAACACAGTAATTAAGTGAAAAATTGTGAAGTGCGGAAACGAGTAGGGTTTTGTACACATTCTAAAATGAAGTGATATAGATGTGGTATTTATCTAGAAAGCTACGAAGTCACTGATAAAGGATTAAGAGGGGCCAAGAAGGATAAGTTTGAAGGAGAATTATAAAGTAATGGGAAATGTTCACCGAAGGGGAACAAGGGCAGAAGGCTTAGAAGAAGGACACAAGCTGCAAGAACGTACATTGGCCATGATAGGTAAAGGGATTGATTGAGGTGGAAGGGTGCAAAGGTAAAAAGATGGGTTCACAAAGAGCAGTAGAAACAGTGTAATAGCCTTGTGATGGTAGTAGCAAAAGCGCCAAGGAACATAGAACGACCTATTCAAACTAAGGTAATGCCGAACCTTTTGGAACCTGTTCTTCGATCTATCTCAAAAGTTACCAATGTCCACGAACCCTTCACCTTATCTGCTTGGCCGGTAAGGACGCTTACATTTTCTTTCCGTCTCCTTCTCTCCTCAATGCCAATACCGCAATACCACTATGTCGGCATTACCACCCGTCGACCAAACCGCTTGAAGAAATTTCCATTTCCTTCTACTCAACTCCCATAATGCGCTTGACCTTTCACTTACTGCACAATCTTTCTGCTACAGGAGATTACTGTATTAATAAAACTGTATCTATAACATCATTACCGGTACAATAGATTTGTTAGTAAATAATATCTTCTTTAAATTTATGTACATACTTATTATATCTATATAGCTATTACGACTACACAATCTTCATGGTAATTAATATATGCTTACACGTAGTCTTCGTTACCTTCGCTCCCTTAATCTCTAAATGAACTCGAATTATATTTAGATCATTCCATACCAAGTGGTCCATTCATTTGGCATTACGCGAATATTTCTGTTGCTTGTGGGTATAATAATGGAAATTCTGTGAAATTTTGAGAAAAATCGGAATTTTCTGTTTCAACGAAAAAAAAAAAATGTTATTACATTATTTTGTGAAAAAATGACGGACATTTTTTTTAACGGCTATGGAAAATATTGAATTAAAAACTATCCCATCAAGAAAGATATTAGGGTTGCCCTAAGATAACTTAGGGCCCTATCGGGCTTTAATATGGACACCATAAAAGGGAGTCCATATCACTCCATGCCGATATCTAATGGGGCTATATTAGGGCAATTAATTAAGGGGCCAGTCAGGCTTAATCATGGCACCAAATCAATAAATAAACAATAATTTCGCCACGTAAGGGCCTCATAAGGCAATTCTAGGTTGCCACGGCGAAGTTTAATAAGGCCTTAATAAGGTAATCACTTAAGGGCCCAGTCAGACTTATCATGGCACCAAATAAACAAATCAATAATAATTTTGCCAGATAAGGGTCTCCTCAGGCAATTCTAGGTTTCCATGTCGAAGTTTAATAATGGCTTGATAGGGTAATCACTTAAGGGCCCAGTCAGGCGTAATCTTGGCACCAAGTAAACAAATCAATAATAATTATGCCGCTTAAGGGTCTCATAAGACACTTCTAGGTTTCCATGGCGAAGTTCAATTAAGGGCTTGATAGGGTAATTATTTAAGGGCCCAGTCAGGCTTCGTCATGATACCAAGTAAACTAATTAATCATAATTTTGCCAAATAAGGATCTCATAAGGCCATGGTGAAGTTTAATAAGGCCTTGATAAGTTAATTAATTAAAGGTCCAGTTAGGCTTAACCATGGCATAAAGTAAACAAGTCAATAATAAATTTGCCAGATGAGGACCTTATATGGCAATCCGAGGTTTCCATGGCAAAATTGGTGGTCACCTATCCAACTAATGACCGTCAAAGTCAGCCAGGTGGTCACCCTTTCTAATACTGGACCTCAGGTCAGTCAGACAGTCACGCACCTAGATACAAACGAACTAATTCGCGCAAACGATAAAACAAGCAATTTTGTGGAATATAATTATAGATGACAATAACGATACAATGTACCCTATTTGATATAACCAATTTCTGTAAAAAAATAACGGAATGTGCTTTTATTTTTACACATCAGACGCAGTCATGTAAATCTATCAAGTTCTGACTATATTACATTAATTTTATTCCATATTTCATATTACAGTTATTCAAATAGACTAAAAAAATTGCATATTCATATGATTTGAATGGCCAAGAGAGCTAAGGTGCAGCGCAACTACACCATCCGGAGGGTTCCAGGTTCGATTTCCGTAAATGTCAAAAAATAATGTAATATGTTTTTTCAGCGATTAATATGTACCATCGTTTAGAGAAAGACGAAATATCTAATTAAAAGTGCAGCATTATTCAACTAAATAATAACAAATATATTTTTTAAATTAAATTTCTTTATTATTTTAGTAAGGACTTAATAGGGCGGCCTTAACAGGTCCTCATTATTTTGCCTTTAAAGGTCTCGAAGAAAAAGCGTGACCATCATTTGCGAAACCCTATGAGTCTTCCACATAAGGCCCCTAAGAGAATTAGGGAATATTAATCGGGGCCTTGGAAGAACGGGCACAAATTTTTTGTACGATCGAAAATTTTGAATATACGAATTGAAAAAAAATGAAATTAAAAAAATCGTTATTAAATTTTGGGCAAACCAAGGGTGCTAAAATGTTGTAATAATTTATGGCTGTTCGTAATACTCGAAACAACTTTCGAAAAAATTATGAAAAATGTTTGCGACCACGCTAAATTTGGATGGCCCACTTGATATGGAATGACCCATTTGTTTCTTAGCCACAATCGATCATATCCGTAACACACAATTAAGAGTAGTAAGTTCGTCATTACCGTAACTATATTTGCTCGGAAAAATTAAAATCAACACAGAAGTTAACCATAATTAACTGTGATGGAATTATAGAAGTGAAAATCTGGTAAGCAGGATGTGAACACCGGTAAAAAGTTTGTCGTAGTCGAAGACTGACAGTGCAGGAGGGTTTTATTGAAGGAGAAAGAGAGACAGAAGATCGGAAAAGAGGAAGTGCGCGAGGGATTGCAGAAGAGTGGGGAAGAGGATAGGCAGCTACTGCCATCGGGCACCGTGCCCTACCTCGGCCGCGTAGCAACAGGCATCTGTTGCGATAGAAGACGCGATAGATATCTATGTGCACCACGTCTGCCACCGTTTATTGGTGTGCGATGTTGAATCCTCGCTTCCTCTACTTCTGCTTACAATCCCATACCAGCTTATCCTGCGGTTCGTTCTCGAGCTTACATTTGACAAGTAACTTGGATAGTAGTTGGACTTTCATTTCCAGTGAACTACATAAGCTTCCAACTGGTGAGTACATATGTAACTTTCAGCATTGCTGAAGCACGCGGCATCATCACGTGACCACCCTGTAAGCCTATTACCAAAATCGATGCACCGGCGCTTGTATACTGCGTGCTTCATTACACCATCACAAATATCAATGCGCATCTATATTCCGTTGCTACTAGACGTAAATCGTTAGTAAGCAATACTTGTGCATACATAGATAATGTCGGTAGAGCGTGCATATAGATATGTGTATACTGCATGAGACGCCGGTGAGTCTGCGGATTTCCGGATGTACTGTGCTCATACAAATATAGTAAGTACGTTAGCATGCATCGACTACTCTATCGAGAAAAGACACGTTGAGCAGTAGAGCGTACAATAGTGAAATATCAACGGAAACTGAACCTCTGTACGATTATACGCTGTCCACTAAACGAATCCAACTATTGGGACCTAATAAGTACATAGCGAATCTCACTTTCACAGAACTGGAAAATTATAGTATAAGTCGCAGTGCATATAGTGCATGATGCATATTAAGTTGAACCTCGAATTACATGTATACTTTCAAAAGATTTTTAATCCGTCAGAGAAACAAACTTAAGTGTTGATGCTATAGTACCCGAGTAGAAATTTCATCAGGCATGCCTGCTGTCACACGAGGTCCAGATCAGTTGTAGGTACGGTAATCTTATTTGGGGCCGCCGTAAATTCACCTGATCAGGTCCATGTAAGTCCGATATATGGCATTCGTACTTAATAATGCCGTCTTTACACCGGATCCGGCCGATGTCAGGCTAGACATGGTAACCTTATTTAGGGGTCGTCGTAAATTCACCTGATCGGGTCCATGTAAGGCCGAGATATGGCATTCTACCTTAAAAATGCCGTCTCTCCATCGGATCAGGCCCAGGTCAGGCTTTACATACGGTAACCTCATATAGATATGCCATTCATCGACCTTATCCGTTTCGCATGAGGTCTTCCTGTGGCATTTGGACCAAGATGGCATAGTTTTTTTAGATATGCCGTACATTTATATTATCAGGTTCGTGTAAAGCCTAGATACGGCATTCGTTAAAAACATTTAAAAATTATTGTTATGCAAAATCAATCTTTTCAGCACCTTTCGTTTGCTGGATTTTTTCACATCTTTATCACATCGAGAAGTATTCGAAATTTTCGCTGAAACTCACGTTGTACGGGACTGTACCGCTAGAATTACTTTGAAATCTATCCAGGTACTGACCGTCAAACGCCTGTACCTGGATGGGTGACCGCCCCATCATGTTTGAATTTTGAATATTTCGGTCGTAGTCACAATAAATGGATGTACAGTCTTGACGTGTTTTCATTTTAAGAATACTTAACAGCAAATAAATTTACATGTATTTTTTTCAGCAATTAATATGTACTGAAAACTAAATAAGCTCGAATATCCAATAGAAAGTGCAAAATAAGTCGAAATCGATGAGCGCAGATAACTATTTTGTAATTTATTTGCCATTTTTATAAGTAGGAGCTTAGTAGGGCAGCCTCTATCCGGCCCTTATCTGGAAGACTTAATCTGGCCCTGATCATGCGTTGCGTTACTTTCCTGCCAGGCCCGTATAAGGTTGCCAGGCAGGGGCCTTAGATTTAAATCCGACTACCACATTAGGGCCTGATATTCCCCGTAGCTAAATTTCTACTCGGGTAATCGATGTGGTGAAAAATGAACAAGACGAAGAAAACTAATTGCATTGATCCACCAAAAAAACCCTTTAAGAGAAATCTTAAAAAGCATGCAAATAACCTGTGCAGCATCGCACAATGACCCTTTTCCCTTCGCGGTTACAAAAATCCGATAGAAGTAGTGAAGTACCACTGAACGGGTGCTCGCGGGGCTAGATGTCGATGGTGCGGGGGCAGAGCCCCACTTGAAAAGCCTCTAGACTACTGTGAAGGCAATACACAGTACATAGTTATACGCAGTGAGTATAACTGTATGTCACGAGGCTGCCGGCTTCCGTGGCCCGGCAACGATATAGCGTGGTAGCAAAAGACACCAGAGCCAGAGGAAGGGGTGCGCGAGCGCATAGCTTCACACCCACTTGCTTTCTCGCTCGTTGCACTATCTTTCTTTCTCCATCAGGCGCTGCATCTTAGTTCGCCTTTCCCACTATAGTTCTATCTCTCTTTTTCCGACCACTTCTTCCTCTCCCTTCATTTAACCCTCTGATCATACATTCTATCCCTCGTTCTCTTCTTCATCATCTTTCTCTAACCCTCTTAATTTCACCGTCTTACTGTCCTTTTTTTCCCCTCGTACCGTCGAATTTTTCCTCCCTCTATATTCAACCTTCTGTTCGTGCATCTTGTTCTCCTTCTCATTTCCCACTCTGTTATTTCCACCCTCTCGCTGTCTCTCCATTCCATATTGCAAACCTTCCCTTACTTCTTACTTTTTCTACTATCGCCTTCACTTCCTCCCTTACCTTTTTACCTTGTCCCTCTCCAACTGCCGTCTACTCAACGGGAAATCCACTCTCTGGCTCTCTTCGTCTTCTTCTTCTTGTGCATCGCATTACTACTTCCGTCCCGGTCCTTTGCACTTTGCCCAAAAGTGCGGGGCTAGCACCCTCCGCCTCTTCCATAGCCAGTTCCCACCATTCCAACCTCAACCCACGAAACTTAAATCCCTCTCTCTTTCTCCTAGGTAGCTCGGGGGTGCGGCAAAGTGTCACATAGCTGTGCGCGAGTCTGCAGTTCTTCTCTCGTTACACGATCTCATCCCCTTCCCTCTAACTTGCCCCTCGTTCGTGCCCCTTGCGCCGTGACTCCCGCAACCCCTAGATACAACCGAGAACCAGGGAATGTTCGGCGGTGATGCCAGTTGCTCGTACTTCGTGGCGACGGCAGTCCTCCGGGTGCACAGGTGGGGCTCATGCAACTTCTTCCCCTGTTGCGCGCTCACCCAAAGCCGGAAGTTTATGGCCTGACTCCCGGGAGCTCGTAATTTGCAATATCGCAACGCGGTCTACAAAATCCTCTCCTCTTCTTTCCTTCGCCTCCCTCTTTCGTTCACCATGGTAACGCCATCCCGATCGCTTTTTTCTTTTCTTATCTCACACTTACTTACTTTCCTTCCCCTAACTTTCCCCACGTTACTATCGTTACGAGCCAGACTCACTGAGGGATGGTATATATTATTCGGAAAATTCGATATCACACGGATTTATCGAATGTGAATGTAACAGTGCTGAGCGTTGTAAAAGTTGGAAAAAATCATTTGCGGACTCGCTGAACCGCGGGTACACAGTTATCTAATCAGATGTTGGCAAGTATCAAGGCTAACAGGCGCTCACTCGAAGCAACAAGTTGAACTCGCTCAAAGCTTTCTTCGGAGAGGGAGAGAGGGAGAGAGAAAGAACACATACCTAGTACTGCAAATTACATCACACGTACCAGCCGTTACCCATCGATAACAGTGTTCAATGCGTTTGCACTAAAGACTGTATATTTACGTTTATTGTAACAACTGGTAACAATTTTTTATTTTTTGTCGAGTATAATTTGTGTATTTTATATCATGATTATTGTCAGCTGGCATTGAAGTACACGTACCTTAAGGCTCATAACATTAATTTATGTAAAGTTCAATTGTAATATACGCTTTTGATAATTGCTCTTTTTATACCTGTATCAAATTTAATTTGCATGGCATACAAGTTTAGTCGATTCAAAGGTGAATCGCACGAATTATTCGTCAATGATTATAGAACTATCACCATGACTTAGACAAATGCATATGTCAATACATATAACATTTTATCCTAAGAGTTGATAGAACTTTCTTGTAAAAATCAAATTTAACTTAAGACCTTTCGAAAATCAAATTTCCCATGTCTCAAATGGCCGAAATTTTTATGAATTTCAATAAATATCAGTTGATAAAAGTCGCCAATGTCGATGATTTATATATGTTATTTAATTCCAATACTCAATGTCAACTAGTAAGTAATCAAGAAAAAATTGTAGTAACAATATTTTCACAATTTTGGTGTCAAATTCATCAAGCGCCACTGACGTAAGGTATGTAATACAAGGCTACAATGACAACAATAGTTTATACTAAAGAATCCAGCGCTTGATGATTAATACAAACATACTGAGTAAAGAATATATTTTCTTACGTATAAGAATCCACCTTTTTGGAGCTGTATATTAGTGGCTTTGCAATAATAGCATAGTCAAATTTCACCAGAATCACGTATGTGCAGTCGCGTGTTTCAACCACAGTATGTGGTTGAAACAAAATCGCGCAACAAACGATAAAATTCGATCGGTCGACTCGAGTACAACTGTAAGGGTAGATACATTGGTACACACATAAAAGCATAAGTATGTGTATATTTCACAAAGGCAAACGGGGAGAGAGAGAGAGAGAAAGAACAGCGACAAGGATTGCTGTGTTCATGGCATGGAGTTTGCACGTGCTGGGACAGTCGCAGACAGGACAGACAGAATGATAGAGAGAGATGGGGGGTGGGAGGGCTTGAGCGTATTGTAGTTCTCGTACCTAAAAGCACATCAAGATATACATGTGTATACGATGCTCGACAGGCTGGCAGGCAGGGAGGGCTAGCGGGTGCTGGCAAACCGCCTCCATAGCCGTCGCTCGCGTTATCATAACCCAGTGACGCTAAATATTGATTTTGACACGTACACGTGACGAGGAGCTGATACCAGAGCAACTCAGTTATGTCCGTTCGAGAGAAGAGTTTGGCCCGTGTCGTGCTAGCGCGTTCTAGCTATCCGATCGGGCGAACGTTCGATTCGCCCGTCTGCTTGACCATATTGTATAATGCAACAACATACGCCGGCCTAATTACCTCATCGCGAATCGGTAATATACTCGTTAGAGCTACACTCGATTCTAGTATATACATGGTAACACTTAGAAATATTCCAAACTTCCCTACATATGCAATGACAAAGATATCCAAAAGATTATCCTTCACTAAAATATACTAATATTGGGATGAAATCTTGTATTTATTTTGGACAAAGTACGAGTGTATATCGCCAGCAGTACGCTGATTCTACAGAACTAATCTCTATACAAACGCAGCTGTATACGAGTTACTCTACACTGCTTTTTCTGAGCACACCTACATGGAGAAAAATTATTGGCTGCCTCAATCAATTCGCATGGCTATTTAGCCATGTGTATTTACGGTCCAAGCGACTAAGTCGGCAAGGTTAACCAATTTTTTGGCTGGACCGGCAAACTAGTTGGTTGTGACACCCAATTCGTTAATTGCCAACCAATGAATTTGCTGACCCATCCAACAGATTTGTCACCCCAGCTAATTGATTTTTTCTGTATCCATATAATTTATTGTTCCAACTAATTTTATCGCTTGCGGCCTATTCAACCAATTATTTTTTCCATATTTTCACCACGACGAACCCGCATAAACATTATGAGTCTAGAATGCAGAATGGAATTTGAACCGATCTTATTGTCCTTATTGGACTCTATTCTGGACTGTCCCAACCCCATCCTGGATTCTACCCTGGATTCAATCTTAGACACTCCATCTTTTCTACGCGGGAAGATATACACGACATGAACTCAACACTTTAAAAGTTGTCAAGGCCAATTTTGACACGACTAAAGTCTGCTTGCGTACAACAAATCTTTACACAGCACCAGTTCGATACACCAAAGTTCTACAATGCATAATTTTACATCGTTATAGTTTGACACTGACCAAGTTGAACATGAGTCAAAGAATATATGTATAAACATATTCTCGTACGAATATCTCTTGTGTTGATCTATGACGGTGTAGAACTTTGGGGTGTCAAACGAGGTCAATGTAGTGATGGATTCTGTAGAAATAGGGTGCTGCCATATCTTTGTAAAAAGCTGGTAGGAGCGAGAAAGTTCACGGAAAAAGAATCTTGTGGAAAAAATCTACTGAAACGGGCACTATTAAAAAAAGGTGGATCGAAAAATATACGCTTGTGTGTAAGAAAACGGTTAGACACCCAAGTACGAGGCCGACCCGAACAGAAATTAATTCAGTTTGCCTGAAGTACCATCAGATCCGGATGAGGTATCGGCCAGGCATGCCCGTTCAGGCGGGCCAAATAAGGCCCTGGTCCTGCTCGGATCATGTATCGGTATAACACTTCAACACTGGCTAGCCTGAAATACTCTCCATCAGGCCGTGGTCAGGCACCGATCGGGCATTCCTGATCCCGTTAGCTAAATGAGGTCCCGACCCTGCCTGAATCGTACATAAGTACAACATTTCAAATGTGGTTAGGCTACAGTTTTCCATATCGTGCTGGGATCCGGCATCGGTCAGACATCGGGCTAGTCAGATGCGGCCCCGCTTTTGGCCAGAATATTTGAATATTCAAATCTGGTTGACGTAAAATATATACCACTTCAGACGAAATTATCAGAGTACTGGAAAGGCATATCTGGCATTACCGTTGTACAATAAATAAATGACAGATATTTTCTGTATAATATCGTTTATTATTGTAATAGGCTCTCGATTAAAAATAGTTGTATTTGTACGTATGTGTCTTACAAAATTATTCATGTATAAGGGAAACAGCATATATTTTCTCGGCGACGGTATCGCTTATATCTAAAATCATAATTCTGCGATTGATTGACCCTATCGTAAATATTTTTCGACGTTGCGTTTTTTTACGCGCCACATTTAAAAAATTGATAAGTCGCATGGTTATGAGTACATAGATTTTTTAACACTCCACAGTGTTCTTTTTATTTTTATTCTGTTTTGGTCTTGAGGCTTACATATATTTTGGATCTGCAAGATAGTTCCATTATTCAAAACAACCCCATTATCTGGCCATTTGTTTGAGATTATCGGACCTTTATATGTCAATTTGGTTAGAATTTGGTCAAAAAATAAAACAGTCAAACTACATTTTTAAAGCTTCTACGACCATCCCGTGTGGAAATCTGTTGGGGATGAACTGGTTTAAACCAAGCGTCTAGCTAGATTTTTCTATCAAGTTTTTCTGTAGTGGGACCTGACATAATCTAGCCAGAATGCACTGATAGATAGCATATCTATCTAGGATCTGTTTAGCTTACCTGACCAGAGGCTAGACATAATATATCTAACATACATGTATAGATGCCGAGGCCATCTAGGATCTATCTAGCTTTCATGGCATAGCTTACCTGACCAGAGGATAGACATAATATATCTAGCATACACGTATAGATGCCGAGGCCATCTAGTGTCAATCTAGTTTTACTTGAATATTTGTATTTGGCGCTACCTACGTAGGGGCTGGACAGAAAATATGAGCCGCCGTGAGCGGCGCACACATCACCGCCAAACCTAATCTGACCGCGATCGTGCGAGATTACGCGTCGTATCACCCTGCCTAGTACGGGCCGTCGCTGGTAACCGAGAGGTCAAGTTCTGTTTACATGTATTTATATCGATCACAGACATTCGACAATTCAAAATTTTAGTGCAGTATCAATACAGGGCGTTTTCCGATACAGGGAGATTCTGACACAGGGTCTAGTCGTGACACGCTGCGCAGCGAGTTATTATTATGTAGAGTGGCACGTACATGTTCGTGAAAGGTACCAAAAAATACGTTCTAGAGGACAACGATTTTTTTTTGTTTTGTACGACGCGAAAGAATTTATATTTTTTTGTTTTTTGCGATAGGCCTTATCGAAATATTGGATTATTATTGAAAAAGTGATTACGTACGTTATTAAACAGTGTTCCCTGTTTAAATAGTGTTAAACAGCTTCCCTGTTACGTGCTGATGCAATAAATGACGGTTTATATTAATTCTGTTTTTTATTTATCCTAGGCTATTTAACCGGTATCTGGGTTCAATAGAGAAATCCGGTCTAGCACCTAGTCAATTTTATGCTATAGGGTTAACCGCTTTCCGTACTGGCTAATATGTAGCTCAGTTTACTGGGCGAATTAATAAAATCTTAGCCAGATTTTAGACAGTTTTTCTGTACAATGACTAGACAGCGAGAAATTACACATAGCGCTCGGATCTAGCTAGTTTTCCGACCTAGATCTTGTACAAAAAATAAGAAAACTTGTCGATTTCTAGGTGATGGCAAGATGGAATTTCCACACGGGATGTATTTATGGAATGTTCCAGAATAAACTTCCAATAATTAAACTGGCGTTATTATCTAACTTGGCGTGACCTATTTAGTAGCCTGATCGTGGCCTGTTTAGTAGCCTGATCATAGCCTGTTTAGTAGCCTGATCGCGGCCGGATTGGGACCCTGTTAGCGGCCGGATTAGCAGTCTGATAACGTCCGGATTTGTAGCCGGATCACGGCAAGATCAGAAATGGCGTTACATGCACTATCAGGACCGGATAGAGCCGCCTTATCCGGGCTCGATTACTAATTAAGGAAATCCTAATGAGGTCCGGACCTCAGTCAGAACAAATTTCTGCTCGGGGAGTACACGTGCGAGTACGAGAAATTATTAGGATTTTTATCTGAATTTTTTTTTCTTTTCTCATCTAAAAATAGTTGAGTAATTATCGCGGATGTTTTGGCCTACGTCTTTCGTTTCGCGAATAGTTTTCCACGAACTTCTTTTCCGAATATTCTTTAAATTTATATGTATCAATACAATATAACCGTTTCTTAATTCCGACGTCTATTATTTGTAATGATGAAATATAGCGGTGCTTTTCACAAATGTGTAATTATCTATAGTGGAGGACATTTCTTGCGAAGGGATTATCAGTGCTTTTGCTCGCTGTTCCATCTTCAGTGACGTGTAGTTATTACGAAGCAGGATATTAATTAAATTTTTTTCTGCGTAGCTGTAGCACAAAGTGCCAGGACTTTGACACAGAAGTTACAAAGATAACGATGAGCGAAATATGAATCGTTGCCAGTACATACAAAATCCCCGGTGTTTGAAAGGATAACTTGCATTTTTTATTTGGGTAATCGATGGAAAGTAAGTTATCATATGGGTAATAAAAAACAATACTGAATAATTTGATATTTTTAGAAAAGCATAAGAAAAAGTGTGGCACTACTCGACTTTTCTAGATACCTTAGCTGTCCTTATACAAACCCGTTTATACACAGAAATGTGTGTATCTCTCTATATCTCATGTACGAATGCCATTATACTGCCGGATCTGCCTACACGGCCCAGAAATGGTACTACTTCAATCGCCAAATCTTGTTGAGTAGCACTGGCCCAGTAACGGTAAACAGAAGGGTCCAGTATTGTGGTAATGCTTATGGACAGTACTGGGTCCACAATATTGGGTGTGTACTGGGTATGTACTGGGTTAAGACATATCCCGCACAGAAAAAAGATTAGTTGCCATAACCAAGAAATGAGTTGACACAACCAATTTATTATTCTATTTCCCTTACAACTCAAATGGTAATACCAACGATTCGAATGGTAATACCGACGATTCGAATGGTAATACCGACGATTCGAATGGTAGTCCCAACGATTAGATTAGTTAACCTAACTAATCTTGCGAGAACTAATCATGAATAGTTGAGGTTACTATTCGATATGGTTGAGGCAATTAATTTTTTAGACATTGTGTACAGCAAATCGAAAACATAGTTGCCACAACCAAACATTTCTTTCCGTGCGATTGTCCCGATTCTCGGTGCCAAAAGATGGACCGGGGTCAAAACACCAAGGCAGTACCAGTATCGGTTCTTCGTAGTCTGCCAGTATTGGCAACTCTGGCATCAGTACTGACCCAAGACTCCGCCTGTCTGCAGTTCGTACATGGGATTATGAACAAAACCCACCGTCAACGACGCTGTTATGTTAAGATATGAAATATCTTAACATATTTAAGAATATAAGACATTCAATGTCAGATGGACCGGATTCCGGTCCGATTTCTCTAAATCCCCTTATGAGTAGCCCTACCCCTGGCCCTGATTATTATAAGTCCCCCATGGGCCCAAAAGCCGGTTTTTCTCAAGTTGTTAAAGGGCTCCTGAAATTCAAAGAAGGCTGAGGGTGGAGTCGTTCATGAGATGAAGTTACCGGATACGAGGGCACGCAGTTACGATATATATAAATGTATATCTATTTATATGATAAAAAACCTTGGTGTCGACGTCGTTGCCGCCATTGTGTAGGAGAATCGAGGGGGAGTCCCGAGCCTGGATTTTTCTAAGTCCTACATCGTACCCCAAGTCCGAATTTTTCTAAGTCTCACATGGGATGGCACGCGAATCCGCAGAGGTCGGAACCCCCTAGTATATATATATGTATATATTTGTGTACATTACACTTCTGAAGAAATAATGATGCCATTCACCATTCAAAGTACACACCAATCAATTTTCCACATTACTAAATTGGCTCTCGATGAGCTGCCAGTGAATAAAAGAAGTCAAGAAGAACTTGGAGGCGAAAAACGAGAAAAGTCGAGAATAAAAGAGAAAAAGGAATGAAGCCACTCGTGGCAGGTTGCCGTGCGGCGCGATACAAGTCCTGAGCGTGGATGGCATCGTGCCAAGTCGCGGCCTTGAACCGTGGGAGCGATCGTTGAAACGGAGTTAAAGAGTTGAAAAAAAAGAAGGCGTGGAGAAATAGCCAGTAAAGCGAAGAGTCGAATGAGAACAAAACCGATGCTGAACCAGAGTTACATCAATTCGCAACGTCCCCGTGAGGAATTGTCGATCGCTTTCGGCGAGGCTGCTTATGAAATTGCTAGAGAGACGAGAAGAAACGCGAAGAAGAAAACAAAACTACGTAGTGGAGGAATGAGAAGCAAAGAAGAGAGTACAAGAGCAACTAGCCGCAGGCCGTTGCTGCATCGCTGATTCGAGCGGCGCCACGGCCTGATCGGCTTTCGCCACTTGGCCGTCTTCATTCGGCGTCGAAAAGTGGATATTTCTGGACGGCCTTGGGTATAACGAGCGACGTGACGCTGCAACGCTACGCGCTCGTACAATCCAGCCGTTGCTATAGTACTTGTCGGTAGTCGGGTGGATCCAAAGTTACCATTACACGCGAAGTCCTTTCGCAGAAACTTTGATCGCTATATGTAATTTGGGAGTAAATGCTTTGCCACAAAGTTAGAACATTTTTTATGAAGATGCAAAGCCTCCAAGTAACTTTATGCACACATCACATAGAGCGTGGGAAATATTAATTTTGGGAGACATGGCTTGCAGAACAATTTAATTTAATAGTTATTAGTTTACAACAATTATCTACAGCTTTTTATAATGTCATACCAATTTCTGATAAAATAACATTTTTGTCAAGTATCTAAGATTTCTACATTTTGATCGACTATTTTTTGAGAAATTTTGTTAATGATGTACTTTCCTACATTCATTTCAAAGTGTAAAGTCTTTTTTCGGAGATTACAGGTTATTATCGAACGATAATAATAATTGAATAAATTATACCGTCAATGTTCATTTCATAAAGTAATGGAAGCTCACAATATTGATTTGATGTAAGTTCCTTTCCAAATATACTTGAATTTATGGTGAATCGATGTGTAAGTACAATAATAACTTGATCGTTAATTATTTTTACATTCGCAAAGTGATTTTTGACAAATCGTGAGCCATGGATTCGATACATAAACAATTCGGCCACTGAGCATCCTCAATTTAATAAGCCATAAATAAATATTCTCGAATATTGTCTGTTCAACAACTGATCAATTCCTATGCGTTTTGTCTGAATACGTGGGCGATTATCAAAATAGACTGATATATATTTTATAAATATTCTCGTATAATTATCATGGTGAATGATCTATTTTTTGCAATTTGATAACATCCCAGAAAACCATTGATGGAAGGTCTACGTATAGTTATTGTATAGGATTATAGAAGTTTTTTTTTAAATAACCGGTCTAACTTTTATAGACGCGTTACTAAGATTATCATTCAACAATGAATGGTTTTTTTTTGGATATCACAAGCCTGAAAATGAAAACCGGAAAAGTGTGCTGAATGGACCGAAGGTGAGTAGACCATTAATGAGTAACTAATGGACTCTTTGGTATTGTCAGCGACAAACTCTACATTAAATCTAATGTCGTGCGATAAACGCTAATCCTGGATTTTAATCAATCGATATTGATCGTATTTCTTACAAATGCTTCCAGTTAATATAATTAACGAAAATTATTTTTAGGCAGCGATAAATTGCGCAATTCTTTATTTGAAAAAAAAAATGAATGATTACAGGAAATTATATTTTGGCGAATTCAAACGTAGAGTCTAGTGCCCACACGCTCCTAGAGAATGTTTGGTGAAGGTGCATTTGCTGCTGACTGGAATCAATTTTATATGTGCGAGTTAGTGTAAACATATATCGTACCCCTTGTCTATATATCGGTGGGCCTTTTCGAGGCCGATGTTTTCGCATTCGGTTAGTACCGTTGCATGTGCGACGTCTCTCCGCTCTCCACCGCTTCAACGTAAAAGGAGGTCATGGTGCAACCGAATAGCAATAATAATACGCGAGGAACTATAAGTTCGTGGAGCCGCGCGGCGCCTGCTGAACTCTATGTTTCTAAATCTGCGAAATCACGGGAGCATCCCGCGCTAACATCTTATCTTGAACAACTTGCGACATCTAGAGGATAGCCAACGGTGTAATTGAGCAGTTTAGGGTGGAGGGATCTCTCAACTATGTTGCAAAGTACGCACCATGCTCTCGTAATAACGGCAGCCGTTATCATACCGACTGTTGGTATCGAACGAAACCTTAAATATCGCAATATGATAACAAAAATGAAAATCGCTACATTTCTTACGTATTTGTTGCTGTACCAATCGTAAAAACTACCATTTTTTGCAACGGTTTTTCTTTCTTATTTTTCGAAATTTATCATTACGACTCCGCCGATAACAAAAACTGTAATCAGAATTTCTCGACCACGGTCGATCAGGCAGGTAAAAGCCGAGCACTGTCCACCGACCTGAACTTTAATAGAATACTTATTTATTCTTTCATGTGATAGCTAATCCGTGACAGAGCAATTTCGTATAAGAAGTTTAATTCTATCTCTCTCGCACTTTTTTTTTCTTCATATTAACATTACAATATCATTAAACAATAAGGTAATAAATTATACAATTTAAAAAAATGCAGTGCTAGTACGTTATTTGAGTAATGTTTCGTCGACAATTTAAAAAATGTAAGCGAAAAAAATGTCAAAGTTATCATAGTTGACCTTAAAAGTTAAAAGTTCTACCCAAGCATTTTCCACCCAAGACCTTTCTATCGTAGTATTTAACACCCTGCACATCACTCAAGGCTACTTGAAGGTTTAGTATGATAGTATCTACAAGGCTTATTGAGAATTATTAACGAATTTTCGACTTATCATCTAGTATAATTTTTTTAGCGTTGTTGACTGTATCCTTATGCTATTCTAGAACTTAAGTAGATCCCTACAAACCGGTAATATAAAATGCATATAATATGTTCAAAATAAGGAACGATGAATTTTACAATAAAAAGTAATATGGATTTGATTTTTTTTTTATATCGTAAAGCGATATCGGTATTTTATACAGTAAGTAACTGAGGCCGAAAAAATTCAAGACAGGAAGATAAGTTCTATTTGTTTTGCACCCACGCATACTTCATGTCTTAAATTAAATCTTAATTGTCTTAAAAAAACATATACATGGGTCAATGGAAAGCAATGCTGGGAGGAATGAAAGTTTCGAGGGCTGAACGCAGGCGCAAGAGCAGCGAGTGCGCGACACGGCCAGAGTACTCAGAGGGTAGCACCTGCCTTAGATACCGGCCAAACAACACACAAAGTTCGGTGGACAACGCAACGGGAAGTACGTTTCTATTAAGAACAACTCAGGCCGGTTGTCCAGGCCTTGAAGACACGATATAAAAATGGTAACTTAAAGCACACTAAGCACAAAAAACAAAAATGCACTGACGAAATTTGTTTTGTCACGGTTGCCAAGCACACATATTACCAAATGTCACGTAGCAAATTATAATTTTTTCGATATTAAAAATAAATAATAATTTGTCTAATAAAATGTTTTAAAGGAACTTGTTAAATTACTTATTTGAAATAAATGGCAAACGGTGATATCAGTAATATTTTTTTAACGTTAAAAAAATCGAATTTTTTGTGCGTTTTAAATCGAGGAATTATTAACAGTGTAGTATGTTTGAATCTGACAACAAGATCGAGAAAAAGTTTAGTTTAGTAGTGCGGTAGTTTAGTTTGGAAGTTTTATCGTTCTTCTATACCCATAGCTCAACTCGTGAATTTGTCATACAATCGATTCTAACAAGATCACAACAACGTGTACAGGGCGTTACGTATTCATTTTTCATTTATTGAACACCGATGGAATCATGAATTGTTTCGTGCAAATCGAAGAACAAGTATTCTGTAACGGGTGATCGATGAGTTTCAGGGACTTTTGTCAATCCTTCGTAAGCTGCGCTCCAACCCAGATAAGGAGCTTCGTTTGCTTCTACTCGGACTCGATAACGCCGGTAAAACGACGATTTTGAAATGTCTGGCTAGTGAAGACATCACACAAGTAAGTTTAAAAATTAAAATAAATGTAAATAAACATCGACAAATTTGAATCACAGTTTGAATTTTCGAAGTTCAGTGATTTTTATTTTAGTTAAAAATTGTGTTTCTTAGGTCACTCCTACACAAGGGTTCAATATAAAAAGCGTGCAGAGTGAGGGCTTTAAACTGAACGTGTGGGATATAGGAGGTGCCAGAAAGATCAGACCTTATTGGCGGAATTATTTCGAAAATACAGATGTCCTGGTGAGTTTTTGACAATTATCAACGAACATTCGTAAACTACAACTTACCGAAAATCAACAAAGTCAGAAAGTACATATTGTCCTGATTGTTGTTACGATAAAGCTTTTGCACACGCTGTAAAGATCGGTATATTTGCCCTTACGAAAAGCGTGCATAGTAGAATTTTGCACATTACTTCCTTTACATTTTTCCGATGTATACATCGCTACCTGTACGAGAAATCAGGTTCAATAATTTTGGCTTACCCATTCAAATCTGGGAAATAATCAGAAAGCTATTTGCAAGATTCAGCTCAACAGCCTTGAATGATAGTTTCTAAAACTGATTGAAATACTCAATTTTTTTTATAACCTATTTTTTGGCACCCATTATCGATCCCAGACTAATTCAACACCAACGTACCTTAAAATCTAACTTAATTTAAAATCTAAACATGATCAAAATTGATTGATCGGGAAATTGCATATGAGGTATTCCGAACCAACTCATTGTCAGTAAGCGTTCAACCCTGACCTCTTCCCATTCGCTCCATATTTTGCTTCCTCATAGAGGAAGCTTTGTTATCATGAACATTTTTTTTTCGAGATTTTAATGTCAGGATACTTAAAATGTGTCAGGATACACAAAAAAGTGCGTGTGCGTGTGCGTGTGCGTGTGTGTACAACTCTGAAAATTCGAATGCCGATAACTCAAGAACCGTTTTGTATATCGAACTCAAATTTGGAACACAAGTGTACCAGCGGGACCCTCTTCAACTGTAGCAATTTTCGACAAAATGTGTGCGAAAATTTCGACTTTATGCCGTTTTTAATTTTTTCAAAAAAGGAGGTGTGCGTCTAACTTTCGTAAAATTTAATCTCTTTTGCTAAATAGTTGGTTATAAGAGCAGGTGCACTCAATGCTATTTAGTATTGAATTTGATTCGAATCGGTAAAGTGGTTCAAATTTTATGGAATTTTGAATTTGAAAAAAATTGACATCGCTCTATTGTAACTTTTGCAAAACTTGATATAGCGAGCTCAAATTTTGTATATAAATGAAACAATATTCAGCCATTGTATATGTATAATTTAGTGACTGACGGTATGAAATTTTTGATTTTATGGAATGTTGAATTATTTTTTAAAATATACGTTATCATATCACATTCATTTTCGAAAACGCTCTAATAATAACGAAATAACGAAATAGAAAAAGCGAATTCACAATATGTTTATTTATCTAATGAAAACAAGGATGCAAAGTAGAACCTTACACATTGCTTCCTCATTATTTTTCGCGTTTTACAAAGCTTCCTCTATGAGGAAGCCGAAATTAAATAACATACTTCCTCATAGAGGTAGCTTTGTAAAAAGCGAAAAATAATGAGGAAGCAATGTGCAAGTTTCTACTTTTTACTGAACCTTTTTTTTCATGAATTTTTTAAATAAAAATGTTGCGACCCAATTAAAAAATTTGAAATTATTCTCAAAACCCTGTATTAGATGTCAACATTTTTTAGTTATGACCAAGAGTGGACAAACGTTTGCGTTGATTTTTTAAGCAATTTTTTCGAAAAAAAGGTTAACAATAGAAACAGAATAGAAAAACAAATGAAACAAGATGGCAATTCATTGTCGGTTGTTCCGTAAATATTTTATATCACGCAAGATTATTTTATTATTATGTTGCTGAAGCTTCTTTTTATCGACATAAAAAATCATGTATAATGTAAAAGTCATATAAGCTACCTGTAAAGAATCTATGAGAAAGTATGCTAATCGATTTTGGATTTCTCACAGAGAATACTTGTTTTCAATAAATAACAAAACTGAAATGAAGCGAGATTTTAGTCACGACATAATGAACGAAAAATCAAATTCCTATGATATCTAAAAAATTCTACTCAAAGTCACTAAATTAGATATATAGTATTACTGAATGAAACTTGATGCAATAACGTCGAATTTACGAAATTTCGAAAACTCTATAAAATCCGAAACGCTTTACCGATTTTGTTGAATACAATACCAAAGATCCCATCCCTTTGTCCAAGATTTATGAGGTTTCACTTCGATAGCGAGAGTCATCATAGACGTTTTTCGAAGTCTTAAAAATCACATAAAATCAAAATCCTTAAACCGATTTTTATAAAATATATAACGAGGAAATTTTGGATAGCACTGTATGTGTCATTCAAATTTCAACAAATAGTAAAACATTTCCATAAGTGGAATTCGTATTTTTTTTTTTTTTTTAACTAAGTTCAATGGTGCGATGTAAATCTTTGTTTCATTTTTGCACTTTTGGTTGAATTCGGGTAGCACCATTGGATCAAATTAATTTTGCAAGGCCCAATTCGCTTCGTAGGATGACTCTGTGTGCAGTTAATATAGAACTATCCATTTACAAGAAAATCATTACAAGAAGATGGGGTCAAATTTACAGGAATTTGGACCCTGCATAGTAACTTTTTTTAACTAAAATTCTTTATAACTTCTGTGTAAAATCTTTAAATGCAAATTTCTATACTCACTACGAACAAAGTCATCCTACGACTTCCCCAGCAGAAATATAGTTGGGGCTCCAACTTGGCCCTTTCTAGATGGCCCTAATTGTAGTAGGGGCCCTACTAGGCTAGTCACGCTTGAAAGTACGGGCCTTTAGAGGTTCAATTGGGCGACCCTAGTGAGGGTTCGACATTTAAGCCTGATTAGGCCCCGAAGTTTGTGGTGGCCGCCTCTGTTGAGCCTAGTAGGGTTCTAGAGTGGATTCCCTATTGTGGATGCCACGTTTATACCTAAAAAGGCCCCTTATTTAATCGGGGCTGCCCGAACTAATTTCTGCACGGGTTGTAATTGGATCTTGCAAAACCAATTTCGCCTAGCAATGCGACCTAAACTCTCTGAGATTTTGCAAATATACTGACATAAAAATCTTCAAAAATATTTTATCCCGAAAACAAAGCATTCCCCGGGAGTTCGTAAAATGCAATGTTTGTTAAACAGTGAACATCTATAAATTCGCCGAAGAGGAAATCCTGTTGATTGTTTTTAAAATTAAATGGAGCAATTAATACTTGGAACACTAATAAGAATAAACTACTCTCACTTTTCTATCAATTTTTTCGTAATCCTTTTTGTTCATCAGATATACGTGGTAGACAGTGCGGACATAGCCAGGCTCGAGGAGACAGGTCAAGAGCTCTCGGAACTTTTGATCGAGGACAAATTACGGTGTGTACCTCTCCTGGTTTATGCGAACAAGCAAGACTTGGGACAGGCAGTGACTGCAGCTGAAATCGCTGAGGGTCTTGGTCTCCACAACATTAAGGATCGTGATTGGCAGATCCAATCCTGCATAGCGACGGACGGAAAGGGCGTGAAGGTTTGAAAAGCATATACTATATTGTATTCCTAAATTCGCAATGAAATTTCTGTAGATTTTCGTTCTAGTTAACCTCTGAGAAAGAAAAATATTATAGTAAAAAAAATTGGGGCATTACAGGAAGGTCTCGAATGGGCGTGCAAGAGCATCAAGAAGAAATGAGTAAAAAGAGTGTTGACTGAGAGAGAAAATAAATACAAGAGGTGACGATATATAATCTTTTTACTTCTTTTACATTCCACACGACATTTTTATCCGACTTTTATACATTCTAATATTTACAAGAGTCGAGTTACTATATTGTTGCGTATATTTTTGTGCGAGTGTTCGACGTGAGGCTTGCTAACTTTCTGCGGATTACAGACTTCTGATTGTGATTTTGGCACGATTAGTTGCGTCTATTGCTTTCGACAAGTACACGACGATATAAACTCCAACCGATGGGTAATTGAAGAAGACATCCAAAGTGTTTTTCTCCATTTCTGTAGTGTTTAGTTTTTCTCATAAATCACTAATTTTGCCAAGGAGAGTCTGTAAATCAATGCTGTACGCAATTCGTACCTGCACGTAGGTATAAGCCACAAATCTAGGCATTAATTATGAAAAGTCATTTTTCGTATTGCACACGTAATATCATCGCTATTCTTTCAATTATTGTCTCTCTATACGATATATCGTACGTTTGTGGGAACTGACAAGGGAGTTCTAAACCCGCTTATGAGATTCTCAAAACTAATTCGGAATGTTATTAAGTAAATATCTGTTGTGACATTTGAGCGTTCTCATAAACGAGAAAATAAATTGTTCAGTGCCTTCATAGAGGCTCAGCGCTTCGTGAACGATCATCACAGATCTGTGTTCTTACTGATTATAAAATATATCGAGGTCCATCGGTTACTGGACGCGTGAAGATCCTTCGCACTCTGTGTGCAGATGAGGCATTCACACGAATCTTATTCTCGTAATCTAAAGTCTCTTTTGTGCAACCACAATGTTTTATGGAAGTATAAGTTCCGGAGGTGATCCTCAGAGCTCGCTATGAATAGCTTCCGTTGTCACACGAATCTCTTCCTCGTGGAATTCCGAACAGTCAACGGGATACTTTTCCTAGTGAATCACACATAGTTGTTCAATATTATGCCGTTATTGTTTATATGAAAAAAAATGTAATCCTTACGTAGCATTGTTCGCTCTCTTGAATGGCGCCGTAGAGTGACCAAAAGCTGGTTCCAGTCTTAACACTGATTGTCCAGGCGGCCGGAAAACTAGCGAGTCTTGTCAAAGTTGATCTCACATCTCCCATTTTGTCGTCTTCTCCTTCTTTGTTGTGACTCTTTTGATTTATGGTGCAAAGCACATGTGCTGCACATTTGGGTGATTTTATTGCCCATTTGTAAGCTCGATAAGCCTAGAATAGATGAAGAAGTAAAAATACAACATAAATTTACCCTCTACCAACGATTGTAATATTAATTAGGGCGATATCGATGTTTTTCCGGAACGAACGAATTGCATGCGAATCTCTTGTATTACGCACGTGAAATTATCAATTTCTTGGACTCAGGCAATGCAGGAAAGTGCAAGACTACTTGGTTATGCTCTAGAAAAAGCATCGTTATCGCCACAAACAGTACATATCTGGCAATTATGAAGCTTGATATTTAAAGACAAATTATTGCATGTAAAATTTTTTTTCACCTTTAGCAGCGGAGAAATGAGGTCATTATTGATAGTCTCACTGAGCCTGTTGCTGAGTTCGTGTGCGTTAACGCGAGACATGATAAAACCTTTCTCCGATGCCAGTCTGAAGAGGTCCTGAATGTAAGCAACAGCAGGTTTGATGTATTGCGAACTGTCCACTTGCATGTTCAAGTGTCTTCTAGCTCCTGTATTTACGACTCTAAGACAAAAAAGATTCTTTATTATGATTATACCATTTGGTACTACTAGATGGTTTTCGAATTTTTACGGTATTGATGTACTCTTGACAATAAAACCCACCTCGAAAGACTCTCAGCTGGTTTTGAAGCATCAAACATTGCAGATTTAGGAAAGCCCTGGGTTTTCAGAAAACTGTTGCCAACGAATTGAATGGTTGTCATGTATCTCTGTTGAATTGTTGGATCTGAGATGTGGGCGATCCAGTCAGCGACGAAATTGGTCAATGATTTTATCCATCTTCTTCTGAGAAGCGGATTCTCGAAGCTGTCCAGTATCTGTTCGTATTTGATCCGACCATTCTCGTCAGTCATCGTTCCGACAATGTGTGCGAGACCACTATTTTTCCAGAGCGTCTGACCAAGTTCGGAATTGCTAAAGACAAGAATAGACGGTTAAAAATATTGCTATCAACCAAATTAGCAAATGAAAAGTCAACTTGCCACTAATCGTACCTGAAATGTTCCCACATAACGTGAAGACTTTCCAGAACAGGTGGCATGTACCAAGAGTGCGATGAGTGGTCGTGTTTCTTGGGTTTTCCAGCTTCATTCGAGCCTCCACCAATATTTTCCAGGAACATCGGCAAAAGACCCATTAATCCATCGGATTTCCCCCCCTGACCCATGAACATACTGGCCATATTCAACATACTGTCAAAATCTAATCCACCACCTCCTGTAGATTCGCTATCGTCTCTTTTCGCTCTTGGACTTCCTGCACTATTCGCCGATGATACCATTTCTAATATGGATCCTAACATCGACAAGTCAATTCCTCCGCCCCCTCTTTCACCTTGACCTTCTTGATCACCGGAAACGCCGCCCATCAGACTTCCCAGACCAGATATAATCTGACCAACGCCACCAGTCTCTGCTTTTCCTCCAGTCAACATATCGCCAACCTATCCAACAGAATGCGCATATAAATATTAATATCTTTCCATATTTATTTTGGCTTTCAAGTCGACAAAACACACTGCGTGTCTACTTTTATGTTTAAAAAAATGAGATAAGAATGCAAAAATCGGTACCTGCTTTCCTGCATCAGATTCCATGAACTTGCTCGCGATATTCTGAAGACCACCGACGGCATCCTTGTCAGCAAAGAGAGCCTGTGCAGCTTCCATAAACGCGTTCGATGTGTCGTCATCGTGCTTATCTTCGCAGGCCACGAAACCGATAAGGGCCAATAAAATTGCTGTCCTTGGGATCCTCATTGTTGTTTTCTTCAAACCAAAAATAGATAGAAATTCGTATACTGTTATTAAAACGTAATATTAAAATATCTGGATATATTCGTATGAGTTTTTCAACATGTAGCTGTAAAAATCTTTCAACTGTACAACATTACGTATTTAGGGACGTTATTCATACAGCATTTAGAGCCTTTTACTGCAGGGCCTGTGCTCCTGCATTCTTCAGAGCCAAAGGCCCAACGAGCGTGGGAGTCGATGACCCTGAAGCGGATCCGACCGCGCATGAGGGGCACAATTCTCGCTGAACTTCTATAAGGCCCCGGTCGAAATTCTATTTTGGGACATCGTGCGGTTACTGAGGAATCGGCTGTGAGTTTAATTTCATACGCGATGACATGCCGGAAACGTTTCGGCTCGTGATCACTAGGATACCGTTGTTCCGTGGAAGCGGTCTCGACGCGACTCGGCGCCTTCGCTAAGAATTCATCTGCCAACCTAGTCTTACCTACCGAGTTTATAGCGTTATTGCTAACTTTCAGCGAGGGGACTAATCTTAAATCGATTAAAAAATTAACTATAGTTGTCGATAACAATGGAGGTCTGTAGCGATTTTACTTCATTAAAATTTTTTATTTTCGTTATTCAAAAAAAATATAAGGTTAATATAAAGTTACCACAAAGTAAGAAAGAGGATACATGCAATTAGGTCACAGTTGCCCGTCTGATATTATTGTTATTTTAAATTATTTTGATTTTATTTAGATTAATGTTATTGAATGAATTTTTATTTGGATGTGCGTTAGTGGATTTGCCATTTACTAAAGAGCTTGTAAATATAGACATACTTTTAGCACCCTAATTGTAGCTTCTACGTTATTAAAAAGAGATTTAAAATCGTAGTTCACGGTGGTAGTTTCTGTTCTGTTTTCCTACATTGAAGTTTGTTTGCATAATATGTTAGCCGGCATGTTTCAGATATGTTTTTAAAAGTTTTTCTAAAAAAAATATGAGGCTATGCTTGTAATGAGTTGTATAGTTGTCCGTCTGAGATAAATGATGCCAAATTTCATCTGATTTACATAAATGTCATTAATGATAAATAATTGAAGTCTTCCATTTTTTATTCTATTAATTCGACATTTACACAAGAGCATGCAAATTTAGACACGCTTTTATCATTCAAATTGTAGCTTCTACGGGCCGTGATACGTCAGTCTCTGAATTAGTTCCAGAAAATCGAGTTAAATTCCCCGGCCCGACAAAACTATACGCCTATACCAAGAGACAAGTTTGTTAATGTCTTCGCTAACGGTACTTGATAAATCTCGGTCGTTAAGCAACCATTTAGATGTTGGCACTAATGGCTAATTACAGCCTGGTGAATATCACGATAGACGAACTAAACTGCGAATATAAGCATTAAGATCTAGCATATTTTACGATCACAAAACTTTTGACGGGACTCTACAAATCCTAAGCAATTAGAGATCGTTAAAGCGATTCGTGGAGTTCCTTCGGTCATTGATCAAATCTTGCGGTGCGCAAATTATTCTTTATTAACAGCAACAAGAATTATCAATTCACCATCTGCAGACTCGAAATTTCACGTAAAATGTGATTATCCGATAACCGTTGCTGTATTCACCAAAACAGGTAATGGAAAATTTACAGCTTATTCCGGAAGTTACGGCAAGATTAAGGTAAGTAAAAAAAAAAGTTGTCATCAAGCCAGGAAATTTTCACGGTCAGTGGCATGGTTGTTTTCAGAATTGGAAAGTTATGGTAAAACCCCGTGCGTAATGAAACTGATCCAGTATTCTGACGAAGAAGTGACGCTCTAGCAAGTTGAACTAAGAATCTCGACCGGAACAGATATTTTTTGTTATTTTTTAAATTTTTCGTAGTCGTTTGGACTTTGCACAACAACATTAGTCAAATGCTCATTTAGTTATATACAGCAATTCCTCATTAAGCGATTTTAATTGCGTCTCTTAAAATAGCTATTCTTTTATCTATATTATATTTAAAGGATAAACATTATTATAGGCATCTTAAAACCAAAGTTTTCAATCCCCACTACTTGAAGCAAGAAAGTCGTACTTTAAGTACAATTCGTTTAGTAGTTATGCTTTCGTATTAATAATGTGTACAGATGATAAAGTAACGTGTAAAAATTTGAATAATTGCAGAATGTAGTTTTGACGGAATCATAATTACATAGCCAATTCTACCGTCAATTTTATTTCTAAAAGAATTAACGTTTTACAAGTCAGCCTAAAATACGAAAGTTTCAGTCTTTTATTATAAATGAATTCATTTCCTCAACAATTATTCTCAAACATTTTTGTAACGCTTCAGCTATATGGTTTCCATTGAAGAAATGCTCATGCCAAGTTTAACAATTACATATCACATTGGATCACAATACGAATGATGAAAATGCTTTTAAAATAAATTTGCATATTTAGAGCTTGAAGAAGGCGAAAAAATGCATTAGTATAGTATACGGGAGTTGGCAGGAAAGAAATCACGATATTGCGCTGGAATCGACATACCGCGAAACCCTGTTTTTTAATGTTTACCGTTTTAACGAGGGATCGAGCGCGCGAGATTGTTCACTTGAGTGAAGGTGTAAACGATGCGAAGAGAATAAAAGTAAAATAACGCGGTATGTGCGTAAACAAGGCTTCGAGATGTGCAGTGCTCTCGAAAACACAAGAATAAAAAATAAAATAAACGTACGCGCGAATTCTTATGGATGATAGTTTCCAGATCTTGTGCAAAGTGCCGGATACATAATGTTGTTGTTATTGTGGTTGTTGTTGTTGATGTTGTAGCAGTAAGAGTACCGGAAAACGTGTGCGAAAGTAATGTGCTTGATGCGTAATCGAACCGAGTCCAGTGTGACGCACCGATCATACCGATACCGTAAACCGCATGAAATTGGCATTCTTCGGTTGGAATAACGATACCTTGTAACGGTATGCATGTTAGTCATCGCCTGAACCGCAGTCACCCATCTGATTCGATATCAATTTACATCTCAATTTTGGCAATCTCTATCTCAAAAAAGTAATTGATTATGATTTGTAGTATAATAATGCCGTTATTATACGTATTTTTAAATAACTATCGAGAATTCGTCGCCTTGCATATTTTCCAGTCTTCATTTTTTTATAAATTAAGTTATTGCTGTGCAGAAATGAGCATTCACTCACTGAAAAATAATCATTACACAAATGTGCCATAATTAAGAATAATTAAGATGAATATTTTTATTAATTTTAAGTTTTTCATAATAATCATTTATGGTTATTTATTTCAAAAAGGACTGAAGGACCTCGGTCGATGGCCATTTAACCATGGGAACTCGATCACGGCATATTAACTCGCACACAATTGTACACGCGTTCACTATTTTTTTGTAATGGTTAATAAAAATCTTGTACTACTACTACTATTTCAAAAAGCATTTTAAATACATTTTCATTGAATAAATACTGATACCGGTTGCTTTTTTATTTTTCCAAAACTGCAAAGTAATGATTGTCGGTGAGAAATTATTTAATTCTACTATTTAATCAAGTTTATGATATATAATTGCGAAGTTCAAAGACATAATTTAAAACAGTTATGAGGATGAAATCAAAGGCCGCAAATACAGTAATGATTTTTTCAGGATCGTGTTAAAATAACATTCCTCGGCAAGAGGAGCGACACGTTTCGGTATAACGGTACGCACTGTTAGTCATCGTACCGTCGAGTTGCGAGTCGACAGTTCACTGCCTGAAGATAGAGTTTCGTGAGTAAACGGTGCTAACTTTTTTTTTTTTGTCACGAAAAATGAAGTTACCAAATGTCTCTAAAATTACGATCGAAACAAACATTTTAAGTTTAGCAACTTCATAAGACTGCAAACATTTTTGCGGGGTAAGCTGGAGAAGCAACGTGGTACGTCGATGCAAAAGAAGAAGAAGAAATAACGACACTGTCAAGGCCATGGGCCAAGCGCGAGGCCAGTGGCCCCAGAACGCAAGCTGACTGTATACACTCGACAAAACTTGCTGCCTCAGCAGTAAAAAGACGTTTCAACATTTTTACATTCGGATTTTGGACACGATTCGGAGGAATTTAAAGGAAAACAACCAAGAAGGACGTCATGATTTTACGGTGACGAAAGCAAATTTCTTATAATTCACTGTTTTCGTTACATCCTTCTTGGGAACAACGAAATGGTACCATTTCTTCTGAAGATAACAACCTGCTTAAAGCAATTGTCTTCGTCGTCACTGCATTGGCACTTTTTAACGTACAGTCACATTATCGCTGGTGTTGCGATCGGACATATCGTCCATGCTAATTTATTGTGAGACACAGTTCTTATCAATTTTTAGATAGCAAAAAGCCTTGAACAGTTGGTGAATGTGGGACGGTTTATTGCATGCAAACGTTATGTTTTTGGTTTTCCTTGTCCCCATATATTTTTATGCGGAGTATAAAAACATCGTTTTTTTTAAGACTTTTTTTACTGAACATATAAATTGTTATTTACTTTATAAATCGCACTTAATGAAGACGGTAACACGATAACTCACTGTTTTTAAGGGTTATTTTTCCTAGCGATGCCATAAATAAGTTCTGCATTAATTAATAGGAAATCTTAAGGGAAATAAGTGTTGTTTACTTACCTTGCTTTAAATTATTCTCAAGTCTTTCCGTGCAGTAAAGAATTCCTTTTCGAACGAACGGTAAAGGAAAGGTTTGCGCTCACGACTATCCAAGGTTCATGCACCTGACGCTACGAACGTCGTGGCCTGACTGGCGTTCAACGTAGTCCGGCGAACGGTACTTACCTACCTGAGTAGCTCCACAGGCCTGCGTTAAGCCTGTAATACAATGAAACTCGTGTGTTACTCCAACAAGACTGTAGGCCAACACGAACCGGTAGACGCTCTGCCAACAAATCAGCTTGGGGCCGGTCTTCAATGCTGTAAGCACACGTAGCCCATGGACACAGACGAAGGAGTGAATCGACGATTCGCATTCCCGAACAGCGATCAATCGACCTCAGCGTTTTCTCGCTCTTCAATCATTCTACCAGGTCATCGTGCCATTTGCACGATCATTTACTTCGCTAAATCACTTGGATATTATATAACACATTATTAAATTAACATTGTTCTAAATTATAACAACGAATTTGACATTAAGGAATATCAAAGAATATTAGTCGACACTTTGTGAAAAAAAACTATTTAACTCGTCATTTATGTATATACATATATATTACAATGGATAATTATTTATAATAACTGCACTATTTTCTAAAGAGGTCAATTTTGAGTTGATATTTCATATATAGTTTTTTGTTGAAAGCATGAGGGAAAAATTTGGTGGTTTGAATATTCTTTGTCGAAACTGAAACAAGATTTACCCGTTGTGAAACCGGCTTATTGTCAGTTCCTGCCTCCGAAGAGCCAAACGCCACTGTCAGAGACTCGCTCTAACAGATACAGTCACTGACCCGGTGAGAATTAGGAAGCGTGATGGTTGATGCTTTGGTCCTCGAGGCTTAAACTCGCTTTCGAGGATTAGATCGTCCACAAGAGAATTCGTGGTATTCGGAGTATTTAACTTCGGGTAGAGCAATCTTGGGCATCTGACGCACGAGGAGATCGACGATCGTTTCGACACCCACAGGTCCTGAACTCAATGGAGGGGACGAAGTATTCTGACGAGGGTCTGGTTTTCTGAAGCCCTACAGAGTATGCAACTCGTAGCCACTATCTCAACCAGAATTTAAAAAAACAAGGCAAAGTGATACTTGTACATTGTTTCCTCATTGCTTTCCACCTTTCTCAAAGCTACCTCCATGAGGGAATATTGTTATCAGTTGTAGCTTAATGCT
Organism: Ephialtes manifestator; assembly: GCA_963970395.1. Classification (NCBI taxonomy): domain Eukaryota; kingdom Metazoa; phylum Arthropoda; class Insecta; order Hymenoptera; family Ichneumonidae; genus Ephialtes; species Ephialtes manifestator. Next base: position 14,595,781 of record OZ019976.1, read on the forward strand.
TAGTGAAAGATACATAATAAGGAAACAATGTATACGACACTGCGTCGTCTTTTAAACGAAAACAATTACCTCGTCGCAAACGAAGCATAAATTAAAGTTAAAATGTACTGCCAAAAATGTAAAAAAATAAATACTACCATTCCCATATATTAAAACATAAATTGTCATAAGTACAGTGTATATATAATCTCAATCAGAATTTTTAAAATCTTCAACTTCCAGAAAGCTACCTCTGTAAAGAAGAATTTTTATCTGCTTTGGTTTACTGCTTCGTGAAAGGTACACAATAATAAGGAAACAACATAAAAGTTCTAATGTGCGCCTTTTGAATTTAAAAATTTCCTCGCCGACAACGATGCATAAATATAAAGTTAAAATGTAATGCTAAAAATGGGGAAAAAATCTGATCATCCACATGTATTGAAACATAAATTGCTATAAATAAAGAGTACCTATAACTTTACTTGCCATAGTAACTGATAGTTCAATCGCTCAATCGATTCTCAATCGTCAGGGCTTTCATATTGTAATTAAATATCGATGTCCAACATTCAACCTCATCCGTAACGTTCAACATTTTAACCCCTGTATAGATTTTGATAAAATATTATGGCGAACAGTAGTAAAAAATATACACTGAAAAAAAATATCATTGATTGAATAAATCCATCGTTTGCGGGCTACCAAAATCAAGCGTTATCAACTTAATTTGAATTCTAATTCCTCCAATTCCATACGAGATCGAAACAATAACTCTAAAATAAGCAAAATAATATTCTATTATTTCAATGTTAAATCGGATTGAACGAATAAGAACTAGAGTTAATTCAAAATACTTATTTTTGGCAGCCCGCAATAGAATTTTCTTTCAGTGTATATTAGCCATATAACACATTTAATTGTATTTTGTTTATGTAAATATGAGATATTCCACATCAATTCAGCAACCCCATTTTTCAATGTTCCCAAAAAATGTTGTAATGTGGCGATATTGTAATACTATATACCCTCAGAAAAAGTACAAAATTTTAAGAGCCTACGGTGTTCCGTTTACGAGATAAACCGCTTGCTTATATTTTGTTTGCACTGAGAGAAAAGCTTGTTAACATTTGTTAACAGTTAACAAATCTTGGTTAAATATGGCGAAATGAACCATTTAGTTATTCTTATTAAATCTCACTTGAGCTAAATAAAATTTGCTTATCACAAATGAAGCTCGCTGACATTTGTTAATAGTTAACAAATCTTATTTGGCACAAGTGAGATTCAATAAGAATAACTAAATGGTTCATTTCGCCATATTTAAACAAGATTTTTTAACTGTTAACAAACTCTTCTCTCAGTGTGGTTTGGTGATATCTCGATAACTTAAAAAATACGAAAATTCTAGTTTTTTTACGTACTTTTTATATAATTATATTCTCCAAATTTTTTAAATCGCGTCAAATATGATTATTTTTTTTTGTTTCTAATCTATGCACTCGAAAAAAGGGCCATCCTCTATTAAACTGATTTTTTTTTCTGTTTTCACTGACCCATTATGATAAAGTATGCAGAAGAGCTATACATGGCAAACGTAATAATGTACGAGATATAATTTGATTACAGATTTGTTTTCTTTTAATCTAAGTTTTTTGAGTAAGGCAATGGTAATCGATTAGAAATGAGGCAATATTCCTCGTTCGATTGTGACTATGAAGATTGGTATACCAGTCATATTTTACAAATAAAAAGGGAAAGTGACTCATAATATTTCGAATATTAAATAATAAGAAAAGAAAATTACAACCGAAAGCAAAAAAAAAATACACGAAATACAAGGAGAGCAGTGACCGAGTGGATGAAGGCTCGGGTTCGCACGCAGCGGACCCGGGTTCGATTCCCGGCCGACACCGTTGGAAATTTTTCCAAATGTTTTTTCTGTGATCCTGGTGGTTGGGTTCCCACCTTTGATAAATATGTGCCCAAAAACACATCAGTGATGTTCGTGTTCAGCTCCAGAGTGACTCCCGCGCGTTCTTATCTGGCGGATGGTGTCCTCCGGGCCGAGCAGGACATCGCTGATGTGAAGTATCGCTCTAAGCGCCACCGGTGACCGTTCTTGAGTTTACTCGCATTGTCATCGGGGGAATTAGAGAGGCGCTGGCTGTATCGGTTCAGGTTTCCCGCAGTTTCCCTGAGCCCTTGGCAAATGCGATACAGGGGGGGGGGGGGAAGTTGGCTGCAGCCGCACTGGGGGGAAGGGATTTCTGCCTCACTCTCTCATGTGGAGTTCTCCTTGGGCCCCGGAGATGGCGAGAGAGTAAGACGGATAGCAGGCCCGAATCTCCGTCTCCCTCTCTCGTGTGGAGTTCTCCCCGCTATGGAAATGAAAGCGGGGTGATGGCGGGAGAGGGAGACGGCCGTAAAAACCCAACAGGGTATACGGGTGGAAAGAAATAATAAAAAAAAAAATACACGAAATACCTCTGAATTTGTTTAAACATTTAAAAACTTAAAAAAATTGTAGTGCAGGCTTCTGACTACCTAATACAATAGCCTTACGATCGTCGCAACTCTGTAAAACGCAGAGAGAATACAAAAAATTATATCCCGTACATTATTGCGTTTACCACTTAGCACTTGTCCATACTTCTTCATAATCGGTCAGACAACATAGACAAAAAAACAGTTCAATATAAGACGGTCCTTACTTAGAAAACTTAGATAAAAAGAAAAAAAACATATAATCATATTTGAAGTGATTTATAAATCTGGAGAATAATTATGACCCTGAAAATATCTGCATCAGATACTTTTTAATTTTTAGCACGCCATAACTCCCGTATTTTCCATCGTACAGATTTTACTCCAGAAGCTTTTATCTTAGTTTTAATATTCCCTAGGTGAGCATATTTTTTGTTTATTTTTTTTTATATTCCTTAAGGGCCTGCATTGACATCAGACACTTTTTAATTTTTGGCACGCCGTAACTCCTGTATTTTTCATCGTACAGATTTCACGCCTCAAGCTTTTTTCTTAGTTTTTACATTCTCTAGGTGAGCATTTTTTTTGTTTATTTTTTTTTGTATTCCTTAAGGGGCTGCATTAATAAGAAATCTTTGGCATGCCATAACTTCTGTATTTTTCATCGTACAGACTTCACTCCCAAAACGGTTTTCTTCGTTTTTACATTCCCTAAGTGAGCATATTTTTGTTTATTTATTTTTTTATTCCTTAAGGGGCTGCATTAATAAGAAATCTTTGGCATGCCATAACTTCTGTATTTTTCATCGTACAGACTTCACTCCGAAAGCGGATTTCTTCGTTATTACATTCGCTAAGTGAGCATATTTTTTTTTTTTTTGGATTTCTTAAGGGGGTGCTAATAACAAATCATTTCCATACTAGGGACACGTGGAATAAAACTTATATACCTCTCGACTTACATACGTGTGTCCTGATACGCGAGGATTCATTTACGAAATCGCAGCACCGGAATTTATTCTTTACGGCACGAGGGGCGTCTTGAAATTTCGAAGAAAATTGTACGGTTCGTTTAGTTTATTTTGAAATTGAGAAAATATTATCAGAGGGTGACTTTTTAGAGGGGCATAATTTTCAACGTGGTGCCATGATTTTCTTAATTTTTTTAACGTCACGTCGAAACGTAATGAACGAACATGGCACAAGGGATTGGTTGGATGACAATTTATTTTTTAGGTTTTTTCGTGGGAATCAACGCGTCTTACTAAACTGAAGCAATGAAGAAGGTAGAAAGTGAAGTATCGACCGGTGAAGTTTGTTGAAAAGAGTAAATAAGAGAAGAGAAATGTCGATCAAGCGAAACGATCGCAAAATGTTATCCCCGCCACTTTCAGATTCGCAATCGAGAAAGACTCTGAATTGGGAGCCGCAATCCCGGATCTTCGCACACTAGTTTAAAAAAGATGAATAGTTAAATTGTCGCTCGAATCATATTCAGATTTACGCGTGAAAAACTATGTGGAATATTTATTAATACTGGGAAATTTTGCTTTTTTTCTGAAACGTCGAAAATACAGTTTCAAATATTGCCAACCAACTCACGTAGACAATGAAAAAATCGAATAGGTGAAGAATTGCGCAATCGACATCGCGACACCGATATAGTGGTCTATATCAAATTGAGTTGATTTGAAACCAATCATCCAAAATCTGTAATAGGGCGTTTCTGAAGCTGAACTCGACATAAGATAGCTGATTACCACTATAAAATCCAAATTCAGAAAAACACATGACGGTCACAGAATAGTATATTGTGTATCAACTGCGTAAAGTACGTTATTTTCACACGTGGCGAGAGTGATCGCACGAGTCGAAAATGATCTTACGCACGAATTACACAAAATTTGTTAGTAATGCCTGCGGGAAAACTGATTTTTTTTACAGTACATTCATTTTATTAGAGGTGCGAAAATGGAGGGTTTTACGCACTTTTATCGTGCATAAAACCACCATTTTCACACCTTATGTTGGATACTGGTGCTACAAACTTTTTCTGAACTCATGTGATGAGACCGTGGTCAGAAAGTTTTTTTATATCACGTGGAAAGTTGTGCTTTCCGTGGCGGTTTTGTGGGACGAAGTGGTCAATTTCATGCCAGCCTTAAAAAGATAAGTTCGCGCATGCGCAGTACGCTATCACGTCACCTTCGTCCCTTGGGGTTTTTGTTTCCGAACTTCCCTTGGGACGAAAATACGTGACACCGCAATGTGCAAGCCCTAACCCATCTTTTTGAAGCGCCATGAGATTGACCAATTCCGTCCCGCAAAACACCACACAAAGCACAAGTTTCCGCGCACTTGATATAAAAAATATAGTACGCTACATAGGAGGGATGCAACTTTTCACCTCGTGTGAATTTCTGCCCTCGCTTCGCTCGGGCATCAAACTTCACACTCGGTGGAAAGTTGCACATCCCTCTCTTGTAGCGTAATGTACTATACCACAATTGTGTCAAAATGTATTATTCCGATGCATTCCCTTCAGAAACACTTCTTTTTTTAAATATTCTCTCTTACAGATGTAAAAACTAAGAAAAACGCTTCTGGAGTGAAGTCTGTACGATGAAAAATACGGGAGTTACGGCGCGCCAAAAATTAAAAAGTGTCAGATGTCAATGCACCCCCTTAAGGAATACAAAAAAAATAAACAAAAAATATGCTCACCTAGGGAATGTAAAAACGAAGAAAACCGCTTTGGGAGTGAAGTCTGTACGATGAAAAATACAGAAGTTATGGCATGCCAAAGATTTCTTATTAATGCAGCCCCTTAAGGAATACAAAAAAAAAAAAATGCTCACCTAGAGAATGTAAAAACTAAGAAAAAAGCTTGAGGAGTGAAATCTGTACGATGAAAAATGCGCAAGTTAGGGCGTGCCAATGATTTTCTACTAGTACCCGCTTAAGGAATATAAAAAAAAATAAACAAAAAATATGCTCACCTAGAGAATGTAAAAACTAAAAAAAAGCTTTATGAGTGAAATCTGTACGATGAAAAATACGGGAGTTACGGCGTGCCAAAAATTAAACAGTGTCTGATGTCAATGCAGCCCCTTAAGGAATACAAAAATAAATAAACAAAAAATATGCTCACCTAGGGAATGTTTTAACTAAGAAAAAAGCTTCCGGAGTGAAGTCTGTACAATGAAAAATGCGGAAGTTAGGGCGTGCCAATGATTTTCTATTAGTACCCGCTTAAGGAATAAAAAAAAATAAACAAAAAATATGCTCACCTAGAGAATGTCAAAACTAAGAAAAAAGCTTTGGGAGTGAAGTCTGTACGATGAAAAATGCAGAAGTTATGGCATGCCAAAGATTTCTTATTAATGCAGCCCCTTAAGGAATACAAAAAAAAATAAACAAAAAAAAATGCTCACCTAGAGAATGTCAAAACTAAGAAAAAAGCTTCTGGAGTGAAATCTGTACGATGGAAAATACGGGAGTTATGGCGTGCTAAAAATTAAAAAGTGTCTGATGCAGATATTTTCAGGGTGATGAATAATTATATAAAGAGTACGTAAAAAATGGGAATTCTCATATTTTTTAAGTTAAACTGTGCTTTGGGGTTATCGAGATCACTAAATATTACTATCACTAAACCAAAAAAATATAAGCGAACGATTTATCTCGTAAACAGAACACCTTGGATTTCAGTACTTTTTCTGCGGAAATATAGCATTACAATACAGCAAAATTATAACATGTTTTGGGAACATTGAAAAATCGACTGACTGCATTTGTGTGGAATATCTCATTTATCGAATGCAGTCAGTACAAATGTGAAATTACTAATGTACACCAAGAGAAAAAGTTTCCTTGATTCAAAGAAATTTCATAAAAATCCCAATCTATGGAGCATTTCTTTGAAATCAATAAAATAATATACTTAAGCTACTATTATATTTTAATTGAATAATCAGAAATTTAATGAAATGTAGTGACATTGAATTAATGAAAATTTGTATTGAACCAAGAAACTGCTTTTCATTGATTTGAAAGAAATCGTCTTCGAGACACTAAAAGGAAAACGTAACCTATACAATGACATGTTGCTAAAGGAATGAAAGCACGACTGCGGTTGCTTTAAAAACAAATGTTTTTCCATGCCGTACTAGATGCAAAAAGGTTATATAAATAATTTGTTTTTCTCCCGACTCCGCTAAAATAACCCTATTTCGTGTGAGCAACGCGGGCGGGAAATCGTTCATTCTTTACGAATGACGTATGCATGCACAGTCCGCTTTCATTATCTCCCTAGGGAGGTAATCAGCTCATTCCTGCCTGGCGAGACTAATAAAAAGCGCACTACGCATGCGTATTTGTTAAAAATGAGCTTATTTTCCGTCCTTGTTGCACACATAAAATGTGGTTATTTTTTAGCGAAATCGGGAGAAAAGTATAGTATGTTACATGGGAGGAGTGCAACTTTTCACCTCGCGTGTATTTCAAATTTCAATCAAACTTCACTCTCGGTGAAAAGTTGCAGTTCCCTCCCTTGTAACGTAATGTACTATTAATAAACACCGATATCTTTTCGCGACTAATGACTCATCGCGACTCACGCGATTGCGCTAACTGTTAGCGGATCGGGTGCCATCAAAGAAACTGTTTCTTTGAATCAATGAAACCGTGTCTTTGAGGCAATGAAACCCTTTCTTTGAAATTCAAATGCACCACTTCAATGAAAGCAAAGAAACATTTCCTTAAGGTCAATGAAAGAAATCCATCCACTTACCTCTTCGGAATACATGAAAAATTTGTCTTCGGTGTTCTTTCATGGCACGGACGTCATCTAGAGTTGCTCGAAGGTAAACTATTATATCCTTACACTACTTGGCCAGTAGATCCTGCTACTATCGAAGTTTATTAAAGTAACAAATCGAGTTACAGCCCTTTACATTTCGAAGAAATTTGTGACTGTTATTTTGACAATGCATTCAAAGATACGTTGATGTTCCCACGTAGGTTTGAAAATAATTCAAACAGGAAACAGATTCATCCAATCCTAATTAGGAAAAAAAGTAATTTTGGGAAAAAAGTAATTGTGTTACCTCACTTTAATGCTGTCGAGCATAATTAAATAAAATCGAACATTTTTAATTATTTCGCGACCACCATTATCCAGAACAGATACACGAGTAAACTTTCGTATTCCACATTACTTTTCCGGTTAGTTTATTATCACACAAAAATTGGAAGGTTGATCTGTACTCTATCCGTTCCGGATCGATACTGCAAGAAGACTTCTTAAAGAAACTGTGTATCCCCTCTCCTTCCCCTGTTTCCAGGAAAAATGTTTCCTTCAATGGTCTACACCGTCTTCGACCAATAATTTTTTATGTGCGCAGTATATCACTTACAGAATGAATATTGATATGGAATACCTGGAAAAGGTTGAGGAAGACTGCGTGTACTTACAGCATATTATATTTTATGCGCATGGATTAGTAGGCTCGGCCAGAGCGCGGAATCGAGAAAAGATAAGGGTAGCTATGAATAAAGAATGGGTAAAAGGGTTACTAATGCGCGAGCATTCGCTTCTTACCCGGAACTTAAGATGACGCGTTTTTCTTTATGTTCGGAGAACGTCTTGGACACGAAATTACCGGTTATCGTTTGAGATACTATTAGAACTATTAGAAGAACTCTTACAGAATATTCTCGAGGTAAAAAAAGAAACAAAGAAAAAAGTGTTAAGACGGTGGTTCTTCGAGACTAGGACGACATGTACGATAGGAAGCATTGGAGCAACGATGCGAGAAAAGCACTCGCGCTGTTCGCCGCGATAACCTGGCCATTCGGGCTTTGGCCTCTTATACCGGTCAATTTCTTCCTAAACGCTCGTGTGATCCTCGGAATTGTTCTAGTGGTAGGTCGGCTCTCAAATCTGGATCTATTTTCGAATTTGTCAATGATCGTAAATTTCCGAATTGATTTCCACAATTCTGTATCTTTCGACAGACGCGTCTTTGGCACATTAAACTAAATTGTGGTCATTTTTTAAAAACATTTGTCATACATATACGTGTCACGATCTTTTCGTTAATATTTCGAGAACCTTTGTTGCATAAACTAAATCTGCTCCGATAGACGTACCATTTGTGGCCACTTTAAGCGATAACCTACTATCCATTTGAAGATTAATTTGAATTGAATCTATACGAGCACGTAAAATCTCGATCTCATTTTTATAATAATTAATCGAGAAAATCGTAAATAATCAGCAAACGCCTTATTTCACCGCAAGTGGCCACGAATGTACTGTTTTTGGACAGTCATAGTGTCATTTGTGGCAACTTATTAATTTTGTACAACAAACTATATATTTCGATACAAAATATATAACAGTGATATAACATTAAATATATTCTGATAGAAGACCATATAACGTCGATGATAAGCCGCGTTCATTTTTTAAATTTTTATTAACTTGTGTTTTTGTGGTTTTTGCTTTTTTCGTTGTGTTTTCTCCAATTTCTCGGCTTTAATCTTCTTATTTAGTTTCATCCCCGCTACACTCTCTTCTCTTCTAATTCTTTTTCTCTCCTCTTCATCGTTTTTTGTTTTCTCCTTGGCCTGCATTATTTCGATCCATTTTTTCGACGTTATTACCGATGGCGTATGTTCGTTCGGTCGGTCTTGTTTTGACATCCTGGATTTCGTAGTTTGCTTCTTCGGCCTAAGAAGGATCGTGTCCAAAACGTCCTCCATAGATTTTTTGCAAATCACAATATGGAGAGAATAGGCATTAGTGGCTTTTTAACATCTGCTTCATGATAGTTAAAAAATTGTCTTTTAATCTTTTCATTTTTCTCGGCGTCTTTTTTCCCCTTTTTATTAATTTTTTATTCGGCCCATACTCATCTATAAAAATAATAAATAACTTGGAGTCAATCAGAAATTATAAGAATATATTCCTATATAGTAATATTTTTATACAGTTTCATAATAATATACCTTTTGCAATAATATTAAATAATATTTTATAAAATAACTGACGGAACTATATTGCTATATTTGGCCATATCGTATTTACAGTATATTTTAGGTTATTCTTAACGAATTTACATCGTAATCGAGCAATCAAAATGATGTTTTGTAATGTATACATGATTTTCTTCAAAATTACCCGATATTAGTGAATATCAAATAATTACTTACCAATCGTTTTTGCTAAGGTTGAGCCAGAATCTCCGAAGTGCTTGATATTTTGTCATTTAATCAGCTGCGTCGTTATGAAATGAGTCGCAAGCGGAAAAAAATGTTGCCTATCACATTCTTATTTACTACAGTACCCCTGCAGAATATTTTGAGCACAATTAATCTTAATATTTAGCATTATAAGAGAGGGAGGTCACAAATGGTACAACTACCCTATTGCACGTAGTCAATTAAATAGTTAGTTGGTTAAAATCAATCTAGTCGTTCAACTAAATTGAATGAATGAACTAAACATAATTTGAAATTGATATTTAATTGATCAATGAAGAGATTCCTTTAATTAACTAGATTTTTACTTTGTTATCTGCAACCCGAGAATTAGTTTATTTAAGGAAGGTAATCAGGTAAAAATCCGTAATATATCCATCGATGAATATCTGACTTGTAAGGCTGTTAGCATTATGTGAAAAATATGCACTTTTCTCTCGATAATTATACGGAAAGAACGGTTCAGTTGGGCTAACTAACGATTTATCAGTTGCATAAGAATTCTTTGCCATAACTAATTGATTGGTCAGGATAACAACTCAGTATTAGTACCGTCTACTACAATTAATTAGTTAACGCGATCAGTGCACTCAACAAACAGGTTTAGTAGGCTAACTATTAAAGTAGTATCGGTTGATCATTCTGTGAAAATAGTATACAAGATCGACAATTAATTTTACTATCTAGCTCGAAGTAGTTCACCCAGCCAGTCATGTAGCTGTGAGAGCACTAAGCCACTTGAATGGAACATTTTTTTTACTATGACAAATCCGTTTTTTCCGTGCCCGCATTTTTTGTCATAATGGGAAAAGCTTATAGATATTGTGGATCAACTACAAAACCTTTTCTTCATTTTTACACTATGTACAATCTTATACGACCTCAGTGGAGTACTTTGTACTCAATACATTCGATTTGGATGCTAATAAGATTTTTTAACAGTTTGGTACGGTTGCGATACCACTTCGTGAAATATGCGTTCGTTGCGGTACCGCCGAGGACATGATCGACGATGTCATCGTTGTGGCATCTGGATTACTTGCATTGTCGAAATTAGTCTGCTACAGCGTATACAGGGACAGATTGCGGCCGAACGTAATCTCGGCCATCGAAGACTGGTCGTCGCAGGAAGGAAAGGAATTTCGAAAAATTATGGCTGCACAGGAACGCACTTACAAGTCCGTAGCTGTAGCTCTAATTTCGACAGCAGCTGCCTCAACCTTTCTGTACTCGGTAAAAATTTTCTTCACCGAACCAGACAGATTTATCGAGGCAGAGGACAACGATGGAGCATCAAATAATACAACTCGCCTTGTACTACGAAGGAGATTCCTATTTCCGTCGACCTGTACTCTCAACAATGTTCCTGATACGGTGTATCCGAGTATCGTCTTTTCACAGTATCTTCAGGTGTGTCCTCAGAAGAAAAAAAGTCTTGCTTTTCATTTTTTAGCTATTTATTTGAAAAATGATTCGCTAACTTAATTAACTGAATGTTAAAAGGGAGTTGACAACGAGGAGATTTTCAAGACAGAAATCTGAGTTTTTTATATGCTATGAAACTCCATCCAAGTTCTTTCATGTTTATAATTTTTAAAAACTATAAAGCATAAAAACCAATCAAAAAACCTTATACGATTTAGAAGCAATCAATTCTACTGAGGGTCGGTAAATCGCGACACAGTGCCTGGTGGTAGGATGGTAGTTTTACAAACATTCCATAGAATTGGTTTTTTATTATTAAAATAACGATTTTAACCCATTATTATACGCTCATAATGTTCTTAGGTGCTGCAATATTTCAATAGAGTATTCCTTATATATATGTACAATGTCAAGGACAAAACCATGTGCTATAAATTACTGTTCACTTACCTGTTCCATAGAATAAGATGAAAAAAAAAATCGCATCAATCGCTTGTTCCATATTTTGCTTTCAGAAGTTGTACACTATTTCTGTTTTTATGATATCCCGGTGACTCAGTATTCCTAAGCCAACAAAAATTTCAAATAGTCCGTAAAAAATCACAAATCGTATCACAAAAAAGTCACATGGACTGCTTTAGTATTGCACGGTCTTCCGATTACAGTAGGTATTAAGGGATGACCTTACCTAATTATTAATATTATTCCAAGTAATTTTATCCTGCTATTTCGAATTTTATTGCATAGATTAGAAATTCCTCAAAAATTACTACAACGTTAGGCGTTGCTTTTGTTTTGCTCGCGTTTTTACCGTTTCCTGTCGATTCACTAACTTGTTCTCCTTAATCGCCTTCTCGTGCGACAATGCAGAACGTGTGTGTAGATACAGGGGTAAATCCGATGGGAAAAAACTATATTAGGAGAGGTCTGTTTTATAAATAAGGAGAAGCCCATAAATTATTGAGATAACCCCTGTAAAGGTACCGGTCCCGAAGTGAAAAAAAAAAATTTCTGAATATACTAAAATTAGGTGCTCATTCGGTGCTAATGCGGTGCCAAATTAAAAAATTAGGTGCTCTTTTAGTTTCGTCAGAAACCGAAAAAAACTGGAGGACCGCCAATTTTATATTAAGGTAGCGATTCTTCGACCAAATATATTACAAATTTTTTCTAAATGTACACAATATTTAAGTGCTTTTTAAGTGCTTTCTAAATATATTTGCGAAAATTAACCATACGATTACGATCTGTTATGGAAAACAACAATTTATAATCACCTTATTGACACCAATCAATGAATTGTCCCTTTGAGAAATTTTTCATAAGCTCAAGTAAAATAAGCTAAAATAGAAACAATATTATCAGGTTCTTGCTACTTGCACTGTTAACACAGGCAGTGATGCCTTCTTCATAGCCATGACGTCTCATCTTTGCGGACAGTTGGAGATTCTTAAGATCAAGTTTTCCAGTCTCGGTGAAGAAGATGATCCAGTGCAAAGCCGAATCAAATTGAGTACTCTAATAGCCAGACATGGACACCTCCTCAAATTGGCTGAGATGCTCGAGGACGCTTACAACATGATCGTTTTCACACAGTTATTAGTGAGCGTAATGCTCATCACAGTATTTGGTGAGTTTCGAACCACATCAATGAATATCTATCAGTAGATACTGAAAGCCTTTGTTCACAATTTTTAAATATTTTTATTTTGAAATTTCTGAAGGTTTCTGTTTTTTGATGACTCTGGAAGATAATAATTACGTTGGCGCTGTAAAAAATATAGTGATTATCGAATTTATGCTTTTGCAAACATTCATGTACAGCTACGTGGGTGAAAATTTGCAGTGCCAAGGCGACGATATTATACAATCGGTATACGACAGCTCGTGGTACCAATTGCCGACACCCTTATCAAAAGATTTGATATTTGTTATGATGAGATCAAACGTACCACTTCAACTTACAGCCGGAAAATTCTTCAGCATGACACTGGCTACGTTCATGGATGTCATAAAGACATCAGCATCTTATTTATCAGTTTTGCGAATAATGATTCAGGAATGATGCTAAAATAAATCATTTTTTTTTAATTGTTTATTGGCAGAAGAATCAGTAAGTTTGTGAGGAGAAATAATATTTAGCGTTCAATTATTACACAACATCTTATGTACGTTATTAAGGGACTATAATAAAAGTACTCCGTATTTTCGTAAAATAAAAATTTATCTATTTCATTAAACCTCATATTTTTTTATGTTGAAGGAGAAATGTTATCTGTATACATTATATGAACTTTATAAATTGCTTCACTACTTCATATAGATGAATAAAGATGCGTGAGGTTAGTCTTTCGTTTCCACTCTCCGTGATCGATATGCATGAACTTACTGATCATGGATCTTGATAAAACCTACACATCCTTTTTTTCTTCGCGCAGAAATATATTCTTGCAATACACTTTATTGTAGAAGATATGTGAAGAAAAATAAGCTACCATCAACTCAAGACGATATGCATGTTTGATAAGACAAAAGATCGCGTGTTCATTGAGTATACGTCGCGAGCTTTATTCTTTATGCATATTTGATTGTAGCGAGTGATACTTCGTTGTTCAAGGGTTAGAAAAATGGTAAGGCGAATGAATATTCATACCCGAATAAGGTATAGCCCTTGCGCGAACATTCATAAGAAAAATGAAAGTATGTAGATAGTAAATTACCGGTTATCGGGAGGCGGACAAGCCTTTGGAAAAGCGCCTCTTAGTTAGAGTAAGAGGTGCTGTGGGGTTTACGACCTCTAAGAGTGTGAGATATGGCCAGGGCTGGCTGGAACATCGACGCGAGTAAAGCACTTGGATTGTTCGCGACACTCAACTGGCCGTTTGGCCTCTGGCCACTCTTAAACGTCGACCCTTATCTCAAGATCCGTGTGACCATTGGAATAGTGCAAGTAGTACGGAAATTTAGTACCTGAAGGCTCTCACATATTAAAAATGTTTACAATTACACAACTCAAAATTCTCGTAAAATTTTACGGGTTACAGCTATTTAAAAAAAAAAGTAAAACTTTTTTATTACGCTAGCAGTTGGCACTGCACGTTATTTTCAGACCATGAAACGTTGATTTAACAGTTTTGTACCACATACATTTAAACGGTCAATGATTTTACTATAAATAACAATAGTGACAGCTCCTCATGTAGATCTTTTTGTTATACAAATTTTTTTTTTGTATATGCAATGGAAAAAGGACTTGATAGTTCAACTGGGTTAGACATCGGCTTAAAAACACATGCTTGATCCGTACAATAATGCTTGATACCTTCAACATGTGCCGATCAGCAGAACCAAATGGCTGTTAAACGTAAAAACGAGTTGTTCATAACGCAAAATTTATTTTATAACATTTCACTGGATGTAGTTGTACTTAAATAGAAAAATGTCAGCACATTACAGGCAGTGTCAGTTTGCACCAGCACGGCGTCGCGGTAGATCGCGGTCATGTGCGACGTCATTAAGCAGCTTCGTGCCGGCACAGAGTGCTGATCAGAATACTGACACGTCGCCAGTTGAAAATCCGGCACAGTGAAGGTACGTATCCATTACAGGACATGAAGTTGAGATATTAATGTGGCATCACGCCATCAGTCCAATACAGTTTCACGAAAAAGCGTGGTAATAGAACTGTGATTATATATATCCAGTACAGTGAGCCACAGTTTGTCCTGGCAGTATGGTACGGTGTCGCCACATTATCTGCCCCAAAAAGACTCATGCCGGCATCGTGCCGTCACAGTACCGTCACGTACCGTCACCATGCCATCACCGTGCACGCACACCGTGCGTTCAAAATGTTTCGATACGGCACGCCGTGTTGCCACCATGCCGTCACGGCCTGCCATACCGAAAATTTAAAATTGTTTGTGCTTTGTTCCGTCGACAGAGCTTTCCATGGAAAATCATATTTTAGTTTTATTAATTCTTTGAGATCTGATATTCCGAGTCGAGGAAAAAAGACAGCCTGCCGGCGTCTCTCTTTTCACCGAAGGAATACAAAAATCAACACCAAGGACCATCACCTTCAGACGATAGCTCCCTCTAGTGCAGTTGAATTCTAAATATCTTTGCAGTTTTATAAGCACTTTAGCTTCAAATCGCGTGCGAGAAACGCTTTAGCCATTTGACATCTAGCGGCATTATGCGAAACGCTGCTCAGCGTTTCAGCCGGATTCAGCACAACGTGCTGGATCCGGCATTGTGCCAGCACCGTTCTACACTGAGAAAAATATATAGTAGAATGCTAGAGCCGAGTAAACTGATATAGTTCCCAGGAGACCCGATCATATCGATTTTTACAAAATACTATGTATTTGTTTTGATGAGCTATAATTATGCTTGCAGCCATTATTTTTGTCATTGTCATTACCATAAAATATAATCGGCGCTCCTGGGAATTATATTGTATGGTAATAGTAAACTATTATATGGTAAAAGTATAGTATTGTTGCTTTAACCATGTATTTTTCTCTCAGTGTATCACGTCGTGCAACATAGAGACTGCACGATGTGCTGCTGTAACATTCGGTCACACATAACTGCACGGTACCGACACGACAAGCCGTGCCGTATCGCCACCGTGCCATCTTCGTATCGCCATATTTCTATCTGGGGATGAGCCGTTACTTGCATCATGCATCAGTGTTTCCCATAATTCCGCTAGATGGCAAATGGCTAAAGCGTTTCTCGCAAGCGATTTGAAGCCAAAGTGCTTATAAAACTGCAAAGATATTTAGGTTTCGACTGAAATTGAGGGAGCTATCGTCTGAAGGTGATCGTCCTTGGTGTTAATTTTTGTATCCCTTCGATGAAAAGAGAGACGCCGGCAGGCTATCTTTTTTCCCATGGCGGGCTCTGCCGACAGACCAAGGCACAAACAATTTTAAATTTTCGGTGTGGCACGCGGTGATGGCATGGTAACGGCACGGTGCCGGCATGAGTCTATCTGGGGCAAGTAATGTGGTGACACAGTAGCATATGTCAGGACAAACTGTGGCTCACTGTGGTGGATATCGTAAAGTGGGGTTTTCTGCGTACCCCGTTACTGCTGCTTTTATCATTATCCACAAATTGCACGCCGTCCGCTGTCGAACCCTACCAGAGGCAAAAAATAGCTTTAAAATAGGTTGAGTTATCATTAATTTTACTATTAATTATTACTATTTGTATAAAATTCTGCGTTTCTTTGTAATCACGACTCCTCACTGGTCCCTTCAAGAACGCGACCGCCGAGGGAGGGAGTTAAGGAGATGTCGTTTTCTTCGTTCGCTGTCGGGATGTTGTCCAGTCCCTGGGACGAGCATCATAGTAGTCCTGAGGAATTGAGGAAACCGAGGGATTTGTCCGTAGTCGTACACTCACCTTAATGAGGAGGGAATGCCGAGTGGAGGTTGGATTTCCCGACGAGATTCCCCTCGTCGACGAAATCCAAAAACTGAGATAGGGAGTCATGGGCGGCCGAGCAGTTACGGCAGCCGCGTTCTGCTCTGTCCAAAAATAGGGCAAAGGACCTCCTAAGTAATTGGAGGGATATTTCGCTTGTTGGGTGACAATAAATATCCCGGAGCAGACCCTGGATCCAGCAAGGAGCGAGAACTCCAGGCATGCCTCCAACCAACGAGTGGACGAGCGGACCCAAGGACGCCCAAAATGCCATTACCAAAGATCTATCCTCGGAGTGTCTGTGCCGAGATGGAGCACCTTTTTCGAACCGGGATGCCCACGGGATCTGCAGGACGGCAGCGTTGGCCGGTCCACGGTAGTGACCGTCACCGCAGACTGAGGCGGGACCCCATGAGTTGTCGAAGAAACTGTTGCCACGACAAGCAAAAATTTCTTATCATCTTTAAGGGATCATCAAAGTTCATGGGCTGAGAGGAGCTCGAATAGCTTACCACGCAAATTCTCGCTGTCGGATGTAGAACGTTTCGATGACAAATTTTTCTTAGTATTGGTATGAGTGGGGGGCAGCGTAACAAGGAGCAACGACGATGAGAGCTAGCAACGAGAGAGGAACGATCGGCACGCGCCGTCAATTTTCGACGATCGAGATCAATAAGTGAGGATTAGTCCCTCCAGATTTCGGAATGAGAAGGATCATCAGTACTTCTTCGCGATTAGCAGTGATAAACGGCGGACGTACGGAAGTGCTATTCAAAGTTCAGTAAAATTGGAAAATCTCAGATCTTCCTTGAGCTGCCATACCTCTCGGAAAAGGATTTTGGAAGATCTACACGAGGACCAGTGCCAGTCAGGGCCGTGAGTACCCGTATCCCGGGATTATGTTGTCGTGTTTAGATTGTGAATAATTTTGTAAGATAATTATAATAGTAGAAATAACAATTGTTCTCGAATGAGTTACTCGAGTAGAGTAAAGCCCTGGAAGGGGAAATTGCTGTCGCGAGGGGTCTACTCGTTCATAGTTTATAGTTAGCTAGTATTTTGTTGTCGTAAAATTTATTGCGAATTATTTTCTATCAATCGTGAAATTTTATATTAAGATTGAGCTCCGCCAAACCACTCCGTTCACTTCGCGAAGCTTGTCTTGTTTAATAATTCGTTTTTGGTTAATTTAAAACCGTAAAAATTATCGTCCTTGTAATTTAAAATTTCGTATTTGTATTATTTTGGGTGCGGTGAGCGAGCTTTAATACTGTGATAATTGGTGTCAGAAATAATTCAGCATATGTTAGTGTTAATTTAGTAAATCGCTCAATTCAGTCAGACAGTAGTTAGTTAGCTCTCTAAACTTCGTGCTGTCGTGCCGGCCTCAGCCTCCGAAAGAGAATCCCGGAAAATCTAGACTTGTCATCTTAAGCCGAGTTCATGAGGAGAATAATTCCCGTTTTGAGAAATCATTAAGTTAGTGATCGCGAATCGTGTTATCGTATCGGGAGATTAATTCCGCGTGAACAAAATGACTGTAATTGTAATAATCAACCGAATCTGTAGGAAAGAGATTGCGATTAGGGAATTATTTAGTGACTAGGAATATAGTTAGTGAGCGAAATTTATCTCTGTAGACTAGTTAGAATTATTAAAATTTAATTGAGCATAGTTTTAGTTAGTAATAAGAGTATCCGCGAACCACGAATAACCGATGCGGTCTGAAGGCTATCGATCTGAGCCGGAGAATTATTATGCCGAGATATTGCTTGGACAATATGATATTAATTTCTGTTTTGTTTCCTTTCGAATTATTGTACTGCGGTTAAAGTTTAGCATTGAACATTGTATTGAGACTCGTAGTGTCATAAAATCAAGAGATTAGTTCTCGTAATTATTCTTTATATTGTTGCCATTATTAGTTAGACGAATTACTATTTCGAAATTTGGCATTTCTAATTTTCTATTTTATTCTGCAATTCTAATTTTCTAATTTTTTACATTTCTAATTTATTTGATATTTTCAATATTTTCCTGAATAAATCATTAATTAATTTTGTTCGTTTAACCCTGAGTTTAATTTTTTTTGTCTGTGCGTAACGGCCAGTCCCCTCTGTCGTTAAGATCTGAGCTACTGGTGTATGAGCCGTCCCGATTTTCTTGCTGTCGAATCAGCTAGTGGCCGAGTCAAATCGGCGTTATTATTGTTTTATTCGGGTCGTCTTTTAGCGGTTGGCGCCCATGGGAGGCAGATGAGGAAAGGTGGACGAAGGTGCCGGAGAAAGTATTTTCTCGGTCACAATATATACTATCACAGTTCTATTACTGCGCTTTTTCGTGAAACTTCATTGGACTGACAGCGTGATGCCACGTTAATATCTCAACTTCATATCTTGTAATGTATACGTGCCGCCACTGTGTTGCTTGCTGAACTATTTACGAAATGGCAGTGTAACGTCACCGGGGTATCCGACATGTACGTAAGGTGCCACGCCAGGTTGCGTGTGAGCCTCAACTGTGTCGGATTCTCAACCGGCGACGTGTTAGTATTCTGACTGCACAGTGGGTCCATTATGGGCTCAGCACTCTGCGCCGGCATGAAGCTGCTTAATGCCACCGCATATAACTGTGATCTACCGCCGTGCCGGTGCAAGCTGACACGATGCCGGTAGTGTGCTGACATTTCATGCCTCAACGGCACGAAATTCTATCTGGGTAGTTGTAAACTCTTTTCTCAGTGTGCTTCTGTAAGGGGTGTGCATAAGCATGCACGCAAAGAAAAAAGTAGTTGTAAAAACTGATTTATCGGTTCCGACAACCAATCGAAATAGTTAGCATAGCGCTAACTACTCGGTCGGTTGAAGAAACTATAACCTCGTTGGTAGAGTATCGATAGTAATAATGACCAGCTGAGATCATAACCTCAATGCACCGGTTGGTTGGCGTAACGTAATATTTGGATTAAATAGCAGCCGTGATAGTTTCAGGAACCAAGTTGTTGGTTATACGTACTATTTTTGCTACCAATCGAAAAAAGTTGAGACTACGATTCCGATTTAGTTTCAGTAACTAACACGCGGCACAGCATATGCTGGAATTGGTAGTCAGAACTCCTTTTTTCTTTCCGTGTGGGGTCCGAAAAACAGATCAATTTTCAATATTTTTTAATGCGAGTATTTTTTTGCTTCCTCCAAGAGAACATTTTTTTTTATTTGCATGAACTTGGTCTCGATCCCAGTCAGATCCGGTGTCTGACGATACCGCCGACCAGTCACAGCACGAATAAAACTATGATAATGATTTCGTTAAAATCTCGTTACTCATGAACTTATTAGTGGAGGATTAATACATAGTCTTGCCAAGTTTCGTTTTTATTGAAAAATATTGATAACTAATGAAGATGATATTTAAACAAAGTGCCACCAAATAATCTATTCATCCGATTCACTTTCAATTCGGACAGAGCCTAGTTGATAATATTGCCTATCGTGTGACTGGATACATTTTCGAAACTATGAAAATTACGAAAAACCGAACTTATTTCGACGGCTCCTAATGAAACTGAAGTAACTCACGGAAATTATTCAAACTGGAGTATCTCAGAGTTCAATTCCAAACTGACTCATCTCACGATTCAGAAACAAACTAACTTATCTCAAATATCATTATCGAACAGACATAACTCGGAAGACATTCTGAAAAGCCCTAACTCGATGAAGGTGATTAACTACTGTCTAATTCCAAATAATTATAATCGGTTCAATCATGGTTTTGTGATCGATATGTTTTTGTCTCTCAATTAATGCTGCAAACTTCGCGTAAGCCAGAAGCTGACTGCTGTCATAATAAATATTAATTCTCAATGCTTGAATTGAGTTAGGCTTTTACAGAATTCCTTCCGAGTTACGTTAGTTCGATAATGACAATTGAGACACGTTAGTTTGTTTCTGGATCATGAGATAAGTCAGTTTGGAATTGAATGCTAAGATACCTCAGTTTGAATAATTTCGGTGAGTTACTTCAGTTTCATTAGGAGCCGTCGATTTGTAGATTCATTCCGAATTCCACATCGAATTTTTTTGAAAAATATCACAAACAAAGGCGCATCTGCTTCACATGTGTGCTAAATTTCAGCCCGATTATTAAAGCCGTTCTTCAGGTATGCAAGTTTGAATTTTGAATGACGGCCACGCACACGCACACGCACACGCACATCCACCCATACATTTTTTTCTAAACCACGTTTCACGACGCTTTAGACCATTTAGATTGTCCTGACATAAAAAACTCGAAAAAAAATGTTAACGAAAACAAATCTTTCTCTGTAAGTAAGCAAAGTATTGAAAACCGAGTTGTTTTTTTGGCCCCAAGTTTATGCAGACCCCTTAAGATGATATTGAACAGCCCTTATATTCCTTCTCTATTAGATCATTATGGTGGCTGCCACTCTTTACGAGGCGTTCCAAAACTGTGCGAATGCTGAAGACGTCCTCGACAATCTTTTAATAATAGCTACAGGGGTGTTAAGTTTATCAAAACTAATAAACTACCACGTTCATCGTGATAAATTGAAAACTAACGTCGTCTCAGCTCTTGAGGACTGGTCTTCGCCGGATACCACAAAATACCGAAGTGTCATGAGAAGTTATGAACGTATTTACAAAAATATTACATTTTTTTTGCTGACAGGTGTGGTCTGGTGTGGAGGCCTGTTCTTTCTAAAAGTGATCGTAATCGATCCCGATCAGATGATTAATGTAAAAAATGATATTTCATCCTCGAATGTGAGCCACCGCGTGCTGAAGAAGAGATACCTTTTTCCATTGACCTGCACACTCAACAACGTTCCTGAGTCAATTCATCTTCTTCTTGTTTTGAATCAGATAGTTCAACTAGTTACATGCTGCATTGTTGCAGTCGGCAGCGACGGGTTCTTCGTAGCAATCACAGCACATCTCTGTGGACAGTTCGAAATTCTGAAGGTCAGATTTGCCAATGTTGGTAAACACGAGAATCCCATTGCGATGGAAAGTCGAGAGAAACTGGTCACTCTCATTTCTAGACATCAGCACCTGTTAAGATTAACCGAACTTCTAGAAGTTGCCTACAACAAGATTGTGCTTACTGATATGTTGGTGAGCGTAACACTCCTCACTGTAGCAGGTGCCTCTCATTTCTGTTGTCGCGTACTACATTTTATTGAACTAATGAAAATGTAGACTTCTCAGTACACTGAGAATAAAATGAATCTATCCGTGTAAATATGTTTAGTTTATTATCAATATGTCATGGATACATCAAGAACACTCGAATACAATATCGCCTATGAGCTGATTCTGAATATATATAAAACTCACCGGCTGCTGAATTTCGTTAGTTAAATATATCAAAAAATGTAAAATATAATACTTAAATATGTAAGTCTAGGAAAATACAGCATAATCCCAGTAGGGTTAAGTCCGGCTGGTGGTTACATCCCAGCACTAACCCAAGACCCAAGACCAAGACTGGCCGAGCCTGGCGTACTGCCACAGTCTCGGTCCAGTACTGGGATGTAACCTCAAGCTAGGCCTAACCTACGTAGGAAGTGCCACTTCTGCAGATGATTTCAACGTCGATGTATGATGCAGCATCGTCTCACAATGTCTTGTTGGATTCATAAGACATCTTTAGTGGACTAAAAAGTCTTACACGGATGTTTTCACTAAATCTGCGTTTGCCAACGTTCGTCAAAAATGGTGTCGGTTACCGAAAATATATTGGAGACATCAATCAAAGTTTTTGTGCTGTCACCAAACTTTGTCGAACTTTGCCGAACATAAATTTCGTCCATCCAACTACTATTTTTCTCATTGTACAGATTTAAGTTGAAATAAATATTATGAGGACAGCAAAATTTATTTATTTGTTTCAGGTTTCAGTTTCCTGCTTTCTCTACAAACCGGCGATTTCTTCGGCTCGGTAAAGAGTCTGGTTATTGTGCAGTTTATGTTGCTGCATTCATTCATGTACACATGCATTGGCGAGAGCCTGCAAAATCAGGGTGATGACATTACGCAATCCGTTTACGAAGTTTCTTGGTACGAATTACCCAGAAGCATGTCAAAAGATTTGGTTTTCGTCATGATGAGATCAAACGTTTCTCCTCATCTGACGGCGGGGAAATTCTTCAACATGACACGTGGCACGTTTATGGATGCTGTAAAGGCCTCATCGTCGTATCTATCGGTATTGCGAATGATGCTCAATGAATAAGAATATCTTGCTATCCCATGTTTTTCCGATGTTACTCTCATACACGAAAGTGATGAGTTGAATAAGTATGCTAGATGTAATGGATACAGAGATTTTTAAAAAATTGATAGAACTGTTATAATGAAATCGGCAAAAGGCGTATAATTTTTATACAAACAAATAATTCTGAGCATATTTTTATATTTCTAATTGGGCGCTTTTGTACGTCGCCACTATTCCATGCAGCATGTTCCTTTTGAATGGATCAGATGACGCGAAATGTACATATACGTGATATTCACGAAAAAAAAATTGTCCGACGCTAGCATTTGAGTTTTGTCGAATATTCAAGAAATGCAAGAACTTTCAGAAAACAATTCCACCGACAACCGGACGGCGCTTGTTGATTATATATTTATTTCTGGCTTCCGTCAAGTACCGCATTGAAAGTGATGAATGGATCAAGAGTTGCGGTAGCGACTCGACGCCAAATTAAAAAAGAAATTAATGTTGCCTACACAGGACGATTTGTCTGTCTGACCTTGACTGGACGGGCTATTACTCCTGACTTGACGGTCGCTACTGCTACTCTATTTATTCCGAAGGCGGCCACTCCCCGGCCGTTTTCAAATTGTAACTCGAATTATATTTGAACACACGTCGAGAACGAAAGATGTGTCAGGTTCAATATTTGTTATTTTTTTTCTCTTTCAAATGAGACCTGCGGCAAGGAAATCTGTTCCTTTAATGCTGATATCTTGCATCTTAGTAATTCGAGCCGAGCGATTTTATGTTATTCTCGCGCTGCTGCACTCACACAACTTTAAATGTCCCAACCTGTACGTGCCGACGTATTATCTCTGACCACACGTCGCGAACAAAAAGTGTATCATGATCAATATTTTCTATTTTTTCTTTTTCCTTTTGGCTGATACCTGTCACAAGAAAATCGGTTCATTTATCGCTGATATCTGGTCATTTAAAAGTTTTTCGCGTTTAACGCACTCACACAATCTTCAATCACGTACATACATTATATAGAAGAGCCGCGTGGGCCGGGCCGCCGGGTGACGTCATGACGGGTATACGTACGCGTATACGCCGCGCAGTATTATAATTTCTATAACTAATCGAGTATTCTATATATTTAAAAAAGAATTAATTCTAATGAAAGTGTGATATCAAGGTTTTTATTGGTACCATAGACCATTTTTTTCTATCAATATATTAAAAGTTATGGTTTTTTAAAAATCATATTTGGCTACGATTTCGTCACTAAAGTTTAAGCCCTTCGTTTATCGAACGAAAATTTCTCAAAAAATCTGAAAAAAAATCCTAAAAGTACTTAGAGATCTCATCTATGGAAGGGTGTACAGGAAATTTTGAATTATTGAGTTTTTTATTTTATTATTAACAAATTACACAACTTCACGATCTTCGCTGTCAATAATGATAGAAAAATTTTTAAATGCTTAAAATTCATTTTAAAAATTAACGAATGCAAAACGGCATCCAAAATGATTTTAAATGTTTCAGATTTCAATTAATAACGATATTTATAAAACCCGCTTTAAGCTCCACGTACGTGTATATGCACGACGTAACCAAAGCTACTCAAAGTAAAAAATCATAACTTTATTGCTGTTCGTGAAAAGTTCTAATTCTTTACATGCTAGATATATCTATTTTTAAAAAAGATTTTTAGTTATTTTATTCTTATACGTCTCACCGTTTTTGAGATAACATTCAAAGTTTCATCGATTTTTCTTATCTAGGCGACTAATTGTATTTTGTCCGTTAGAATAATCTTAAAAATCGTTGCGAATATATCCGGACAAATAATTGGATATAATTCGTCCGGGAAACCTACAAAATCGTAAAAAAACATATCTGGACGAATAACTGAGTGTAATTCGTCCAGGTAATGCTAAAAAATGTTTAAAAAACCATATTCTGATGAATACTCGTATGTTGTTCGTCGGAATATGTGTTTGTAAGATTCTTGAGATTTATTATGACAAATAATCGTATGTTATTTGTATGCTGTTCCTCTATGTTCGCACCTTTGAGCCCCCCGCCTCCAATTTTTTTTTTGTTAAAAAGGCATATAGTTGAGCACGCAGGCGGGGGAGGGGCCCGCGGACGAGGCCCCGGTGGAGCCCCGCCTAATGATCTAATAAGAATTACAATTATTTATGCGTGATGCTTTATTCCATACTCTATTTTTTTACGACGTTCTAACTTTCAAAAAGACATCAAATACAACCAAAAATGTTTTCTCAAAACAAAAATTGTACGCCAAGTGAAAAAAGGCATCCAAAAAATACTTTAAAAAAAATTGCTCACAAACGAAATCTCTTGCATACAAAATCCCTTGCAAAAATATTAAGCCAAATCCCATATATTAGCCAAGTAAAACTCACTACAAAAAAAAACTTGGTGTGTCAGCGATTAGGTCGCGTACATAGTCCATTGAAGTGCGGGAGAAAACAATTCCTATTGATATTTCGAGTTTCGTAATATCGAACCTGCAGCTTGAGCTCGACTTGCATATCGTACCTTACTTATTACTTTTGTTTAATTTATCAGTCAGTACCTCTACTTTCTTTTCACCTCGTTTAATTTAATATCTTGATATATATTGTGACGTGATTTTTTTGGAAATCACGATCACAAGGGCTTGTGTTATCGTTACTTGCTATTTTTCAGCGTTTTCGAGCGTTCCCTCGAATTTACGGTCTCGGTTTAGCTAAGAATTATAATTCTTAGGTTTTGTTATTGTTGTTGTAAAGTTTCGGTTCATCAGTGCACTCAAATCTGTCGCGAGGATGAGAGCTCAAAGAAACGAGCAGCCCGGCAGACAAGAGTCACCGAACGAGTCTTGCGATTAGTTGTAGACCGGTGTAAATTCGGCGCCCTATTGAGATAATGTATTGCGCTAGAGAACGGGTGGAGTTTTGTTGGTTGTTTGCAAAGGATGGAGCATCCTGTTGCAGTGTAGTTCATAAGTATGCTGAGTAGGCCCGTTCTCGTGCGAAGCATAAACGGAGGCGATTGTATAGATTTCGAAAATGTTACCGGCATGATTTGCGTTCCCGATATAGTTACGAGGTGATTCGAGGGAGAGGGCAGTAGTTCTCGAGTAAGGGATTTTGGGAGGGATTAATAATTATTATGACGAGATTTCGATGATTGCTGGAGACAATCAGTCTTTCTCGGGACACCGCCGAGATGCCTCGAGTCTAAATAGAGCTCCCGTGTTGACAGTTTTTCTGTCGCTCGCGCGCGCTTCTTCGCGTCGTTCTGGGACTTTGCGTGTACAGCGTACGCTACGAGTGAATTTTATTTTCTTAAAAATAAAACTCGTGTTCTCGTTCGTTGTGAAGTGCAGTTAGTGCATTCAACGTTCTCGCGGATTCTCTGGATTATAGTTCTCGTCCCTGGACCCGTAAAAGGATTTTTGGTGAGTCTTTCCGTTTAATTTATTATTTAATCGACGATTACGATTAAAGTTCTCGTGACATTGAATATTCGTGCAGTTACCGTTGAGTTGCGGATACGAGCGCGTTGCGTTGCAACTCTCTGTTACCGTTACCGATTTCAATGCTTCACGCTGGCTCTCGCATTAATTAAATAATACAATTTATTGTATTAGCTCTCGAACTTTTGTTTAGAGAATATTGAAGTTTGTTCTCGTTGTTTGAGATCTCGTAAATTTCAAAGCTATTTACTGGGCCAAACCTCGACCCTCTCTACCATGACCTAGCAGTCTGAGCGGCCGTGCATTTCCGCAACCGTTCGCTCTCGCAAGCGCATCCAGTTGCGTTTGTTAATTTTACGTGAGCCCAAAAATTAACTAAGCTACCGTTTTCTCTGACTTTGTTCTCGATCGTTAGCTTTTGCTCCGGGCTTTCGATTTTATTGGAATCGAGTCTGATCAACTCGATTTCCCGGGCACACCGGTTAGTTAATACCGGTGAAACAAAAATTAACTGGCGCCCACCGGGTTTGCGGATGCGCGAACGAGAGTGAACGGCCGAAGGTGACTGTATCGTGATGCAGTTCCCGAATAAAATTTGATTTTATTTGTTACCGATTACGCTCACGAAAAATACGTCATAATATACATCTTTGAAAGATTGTTGTTCGTACTATCCTTTGGCCTCATGTATCGAACCATATTTTTCTTTACGAGTGCAATGCAAAATCCTGGTTTGCCCACCGTTCACAGACATGCAAAATGGCCGGTTGACGCACTAGTGCGCAAAACATTTTGCGCACTGGCTCCCTCATTTTGCACACTGTTCTCTGGATTTTGCTCACTGCTTGAAGTTGTAGCTCATTTTGCATGTCTGTAAACGTCGGACAAACTCGTAAAGAAAAATATGGTATACACGAGGCCAAAGGATCGTTCAGCGTACTGCTCGCGTGAAGACAGCACGAAGCCTCGGCGAAGCCTTAGTTAATTTGCAAAAATTAATTAATTTCGACAATCTTACACGTTTTGCACGTTAACGAAAGAATTTACCGTGCGCTAGTTAAGAAATATGAAATATTCCCTTGACTACACCTGACGATAGTATCGTTAACGCAAGCCTGTTTTCGGGTCTAATCTTTCGAAAAATAACCCAGGATAAGGCTAAAGATTCCACTTTTGCAGAGGTGAAAACTAGGATAAGTTGAGTAGCTATGCTGATATACTTTTCTAACTTACGTTATTATAATTTGTACTTACGTGATATTTACCATGATAATTGATGTTCTTATGCGACGTGGATGTGGGCTCTTCTTTTGGTCTGTTATTCAGATGACAATTCCGTTGAAGTCTTGGATATTTGAAAATCGCGGGATGACGAAATCAAATACGAGAGATACTTAATTTGCAGCTTGATGGTTATTTATTCAAGAAAAATTATAGCGCAAAACGTAAATCAATATTCCACCGATATCCACCGAAACGTCGCGGCGTACTTAAAATGTTAGCGCTGATTTAATAAATTGATGTCGGTTTTCAATACGATGATGTAGAAAAATCTCTGACTTCAAAATCCACGAGTCGCGTTAGAATCGGAAAATTCACGTAAGTTTTATAAAAAATCGTTCAAAGCATGAAGACTGCTTGTATGACAATGGGTCAAGAAGTGACAATACCTTTGACCGTGATAAAGACCGTGTGGTACGCGGAAGATCAGGGGGAGCAGCAGGACCCCGAACACCCCGAGACCCTATTGTCCGGTGCTTTTATACTACTGTGTACCCCTTCTCCTAACTTATTTCTAGAGTCTACTTTTAATTAGGCTACCAGATGCGTCCCCGCGGGTCATTCGGAAGTTTGGGAGGGCGACATATGATTCTTCAATATCGATACACCTCGAAGGTGTTACGGCCAGCCTAGCAACCGCTTCACCTATACATGTCCCTAGCAAGATGATATTTGCTTCCCATTGGCGAATTTCGTATCGGGTGTTCCAGTTCTATTTCGATTGCAGAATAAATTATGCCCATTTGTCTCTCGCGAGGGTTATTATATAGTGAACTGGAAGATCGAATAACGCAAATAATTTTAATAACATATTTTCTTAACTAATATAATTTCTTTAATTATTTTTATAAATTCCAAGTTTAATGATTAAAACATTATTGCTTAATTTGTCAAGATTCCATCATTCTTTCTTTGGAGGAAGAGTATTTGTCATAGTCGATTCTTCTTTATTCTCGTTCGATTACGTCGGAAAAATTAACAATGGAGAAAACTGAACAATAATTAATTTTAGTAATATAATAAATGAGATCACCGACATTTTTGTGCCAAACAATTTTTTTGGAGAGTTTGAATTTCAAGCCGAAATTCTGAGAAATAAAGTTAAATCTTTATTTGATTATCAGTTTTTCGGGGGAGATATCAGTCGTTTTATTAGTCCCATATGAGGGTTGGTAATTATGGTTCTTAGGTGGTTGGAGGATTTCCCAACAGAACTCATTTCTTTCCAACGAAAAGTCGGTTGAACAGGGCAGAAGCCTCGTGTTAGATTTTAGGCTCTCTACTTTTGTCATCGACAACGAGAGAACTCGTCGACTGTTATATCTCCTTAATCCACGACCACCTGGCCAGTGATTGAACTGTCCAGTGCTGGCGCGGTGATTCTCATTTAAATTCTTTCTTTCATAGTATGAATCTTTATGATAAAGTTTCCGAAGCAAATTTTCTAAGTATTTTCGAAATATTTTGCGAAGTTACGTCGTGACGTAACACGAAATATACTATTTTAACTTGGCGTCGAGTCGCTACCGCGACTCTTGATATGTATCCTGACTGACAGCTGGTGACTACGTCACGTGTTGTTACGAGTCGCCACGCGCGGCGCTTCTATATAATGTATGTACGTGATCGAAGATTGTGTGAGTGCGTTAAGCGCGAAAAACTTTTAAATGACCAGATATCAGCGATAAAGGAACCGATTTTCTTGTGACAGGCCTCATTCGAAAGAAAAAAAAATAGAAAATATTGATCATGATACACTTTTCGTTCGCCACGTGTGGTCAGAGATAATACGTCGGCACGTACAGGTTGGGACATTTGAAGTTGTGTGGGTGCGGCAGCGCGAGAAGAACATAAAATCGCTCGGCCAGAATTACTAAGATGCCAGTTATCAGCATTAAAGGAACAGATTTTCTTGCCGCAGGTCTCATTTGAAAGAGAAAAATAAATTAAAAATATTGAACCTGACACATCTTTCGTTCTCGACGTGTGGTCAAATGTAATTCGAGTTGTAATTTGAAAACGGCCGCTGAGTGGCCGCCTTCGGAATAAATAGAATGGCAGTAGAGACCGTCAAATCACGAGTAACAGCCCGTCCAGTCAAGATACATAATATATACAGTTCAGTAATTGTGACCTTGTGATTTCTAAGAACGGAAATTTTTTATTTATATTTTAGCATATTCTCTTTTGAATTTCCACTTATCTGCACATCTTCCTCCTTGTCAATCAACGCCGACAATGCCTTAATTATGTCTAGTAATGTAGCTCTTTTGATGTAGCCACATCACAAAACATAACTTATCTGCACCATACGTACATCAGCACACATTTATGTCATTGTTCGAGATTAATTTAATCATGAATTTAACCAAGTAAACATTTAATTGCATGCAGAGGTTACTGAAGTCTTCCATTTGGGCAAAAAATTGAATTAACCTTTGACGGATGTTGCATATTCTAAACTTGATTTAAATAATATTAATGTTTACACTCATTGTATCTACAATATTGCACACCGTCTTGCACCTAGAAATTCCATTAATAATGAATTCTCATTTTTGAAATATATATATTGTAACGTGAATTCTACCCAACGCAGGAAAACCCAAGCTACAACCTTAAATTGTCCAATGTTACTTCTCTTCCTTATTTTTCGTTCCGAAGAACTGGGCGCCAGGCGCTTTCGCGCCGGAAGAGAAGCAACGTTAACAAATGACAATTGCCAGCCCAGGCTTGGCGTCAGCTGCAATACGTAGAGTGGGGGGGGGGGTAAGACCTACTGAGAGTTCGAGAAATAAATAACAATAATATCACAAAAATACGGGACTCACAATAATTTAATTTATTTAAAAGATCAAAGAATTTAAAGAAACAAATAATTAATAAAATGTCCACGCAAAATATCTCTTTTTAGCGGCCACACTTTGGCCCCTAAATAAATTATAACTTTTTTAAAAATAATTTCCCGACAAACAATTACGAACATTCACACGCACGCACACTCACACACTCTTGAATAAATAATTAACAAGGACCGGGACGAAAGCGTATAAAATTACAAAACACTTAAACGCGATAATCGACAAGGCCAATGAAATCATTTAACAAAATTATACAACACGTAATATGGCCTTGAAGTCGAGTCCCTCACGAAAAACCAAAAGACGCTATTAACGGGACAACCAAGGGCACACACACGGACCGCTCACACACTCACACCCTTAACACTATGGCTTTTCCGGGACGAAGGCTTAAGGGCGATTCGCGCACACGTCTGATTTTACTAGAAATAATTATTCACGGAGACTCTAATTTTCTCACAACAATCTTACATTAAAAATGGCTCGAAGCCGCCAGCGAAGCACACTCACACGTCCGAGAAAATTCGTTATAAACCAACAACACACTATCAATATCATCAACGAAACTATTCTCCACGCGGAGAGTCAAACACGACCGGCACGACCAAACTCTATTTTACAATGGTAACACTCGCGATTAAATAAAATAAACTAATACAATTGAGACCAGAAAAATAATACAATAAATATATGGAGCTCACCGGGACGAGAGACGGCAAATGAGTTACTCCTCGGACAGTTTTCCTCAACGGAGATTCAATGTACTACCTCGTAATAACTAATATTTTGCGAGACGTCCTCCTCGCTCGACGATATCCGCGAAAAAGCCTTGGGTGATCGCGATCGATCTCGCTCGTGAACTTTGCTCCCCACCCTTAGTTATTCAAAATTGCGCTAATCGGGGGAAAGCGTTGAAGCGCTCTCACGCAGAGACGGGACCTGGCGCCTCGCTAGGCGAATTGACAAATTAGCGTAGCTGTTATCGGTGCGCATCAAGGTTCGGTAGCTCGCTATACTACCAACCATGCGCTAGGCCCTTTTCGAGCGCGTAAGCTCGAATATTGCGCTGGTATTCTGAGATGCATCCGCTGATCAACTGTGAATGCCTTCCCCATTAGGCGTAGAAAAGATGACTACTGCGTAGGTGGAGGCTGTAGTTATAGTTTGGTGAGAAATTAGCTCGCAAAGTCCTCCGATTTAATTCGGGAAGCTGCCGGGACGCACGTAGCGTGTCAAAATACAATCTCTCTTTTCCATTCGTCGATCGGTCTCTCTCTCGTCGTCGTACATAAAAAAAAATAATATTCGAAAAATAATTAATAAATACTCTAAATTTCTTGTTATGACCCTGCGAGATCGCCCTTGAGTCGAAGAGCGAGGAGGACGATATAATTTTAGTAACGCGCAATTTTGCGGCGTTACAATATGTATATACTAGGACTTTATTGTGGCCCGCGCGCTGCGCGCGCTCGCAATCGTCCCCCACCCAAGGGTGCCCCCACCCTTGGGGACCTATGTTTTTGGAAAAGGACTTAGAATAATTCGGGCTCGGGGCTTGGCGGAAAGGGGTGGGCTAGCCCCAGCCCCTGGGGTTAGCCCCAAGCCTTTAGCCCCACCCCCTTCCGCCAAACCCCGAGCCCGAATTATTCTAAGTCCCTCGATTCTTGACACGGCGGCGGCGAGAACTTTTTATAATATACATAGAGAGATATTCATAAAACTAAAAGACTCCCGAGTGATGGATCAAACACAGTCGATATTTCGATCGTATACCCGCAATACATCATGATCAGTTCTTTCAGATCACATGACCGCTAATACTTGCAATATGAAAAACACATGTTTGTAATTTTTTTTAAATATCAATATATTATTCAAGACATTTTTTTGTTTCAAAATAAACATTGTATGACACACACATATTATGATCGATTTCTTGTACTTTTCTTGGATAAAGAATGTTTGAGAACTGTAAGAAGTCCTTTTTGATAGGAATAAAATGTTTGACATCCCGGTCCTTTCTTTTCACATATGACGATATGTTGATTTACTAAATACAAGACGCAACCTTTGGTGACATGTCGTTGAGTAGCTCGATAACGATGACGATAACAAACGGCACGGACTCCTTGTGATAAGGCGGTTCTGCCTTCGAAAAAGCGAAATAACTGGATTAATAGCATTACATGGCATTAGTATGAAAAGAAGTAATGCTATATTAAATATTAAATAAACAATTATGAAAGATATAAGATCAAAATAAACTGTCTCATAATCATAATACTCTAAAGTAAGAGAAAATGGCCACAAATACCATCATAATTTTTTTTTATTCGGTTAAATTTAATTAAAGTAAACTGAAACAAATGAAATTAATCCAATCGGTACACGGAGGAAAAAGGTTAGTTGGGACAACTCCCATTTTATGAGTTGACTATAAATGAGTTGGTAGAACGATTTATTTAGTGACTATAACAATTTTGTGAGTTGAGACAACGAATAAGTGGTTGTCCCAACTCACAAATGCGTAGTTACATGGACTAATGAAAAGTGAGTACGTGCAACCACTTTTTGAGTGTGCCCAACTAATTTTTTTCCCCCGTGTTTTTTCACTTAAGGTGAAACAAATCCTCTAATTTAGTATTTAATTCCTATTCTGCGGAAGACGCTATTTTAAGGTTGTTGACCGTGTTTTTCAAAATAATGACAGGTTTCTGAAATTTATACAATTTGTAGAATGAACGTTTCTGCGTCGCCTTGAAAAAGATTGAACCCGATTATAATCTTCTTTTTCGAGATATTAAATACATAAGTCAACACTAATCGTGAGGAAAACGGATCGGTTATATGGCACGAGGAATCGTCGCTCACGTTTACTCACTTATATTTTCCGTGCGATTAATGGCAGCATTATAAAAAATACATATGATATACAGTAGAGTATGGGGATCCTTATTATGCAAAAACATTCACGGTTCACGGACAAATCGTCGAAAACATGAGACGAGGCGAGATGGCTCCTTCGAAATCTGGCGACCTAACCCAAGTAGCACAAAGACAAAGGATATCTATTTGGTATACGAAAAGGTATATTAATTTCCGTCCAAATGATATCTTTTTGGAATTGGATATTTTAAGAACGTCTAAAAGATATCCAAATCCAAAAGATATCATTTGGACGGTAATTAACATACCTTTTCGTATACCAAATAGATATCCTTTGTCTTTGCGCTACTTGGGAAGTAGCACAAGCGGCGGACGGAATGCGCGCGTAATTCAAATCAAACACAGACATAATATTCATACTTTTTGAATCTCTCAAAATATAAAATTTGTCAAACGACAACATTTGTAATTAAATATGTTTTACAAACATCTTCCCTTCCAATGAAATTTCTTTGATTTATTACCCGAAATGCTTGGAATATTCTCGGAATCCGCCATCCTAACCTCTCTCGGCCACTCGAACTGCCGCGCCCCTTCACAACGAGATACGGGCGCACACGGCTTCCAACCTCGAAACTTCATTATATCTTCAAATAAGGATGATATTTTACATTTATCGATTGCAATTGGATTCTAGATCATTCTCTTTTTTTTTAATCAAGTATTCGAAACCTCATAATCATTGCGTAGTACCCAATTCAAAGTCACACACATTTGATATAAGTAAGTTGGTAGCGATGACGTCTCGCAATGCAAAAGCATAGGGACCTCATCTCTCCCCGTAGCCCTCGAGGGAAACTTGGTCATCAACCTTAATCTCGCTATTGTGGAGGTTTCGCCACACCTTAAGGTCACGTAAAATATTAAAAAAACAAAATCCTAGAGTTTGGTCCTACGGATTTTTATCCGAGAGATCAAAGTGGTAGATTGAGACCGAAACATCAGACCTATCTCTCACATCAATATATGAAGCATTCTCTGTCGCTTCAGCCACTTTTTTTCCAACCCTCTCCGATCTGCACCATAATTGGTTATATCAATGTACCGCTAAAAGGTACTCTATGTGAATTTTTTCAGATTTTTGAAAACAATATTTCAGAAAATGCCCTTATTTTTTCAAGGACAAATATCTCGAAAACTTGAAGTTACTGAAAAAAATGTCTCCATCTAAAAGTTGCCGTTTTTTCTCACCTTACCAGCGGAATGTTCGAAATATTTGTCACGTTCCAGTGAGGATGATTTTTTATCGAAAAATGGAGGAATTATTTTTTTATTAAAAAATGGATATTTTTTTTGCACGGAAAGAAAAAAGTAGTCGCCATAACCATTTCCAGCATATGCTGTGTCGCAAATTAGTTACAGAAACTAAATTGAAAAAGTATCCTCGCCTATACGTGATTGGTAGTCGAAAAATAGTAAGTGAGACCGACGAGTTGACTCCGACAACCAATCGCAATTCTATTCTTACCAACAGCCATGAGGTGGCGCAACTACCGACGGCAATAGTTGTAAACACGATTCAAATGTTGCCGACACCCTACGAGTTGGTTTTCATTACCAATCACTTCCCTCCCAAAACTAATTGGTTCGTTCTTGTAACTAGTATTTTTTAATTCGCGAATGAAAAATGCTAATAACGCCATTGTGTTTTATGAAGAACGTGACGTGGCATATCGAAGTGCGAAGTGACAAGAAAAGGAATTTACAGTGGACCATACTAAATATACGATAAGTAAATAGTGCTAGAAGTAGATGCTCTTCATTTTTTAAGAATTGGGTTTTGCTGATAATCCATGCCATTATGAATATATGGAAATGGCGCTTCTAACCTCATTGTTCGCATTTTCTTAGATGGATGGTATCTGTCGATGACCTCCTGCGTCAGTTTGGCAACGGCGAAATAATTCCCAAATTCAACGTTTCTAACCTAGAACTGCACTAAAACAGATTGTATGTAGTAACTAAGCGTATAGCCCGGGTTGCTATTTCTGTTGGTTTCTGTTACTACGGGTATTCTACCAACAACATTTCAGTTCCTTTAACCAACTAAGTAGACGCTTCAACTAACTGAGTAGTTGGCCTATATCAGCTATTCCGGGTGGTTGTGAGAACCCATTTGTTAATTTTACCACCTATACTTATTTCTTTCCGTGTGGACTGTAAAAATTACAAAGTATTCCTGCATGACTGTTGATATCTCAAAAAAAATCGCCAGAGTGGCACCGATCGAAGTTCCGGTGTAAAAAAAGTTATTCGTGTGGAAGTTTCGAAAAAACGGGGGTATTATTTTTTTATGCAATAACGGATTTGTTGTCCTTGAAAAAATAAGGGCATTTCCTGAAATATTGTTTTAAAAAATCTGAAAAAATTCACATAGAGTACCTTTTAGCGGTACATTGATATAACCAATTGTGGTGCAGATCGCAAAGGGTTGGAAACAAAGTGGGTGAATCAACAGAGAATGCGTCATATTCTTAACATCATCGTAACGGTAATTTGAATAGAGATTGTTTCAGTAGAAATTGATCAGTTTTTTTAGTAATTGGTAAAGTTATTTTAACTGACGACCGATTCTTTGCAATCAGTTAATTATATTAGCGGCAAATAATAGTAGTATAGCACGATTTTTCGTAAATGCTGACGGCTATCTATCTACCATTTCGCTATGAACGGCCATTGCATGTTACCCTAATTGGGCATTAGATGATAAGCGGTTAATATCCTGTAGCACATCTAACAGAAAATTGTGACCTGTACAGAATGCTCGATTCGTTTGATAAGAAGTACTAGAAGGAACATATAAATGTTATCCCCAAGTCTCGCAGTAAAAAAAAGTGAGATCTGATACACAAACAGGTAAAACTCGCGACAAAGCCAATTAACAAGTCAAGCATTTGGACAGTCGTGCATGGAAGTCATAAGAGACATGGTGAACTTCAAATGGACTTTTCAAGGGCGAAGAGCGCTCGGTACGTGCGCGGCCCTAAATTTTCCATTCGGTCTGTGGCCATTGGAAAAAGATGGTGCGTCTCTAAGAATCCGCTGGACCTTCACAACTTTCACGATAGTAAGTTCTTCTAGATTTTTTCATAAGGGTAAATAAATACTATATATGGGCCGACTGCCGTGGACGCGTAGTCGTTGTGGGGCTTGGGTTCGATGTTTTTTGTTTTTTTTTTCGTCATCTATGTTTTTACCCTGTTATCAAGCGTGTGTCGTATCGTACACGGTAAGAAATAATTGGTTACCGTAACCACGTGGTATGATTAAATACGTTCCAAGCGAAAAAATTGATTGTGAGAACCAACTATTGGGTATCACAATTAACCAATCGGGCGTCACAACTAATCAATTGGACATCACAAACAACCGATTGGGTGTGACATCCAATTGTTTGGTTGTGATACCCAATAGTTGGTTCTCACAACCAATTTTGTCGCTTGGAGCGTATTTAATCACGTCTCGTGGTTAGGGCAACCAATTATTTCTTTCCGTGTAGAGAGGCACTGAGAAAAAAACTTCGTTGGGCTTACTAAGATCTTGGTTAAAAATTTTACCAAGGAAAATTTGATAGGCGCAACCAAGTTATTGCTTAGGCGTACCTGCCTGCTTACCTTACCAAATCTTCGGTTATATTAATCAATAATTGAATGTGCCTACCAAGTTTGCTTGGTATCATTTTTAACCAAGTTTTTGATCATTATAAGCGAGCTTTTTTCTGAGCGCGACAGCATCGCGGTTCAACAGAAGCCATCTCTACACGAAAACGTGCGCACCATTTTTTTTCTACACGCGCTTCATTGAGCACGACGAAGTGTACACGCCACGAACTTAACAGAGCGATAGTGAAAACGCATTACATTCTACACAACGAACGCTTGTCGATACTCAATTCGACACAGAAAAATTTATCACGGCAGTAAATGTCACGACGAAACGTTGCACAGCAAAACTTTTCATTCAAACGTATTATTGATCGGTCACCAGTGCATGTCGAGTATACGTTCTTCTTTACAAGATCTTATCCAAGCACCCCACGCTTATAAAGCCTCCTCGCTAACATTGTATAAACGATCAGTGTTTATGTAACATAAAAATGGTAGGCGGAAAAAACCCGGAAAAACCACCTCAAATGTGTTTAGGTTAACGCCAGGTATTAATAAAATTCCTAGTTATGCGATCCCAAACGGATTCTGAATACAATTTGATTCGAATACTGGCAGATAATAGTCAATTGCGCACTTCGTGCGCCTGTAGTCTCTTTCAAATTCAAGCAATAGGTTGAAAGATTTTGTTTTAGACGTATTCTTCTTCCTATATCGCCTGGATCCTCTTTCTCTATCTCTCGAGAACCCCGAAGTAATGGGGGAAGGCTAACAACAACGCGGTCGCAATCGTTTACATTTATTCGCCTTTTCTTGTTACTGAATAAGATATTTACACCTTTATGGTTCGCACAGAGTCATATTGCCAACAGCGGTCATGAAGTTGACCCTGCGACAACCATCGCCGACCAATTAGGAAATTTATAAATTAGCTGAAGTATTTCCATGTTATTAAACTTTTTATGTGCCATGTCTTTTATAAAGGAGGATTACTCAACTCTGTTTATATTGACATTTGTTTAGATCGTCGTATTCCTTGAAGCGATATACGAGACTTACTTGGATTGTGTCCACACTGAGAATAACATTGAAAATCTCTATTCACTAACTTTTGGAATGATTGGACTTGCCAAAATGATCGCCTACTACATACACCGTGACAAACTTCGGTTGAACGTGGAGTCAGCTATCGAAGACTGGTCATCGAAAGATGCGAAGAATTTCAGTGCTCTTATGCTTAGTTGCAAGAGTATGTATACCAAGATTACATACGCGCTTCTTTCAATTGGCATATGCGGTTCTTTGATGTACTGCGTGAAAATTTTCCTTATCGATCCCGATTCGACGATTGAAGTAGTGAACTACAAAGATGGACATGTTGATACCGTGACAACGTTATTGAAACCCAGATTTGTACTTCCTGCTGCTTGCAGCTTCAAAGAAACCTCTGAATTCGGATACTGGGCTATCTTTAGTGTACAATTATTTCAATACGAAATTTTTGTCGGGGTAAATTTATTCTGCGACGCGTTCTTCATAGCCATTGTTAATCATCTTTGCGGTCAATTTGAAATTCTCAAAATAAAATTTGCAAACTTCAAAATGCTGTGTAACATGAACGAGACCCGACAAGAATTTGGTGTCCTAATTGCCAGGCATAGGCAACTACTGCAGCTCGCCGAGCAACTGGAATCTTCTTTCAACTTCATAATATTCGTCCAAATGATGATGAATCTAATTATACTGATTGTGGCTGGTGAGTTTTTCACATACAACGTTCTTTTAAAACGTTTATCAGGCACTAATTTCACATGCAACACAACAACGACAACAACATTTTTCCTTTAGAATGTTCAACCTAACGAATATGAAAACAAAGTTGTCAGACTGTTTTACAGGTTCAATTATGGAAATAATTTTTTTAGGTTGAACTGAACTGTTACCGACAATTCAATCTAAAGACTTTTATCGACCATTCCACCGAAAGGCTTCTTCATTCGACAGTTCAATCCAAATAATTTTTTTTCGGCTATTCATCCTAAAAACTAGTTTTTAT
Organism: Ephialtes manifestator; assembly: GCA_963970395.1. NCBI lineage: Eukaryota > Metazoa > Arthropoda > Insecta > Hymenoptera > Ichneumonidae > Ephialtes > Ephialtes manifestator. Next base: position 14,634,844 of record OZ019976.1, read on the forward strand.
TTTCAAATGTTTACCTAATCAGATATTGTATTACAGACATTTCAATTAACTTGAAAGGGCCTGATTATTTTAAAGCACCTCTGAGTTTCATTCATTTGCTGCGCAAGCGATATTAATAAAAATTCTGGGTATTTTCCTACCACTCTAGATATTTTCATATAGAATGTAACTGAGGTTACTTAGATAGATTTTACTTTCTCTGTCATGTAAATACAAAATAATACAAATTTCAGGTTTCAATTTCCTAGTATTTCTGAAGAAGGGTGAAATACTTAGCGCAGTGAGCAATGCATCAGTGATATCGTTTGCACTGACACAGACATTTATGTATTCTTACGTTGGTGACATGCTCACTAGTCAAGGGGTTGACATTGCGCAATCAGTATACGACAGCGAATGGTACATGATGCCGATGAGTTTTTCGAAGGATGTACTTATTATTATGGCGCAAACACGCCATCCAATTGGCCTAACGGCCGGTAAATTCTTTAAAATGACTCGTAGTACGTTTACCGATATCGTGAATTCAGCGGTCTCGTATTTATCAGTACTACGGATTATAATCGACAATAAGAGTATATAATCTTACCGCTTGCTTAATCGAAATTATCCCAAATACTAAACTACAGACTGCGGAAATGACAGGTAAACGAAGATGCACCGACTGTGGTGGATTTTAAAGAAAAATTAAAGCGAGGTTGACAAACATTCAGACATCGACGCACGTCTTGGAAGAGTTCAAAATGTGGTTAATGCTATTGGTACGTACCACATTCGATGTTTGAACCATCAAATTAATGATTAAGTGTCACACTTGACAATTGTGGTGAGTGAAATCCCTCGTTGGATAGACATTCATAAAAGTTTAATATACTCACGGAGAGAAATGGATCCGTGAATACAGGTACCACTCGCAGAAAATATGGTGTCGGGTGGTGGAAGATCGTAACTGGAACGAAGGTAATCGCAACGATTACTATAAATATTTGAAATTCTCCTATGAGTATAAAACAATTACGATAAACCCATGTGTCATCACGGTGCGCGAGTCATAGTAATTAAACACGGAAACCCTCGTAGCTATCCACATACTTTTGTCTCCGTGCTCTACCAAACTGGCATGGCCAATACCAACACTGTTAGAAAAGATTGGAAGTTTTTATTCATAAACTCATAATCGAAATTTAATTTACAATTGTGGTAAAAAAACTCATGTACTTTTTCAGTAAACCTAACAACAACGCCCGCGCTCCGCACGTGCTACGCTTTGGTGACTTTGCGTCTTTTTTTTAGCTAAAACGATCCTGAAAAATCAATGTATATGTCTACCTAATATAGCAGGTATAGTCAGAATTACGCTACTTTCATGACATACTTTTGATATAATAATTACATATCCTCTTTAAGACCTATCTACCAATCACCATCAATTTCAGATGCTATAAGAAGACAGCTTTATTAGACATTCCTCAGAACTCATATCTAATGGACAGCGATCCTATTTCATCCCATAAAATAATTACTTTCAATGTGCTGTGGTTTTAAGAGAATATATTATAATCGCTGCAAATTATTATTCCGAATTGTATTTCCAAAAGAATTAGTAATTTACAACAAAATCCATTACTTAGATCCGCGCCGCTTTTGTTTAGCAATAAAAAAGAGAACCTTTCAAACCTCTATGGAAAAATAATCATCTATTCATCGATTACTTTTTGTTTGTGTGGAGATAGTTCTATTCAATATTGAAGTCACTGGCGATACCGTCAGTGGCCCAGTTACTATCCAATTAAGCTCCGAACTCGCGGAGAATAATTATAAAAAATTGGATTTTCAGTAAATGTAGAATTGAATTGAACCAATATTTAGTTCAAATCTTCTACTGTTATATTACATTTTCATTAATACTGACAAACAAATATATTAATTAATATTTAATTTAAAGGAGAGAAAAAAAATGATGCAGTTTCTGTCCACAAAAAAATTGTTTGCTGCAGTAACTAACCACTGGGTGTGGTAGTTTCTGTCCAGGCAAAATTTTATATGGAAGGGTAGGGTCATAATGACGTCGACAGTTCAAGATCTATAAAAAATAGTATTTAAATTATTTTTTCGTACATTTTTACATTATTTTCAATAACAATAGTATTTTTAAGCATTTTTTAACATTTTTATATTCATTTGAAACACATAAACAGTATTTTTAAGCATTTTTTAACATTTTTATATTCATTTGAAACACATAAACAATATGTAAACAGTATTCACTCTTCGACTTTACGTTTTTTTGGCGTGAATTGCACATCTCTTTGAGCAGTTTCACTGACAGTTACGTTAGGATTCTCATTAGCCTTTGGTTCTTCTTTTATTTTTTTAGCCACCATGGGCTTTTCTTTCTGAATTTTCTGTTGGAGCTTTTCAGCTTTTTTCTGCTCTCTCTCAATCTTCTTTCTTTGCATTTCTGCCTCTCGTTGCTCTATTTTGATCCGTCGTATTTCCTTCAACTTTTCTGTTTCTTCTTTTTTTGCAATTAGTTTTTTCAATCTTTCTTCGCGTTTTAAAATCTTTTCTTGCTGTTGTAACAGCTTATCTTCTTCTTTTTTTCGATAAAACTCGTTCCATGCATCAGAGGTAACAACTGATGGTAGTGATTTTTTAGGTCTCGATTTCTTTGTTGTGATCTTTGTAGGCCAAGGCAGTGTTTTCTTGAAGGGTGATGTGACGTCAGGCAATGGCACTTCTGCATATAACTTTTCTTGTTCAGACACTGTTTGAACTTTAGAGCAACCAGCTGTTAGAACCACCGATTCTGCAACCTTTTCTTGAATATCAGGCTTTTCGTTTTCTACTTCAAATTCTTCTTGGTTATCAGTAGCAAAGCTAGCGGATATGCCTTCTTCACAAGGTTCTCCAGGGCGGTCGATGGCTATTTTGTTGGGTGTCAGGCTCTCTAACTTCTCATCAACCAGAAGTAGTTCACCGTCATTAGTGAGATTGAATATAAGAGTTTGATCAGCCATCTCATCATTAATCACATTTGGTAGTTCATTTTGAATATTAGTAGTCCTCGTGATTAGGTGAGATTCAGGCAGAGCTTCCTCCGGAGTTTCAACCAGTTTCTCATCCAGACCACTGGCAAATGGTATGTTTTCAGCGTCATCAGGAGACTTCTGAAGGTTTTCATGTCCTGATTTGGGGTGTGTGCTCTCGTTTGGCGAACAAAAGTTGTGTACTTTCTTCCAGAATTCGAAAAGGCCCTCGTAGTTCTCTGCACCTGGCCAATCTTGATGAAGTCCCACATTTTTGAATCTTGACACTAGTTCCTCGCCGATGATATGTTCAATGAATTCTAAATGAGTCATCCCACTACATTTTTCAGCTTTACTCTCTTCAGAGGTAGCGGTTTGTTGGTCCTCTTTGAAGTATTTTTTTAAATCAACAGCCTCCACCGAGAAAGGATGTAGACCGCAAGCTCGAAATCCATTCGCCAAAATGGATTGATAATCTAAACGATCGAGAGCTTTTTTCAATAAAGGTGCGAAATTTTCTTTCTTGATGCGGTCACCATTATTGTCCAATCTCCAGTCGCGAACTGTGTCTCGCCAATTTAGTTTCAATGGGTGAAAGAAACTCACGTCCATGGGCTGGAGAATATGCGTTGAGTTTGGATATAAGGCTATCAAAACAATTTGTTTCTCTCTGCAAAAATTGCTCAACTTAAGACTGAGATGTGAAACGTGGCCGTCAACGTAGAGAATAACTGGGAATTTTATTTTATTTTCTACCAACCATGGATAAAAAATGTTCTCACACCAGTCATAAAAAGACTCAGCAGTCTCCCAACCAGTTTCAGTGTGACCAACTGCCCATCCCTTAGGCATAGATGCTGAGACACTTAAAGGAATTCTGACATAGTTGAACATGACCATTGGAGGAACTAATTGTCCAGCAGCATTACCACCGAATAAAGTGGTGATGCACTCTTTCTCGTCGTTGCTAACAAAGTTATAAGCCACTTTGTCACCTTTTTTCACAAGAACCCTATCACCCTTGGGACACAAATAAAATGCAGACTCATCGCAATTGAAAATTCGTGATCCATCGATATTCCTGAGCCCATACTTGTCCAGAGACTCACCAACTTCCAGGAACCAGTTGCGAATTTTCTTTTCTGTTACTGCAGCGCGAGAATTGAACAAATTTTGCGACATTCTTTCGCAAAGCTCTGGATGACGTTACAGAAAGGCGTTGTACCAGTGTCTTCCTGGTCGGTTTTTGACAAATGGATTTGGTTCTTTAAGTTCCGTCAGCAACATCTTCACACTGTTTAATAATTGTGTCTTCGTAATGGGGAATCCACTCTCACTCATGTAAAAAATCCACTTGACGAGCTGAATTTCATTTTCTTTACCCAGGACGCATGTAGGGCCTCTTCTTTTAATTCCAGGTGCTAGCTGTCCTTTTTTTTAACAGCAACGTGGCTTTTGGATTGTTGTGATCTTTGCTAGCTCGACAACATGATTTCCCAGCTTTTACTTCTGCCAGTGCCTGACGTAAGGCCTCCGCTGTGTATCTTGGCTGTGGTTGTTTTATTATTTTACCCCTGCAATGAAATATATTTATATAAAAGCACAAAATCAATGTCGTACCACTTATCAACAATTCACATGTATTAATATTTTTTAACGTTTATTAATTAGATTTAAAAAAATTGTGAGAAAACAGTGAGGTTAGGGTTATGTCAACAAAATTGTGATTAGTAACCGGGCCAAGCCTCTTTACAGGTTATGTCCATCATATGTTTTTATGAAATATGTTCTTTTACTCTATAATTGTCTTTTGCAACGCAAATTACTAATTATTATCAATGAGTATATTTCATCACAATTGTGGTTAGAAACCGGGCCGAGCCTCTTTACAGGTGACGCAGTTGCTTGTCCATCATATTTTGTAATGAAATATATTATTTCTCTATATAATTGTTTTTGTTACTTAAATAACTGATAATTGTTAATAAGTATGAATAGTTTTATCGTCATTTTGATACTTACATCTTGGAGAGATCTGGCCATGAAGTTTCGCGACGCACTTACGACCGGCTTCTATTTTCTCCGTGAAATGGCGAAACGCGCCATCTGCCACTTTTTATCAATTAATTAAAAATATTTTAACGGGCTCTCGGGGATTATTCTTTTTGCACAATAAACTCGATTATATTATCTTTTTTATGAATTTAACTCTCTTTATGATAAAATTGAGCATCTCCTGAGAATTTATAAAAATGCGTGAAAATGGACAGTAACTGGGCCCTGGACAGTAACTGGGCCACTGACGGTACGTGACTCTGCAGCAGCCATGGCAGAACAGCGAGAGCGACAGTTGAAAATGCGCGCCATACGCGGCAGCCTCGACAGACTGAAGTTGGCTCCGAAACAACCGTCGCCGACCAATCGGAAGACTCGAAAAGCAGCCGCAGTCTTTCCAGTTCGATGTGCCATGTCTTTTTTAAGAAAGAAATTAAAGCACATTATTAAAATTCAAGTACTTTTGCTGTAAAATTAAAGTAAATTATTGAATGTGCTGTACCATACATTAATTGCTTCCTCATAGAGGAAGCTTTGTTTTCGTGAAAAATTTTTTTTTCGAGATTTTCATGTCAGTATGCTTAGAATCACCTAAAAATTCGAGAAAAGTGGTCTAGAAAATATGTCTGTATGTGTGTATGTGTGTGTGTGTGTGTGTGTGTGTGTGTGTGTATGTATCCAGACACTGAAAATTCAATTGCCCATAACTCACGAACGGCACGATGGATCTAGCTAAAATTTTGCACGCAGGTAGAGTATTGACTCCTCTGTTATTGACGTGATTTTTAATTAAATGTATCAATGTAAACAGATTTTATGCAATTTTTAATTTTTTCAAAAAATGTCGTGATCGCTCTATCTTTCGTAAAAGTTCGCCAATTTAGCTAAATAGTTCTTTATAAATGAAGACACGTTAAATGACGTTTGGTATTGAATTTCAGCGAAATCGGTAAAGCGGTTCCGATTTTATAGAATTTTGAATTTTTCGAAAAAAATAGATTTTGATCTAAATTACGTCGAATTTCAACAAATGAACAGAAATTTTGTACAGACGAAAAATAACATTCAGAAATGCCATGTACCAAATTTGGTGATGATCGGTAAAGTCGTTCGGATTTTACACCATTTTTCATTTAAAAAAAAATGTAGATTTCCGCTATAACTTCCGGAAAAGTTGAGAAAGTACGACAAAAATTTGTATCTAATCAAAATTAGATGTAACGGTGTTTGCAGAGGTGATTTATAGCTGTATAAAACACCTCTGCAAAAGAGACACAAGGTATAAAAAAAAAAGATGCAAAGTAGAACCTTGCACATTGCTTCCTCATTATTTTTCGCTTTTTACAAAGCTTCCTCTATGAGGAAGCCAAAATTGAATAACATACTGCTTCCTCACAGAGGGAGCTTTGTAAAAAAGCGAGAAATAATGAGGAAGCAATGTGCAAGGTTCTACTTTTTTTACATTACACTTGTATACTAAATTCAATATACTAGTTTATGAATAAAAACTTCCAGTAAAAGTACGCTAAATTTCAAGTAGATTTTTTTACAGTGAAGTCGAAACCGTGAGAAGTTTCTACTTTATTTGTATAGACTTTGCCATGATAAAAAATTGATAATAACCAGCCTCATTCAATTCGACAATTTTTTTTTTTTTTTTTTTTTTTGCATTTTCCCCCGCTTATCAAGTCTCCGATGTGAGTCTTATAGCGGGTCGGCTCGGCTTTCCGCACAGTATTATTTAATTATTCGTCATCCGAAGCATTTCTGCCGCGAGCCAGTCCCCCCCAGAGTGCGGCCGCATCCGACTTCCCCCTCTATATCGCATTCGCCATAACATTTCTGCTGTGGGCATAGGAAAACTACAGAAAACCTATGCCGATATAGCCGGTCTCGAGTTCGCCTCCCGGCACCGGAGCTACGTCACGTTTCGTCGAGAACGTAAACACGGACTACAGCTGTATACATGTGACCCCCACAGGTAGAAATACCTGTGTGGGTCTCATGTATACATCTGGAGGTTCGTCGCGTTCGTATTTATATTTTCGACGAAAATCGACGGCACCGGGAATCGAACCCGCGACCTACCGATGCTCTGGATTAGAGTCCAGTACCCTAACCACTAGACCATCGCACCGGTTTCAATTCAACAAAATTAAGATTATTGTTCTTTTTAACCATACATATCGAATCTATACATATATTTTGGAAAATGATATGTTCGTACCGCCCCCTCCCTCCCCCCACATATACACATATATTCGACATATAGTATAGAACTTTTTGGCGCTAACAAAAATATATATATATATATATTATGCATATATTTTTGCACACATATATGTAGGTGTGCAAAATATATGCAGCATATAAAACTTGTTGGCACCATATGTTAAGTATACATGATACATACATATTTTTCTATCTGGGCCTCCTCAGTATGAATGTTCATGCGTGTCTGTGAGTTTCTGTGAGTGTTTATAAGTATCCATGAGAGACACGAGTATCCGTGAGTATTTGGATGTATCCACGGTGAAAAAATAAAAATTGATTGAGTAGGTGGAGCCTACTCAATCAATTTTTAATTATTAAATTGGTTTTAGGATTAAATTGGTTGGCCAATAAACAGAGTGGTTACGGAAACAATTCAGTTGGTTGGGACGACAAATTAGTTGGATGGACCAACAAATTGGTTGACAACGTTTAGATGGGGGTCACAACTAACTAGTTTGTCTGCCGAACCAAAAAATTAGTTAACCAAGCCAACGTTATGTTAGTCGCTTGGAGCATAGTTAGCCACGCAAGTTGGTTAGGGTAACCAATAATTCCTCTTCGTGTGGAATGTATGCGTGGGACTCTATGAGGGGGACGGGAAGTATCTGTGGGTCTGGGTGAAATTAATTTATGAGTTAGTTTGTACAGTCTTGGTATGATGTTTAAAACCTCACATATGTACTTTATTATTATGTGGGCAATAAATTCCATTGCATTTATATATCCATAACTTGTTGAGGTCTCCGATTATTGTATAAAATGGAAGTGATATGCACTTTCCCAATCACTTTTTTGTAATACTCCAAGTGCATGAAACGTAATTTTGATGTCTTTACCGAGAAATTGATAATCTCAGTAAGATGTAAATATACGTAGCAACGTAGCGCCTTTACTTTAATCCTGATCAACAGCGGCCGTGATACAACAGGTGGCGATTGGTTCATATGTGTTTACCCAGATAGAATTTCGTGCCGTCGAGGCATGAAATGTCAGCATATTACAGGCACGATGACAGCTTGCTTTTTGACCCCCTCCCCCCCGTTCGTGATCAGTCGTGATATTTCGACGGACCCCTCCCCCCATGGCTCGTTATCATGTGCTTTTTTCGATATTGGAACGATGTAAACAGGATAAAATATAAAATAAATGTCTCATAGAATTTATGCTGTATTCATTATATTTTCGTTGCATACAATTGAAAATCCGCTTATATAATATGTGCTTATTACTATCTTTGGTATTGCTAGGCAGATCTCGAATTAAAAGTAAATAAGGGACTAGTATCCGAAGCAATTACTAGTTAGCCACTAGTCATCGGCTACCCACTGATTCTCGAGACTCCTTTCCACATTTACAAAACCTTCATCTTGCAACGTATTGCTCTCAATCTCTACGTTCTTCAACTCGTCTTCGTCGCTCTCTTCATTACTAACCCGTTGAATGCTTTTCGTCTTTTTCTTGTGCAGAGTTTTGTGGGCAGCAACAGCTTTTTGGTACAAAAGTATTGCCCACATTCCTTGCACGTTCTATCCGCGAGCAATTGTGAATTTGATAGGAAGGGGTTATACCCAAAGCTTGTCGCAGCAAAAACGTCGCAAAACTATTGCCGTCGTGCTCATCGGGCTTGGGAACAGTGAGGCCCTTAGAACCCTGCAGAATCGGAAATGGAAGAAGCAGAAAGCGGTTAGGAAGAACATGACGTAGCGAGCTTCGGATTTCTTTGCAGCATGATCTATGGTTGCACTTTACCACCTGTTTTAAAGCAAAATTAAAAAATGGTAGTTAATACCACTTTCGTAATATAACATGTAATTAATACTTAATGCAATGTATTAACTCCGTACGAAAAGAATAATCGATCATGTCAATCATAAAGTTCAAAAAACCTGGAGCAAATATTGACTCTGCCGAAGATGCATGCTACACCATTCTTGCGAAGGCATCGTCGTCGGTACGGAGTGCTCTTTCGAATCGGAGTCGACGTATTCCGCGACAACATCCTTCCCGTCAATTACAACGCTGCTCTATATCTCAGCTAATACTTCTCCTGCTTTTCGGAAATTGTTCTTCTCAAGATCCGTATCCACAGTCCGGCCTCTATCATCAAGGTGGCGTCCGAAGGAATCTTGCGGCAGGATAACTCCCGACAATTCTCTGCTAAGAGGAGCCATTTCACCTTTCGACTCTATTAAAGGCACTTCTACCGAGTGCATTCGTGAACACGAACAGTGCATCTAGATCATGCTCGGTGAAGTGGTGGATCGCGTTCGCCAAAACTTTTGGGTAGCGAGGGGTTTCTCTGGTCCAGGCTTAACACGTCCTGTTTCGTCTCGAATTATTTCCTTGAAGCCATGAGTTTTTCGAAGGCAACCGCGTGCGATGAGGCTGTCGAAGAAGAATGTTTGCCGCTTCGAATAGCAATATAAGTTGGTCCTGAGTATGTAACTGCTTCCGGGCGACCCATCGCATCGACCTTGATGACGCATCCAGCATACACACTCGGAATCAATTTATGTTTTGCAGCGATTACCCAGTCATGGTCGGGCAAAGACACTCGATATTCGACGTGTATTATTACTATTGGTACTCTAGCCTTATCGTCTTGAGACAGGAAACCTACTTCGTTTGGCCCCAAATGGACGCCACGGTTTCCAAAGATGTAACGGTTGAGGTGCAAAAATACTGATCTGGATGCGCTTTGTGGTGATCTGCTTCAGGACGACTAAGTTTGACAGGAACAGTGGTCACATGGCGTTTTCCCTCGACCGTATTGTATCGTCTGGGCAGAAGACGAATATAGGTTCTACTCCTCGAAATGTTAAAGCCTTGCTCTACCAATCTGGTGTGAAGATCGCCAAGAGTTCGACAACTACGCACGATCTCGCACTGACAACTGTTCAACGTACGCTCTGCGAGCGTAGTGAGTGGCGTCGAGCGCCGCGCCAATCAGGAGCAACCGGCCGTGGCGACGGGGAAACGGGACGGAGACTGTGATAGTGGGGCGGTCTAGGACGCACTACAGCACCATCATCCCGAGAACCAATCGGCGAGATGGCTTTGTCGAGACGATCGATCGATATAGTTTCTTTATAATACAATGTTTTAACGTATTTCTTTTTAGGAAATTCCTCCCAAGCGGGAAAACGTACGATGCGTACAACAATAGTATATATCCAGCACAGTGAGCCGCAGTTTGTCCTGACATATGCTACGGTGTCGCCACGTTACCTGCCCCAGATAGATTCATGCCGGCACCGTGCCGTCACCATGCCATCACGTCGTGCCACACCAAAAATTAAAAATTGTTAGTGCCTTAGTCTACCGGCAGAGCCCGCCATGGGAAATCATGTTTTAGTTTTATTAATTCTTTGAGATCCGAAATTCCGAGTCGAGGAAAAAAGATAGCCTGCCGGCATCTCTCTTTTCATCAAAGGAATACAAAAATTAACACCAAGGACCATCACCTTCAGACGATAGCTTCCTCAAGTGCAGTCGAAACCTAAATATCTTTGCAGTTTTATAAGCACTTTGGCTTCAGATCATTTGCGAGAAATGCTTTAACCATTTTCCATCCAGCGGCATTATGCGAAACACCGATGCATGTTGCAAGTAACGGCTCATCACCCAGATAGAAATATGGTGACACGAAGACGGTAAGGTGGCGACACGGCACGGCTCGTCATGTCGGTACCGTGCAGTTATGTGCGACCGAATGTTCTAGCACATCGTGCAGTCTCTCTATACTGCACGACGTGATAGAACGGTGCTGGCACAATGCCGGATTCAGCACGTTGTCCCATCACAGTGCCGCCACATTTAATCGCACATAACTCATTTCTGACGACATGCAGGTCCGGACGGCACTGAACGTTTTTCTTACTGGGCAGCGTTTCGCATAATGCCGCTAGATGGCAAATGGCTAAAGCGTTTCTTGCACGCGATTTGAAGCCAAAGTGCTTACAAAACTACAAAGATATTTAGGATTCAACTGCACTTGAGGGAGCTATCGTCTGAAGGTGATGGTCCTTGGTGTTGATTTTTGTATTCCTTCAGTGAAAAGAGAGACGCCGGCAAGCTATTTTTTTTCCTCGACTCGGAATATCAGATCTCGAAGAATTAATAAAACTAAAATATGATTTTCTATGGCAAGATCTGCCAAGGGAACAAAGCACAAACAATTTAAAATTTTTGGTGTGGCACGCCGTGACGGCGTGGTGGCAGCACGGCGTACCATATCGAAAAATTATGAACGCCCGGTGTGCGTGCACGGTGATGGCATGGTGAAGGCACGATGCCGGCATGAGTCCATTTGGGGCAGGGAATGTGGCGACACAATACCGTACTGCCAGGACAAACTGTGGCTCGCTGTACTGGATATATATTATCACAGTTCTATTACCGCGCTTTTTCGTGAAACTGTACTGGACTGACAGCGTGATGCCAGATTAATATCTCAACTTCATGTCCTGTAATGGATGCCTTCACTGTGTCGGATTCTCAACCGGCGATGTGTCAGTATTCTGATTGTACAGTGGATCCATTACGGGATCAGCACTCTGTGCCGGCACGAAGCTGCTTAATGACGTCGCACATGACCGCGATCTACTGCCACGCCGTGCCGGTGCAAGCTCCCAGCAAGAAAAACGTGCAGTGCCGGTCGGGACTGCGTGCCGTCAGAAATGAGTTACGTGCGAACGAATGTAACGACACGGTGTCGGCACTAGCGTGCTGAATCCAGCACCGTATCAGCACGGCGTGCAGTATAAAGAGACTGCACGATGTGCTGGAACGGTGCTGACACAGTGCCCGTTTTAGCACGTAGTACCGTCACCGTATCGTTACATTCGGTCGCACATAACTGCACGGTACCGACACGTCGTGCCCTGCCGTGTCGCCACCGTGCCGTCTTCATGTCGCCATTTTTCTATCTGGGCTGAGACGGTTCCTGTAATGTGCTGACATTTTTCTATCTGGATAAAAGGTTCGTTGTCATTTCTTAATCATCACAAGGTAAGTGGGATAAGTCACACTTATTACAATCAATTAACTTATACCAGTAAAATTGCATATATTTTACATCGTGCTCATTCTTCAACCATTATTCAACTTAATTTAATCGGGACAAATTGTTCGTTATGCCCGTTATTCTCCTAATTATGATTATAGCCTGTCCATTAAGGCAGCCTAGTTTATGGCACTCCGAATTTTATCAATGCGATAGAGTGGTTTTCGAGCGTACATTACTAAATTATCAAATGGAATAATAATGAACTGTACATTACGCTCGATTCTTACACTCTCAAAAAATGTAATTACATAGTGTATTCCAATTAAGTTCGAATAAAAGTTTAAATCGTGCGAATTAGTAGGTGGAGCTTGCGGCGATGCCCACAAGAAATTTTCTACGATGGACAGTGACTAAGAAGGCAGATAGGAGACATGTTCAACGTACGTTGGAATTCAAAAGAGCGGGATGCGGTCGGGGTATCTGCCTGTCTCATTTCACTACTTGGTCTTTGGTCAGTTGATGAAGATGTCTTCTTCATCATCCGTCGGATCATCTCGACTTTCAGTGTGGTAAAATCCTTCGCACTTTGTTGTTGAGGTTAATAGATAGTGTAGAGCTGCAATTGTCAGTATTGACTATTCTACGAATTTTAAATAATTCCATAAAAAGATCTTATCCAGACACAATCAGTGTGTTTACCTTTTACGTTACAGTGGGTTACTGAGCGACCCACCTGTTTTTGCTCAGATTTAAATGTTTTAACTAATTTCTGACAATAAGTAATGAGTCTTTTCATTTCGGAAACGAAAAATGTATGGCTCAAAGGGTTAACGGAAGGCGTGATTCTTAAGTTTAACGCGAAACATCAAACGTGACAAAAAAATTCGGATTTCTGTTTTTGTTCGTGACGGTGTAGTGACAAATCACAAATACACATCAACATTGATCGATAAAAGTGTAAATCAGTGAGTTTTGATCAGAATATTAACTGTCGATGAAATACTCCATACGTAAATACTCCTTTTTTGTCGTTATTCCGATAATCGCATGCATCTACACTATTTATCGGGATTGTGTAAACTTGAGGCTCACAAAACAAGTTGATTTTGATTTTAGCTATTTTTTCTGATGAAGAGGTTGAGATTTTATACATAACTAGGGTTAGCGGACGCGGAAGCTTCAGCGTCCTTGTCCCTTTATGTCAGTTTTGATTTGACACTTGACATAAACAAAAGATTTTAATGGATGAATTTGGTATCAATCACAATGTGTCTGACGACATCGCAAACCAGTCACAGCACGAATAAATCGATGACAATGATTTCTTTAAAATCTCGTTGCTCATGAACTTATTAAAGGAGTATTAATGCATAGTCGTGCCAAGTTTGAGTGTAGTTTTCATTAAAAAATACTAATATCTAATGATGTTATTGTTTGTTATTTAAACAAAGTGCCGCCAAATAATATATTGGTCCGATCCACTTTAAATTCGGACAGACCCCAGTTGATAATATTGGCTATCGTATGACTGGATACATTTTTGAAATTATGTAAATTACGAAAAAGACGAAATCCTCCCCTAATAAGTTCATAAGTCACAAGATTTTATCAAAACCATTGACATCGCTTTATTTGTCCTGTGATTGGTCGGCGGTGTCGTGCGACACACTGGGATCGGGAACAAGTTTATGCATGACAGTTTTTTTGTTTATGTCGAATGAAAAAAAGATGAATTGTCCACGTATAAAAGGAACTTTAATAAATTGTTATTAAACCAGCACTGGTGGTTGTGCGGTCGGTGTGCGGCTCTGGCGGTCCCCCGAGTTAAGCAGCATTGTTTGCGGTCATAACTTGGATGGGTGACCGTTTAGCCATACACCGACTGGCACATCAGTGAGCGGGAGGTCAGTTTTTCTGAGATCCCGGTGTTTACACTTAAGTAAGTTACTTTCGTGAATACACCGGGAAATCAGAAGAATATACGGCCGTCTGTACCGGTACGGGTTTTCCGCAGTTTCCCCGTGCCCATGGCAAATGCGGTACAGTATAGCTAAAGTCGGCTGCGGACGCATTGGAAAGTTAGGTTAGCTTAGTGAAGTGCGGGTAGGGAGTGATAGGAGTAAAGGTGGGAAGGGCGGTAAAAGGCGATTGTAGCCATACCATGGAAAGAATGAAAAAAAAATAAATAAATAAATTGTTATTAACAAATAGATAAACATATTTAAAAAATGATCGGTTCATAGGAAATAAAATGTTATGAACTATGCCCTATTCGAATATGAAGTGAATTAAACGAACAAATTATTCGGCGACACTTTGTTTAAATAATAATCACTTCATTACGTATCAATATTTTTCATTAAAAACGGAACTGAAACTTAGAAAGTCTATGTATTAATTCCGTGTAAGATTTCAAATTTGCTATCCTAATACTCACTTTTTGTTTTTTTTATATTGAAAAATTACTTGTTTTTACGGTCTCAAGTTTATGCACACCCCTTAATTATCCGACCATCCACGAGGTGCCCACATGATTTATATTCATGTTGATCTAATACAATATAAAAATATTTCCAGGCATCGATAGTAATTCATACGTCATATGAATCATACTTAAGTTGTGTGCGGTTGGAGAACAACGCCGACAATCTCTACTCAATAAACTTCGGATTAATCGGATTATCCAAACTGTTGTTCTTTTTCATCCATCGTCATAAACTGCGGATTAATGTTGATGCCATCATCAAAGACTGGTCATCGGAAGACGCAAAGAACTTCAGTTACATAATGGGTAGCTCCAAGAATAATTGTCAGAAATTCACACAATATTTCCTTAGCTTCGGTTTCTTCACGACTGTTATGTACAACGTAAAAGTGTACTTTATCGACCCTGATGTAATGATCGTAGTAGAAAACGACAAAGACGTTTACGATGGGAATTTGACCATGATCTTGAAAAAGAGATTTCTACTTCCCGCTTCCTGCAGCTTCAGCGACGCTTCTGACGTTACGTACTGGACGATCTTCGCTGTCCAATGGTTCACATTCTCTGTTACCTTTGGGATGAATTTTTTTTCCGATTTATTCTTCACAGCCATCACTGCGCATCTTTGCGCTCAATTTCAAATCCTTAAAGTTAAATTCGCCAGCGTTTCAACATCGATGAACGTGACAGAATCTCGAAAAAAGTTCAATATCCTCGTTGTCAGACATGTACATCTGCTGGAACTCGCCAACAACCTCGAAACTATATTTACCATGATGATATTCATCCAGATGGTCCTCAATATAGTTATTTGGAATATAGCTGGTGCGTTTCTTTGAAACATGTTATCCTCTCTGGTTAATCTAATGTTTTTACGAACGATTTTTAATTTTTAAATGACAAACAGTCAATTTTTCCGAACCCATAAACACCACGCCAAACTTTATTAAAGAGAGTAATAACTCTCTTTAATAACGTTTGGTAACAACTGTATAAAAAGTAATAATACAATTTCAACCGTTACGTTAACGATTCGGCGTAATTTGATCGTCAAATCATTTTTTTTTACTCGCCGATTTATTCGCCCATAGTTTCCATTTCAAAAGCAACGAATCATAAAAAAATATAATAGACAAATTAAAGGGTAGTCATGATTTGATTGTCAAGTCATTATTTTCACCCTTCGATTCCTTGACCCATTGTTTTTATTCAAAATGCTACGTTTTTCTTTTTTAATGTCATAACAAAGATTTTGAATTTTTCTAGGTTTCAATGTCCTCGTACTTCTGAAAAAGAAAGAAATGATGAATGCACTGATTAACACATCGCTCCTGATTTTTTCTTTGGTGCAGACGTTCATGTATTCCTATATCGGTGAAATGCTTACTAGCAAAGGTGCTAGCGTTGCTCTTTCGGTTTACGATTCCGAGTGGTCTTCTATGCCTTCGACCCTCTCAAAAAATGTAATCATCGTTATGGCCCGTACAAAATTGCCGATTGGTCTTACAGCTGGAAAGTTCTTTAATATGACCCATGGTAACTTCACTAATATTGTGAAAACTGCCGTCTCTTATTTGTCGGTCCTGCGAATTATGATCAACGACGATATTTAATTTCACCACCATGACTTTTCACACTTACTGTCGTTGTGAAATCGTTTTGAAATGTTGAGATGCATCATAATCTCTTCACAGTTTCACACCGATTTGCGGACATTGAGATGCTACCGCTACTTTTACTTAAAGCAAAAATGGCCTTTTTATTAAATTGCTGATAAAAGATTAAGCAACGTCTTGACATCAAGTGTTAAAAAGTTTGAAGACGTAATAAATTTAATGTTCCTAACCCACAAGTGCTCAACCCGAAAGATCAAAGGGAATTTTGTATAACGAAAATCATTTGTACTTTGTAAGCAATAAAAAAAATCTTATACTTGGTTCAATGAAAAATTTTACACAAATTATCGTCTCAAATAAAAACGCGTCGAGGTCATCATAACCAATGACTAGAAGAAAATACTTTTTACCATCGCGGATCCAAGCATCGACATTTTTAGAATATTTCGATACAAGAGGTATATTTCGATACAAGAGGCCAAAGGAGCGTTTTGCGCACTGTTCGCGTGAAGACAGTATGAAGCCTCGGTTTCGCACGAGGCTTCGTGCAGTCTTCACACGAGCAGTGCGCAGAAGGATCCTTTGGCCTCGTGTATCGAACCATATTTTTCTTTACGAATGCAATGCAAAATCCGAGTTTGTCCGACGTTTACAGACATATATAATGAGCTGCAACTTCAAGTAGTGAGCAAAATCGAGGGAACAGTGTGCAAAATGAGGGAGCCAGGGCGCAAAATGTTTTGCGCACTAGTGCATCAACCGGCCATTTTACATGTCTTTAAACGGTGGGCAAACGAGGATTTTGCATGCACGAGTAAAGAACAGGTATAATTAATACACAACGTATTACGTTATATATATATATATCTCTCTATATTATAAAAAGATCTCGCCGCCGCCGCCGCCGCCGCCGCCGTGTCAAGAATCGAGGGACTTAGAATAATTCGGGCTCAGGGCTTGGCGGAAGGGGGATGGGAGGGGAGGGGAGGGGAGGTACCCCACGGGGGGGCACCCTTCGGGGGGGGGGGGGGGCATCCTTCGGAGGTGGCACCCTTGGGTAGGGGGCGATTGCGAGCGCGCGCAGCGCGCGAGCCACAATAAAATCCTAGTATATATATATATAATTAAGTCGTACTTATTTTCCCGCATACATTTGTTATCAGATGGACAGATCAAACATCAATCGAAATTATTATGACCTGAACGTACGTTCGACGGTAGCAATAAAGTGTGGCATGACTCTAGGACAGCAAATGGTTCTATAATATTAACTGGCAGGGAAGCACATATAAATGAATATCAACAGTCATGGTAGTAACACATGATATAGATAAAAATATACATGTCCATCGTAAATTGGAACTACCCTAGCGAAAATATCCACCATCTGACCCACCATGTATTCCACGAGGTGTGAACCTGCCATTCTGCCACCGCCGACTTTGCATTTTCCACCGTGTATTCCACCACGAAATGAGGCCCCGTTGATGGTGGGATACTGGTATATCCCACCGTTATTTCACCGTATTTGTCACCATTATTGATCCAAAAATGGGCGATAGGTGAGATACATGGTTAGGCCACCATAAATGCCACCGTGTATCCCACGACCGCCAGTACCTTGCAGATAGTGGCATACGAGACTGGGCCACCGGGAATGCCACCGTGTCTCACACCGCCACCAGTACCGCGCCGACAGTGGCATACGTGGATGCCACTGAAGACAGTGAATTCACCTAATTGACTGTCTTCACTACACAAAAAGGTTGGGCTTTATTCACTTCTGCGTAATTATATTATATGACTAATAGGTAATTTCGAGTATTTTATAACACGATATTTGATCGCATCGGACGAATTAATTTTGAAGGGTTCATGTGTCAGACGCCGAATAGAGTGATAATGATCACAATAGTGTGCTCGACCATAATTATCGACTAATCCACGGCCCAGGGGACGGTGAATTTGTTTGTACTACAATAACAATCGTAAAACTGGTCAGGGAAACATGAAAAATGTGGACAGTTTTGACAGTGAACCATGAGATGGATCAGGGAAAAGTTCGTCATAAACTGGTACTCCGTGGAGCATAAAGCGCTCGGACCATTCATTAGCCTCAATTCACCATTCGGGCTCTGGCCAGTAGAGAAAGACAATGTCTTTCTCAGGACCCGTTGGTGTATCTCTATTTTCGGTTTGGTAAGATTTTTTCGCTTTCTTTCTACGGTAAAGTATTATTTAAAGGTTGCAATTGTGAAGGTTGAAATTGTCACGCGTTACTAATGGGCTTGCAGGGTCCGTGCCTGTAATGCTATTACAGGCATTACATGCATTTGTAAATTTTCAAGTGAAGTTAAATATGTGAGTGCGAGAAAAAATGATGCAGATTGCACTTAGCATTCCTTCATTGTAATGAGGTATATTCAGGCTAAAAACAAAACACCGCCTTAGTATTGATGCCGTAGTATTATCGCTAAAGATGGGAATTCTGTAAACCTGGGCGTGTTGATTACAGTATTAACTACCTATGAGAAAAATGAATAACCCACACTCTGACAACTTGAAACTAGTCATTTCACAACTTCACATCATATTTTATATATACACAAAATGTGATGTGAGAGTAACGTGTTGCGTTATACGCAGAAAAGGATCTGATAGTTTTTAATATATTTCTAGTAAAAAGTATCGTATATTCCTGGTACAAGATGCCATGACGCCACCTATCAAGAACTGCGAGAACTACGAGAAGTTTAACCACGAAATATGGTAGAAATTCTCATAGTTCTCGTACTGATCGTCAGATGGCGGCTATGGCTTCCCAATACTAGGCGAGTTTGATAATTTTTACCATAGTGTCTGGTAAATTATATCAGATCCTTCTCTCCGTGTAGGCATTAGCACTGGTTTTTTACGGTAGTAACTTCAGAACCGGAAAAGTCAAGTGTTAGCCGTCGCATATACTAATTAAATTAGATGTCTCACTGCAATTAAAAGATTGTAATTTTCTTACATTTTGTGATTTCTGTATTTTTCTAGTCAGCTATGGTACTAACTGCGATATACGATTCATACGTGAATTGTGCACACATTGAAAACAACGCCGACAATCTCTATTCAGTAACATTCGGAATTATTGGACTGTCCAAAACATTTTTCTACTACAAATATCGTGACGTATTGCGAACGAATGTTGAGAGTGCCGTCGACGATTGGTCTTCGGAAGATTCGAAGAACTTCAAGTCGTTAATGTGCAGCTACAAGAATAACTATAAGAAGGTCACAAAATATTTTCTCATCTGCGGTTTCTGCGCCGGAACTATGTATGCAATCAAAGTGTTATTTATCGATCCTGACGTAACGATCATTGTGGAAAGCGAAAAAAATGTTCAATATGGAAATGTGACCACTGTATTGAAGATGCGATTTCTACTTCCTGTTGCCTGTGCGTTCAACGACGCTTCTCAATATTTGTATTGGACTATTATCATGATTCAATTATTACAATTCAGCATTGCCGTTGGGACGAATTTGTGTTGTGATGGATTCTTTATAGCAATCACTAGTCATCTTTGCGCTCAATTGGAACTCCTCAAAATTAAATTTACCAGTTTTCCAAATGTAAAAAATGAGACGGAGATCCGAGAAAAATTTAGCATTCTCATTGCCAGACATACACACCTCCTGAATCTGGCCAAGCAACTTGAAACTGCTTTTTCCATGATCGTGTTGACCCAAATCACCATGAATCTTTTCATCCTGAATGTGGCCGGTGAGTTTCATTGGTAAGTCCATCTTGTATGTGACTAAACTTATAACGTTTATGAGCAATTTCTTTTTTATACTGCACTACTAAAAATACAGTGAAACATTTTCAGTTGGAATGTCACATTGTTTAATGATAGTCACACAACCTAATGAATAAGCATTAAATATGCGGCGTCCATGTGATTTTTGTAATCCGGCAGTTCCAGATCGTAATAAATCATTGTAAAAACCGAAAACCAGATACAGCATTTTTAAGAATTTCAAGAGTTTGCGACTCGTGTGATTGCAGTCCTCGCTTCGTTCGGTGAAGAAACCCCACACTTATCGCAATCGCCAACTTTCGGCCCTTGTTGCACAGTATACTATTTTTTTTTATTTTTTAGACACTACAGCGTTAGCGATTTGTTTTTTTATTTAACTGCAAAATTTGAACAAAAACCTGATTCTGCCTTTCAAGACATTATTCTATTGTCAACTCACTTGAGTTTACCATATGGTAACAATACATTATTATTTTCCAGGTTTTAATTTCCTAGTTCTTCTCAAAAAGAAGAAAATGCTCAGTGCAATAACCAACGCATCAATTATGCAGTTCGCATTGACTCAGACATTCGTGTACTCTTACATCGGTGACTGGCTTACGCGTCAAGGAGATGATATTGCGCAGGCAGTATACCATTGCAAGTGGTACTTGATGCCAACTAGTGTCTCAAAAAATATAATCTTCATTATGTCTCGAACGAGGTTCCCCATCGGTCTGACGGCCGGTAATTTTCTCAAAATGACACGTAGCACATTTACCAGTATTGTGAAAACCGCTGCCTCGTATCTGTCAGTTTTACGAATTATAATAAAGGATATTTAAGTTGATTTACGTGAATCGATCCAGAACTGAACACGAGTGCAACAATTGTCACGCATACACTCTAAAAACCAAGCGTGTTGCAAGTGCGTTGATTCCTATTTTTTACATTATGACGAGTTTTTACACACTTACAGGTGTGTTCCTTTTACATAACATTTATCGTGTGAATGCCAACACGCTTGAAAGTGTGTAAAAACACGTCACAATGTAAAAGATAGGAAACAACACACTTGTAACACGCCCGGTTTTTAGAGTGTACAGTTCAGGTTTTCAAAATTATGATTATTTGGAAATTAAAGTGCCCAAATTGATAACGGTTGTTACGTAAAAAGATAACTATATAAAATAATGTTATATAGTACATATACTCATATTGTAAAATAAATAGTTTTATCTACACTGTTACAGCTCCGTAGAATTATTCCCCTTGTGAACAAATTATCCACTTAGTCTTTCATATGTATTACCGATATTGAACGTCTCATCAACTGGGTTATTATTGTGGTGACAGGACATGCGGATTTTTAGTGTATTGGATTCGTAATCACTTTAGAGGTACCCAATAAGAGTGAAACTTTGATTGTACTCAAGTTTTTCTACAGAATCATTGAAATTACATCAGCAGTACACGTAATTCGAATTAGTGAATGCTCACATGGAAAAAAAGGATGCAAAGCAGAACCTTGCACATTGCTTCCTCATTATTTTTCGCTTTTTACAAAGCTACCTCTACGCGGAAGTATGTTAATCAATTTTGGCTTCCTTTCGAGTAAAAAATTCTATAAAATCTGTATATATGGATACATTTTGTTAAAAGCATCAGTTAAAGAGGACCTACTATTCTACTTGCATGCCAAATTTGAGCTCGATCTATCGTTCGTGAGTTATACCGTTTGTGAGCTATATGGACGATTGAATTTTCTGTGCTTGGAACAGACGCACACGCACACATACCCACATACGAACATTTTTTCTAGACGACTTTTATCCACGTTTTAGGTGATTCTGACAATGAGTATGCTGACATGAAAATCTCGAAAAAAAAATTAATGGAAACAAAGCTTCCCTAGCAGATCCGGTCACCGAACAAATCACCGTCGAAATTACCATGGTGGTTTTGTACAAAAAGTTCACTTGGAATTTTGTCGAAACCACTACGTAAACCACCACGCCGAGATTCAAACGAATCTCGGGGTGATGGTGTACGTGGTGGTTTTGTCGAAATTCTCAATGAACTTTTTGCACAAAACCGCCATAGTGGAAACGATCGTGATTCTATGGTGGTTTGCGTGGTGACCGGGTCTGCTAGGGTTCATCTATTAGTAAGCAAAATAAATGTTGAAAATATGTGCTATTTTGCTTTTTAAGCTTTTTTGATTTAAAAGCTTATGAAAATGATTTTATTATAATTCATAAGCTGTGAAAAAATAGAAAAAAAAATTAGTCTTCTACATAGGCGACTGGTCAGACTGGTTTATTTATGGAAACTCGGATTTTTTAGATTTTTTTCAGATTTTTAGGAATTCTTCACATTTTTCTGAACTAAGACTATTCCAGCGCCATGCAAACCACATTCTAGCACCAGCATGCCACAATTAAAAATTTTACTGTTATTCTCATGAAGATCACCAAAGTCTTCTGTTATGATCGCATAGATGCATGATCTCACATACGAAGAAGAGAGAGTAAGACAAGATAAGTTAGTAAGACAATAAGGGTTGCTGCATTAAAAATTTCATGTAGCGAATTTCAGAGTGGGAAATATCCGTGTCCTACAACGTATCACCTGTTCCATCGATCTTCGATAGCTATTCGCACTTCTATCACCGTATATCATCCTAAAAAACAATATGGGCGAACTCACGCATGCATTATTTTTTCATGCACATAGAGCGACATATGTGCAGCAATTGAACATGTGAACGGTGAGCGAACGGGTTCGCTACGAATAATTGAGTACTAACCAAGTAGAAACACCGGAAATAGGCAGTAGAGCAATTCACAATAAATAGGCGATCGCCATTCGCGAAGATGACCAAAAATTAATGGTTCTCATTAATGAAGAGTTAATTAATTATAGGTTTTATAGACAAAATGCGTGGACGATGAACAGGAAGAAAATCGAAAGGAAATCGCATTTACGCCAGAAATGTTCAACGTTTCTTGGAATCACTGTAAAAATTTTCATTATAAAAATTAATATACTTCTGTCTTAATTTTTTATGCATAAACCGGAATATTAAATTTAATATACAAGTATGATGAATTTAATATGAAATAAATGATGAAATTAATACATGGAATATTATTAAACACATTTAAAAAGTCATGATTAATATAAAAGTACTGCAATATTACTATATAATTGTATATTAAATTTAATATGCCGGTTTATGTATAAAATATTCTGATAAATGTATATTAATTTCATGAACATTTTTCATAATGATCGTAATGGGAGAAAAGTACTTCGTGAGTTTGCTGCCTTAATATGGTCGTTTCGACTCTGGGCAGTTTTGAATGTCGATCCAAACAAATGAAGATTCCTTATAATCAATTTTAGTGAATGATACGGTAGATTAAATCTATTATATGGCTGTGATAATGACTATATAAAACAATACGCCATTTGCTTGCGATTATTCGTTAAATGGTGAGGGATATTAACTGCGAGCTAATTACAACTGATGCATCTAGAGTCGCGGTAGCGACCCGATTCATTTATTTACACCGACGTTTATGCTGGTATCCTGGGTGCAGCAGTTTCATCTCAACTATATGGTGAACCGGACGCTGTCCACATGAAAATAAATACATGTGACATATATAACAATTTGGCGTTTTAACTACCTATAGATCGTTTATATATTTTCTCCATATATTTGGCATATCCCGAGCAGAAATTGTTAACGTTACATTAGGCACAAATCAAGCCCTGACTGGGCGATGAGAAGGGCCTGATAGGACCCTAGGGCCTATCAGTTAAAATACATGTGTTATCACTACGTATTTTATGTGTATATTATCAGGAAACTAATTCTAAAAGAATTAACAAGAAATCTGTATGGGATTAGTAAAAACCTGCGATACAGCGAAAATGTTGATTCATAACGAATATATGTTATAGTGTTGGTATGTAGTATAGACACATAAAATTAAAATTGATTATTCGATTTTTTAAATGCATGCAAGTTTATATAAGTTTCAATACAAGTAAAACACATTTTATTTTATTAAGTACATTTATTGAAATGAAACTAATTATTTTCTAAGTGCATGGAGAAAATTATTAGTTAGATCAACCACAGCGAGCTTGGTTATATATGCGCCAACTAAGTTATTGGTTAGACCAACCACGTTATTGGTTACACCAACTAAATCATCTTAGTTAGTCAATCAATAACTTGATTGGTCTAAACAATAACTTAGTTACACGGAAAAAAAGGGTTGGTTGGAACAACCAAGTGCCTTGGTTATATATGCGCCAGACAATTAATTGGTTAGACCAACCAAGTTATTTGTTAGGCTACCAATTTCTTGGTTGGACTAACCAAGTCACTTGGTAAGCTAACCAAGTTATTTGTTAGGCTACCAATTTCTTGGTTGGACTAACCAAGTGACTTGGCGCATATATAACCAAGGCACTTGGTTGTTCAAACCAAGCCTTTTTTCCGTGTAGCGCATATACAACCAAGCCCTTTTTTGCGTGTGTTATTCACGTATTCGAGGAACATGGTATAAGAAAAGATCGATTCAGGATACTAAAATTCAAGTTCAATGCTGATCATCCATGAGTATTACTTTATTTACAAAGAACAATTAAACTCGATAGTTAAGAAATTTACAGCCTAATAAAATCTGAACAAGTTTTTTAATTGTCGCATTAATACCAATATTGCCATCCAGATATTTTTTTCTGAACCACTTTTTCCGACACATCAGAATATTTTGTATTCTGACCTGACAATCTCGAATTGTTTCCTTAGGTCTTTTAGGTTCTTCAAAAACGTTTACCCCGTGTAGAAACAAAAATGAGGTGTTATCATCACCATTAAAATACAACACTGTATACTCGGAGCTACTTTGCTTATTGCTACTTAAGATCAATTATATTCGGCGCGT
The DNA here is from genome assembly GCA_963970395.1 of Ephialtes manifestator. Taxonomy (NCBI): domain Eukaryota; kingdom Metazoa; phylum Arthropoda; class Insecta; order Hymenoptera; family Ichneumonidae; genus Ephialtes; species Ephialtes manifestator. The sequence goes on from OZ019976.1 coordinate 14,660,066, forward strand.
CGGAACAGAATTTTATTTGCACTCAAACCGAGTTGCACGACCTTCAGAATTGTTTCCGTCATATGCTTAATCTACAGAGCACTTATTGTACCTCCGGCGCGCAGCGAAATAGGAAGACCAACGCCACCCTCAACCCCCTCGTATAGATATATAGCCTTTCCCCTGAACGAGTTACAGAAATAAATGCAACTATAAATGAAAGGAATAAAGAAAAGGGATCGATTTGAGAAAAGTGGTACGTATAAGCAACAAAAACATCTCATGCAGCAATTTTCTCTTACTAATGCATATGAATGCGCGCGCTTAGAATCTCAATAATAGACATTAGCATTTTATGCTAATGTGTATTATTGCTATGCGGCAGATCGTCCGATCGAATGAATAAAAGACAACCAAAGATAGGGTCATGAACTCTACGCTCTATTGAAATAGTAAATATTTTATTTTCCCTCGATGTGGACTATTCCGCAAGATTGTTGCGAAAAGAGCTGCGCGGAGCTCTTACGTGTACGTTGAGGACGAGTTGTCGTGTACATAGACTTGACGAATTGCTGAGAGCGTCGTGGTTATTGCAGAAAGAATATAGACCCACAAAAGGGACTTAGGGATAGCACTATGTCCGTCAAAACTTGGAACGATGATATCGGCTACGAATTTACGGTGTATAGACTGATAATGTGGCCACTGGGTATATGGCCGCTCAATCGGGGCGAAATTTTCTCGGATATAAGACTGTTCATAGCTGCTTTAACGCAGGTATCCATAAAGCGTAAAACGAATTTACATTATTTATAAGATCAACAAAATCAGTCGGTACAATGAATTTATAAATATTTCAAATGATATTAAGAAACAAATAGGACAAAGTCCCACTATAGCATAAGATTAAAAGCTCAATTAAAAGAAAAATACTTATACTTGTTTGAAAAAAGGAAGAACTCAGCTTAGACAGCTGTAAATCATTTTTGAAAAATCACAAATACCGATAAATATAATTTTTTAAAATATTATCAATATTTTATCAAGAATTTTGAAATTCGGGTCGTCGGTATTACGAACATTGTAAAATTTTGTATTTAATTCTACGATCTATCGTTGTTATCTAATAACACCGGAATTCTCATAGTTAATACTTACTTATTTTTTCAAAAGAAATAAATGAAATACGGTCCCACAATAATCAGTGGGAATATCGAATTTATAGAGAACATTTTATTTAAAACTGAATATTAAAACTTTACTTCAGTCTAAATAACACGTCTATCAATACCAAACATTTTGTTCCACGAGGATTTTTTTTCAACTCGCAATTCAGGCTGCTACGTCGATCTGTCTAACGACCGAGATCCTGTTGAACTGTCGTGGCCTGGAGGACATTCTCGACATTTTTGTACTCGACGTATTTGCGAGCCTGGCCTGTGCCAAAGGAATCATAGTGAGAATTCACCAGGAAGATGTTTACAGCAATGTAACTTCAGCAGTGGAAGACTGGACAGTTTCATCTTTAACCGAAAACTCGAAATTTCGAGAGATAATGACGAAGCACGCTCGAATAGGAAGATTAGTTTGTTTTTCCTTGATGGGTCCAGCTTCCGGTGGAACTTTGTCATGGATTATTTTCGCGTTGCCACTCTCAATGTTTAATCCAAACGGCACCGAGACTATGAGAAATTTTCCTCTCCAAACGGCTTGTACTTTCGAGGCAATTGTTTCGTTCAATATTATCTATCATATTATTTTCGTTCTTCAAGTCGTCCAGCTCATCGCTACCTGTCTTGGCAATTGTGGAAATGACGTTTTTTTCTTCGGCATTGCGATGCATGTGTGCGGTCAGTTTGAGATACTGAAAGAGCAATTCGCTGCTATTGGGATGGATGAAGGCCAGGACGAAAAAGCTGCGAGACAGCGACTCTCTGATCTCGCTCGAAGACACTCACACCTCGTTGAACTTGCTGCTAAGCTGGAGAATACTTTTCAACTCATCATTTTGGTTCAACTTGTCATGAGCGGGATACTCATTTGTATCATGGGTAAGATGTCATGAAACCCCGTGTTAATTAAGAGTGACATACCGTAATCTTAATTTCTAATGGTTAAACTGTTAAAAATCCAGTGTATGAAGAAAAGAACATAGTGATGGAAAAAAAGGATGCAAAGTCGAACCTTGCACATTGCTTCCTCATTATATTTCGCTTTTTACAAAGCAACCTCTAAGAGGAAGTATGGTAATTGATTTTGGCTTCCTCATAGAGGAAGCTTTATAAAAAGCGAAATATCCCAGTAAACACGGTAATGTTACAGCAATGTATCAGCAATGTAACCCAATGTAACAAGTAACATTACCAGTAACTTACATGTAACTTACATGTAAGTTATTATTTCCCACTCAACAATGTTATCATGTTATGTAACATGCGTTACGTCACTGTTACATTTGCATAATTTGCTAGTGTGTTACACAATGTAACCGCAAGATAACCGCAATGTAACCGAAAGTTACAAGTAATATCACCTGTAACTGACATGTAAATTATTATTTCCCACTCAACAATGTTACCATGTTATGCAACATGTGTTACATAACTGTTACAATACAGTTATGTACGTTGGCGTCATGTTACTTATTGAAACAAGTAACGTAAAAGTTACGAAACCGCAACTTCGAAAGGTAACTTCACGTGAGGTTCTTTTGTAGACTGAAAGTCCACAAAAAAAACTTCACGGGATGCGAAATCGTTACCCTTAGAGGGTGAAAAAAATAGCTGCTACAATTAAAAGTAGAACAAGCTATTGGCAAATAATGTCAACCGGTTAGGGCACCTCCGAAGGGTATGTCCCACTGCTTATTTTGAGCTGCGAAGTCGCTCAGCCTTATACACGCTAGGGTCACGAATCACTTGCGAGAAACTTTTGAGTCGTTAGCCACCTAGCGGACATAACATTTTGTATGAATATGTAACGTTCTTCCAATGTTGCCACGTTACATAACTGTAACATGACCGGACTATAGCCGAAGTTACATTACAATCGTTACATATGTGTTGCATTACCGTTACACACTTTTGTTACATAACTGTGACGGAACTCCGACATATAACAGTTACATAACGTGTATGTTCACGATGTTACATAACCACTGTAATATGCATGGTACGTAAATGTTACATTCCCTTGCAACGTTCTTGCAATGTTGCCACGTTACATATCTGTAACATTGCCTTCCTGCCACTAAAGTGACGTCACAATTGTTACTTGCACGTTGCGTTGCGATTTCATAGCTTTTGTTATGCAACTGCAATTTTAACGTTTCAACCGATCTTAAATCGGTTGAAACGTTAACATTTTATGAGGTTTTGATTTTTTGAATTTTTAGATTTTTTTTCTGCGATGCGAATTTTGGTATCAAATATCGACACATACAGACATACAGACATTTTTTCTAAATCACTTTTCTCGACGTTTTGGACCATTCTGAATGTACTGACATGAAAATCTAGGAAAAAAATTTTTTCACGAAAATAAAGCGTCCTCTATGAGGAAGCAAAATCGTTAATAATTATTTAAACGTCTCATCTCCTTCTAGTTTTGCATCCTGTATATTCAGAACACTATTAAGGGGAGGTAGTCAGGTTAAAAAAATTGATTTTGAAAATTCAATTTTTTGACGTGACTCCCTCCCCTTAACTCTGATTGTGTCATTTGAAAAAAATCTAACAAAATGCCTTCAATTACTGTCCCAAAAAACATTAAAATAACATGTTAAAAAATCGTTAATAATTATTTAAACGTCTCGTCCCCTTCTAGTTTTGCATCCTGTATATTCAGAACACTATTAACTGTGATTTTGTCATTTGAAAAAAAAAATCTAACAAAATGTCTTCAATTACTATCCCCAAAATCATAAAAAAACATCTTAAAAAATCGTTAATAATTCTTTAAACGTCTCATCCCCTTCTAGTTTTGCATCCTGTATATTCAGAATACTGTTAACTGTGATTGTGTCATTTGAAAAAAAATCTATCAAAATGCCTTCAATTACTGTCCCCAAAAACATAAAAAAAACATCTTAAAAAATCGTTAATAATTATTTAAACGTCTCGTCCTCTTCTACTTTTACATCATGTATATTCAGGACACTATTAATTATGATCGTGTCATTTGAAAAAAAAATTTGAAATTTGAGACATTTGAAATTTCATTGGGAAGCAAGGATATGGCTAGTTTATGCGACATAAATCGTAACTTTTCAAAATATAGAGTGTACACCATCGCTATTAAAATATGGTATCATTCAACATTTTTGGGCTATATCTGACATATTTTTCTATTAATCATGAATCTGGCACTCATTTAACTCCCAGCTCGATATTTGTTACCAAAATTCGCACAGCAGAAAAAAAATCAAAATCTCATTAAATTTTAACATTTCAACCGATCTTAACCAAATTTAATAGGGATCACCGGTGTATGAAAGCACACATACATACCAATTTTGAGCTTAATATCTCAAAAATTAAAAGAGTTATCGCGTTAACAGTCATTTTTGAAAAAATTCAAAACCGCGTAAAAATTTGTGGTTTTTAACGATCATGGGGATTTTAACAAAAATTGGTATGAACGATGAAGGTTGACCCCTCTATCTAAGGTGTAAATTTCAGCTCTATATGTCGAGGCATTCCCGAGTTATAAAGGTTTACATTTTTTGAGCGTGTAACATACTCACACACACATACACACATACAGACATTTTTTCTAAATCACTTTTCTCGACGTTTTGGACAATTCTGAGTGTACTGACATGAAAAACTCGAAAAAAAAAAATTTCCCGAAAACAAAGCTTCCTCTATGAGGACGCAAAACGATAACGCATTTTTTACCAATTGTTCGATTTATTTCTAAATAGGTATAAAGGTAGGGGAGATTCGTCGTCATTGGACCACTGAATGAAAAATGCTTCAAATTGTCTAAACCTCGATGATTCACGAATGGATCATCTAGCTGTCATGAATAAACGACCTAATTACGGATTTTATTAACACTACGATTTCATTTCTACCCAACTAATACCTCATGCAACCGGTGCGATGGTCTAGTGGTTAGGGTACTGGCCTCTAGTCCAGAACATCGGTAGGTCGCGGGTTCGATTCCCGGTGCCGTCGATTTTCGTAGAAAATATAAATACGGACGCGATGAAGCTCCAGATGTATACATGAGACCCACACAGGTATTTCTACCTGTGGGGGTCACATGTATACAGCTGTAGTCCGTGTTTACGTTCTTGACGAAATGTGACGTAGCTCCGGTGCCGGGAGGCGAACTCGAGACCGGCTATATCGGCATGGGTTTTCCGCAGTTTTCCTATGCCCATAGCAGAAATGCTATGGCGAATGCGATATAGAGGGGGAAGTCGGATGCGGCCGCAATCTGGGGGGGACTGGCTCGCGGCAGAAATGCTTCGGATGACGAATAATTAAATAATACTGTGCGGAAAGCCGAGCCGACCCGCTATAAGACTCACATCGGAGACTTGATAAGCGGGGGAAAATGCAAAAAAAAAAAAAAAAAAAAAAAAATACCTCATGCGAGAATGGCATATACATTCCCAATGGACACCGCACGGAGAGAAATTTGTGTCGTAACAACATAAAACAGTGACAACAAAAATCGTTACGTTAGACTGACAAATCTTTTGTTCAGCTGACAAATCAGTTTTGCTATTTCTAATTTCTCTCCGTGCATTAGAAGTTCCAATGAAAAATCATTTTCTCATCAACCATATGAGTTAAGGGCTCAATTGTGCCCTTGCCTTTTGGACGTATCGATTCGACTTAAGAGGCAGTGGTACTTCCCCCACCACATCTCAAAATTTCGAAAGCTGTTTTCTCTCAAAAAAGAACACAGATTAGGCTTGCATTTTGAGGGAATACGCGGAAGGATAGTACAATTGGGCTAAGCTTCTGGCCCCTCAATCGATTCAGTCATTTTTTTGTGAAAATCAAAAAGCAAATAGTGCGTGAGAGACAGATCTATGTCCGAGAGAGACAGACCTATAGGCGTTTAACATTGGACGAAGAAATTTTCACCGGTGTATCACTGCCACTTAAACTAGGCAGATGTTTATATTTTGATATCGCAAAGAAACACTTATCCTTATCATCGTCGTCTATCATTGTATTCTGCAGCATTAAGCTGCATTATTAACGGCACGGCGTGCTTAACGGCACGAATGCCGCCGCCTTGCCTGCACTGTTCCGACATGAGTTGACGCGGCACAGCGGATCGGAACTTTGCAGACACATTGCCGGCATCAGCACGCCGTGCCGTCACCTACGCAGCTTAATGCTGCAGTACATGTCACGTTATTTGGTCCACAGCGTGCCGGTGCGTTCCACATTTTTGTCGGCATCTTGCCGACATTTTTCTATCTGGGTTACTCAGAAATGTGGATGGTCCATCGATGCAACTGATGGTCCAATGTTGACGGTGTTTCCCTAGTAGCTAGGAAATATCGAGTTAATAGTTAGGATTCCAGATTAGAATCTATGGTAATATTTACTCAACTTCATCCCCTCCACTCTAATTCCATCCCTTTGATACTCACACGCACGCACACACTTTATTTGAAGGTAAAATGTTTAATTTCTGGTATCCTCGATTGTCCCATACTCATGCACTTACAGAAACCTATATTTTTATGAAAATTTTTATATTTTTTCGGGGCTCTTCATTTATATCGTTTTTTATTTGCACATAATTCTGTTTCGTCGGATATTTCTTCCCCCGATACTTTTTCTGGGCCGTTTTTCCTTGATTTTTTTTCTTTTCAAGGAAGTTTTTGGTGTATCCGGAAGCCCAAGAATCGCTAGGTTACATTAAGGGGTTAGGCCACTCTAGAGGGCTACTAAAAAGGATTTTTGGGAATTTTTTTCAGAAAAACTATTAGAGACATCGATTTTTTGAGAAAGCGTATTTATTATACATATCATTAACTGTATATAGTAATTTTTTCATAGTAATTAATCTAACAATGGCGGCTGTACAGCGTGGTTACGATGACATCTCTTTTTTTTTGGAATCCACGGCTGGACACACAGCTTCTGTAATTTTTTAATTATGATGAGTTTTTTAACGGTTTTCGCTTATACATAACAGTAGCTAGAGAAGTACGTAGGATTTTTTCGATACAGGCGTTTTTGACAAAATGGCGAGCATCTAAATTGAAAGTTAAAAAATTTGGCCTAAAAATCGTTCGAAAATTATCAATAACAAAAAAACTATGCAACTTAAAAAAAAATCCTACATACTTTTGTAGATAATGTATTTTTGAAGATATATCCAAAATTTCAAATAAATCGGTGGTAAACTTTTTGAGTTATGTTTCCGGCCAACTTGAAAAGAGCAGTTTTGAGATAAACGCGTTTATCTGCCGTGTACCTGCTTTGACCTTTCTCAGTACCTTTACCGAAGCGCACACAAGAGAGGTTCCCTGCTAACCGGGCGGCCTCTCATTAAAATTCGAAAATGGGGCATTTACAAATTTTTGCCTGCAATAATCTTTTGGGACAGCATTCTAGAAACCCTAATGAGTCATTTCCAAGGAGAAAAAAAAATCGATTTTTCTCACCTCCGGGCCGTAAGCGACAACTTTCGTTCCGCTGCGCGGAACGAAGTTCCCGGTTTTCGGCTCCGTCGATGAGAAAAATCGTATACACTCCTCGGGCAGTAAATAAGAAAGCCTCAGATCAGATGTAATTGTCAGCCGAGGCGAAGCCGAGGTCGACAATTACATGTGATCTGAGACACTTCTTACTTTACTGCCCTAGGTGTGTAATATACTATTTCGAAAACTCTAGAGTGGCCTAACCCCTTAATCTAGTGTTAAACACTTGAAATGTAACAGTTATTGGCTTCGTGCGTGACCTTCATTCGCGGCCATTTTGGACAGCCAGCGTTCGAAGCGGCGAAATTGTGCAACACTTGATAAAAAATTATCACAGTAAAGCATGCTCGCGTACGTTAATTAACGATATTATTTATATTTCTTTAATAAATCGACACTATGAGTGCGCCAAAAGGGAAGGCCTCAATGCCGTGCTGCGTCGTGAATTGTAAGAACACCTCTGTAAATTCACCGGGTGTACATTTCTACAGTTTCCCTACAGGAAAGATCCAAGTTTTCAAGCAGAAAAGGCGCGAGGACTGGATTGCCTCCGTTAAACGAAAAAAAAAGTTTCAGAGTTACTGTGCGAACTAAATGTTCTCTAATCAATAAAAAGTTATAGAATACAATACTGTTACTAGGATTGAAACTTTACAATACTTACTTCCAACTTCAACTTGTACGGTGTAGTAGTGGAAGTGTCACTGACGTTTGGCGAATAACGCTGCACTTTATTAAGATACGTTTGTCTGAATCTGTTAACTCCTCCTCTGAGAGGCACATGGCACACAGATAAAGCCTTTCCTTTTATAATACCTTGTGGATTAAAATCAATTGCATGCGTTATGGCCTTGAATCCCGTTCTGATTATCAATTCCATCTTTCAATGCCGTTTTAATGCTGCTGTCAGCTGTCATAAACATAAACACCGGCGAAAAGTGCAGACGACACCGGGAACACAAAAATTTATGTACCCTTTTTACGAAATAAATCGAATAACAAAAAGCTATTACCATAACCAAAATTACAAAAAAAATAAATTAAACAACCTATTTTTTATTTATAACGATACTTTTCAGTTGTTCATTTAGTATAATCGGAAAATATTCTGTAAACTATATTCTACCATAAGAATCAATGCTTTTTTTATATCAACTGTTGCCGAGGTGTGCCACAAGCGGCGCTGGCATCTTAACGCACTAAGCCAATACCGGCAGTTTGCGATATTTAATCTCGCAGTAGAGTGTGTAGAAGAAAATACTTGTCTCTTCGTTTACCGTTTACGCCGTTTTTAAAAGACTATTTCAATCTATCAACGAACGCTAAACTTTTGTCTTCAAACGTATAGTAACGAGATATGCATTGATGCCTCGAAGGTATAAGAGATATAACTTTACGAATCCTATGCGTCGTGTAGAGCACGAAGTAGGATAATACTGCTCTTTACTATAATAGAAGATATAATGAGCTAAAGCCACCATATGACGCGCGTTTAAATATACTGAGTAACGATTATGATGAATCAATTTGATGGGAACAGATACTTTGTAGTTCTGGCAGTACCGTTAAATGATAGCAGTTCCGTATTTTCAAATAGCTGTGAAATGTATTGCCATAGATTTTAAAAAATATAAACACAATTACATAAAAATTGGAAACTATTTTATTCGTTTCCTTATTATGATTTTTTTCAGAATAATAATAATAATACATCATATTTATTGATCTCAGACTAATCTGTATATTCAGATAACCGAAAGACGTTCCTTGCATAACTCAATGTTGTTGCAATGTTTAATATGAAATTCATAGCGATTTAAGCCAAATGTGAAAAAAATTAATAAATGTTATGTTTTCAATCATGTATAAACCAATAATAAACGAACCAGTGGTCCGAAAAATGAGATACTTGACGTATTAACTTTGGTAGGTAAGTCGAGCTACTATAGCGAAGAAAATATTATTTCCAGAATAAAATTCAGACATATTTAAAAATTTATTTAAGCAAAATTAAAAATTTATTAGCAGATCCGGTCACTGAACAAACCATCGTCGAAATCACCATGGTGGTTTTGTACAAAAAGTTCACTGAGAATTTTGTCGAAACCACCTCGTAAACCACCACTCCGAGATTCGTTTAAATCTCAGAATGGTGGTTCACGTGGTGGTTTTGTCAAAATTCTAAGTGAACTTTTTACACAAAACCGCTGTAGTGGAAACGACCGTGATTCTATGGTGGTTCGCACGGTGACCGGGTCTGCTAGGGTTTAACATCCCTTTTCGTTGCAATTTTTTTTTCGTTGACTGAATATTGTATTTTTGTGGCAACACCCTGGTTCTACAGAACTCATCTCTACACAGACCCATATGTACACGAGCATCTGTACACCGTTTTTTTATATGCGTTTAATTGAGCACGACGAAGTTATACACAACATGAACTCGACAGAGCGAAATTGAAAACAGATTACCTTCTGCATACCGACCGCTTGCACGAATTTAATTCAGCGCAGAAAAATTGATCACCGCAGTAATTGTTGCAACAATACTTTGCACAGCATAACTTGGATACTACAAATCCGTTCACGATACTAATTCGACACAACAAAGTTGTTCGCGGTACTACATCGACACGGTAAATCTCAACATAGCACCAGTTTACAACGACAAACCTTTACACAGCACTAGTACGACGCTGTAAAGTTCGACACAACGTATGCTCGACACGACATAAGTTGTGCACGACAAGGTTCTACACCTCCCAAGTTCAACACAGACCCATCTCTACACGGACGATATTCATTGGATGGTAAATCGGAGAACATGTTTACCGACTGACAATTTTGCGTTGAGTCATCTAAAATAGATATGCGAATGAGTTTATAATCGTATAATTAATTATAATAATTATTATTTCGTACTAATATGAAAATAAATGCGTTTTAAACGATTATTACGCCCGCCACGTGGGTGCGACAGGGCTTATATAAGTAATAGTAAAATATTATTATTAGTCTTTCAAAACATTAAATTACACGAAAAAAAAAAGTTTGGTTGTGGCAACTACGTTTTCGTTTTGCTGTAGACAATGTCTAAAAAAAATAGTTGCCTTAACCATATCGAATAGTAACCTCAACTATTCACGATTAGTTCTCGATTGGATTAGTTAGGTTAACTAATCTAATCGTTGGGACTATCACTCGAACAGTTAGGACTACCATTCGAATCGTCGGTAATATCATTTGAATCGTTGGTATTACCATTTGAGTTGCTAGGGAAATAGAATAATCGATTGGTTGTGTCAACTCATTTCTTGGTTATGGCAACTAATCTTTTATGCCCTACCCGTGCGCGAAGAACGATTTCGCGCACGCTCCGCTTCGCGTCGTGTGTGCGAAATCGCACTTCGCACACTGGTAGCATAAAATTTTTTTCGGAACTCGTGCGAGAAACTTTTTCTCAACTCGTGCTGCAAACTCACACTCGTTAAAAAAATGTTTCGTTGCACTCGTATCGAAAGCTACTATTTTTTCCGTGTAGAATTAAATTTTCACGACTGCCCCAGCAAACCCTGCGACTACAAAAACGACAAAAAACGTCCAAAGTAATAACCGGTCTTTAGATGCAAAGAACAAACCATTAAAAAGAGCCAAATGACCAAGAAAATAACCATTGAAATTATTGTTGGTAACCAACCAACTAACAAAAAATAATTTCAATCGTCCTTTCTTGATCATTTGGCTTTTGTGAATGGTTTTTTTTTTCATTTAATAAACGGTCGGTTCGGCCGGTCATTGAACCTTCTAGGATGTGATATCGGTAATCGCATGTTATTTTTTTCGTAGTTCATGCTTAATATGCTTACCGATCTGGATTTTTAACATGCGAACGGTTTAATAATACCATTTGTTTCCTTTTTCTTTTCAGGTGTGCAGATTATAATAGCTCTAAAAACTGGTGATGCATTCACGGGAATAAAGGCAAGCGTGGTGCTATCCTCGCTCATGTCACAGCTGTTTCTCTACAGTTACGGTGGTGATTATTTAACATGGCAGAACGAGGAATTGGGGCACGCAGTCTATGAGAGCCTGTGGTATAACTTTTCTCCCGGAACCGTAAAGGATTTTATCTTCGTCATGATGAGAGCCGGCAAACCGATATACATTACGGCGGGAAAATTCTTCGCGATGACTCTTGGAACTTTTATGGATATACTTAAAATTTCAGTATCTTACATTTCCGTTCTGAGAGTAATGATTGACGTTTGAATATGCGCCTACAAAATTTTTGTAATTTATGCAAATATCTTCTGTGATGTCTTCGAATAAACGGTTTTAGAATTCTGTGTTTTTGTACACGACAGAGTTTTTTTTACTTGGGGGTTAAAAGTGGTCTCAACTACATATTTTTTTCTAATGTAGATTGTAAAGAAAAGGAAAATGATTACTTATACTTACAGATTACTTTGATAATGAGTTCCTGTATTGTTATTATGTTTAATTTTTATAACTCAATCGTGATTGCCACAATAAAAATGTGTAACGTTTAAATGTATGTTTTAAATTATGTATTGTTATAGCTTTGTTTTTCGAAACTTCCGTTTTGAAATTTTTTTTTCGTCTTATTATAATCAAAATATTTATAAAACGATCTGTCTATTATGTGTAGTTTAGAGCCAGCATACCTGATTACTTCCAAAATCGGTAACTTTCAAACCATTGCGTACCATTCAAAAATTAAAAATTCAGAAAAGAAAAATATTAATTAAAAAATCAAACGGACTTGGAAAAATCAGCAAGTTCACATCATATAACAAATAATAGGTGCAAAGTCAAATTTTGCACGTAGCTTTCTCATTCATTCGTCCAGTCATGTACGCAAAGTCTTTTTCATGATTAAGTGCTTTTCCTAATTTTGACGTCCTCATAGAGGTAGCCAAAGCTTTGTTTTGATTGACCAAAAGAATGAGGAAGCAATGTCCCAGGTTCCACTTTGCAACATTTTTTCCCTGTCCTATTGTATTGTGGCCATAATGATTGTGACACATACTATTAATTTTTTATATGTGAATATTAATAGTTTCGGGAAAGTTTGTACACAATGTTCAATTAAAAAATTTAAATATCCCGTAAAAACCTAATAACTCTATCGATCTTTTCCGAACTCAATATCGGGTATAACTAGCTGTTTCTTTGTTTCTGTAGAAAATTTCACTAAAATTAAGGGTAGTTTATGAAAAATAAAGCATCGAATCTACTCTCAAAAATAGTATATTGCGGACTGAGGGAGGGAAATCACATTTCTCGCGAGTGTGAGTTTGCAGCACGAGCCGAAGGCGAGTTTTTTTCATTCACACGAGCTGAGAAAATGTTTCCCTCCCGAATATTGCATACGATTTTACGTTACAAGGCGAGGAAAAAGAGTTTTGTGTACAGTGACGTAAAATATTAAATTTCATAAAATGTAAACCCCTTCAAAGATTTGTATTTCAAAGAGTTGTAAATAAATATTTAGCTTGATAACTCAAAGATTAGGAAATCTAGAGCATTTGCAGACATTTTTTTAATATTTCGATTTTTCCTTAAAATAAATGGAAAATTCGTTTTGAGCGGGATAGCAATAGCGCGTTACGAAAAAAGAAAAAAATAATAATAAGTTTTGCATAGTTTCACAAAAATGATCAGAACTATTCAAAATAATAAAATAACACAAACACACACGCACGCACACGCACACGCACACGCACACGCACACGCACACGCACACGCACACGCACACGCACACGCACACGCACACGCACACGCACACGCACACGCACACGCACACGCACGCACGTACGCACGCAAGCACACACACACACACACATACGGACTCTTTTTCTGAGCCAGAGTTTACCAGGACCCTAGTGGATTCGACCACCGTGTTTTCAGGTTGAAATTACCGCAACAAACCGCAAAAACCACCTCAGTTTTTTCTGCACTATTCTGCGTAACAATTCACCGCAATATCACCGAGCGTTTTTTTTTGTAGCGTCAGTAGTTTCGCTGTTTTAACCATCGCAAAAACACCGATGTCAATTTCTAAAAATCTCGAAATTTCGTAATGTTTTACAATTTGTATAAATAACGGTAATAATCACGACTCGACGGAATTCTCAGTGCCATGTTAATTCGCACAATCCGTTTTGCCACTGATAAACAACAGTAATAATGACCCACGTCAGTACATGGACGGACGATACTTACGATCGCTCGTACTTATGGTACTTATACACAGAACGGCGAATACTCACTTGCGAGAAACGTTTCGGCTAGTTCGCCATCTAGCGGGCTAACTTCGGGGGCAGGCGCAATGACCGGCTTAGCTCCGCTAAATGGCCAACGACTTAAAACGTTTCTCGCAAGCGATTGTTCATCTTTTCGTGCATATAAACACGTAGCTATCACAAGTTACTGTACACTAACCGTAAATGTCTACAAGAGCGCCGCGGAGTCCAGATATGAGTTTATCAACTCTCTCGGAAAATATGATTATGACGCTAGAAATAAGCACAAAAGACCTAAGGACATCCTAAGGGTACATTAATAACACTTCTGATGGGAGCATAAGTCTGTTTCAGGTGTCCACCACCTTTCTCTACCGTCTATTCTCTTGCTTTACCGCACAAAATCCCTCCCCTCCCTACTAACCCCTCTCCCTCTATCTTAATTTTAAGGTATCTCTTATCTATCATGTACTTTCTTGAGGTTTTTTATTTTTCCCGTTTTCGGGTTTTTTCCTCAATAAGAAGTCAATTCTCATAGCCGTCAAGTTACATTCATGTTTATGCAAGAATGCTCCTAACCGAGTAATGCATCCAACACTCCTCTCAATAAATTTTGATTCTTCGTTTCCTTCCACAACCAAGGAGGGACAACCAAGTCGGAGGTACCCTCCCTATCACTCGTGCCAGGGCGCCTAACTCTGATGCCGGGCAGGAGAGTCTCACTGGTGGGGACGACGGCAAGCCCCCCCCCCCGCCCCTCTTTCTTTCTTGTTTCTTTAAGTTGCTGTACTCTATCATGTACTTTCTTGAGGTTTTTTATTTTTCCCGTGTTCGGGTTTTTCCCTCAATAAGAAGTCAATTCTCATAGCCGTCAATTTACATTCATGTTTATGCAAAAATGATCCTAACCGAGTAATGCATCCAACACTCCTCTCAATAAATTTTGATTCTTCGTTTCCTTCTTAAGGAGGGACAACCAAGTCGGAGGTTCGCTCCCTGTCACTCGTGCTAGGGCGCCTAACTCTGATGCGAGGCTCTGAAAGCGAGCCCCCCTCATTCTTTCTTTTCTTTAGTTGCTGTACTCTTATATAATTCAAGGACCTCGTTTTGGAGATGTCCTAACTATTAGACATAAATGGCCTAGCCATTCAAAAATGTGGAACGAGAAAAGACAATGTTGTCTTCTCTTCAGAGTTTCAAATGTCACATATTTTATACAACTACAAACAGAATTTATCTGGCTTCACGACAACGTGAAATATGCCGTGATTTCTATTACTATTATTACAAAATATTACGAAATTTCGAAACTTTTCGAAATTGACATCGGTGTTTCTGCGGTCATCGAAACAGCAAAACCACCAACGCTACATAAAAAACACTTAGCGATTTTTGCGGAGAATTGCTGTGCGGAAAAGTGCAGAAAACACTGAAGTGGTGGGATATATTACTTCTAACCGAATAGAACTTTTGCTCGGGACTGTATAAATCTTTAAAGTTAATCGCGGTTAATTAAACTAAAGTTAATGAACGATTGATAATTAAATTCGGCTTAAATATATGCGACGTTCACAAACTACACCCTCGTTGTAAATCTCAAACTTCAATATTACCGATCAGATTTGAACACGTTCAGTTCCACGTGTTTAAATACCGGAAGACCTTGATATCATCACGTGACTCTACCTCGACCCTTGACCGATGCGCTCCAAGCTTGAATCAAAGATTTGTACATCTCACTACAATTGCAAAACAGCGATTGCACCGCACAAATGATGTTTGCACATTACGTTCTGTATGACAATTGAATAAATCTAATACTCCAAATTTCACGCCTTCTTTTTCAATATTTATCATTGCAAATTGCAGCTGCAACATGCGTACTGATCGGACACATAATCTCGGAGTAAAAACCGCGCTCGCCGAGTCATGCTCACGTTGCGAAGCACGCAAGACGACCTTGTCGGTATTGATCAAAATACTCGTATTATGTAATAATAAAAAAAGCGATTTATGAATCTATAAATCGTAAAATGTTGCGTACATGGTAGGAATAAAGTATTTAACAATTGTAGATAAAAATTGTATGACAACGAGTGCGTGTCAGTGAACTTAGAAAACGTGCTCGAGTATGTGAGGTTATCTAAATTCACCGAATCAGCGAACATTTATAATATTCAATATTATAGTAAAATGAACCATTGATTATTGCCAATAAATTCATCGTGATTTACATAAAAACTACTTTTTTCTACGTATAAAATATACATCTTCCACGCATAATAACGACTTTTTTTCATGCTTCGACAAATTCTTCATTACAATTCATTATTCATTACGAGCTTTAATGACCCCTTCAAAGTTGCATACAACCTTCGGAACTCTTATCCTGTCTGAGGAAAGCAATTTAAATACATTTTTTTACAGATCAATCAAACAATGCTGAGGATAGAGAGATGTCAATACCTCACTGGTTTCGCACGGTTGCTTAAATTCCGATCTTGGAGTCACACAAGATATAAGGGCTTGTTATTACAACAGGACTTTCAGATATCTAGTTCCACCGCTTTTCACACCAGCGCTTATACAGTCAACAAAGCAACTTGCAAAGCTCGATACAGGACATTGAAGATAAATGAAACAGTTTGGGAAAATGAGAGTAATAGAAGAGAGTCGGGAACTACAGATTTTGTCAAAACCAAAAGCCGTCCTGGTCTTTGTGCTAGAATTGTGGAAAATTCACCCCCTGCAGTGCAACCCTATATGAAGTTGATGAGGATAGATAAACCAATTGGTAAGCACTTTTTCCTATTTACCAGATGGAGTTGGCCATCCAGAGGATGACTTAAATGAGACCGGAACAAAAAAACAAATTCTACAGTGACAATTAGATATTACTATAACTGCCCATCCACGATTTGTATTAAAATTTGTTGAAATGAATGTTTAAATCTTTTTTCTGAAAATCCAATTTGTACCTATTACAAAATATTTAAATTTTCATTGCCTATCGGAAATTCTATAGTAAATTATTACCCCTTTACATGATATACCGAGTAGTTGAAATATGATTGTTTTTACAAAATACAACCAAGTGATTGATTGATAATATGAATTGATGTTCAAGTTAATTTTTGCACCATTGAACCTCATGCATTTTTGTTTAACATAATGCGTCTTAATTCAACCAGCTGGGAATTGAGACACAAACATAAAAACACCCAAAAATATGAATTAGTTTATGACCATACAGACCACAAGCTGACTAGAATGAATTTTTTTTTTTTTTTTCCAGGATCATGGCTTCTCTTCTGGCCCTGTGGCTGGAGTATAGCTATGGCTGCACCTGCTGGTGCCTTGCCTGATCTCTCAATGCTGGCACTTTTTGGCTTTGGTGCATTTGTAATGCGAGGTGCAGGTTGCACAATAAACGACTTGTGGGATCAAGATATAGACAAAAAGGTAACGTAATGTTGCATAGAAAATTGTCATATTTCATTACAGTACAATGAACAATTTTATCTAAAAATTCCAATGTTAGGTAGCCAGAACAAAAGACAGACCCTTGGTTACTGGTCAAGTGACACAAATGCAGTCTTTGGTATTTCTGTTTGGTCAATTGAGCGTTGGTCTACTTGTCTTGCTGCAACTAAACTGGTACAGTGTTGCATTAGGTGCAAGTTCACTTGGTACGTATCAGGAGAAAATGCGTTTATTTTATAAATAATGAATCAAGTACAAACGTTACCAAATAATTAATTCCAAAAAATTATTAACTAGTAAATATAATTTGTTTCAAGTTTTTTCGACTTTGCCTACTTTAGATACATTTTTTAAATATTCAGAATAATTCCTTGTTAGACTTAGTAGATCAAAAACATCAAAGCATCTAAAGTTGACTGAGTTGAGTGATGTTTACTTATCCATTTCCAGGGTTGGTGATAATTTATCCACTAATGAAACGGATAACTTACTGGCCTCAACTCATACTAGGAATGACTTTTAATTGGGGGGCATTGTTGGGATGGTCGGCAGTACAGGGTTCTTGTGATTGGTCGATTTGCTTGCCACTTTACACGGCTTGTATATGTTGGACTATACTTTATGATACTATCTACGCACATCAGGTAATAATTCATCTAACGACTAAGAATATTTTTTAATACCTCTTATTTCACATTGATAACTAGTAAGAAACAATTTCACCACGATTCAGTTCGGAGAAACTTCTGTACCATAATACAACAAAGTAAAGCGCGGAGAATTCACTTGTAATGGTGCGTTATTCTACTAGCATTGCCGCAATCCAAAATTGACATGATGCCTCTCGGTTGACAACAAAAATTGAAAACGAGAATAGTTAATTGCATCTTACAATTCAGCAGCTTATACAGTTCTTACTTTAATTTATTTACAATACAATGCGAGATAAGGATTTTAGCATTTATAGCACTTTCAGAGAGACGCATACAACGCGTAACGCATTGTTTTGAATCCTGGTAGAGTTGTTCCTTGAAGAAAAAATGAATGAAAGCGATGAGTGTACAAATGACGAATATATGTATGAGAAATATCAGATGTTGCAATTTTATTTTCAATCCTTAGGACAAACTAGACGATGTTCTCTTAGGAATAAAATCGACAGCCCTCAAATTTGGAGATAAAACTAACTTGTATCTTTCTGGATTCGGTGTATCGATGATCACCAGTTTGTTAGCCTCAGGAATAATGGTTGAACAGGCGTGGCCATATTATGTGGCTGTTGGAATAGTCGGTGGACATCTCGCGAGACAAGTAAGACCAATCTGTTTCTACAATATTTTCTATTCAGCATGCTTCACTTAAAATATAATACTTTTTTGCAGATAAGCTCTCTGAACATAGATAATCCTGCGGATTGCGCCAAAAAGTTTATATCCAATCACAGGATAGGACTTATATTGTTTCTTGGTATAGTATTGGGAAATTTGATGAGATCTTCGAAGGACAAAGAGGAAGAGATCACGGATAGTGATTCACTTCCTAAGGAAAGCAGTATACAAAGTATATAGGTGGAAATAATGATAATTGATACCTGAAGGATTTAATGTGCAACTTTATGGACCGGTGCCATTGCAAACTTTTAATTCGACCTCGTTTAGCTTAAAGATTGTGAAGCATATTTATTTCTAGCTTTATTTTGCGCATGAGATGCGCTTCTGTAGCAGTAGAGTTTAGGCTAAGGTGCGCAGTTTATACTAAACGCAGTATATCTGAATCGCGACGAATGTCGAAAAGGTTCTTACTGTAATCCAAAAAAACTGCAAGTATTTGTACCTCATATGTAAAAAATGTACACAAGTTCTGTATATTTTCCATACCCAATGGGTCTGAACCAAAGATCCTGATTGTTTGTGTTGTACAGCACGCATTCATACCTCGTCTTTGTAAATTTCAACTATTATCCCTCAACAATCAGGGGAATGACGCCATTTCAATAAAAATCAAAGCACAACAAAATATCGCGCAGCAAGGGATAAAACTCATTTACTATAAATCTCAAGAATACGAACCAAATTTCTCCGATTGTACTGCGGTATATATTTCTACGAATATACTACTTTTAGAAAACACCTTTCAATGGGATTTTCCATTGATTAAGTAAATAAAATTAATAGGTAATTCTCGTTACACGGGATAAAAAGATTTTTCTTCCCTTTACTGCAGAATTATTTTACGTAACTGTAATAAAAGATATAAATGTGAGCCACAAAGTGTTGCCATGTCAGTCAAAGTTGTATTTACGATGTTGTCAAGAGTCTATCAATCGGTGAAAGTACGCAGAAATCTCATAGGATCTTCATATCCAGGGATAAACATTTATTCAATGAAAATGTGTTTTTCATATTTTATTATAGCATGTCCTTACCAGAAATGCCAGAGGAGCTCTGTTGAACACGCTATTTACTGTGTGAGAGACAGAAACTCGCTCCAACCGTTTAATACAAATGGACGTCGAAAGATTTTCTTTTATTTAATTATTCTCGAAAACCGAACCATTAATTATCATCAAATTTAAACGCAATCGTCCTTATAATTCTATTAGTTTTTCATTGGGAACGAACTGACTGAGAAATTCACTACATTATATCGATCGTATTCCACACCTTCCCATGTTAAACTACGCAAATTTACGTACAAATTTTTAAGAATCTCGTGGAAAAATAATTTCGTAATTGCAAAAAAAATCGTCGAAAATAATTCAAAGATTCAATACTGTTATTTACAAATTAGCGATATTTAAATGCCATCAAGCTAAATCGCATTCCAGTTACAGTAATCTTAAACAAATAACTATCATAAGTTCTATGGAAATCGTAAACAATTCACATTTCTGCAATAATTTAGATGAATTATTTTTTTTACGATAGATTGCAATACTAAGTTGGCGTAATAATCCGTAACGATCCACTCTTGAAATTAGTGCAAATACATATTTATTGAATGTCCAATCTGCTTCATATATGATTGCGATGGCGTGGAAGTAAACCATGAATATTTTCTATCGGCTGTTCGAACGCACGAATATGAGAAAAGAAAAACCAAATCGAAATTACACATACAAGATTGACCCTTCAAATAGCTTGTATATTATATAATTACATAAGCTATGAGAGATGCCGTTGTTAAAGAAATAAAAGAGGCGGATAACACACGTTTATTATTTATTTAAAAAAATCTACAGGTTATCTGGAATCCATGAGTCAAGTGCAGGGGAGCGTTGAAGATACTAAAGTTTCATCTACGTTTTTGCGGTCGTTTTCAGTTGACTCCGTTTTCATGATTTTTTCTTTGCACTCCGAAATCGAATCTTCGTCGTCGCAAGGCCTTTTGACCGCTCCGTTAGCGCGACCAACTCCGTTTTCGGTCTTCCCATGCAGCCGCTCTTTTATGGCAGCATCGTAGGCCTCCTCAGTCATCAGATACTTCTTCATTTTCTCGGCTGCATCGATTTTAGGCAAAACAATTGCTAAATATCCACCTTTGTGCGGCGGCTGTCTCAGAAGTTCTGGACTTTCCAGCAAATCCGTATTAGCCTCTGTTAATTTTCCGTTTATTCCACATCTAACAATCCAACTTTTACCGTCGGAACAAGTTATCGAACAAATTTTCGAAGTCTCGTGAAGTGGTTGGGCGCCGTGCTTTGCCTTCCCTGATACTGCATTATTGGCTCTGTTCAACTTATCGGTAACTTGAAAGTCGATTTTCTCGATTTTTCTCTCGTCATCGAAAATCGCGTGACTCGGCGCTAATGAAATCATGCACAACCTGTTTGTGTGTATCCTAATACAGATATCGTCTCGTTCATTCGGAAAATTTATTCGATAATAGGTCGTGAAGTAACGCTCTGTTACAGTCGGCAAAGGCTTGTCAAAATCCACGTCTTTCACCATGTCAAGTATATCTTCGTCGGGAGGAAAGTCCAGCTCGGCCTCCATTTTTTCGGAATCCTCTAAATTTGTCTTTGTATCAACGGATGAGCTGTTATTAGATGAATCCAATTTTTTGGTGCTCTTGTCTGCAGCCTCTACTGAATCTATCATAATTGTGGCTCTTCTTTTTTCTGTTCTGCCAAAGCTTGTCGTAAACGTTCTTGCCTCTCCTCTGCTTTTTGCAAATTTTCTGCTCGCTGTATACGTCTCTGTAAAATGTGTAAATAGGAATCCAGTTCAATATACATTATTTAAATATTTATTAAATAACGTTTGTTGATGTTTTATTTCCATAAACTTTGACCACAATTTTAATAAATATTTACATCAATGTGTGAACAATAAAATAGAATACATTAAAGCTGTCTTTATAACAAACGCACACAATAGAAAATAATTCAATTACAATGGAAGAGAAATAGCAAATTATCTCTTGATAAAACAGAATAAAGAGTTACAATTGGTGCAAGGAATGATTGAATCTTAATTTCCCTTTACTTACAATTTTCATCATGAGAATTGCTTCATTAACAATTAATTTTTTCCTGTAAATGAAAACTCAATAGTAAAAAGGAATAACAGTGAATGTGACTTCAAAATTTTTCGTGTTTTCTAAAAAAATATTATTGTAAGGCTGAAGGACTTCGGTCAATGGCCAATTGACAGTACGGGAAACAAAATGTGAAATATGTATTTATGTAATATAATGTACTATCAATGTAAACTCGTCCCATGTTTTGTATTGTCAATAAACTCACAATTACTAGTACTATTATTATTGTACTAATTATTCTTAAAACCAATTACAGGCCAAGTTAATTTAAAAAAAACTTTTTACAGTCAATTGATTTTGATTTAATTGGAATTTGATTATAATTCACATTTCCTTATGACATAATTAAAGATAAAAACTATGCAATAGATTGTAAGCTAATTTAATGTTTAGGTTTGAATTGTCACTATCTCTTCAATTTCATTTGCTGTTTTTCTTTAAGTACTATTTAAAGGTGAGTGACTTGTAATCAATTTTCTCTTGCAACAATCTGCTAAGGTTGTCTCAAATTTGTATGCTAGTAAAATATATTATGAATTCCTATTAATATCTATCCATGTAAAGCAAGTATGTTTGATTTAATCAATTGCTGTTATTAATTGTTGAGCTATAGAAAACACAAAATAAAAATGAAAACAATTCCAATTTATTGTGACAACTCAGATCAATAATCTCCTCAATATTTTAATAATTGTGGAAATCATATTATAAAACAATATGTATAGTCATTTTTTTTTCATGTAAAAAACTTCTTACCTGATCTTTTATGCAATTGCGAAAGCCTCTTTGAAGCTCGGAGCAGGCGCCAAATATTCTGCCGATAGGATGCTGGAAGAAATACGCGAAGTTAGGTTAAGAATAACTTGCGATGGATTTGCTAAAAATTGCATTTCGCTTACCGCCTGTTCACATTCCTGAAATATAAAAAATAGGTCGTTGCAGGCTGAATTGTGTACTGCCAAACGTTTATATTCTTGCATCCTTTGATCCAGATTTTATGCAACAAGTTATGTATTCAATCCGGTGGGTTCAAGTGATTTTCACTTCGGGAAAATCTTTCTATTTTTTATATTTCTTAACATTAGAGGCCCCAGGCAGTATATAAGAAATTATGTACATACACCTATTCAGAAATGTTTATAATTATGCTCTCGTTCGGATACCGTAACTGCAACACAAAACGTTGCCTGGTAAGGAAACAAAATGTGTTTGTGTGGTGCACAGACACAAGAATCCTACTAGTTCAGAATGAAGATGCGGTGTTTGCATCGAGTGAGGGTGGAGCTTACAATTTTTTTCTACAGACCACGTGGTAAGCCTAGCCAATCAGAAGAGCGACTGATGTCCTGGATTTTTTTACGTGTAATGCGCTCCAAATCGAAATATACTTCGAATAAAATTAATATTAGCCATATGTAAATGCAATTTGTTTTTTTAGAATAGCGTCTTAATGAATGCGTGGGTCATCAATTCTGAGTTGTAGATTCGATTGATAATTTGAAAATAAGAAATCATGTACTAATGATTACATAAGTTTAAACTATGTATATGAATTTAAATAAAATATGTAACTTAGATTATGATTTTACGAAAGGGAATTAAATAGTGTAATATACTCTTAATTTTAGTATATATACGTATTACATATTTTATATATTATCATGTAACTCCACTGCATAGTTTAAGTCATTTTACTTTGGTATTTTCCTTGCTTTCTGTAAATGATACCAGTAACTGTAATAATTGGTGATTGCTTGTAAAATTTAGGAAAACATATTTTTTACTCCTGACTGCTTGTAGTGTAAAAAGCTGGAGATCATGGATATGATTGATTTTTATTGTCCGGTATGTTTTCGTAAATTGCCAAAAATGATTCAACGCAATTTTTGGCATCCCTATTAAAATAAATAATTGTTTTAGTTATTGTTAATGACAAATATAGTATGGCAGATGGTATTAAAGCACTTATTTACGTTCTTTACAGATTTTATTAAACTTTTTAATCTTTATTATTTATATAAAAGAACAGTTTTCAACCCCAAGTTTCACTTTGATATCGGCCCTCCTTCTCGAGTTTGCTAACGTATTCCTCTGCCTCGGATCCGCTTAATTGCCCAAGATCGGTAACTAGTTCAACAAACTCATCTCGAACACATTTTGGCATATTCTTTGAGCTTCCCGACAAGTAAATGCTTCCACCCCTTTGTAAAAAGTCCCAACAAACCTCACGATTTTTTCTGATAACGTGCTGCACATATCTGCAAAAAGAAAAAGAATTAGTAATTCCTACGCTTTAGGTGAGAAGAACATGCATATGACGATAGATGCTTTACATTTTGTCTTCTTGATCCCTCGAAAAAGCGCAGAAAATCCGGAGTTTATTTTTTTTCATCAGTTCGAAGTCTTCTCGGCAGTGATAATCTTTGTCTTTGTTTCGACATCCAAAGAAAAGGATCGTGTCTTTTAAATCAGCATTGAGAGCAAATCTTTCAAAGAGCAACGATCTAAATGCCGCGACTCCCGTTCCGGGCCCTATAAGGATCATAGGTCTGTCGTACTCGAATTTGAAAGTTCCCTTTTGGATAGAAAATATAGTTTCGTCTCCAGGCTTAAGACTCGCTAGCCAGTTTGAGCAGAGACCTAATCGAGGTTCAATTAGTTTCGTTCTGTAATTCACAACAGCCACCAGCAAATGTATTTCATTCTTTGTGAACTCGTTGCTGGACGCGATGCTGAAAGCTCTAGGCTTTATAGGCGACATTATTTCGAAGAGTATTCTCTCGTTGATGTTGCGACTCGTGTGAGGAAAGTCTCTAAGAACTTCAATTATGTTTCTTCTGGGTCTGTTCACGTAGCTAAACAGTTCGTCTTGCCCAGTAGGCAGAGTAAACTCGTAGAGCTTCTCTTTTTCTAATTCATTGTCGCTTACAGAGGCCAATACCTGCATCGTAGATCTTCTAGGCTTAAAACTTAAATCCCAATATTGTTCGGCAATTTCCTCGAGGGTCAGCGTCTGACTTAGAGCCACCGGAACTTTTATCTCCTTTTCCGAAATTTTGATAACGGTTTTACGAAATAATGGAATATTGTGCTCTTTTAATAAGTTAAAAAAATTATCTACTTGTTTTGGAGAGTTTCTTGGCCTAATATAGAGGATATCACCTGGAGCGTAATCGACTTCGTCTGTGCGAAATTTTATTAATCTCACATCCTGAAAGTGGTCATCAGCGGTGGTTTTAATATTTTCCGTCACTCGACCGAGTTTCGATTCTTTACATACGCTTAATTCCAGCCTATGAATATCCCTTTTCTGTAAATTCTTTGGTCCATCTTCATACTCATTCTCAACCGTAATATCGAAACGTTCTATTATTGCATCATCAGCGGTTGATTTATAATCCAGAGACACGTGAAAAGTGCTCCTTACAGTCTGCCACAAATTCACAACCCAGGTTCCAACAGTTGCGTCAATGCCCAGATCGTGCTGATCGTCTGCAAGACCGATTGGTAAAATTTCTTTAGCACCCAGTTGAGCAAGTCGGCGATTCAATTTCTTAGCAGCAAAATTGTACTTCTGATAAGAACTATCGCCCAGTCCTAGGACAGCGTACTTAACGTTTTCTAGAGAATTCGTTGGAAGATTTTTCCGCAAGAGAAAGCGCCAAAATTTCTTCATATTGTTGGGAGGATCTCCTTGGCCTGTCGTAGCTACTACGAAAATTACGAGCGTCTCATTGACAAGCATATCTATGCTATACTCGTCCATCGCCGTCACGGAACATTTTAAGCCGAATCTGAAAAACATTTCCAGTCAGATAAGAATTATTTACATGTTAATCATATTTTATTATTATTTTCTTAATAATTAACAATATAATCATGAAAAGTTTATATACATTGACTTTCAAAAACTACAAATTACAAATTTTTTTTTAAATTTCACACTGCACACTTTCACAAAAGAACTGATAGGTAAAATATCTTTAAATAATTCAGAGTTGTACAAAAGATAAATCCTTTCAACAATGAATGATCCCCTTTGTGTGTACTCTAGGTTTTTGAGGACCAAGCCTGATTTTAAGTGTCTAGGTTTTTCAAACATCAGAATTAATTTGCATATTCTTTAGTATATTATCTTATACTTAGAAAAGTAAAATCTTATGAACTTTCTGAATACAAATTGAAATTTTGACAAAAATGAAACTTGATTATAAAATGCATACTGTAATATATTTAAAATTTTTTTTGTTGTGCCTTATACAATCTCATACAAGACTATAAGCTTTTGAACAAATGAAAGCCCATTAGTCTTGGGTGCAAGAAGTCAAGTTGATTAGAGGTATGAAAGTAGAGAATATTTTGTAGTGATTCATACATAAAGTAATGATATTTGAAAAAAATGAAAATATATAATTCATCAAAAATACAAAAAAATCAGAGTAAAAACACAAATAAGAGGTATTTGCAGTACTTTTGCTAGTCTACCTATTTGACTTCAAGGCTTCTAGGTAAGACATCTTGGTCACAATTGATATTTTTTCTACGGCGCATGGACCACATTGTATACATTTTATATGAATGTGCCTATTCTTTACATCTGATTCTTTGTACTACTTTACCATTCAACATCTTTATGTTAACTTGATTGTATCACATAAAGATGCCTGCATCTTTATCTTTACGCACTATATTCTACATACTGTAATTTATTTATAGAAAACTTGTCCAGAGACTAACAATAAACTTGCACATACATAGAGTGTTCATGTACAATTCTTATTTGGCACCAGAGTTGTGAATGCCTAATACTTATAGAAATAATGATGATGATACGATCAGCTCTATAATTATGATTTTATAATAATAACATGTAGCGATTATAATACGATGATTAAATTTTGGAATGGCTGCAAAAATTATTATTTTTCAATAAAAATTCATGGTAAGCCTTTTGAAAAAATAGAAAAAATGGAAGAAATAAGTAATGCATTACTTTCTTAATGCATTACTTATTTCTTCCATTTTTTCCACTATTTCTTGCAATATTAAACCGAAAATTAGTTTTTTTTTTAGCTATTCACATGTTTATACTCTATTTTATAATCACTACGTATTATTATTATGAAATCATAATTACAAAGCAAATTGTACTATAAACTATATCTCATGAATTAATAGGGATTTACAACTCTGTTTGGCACTGATTAAAGATAAACTATTATACTCTGATGCGATTCAGAAAGTAGGACTTCACTACCATAACTTTTTAATACGAAAATGTGTCCCTATCCTTTCTTAATCCCATCAAAATCAATTCATATTGTAACTGTGCATTTCAAATCTTTCAGAAATCAGAATGATTCTTTTTTACATAAGTTATTGTCTGAGAACATAAATTTGTTGTGTTCATTACAGTTTTCTTCTAGGTCGGTAATTGTGAAGATTGTACTTGTCAATCGAATTGATATACTCAACCCTTTGGCTGATCCGCATGGTTCTTCAGATTGTCTAACTCCAAGGCCATACTCCGTTATTAATACGCTATCTATATTATCTATTGTAGAATTTACATTTATCTCATCTATTGTGACATTACGATTTTGTTAATTTTTGTGTATATAATTTATTTGGATAAAGTGATTTAATTATATCCCTGTAATTGGTAATATTATTTCCCTTGTGTAATGTTTCTTTCCATTACACTTTTAAATAAATAAATAAATACTCAAAGTATATATCAACGGCTAATAAGGATTTTTGGGTAAAACTCATTTTATTCATACATCTATGCATTTGACCAATCTGTTTTCCACAAGATTAATTTCTCTGTGTTATGCCAACAAAATAAAAACTCAGTGTCTGATAACTTAATCAATGACCTCTAGATTGAAAAAGTTCCCATCAATTCCATTTAATAGTCTTCATGAAAACAAGTACAAAAAACAATGAGGAAGTAGAGTGTCTGTCTACATAACCTGCAAAAAGAGTATGTAATTATGAATCAGTGACAATAAAAACCTTTTGGCATTTTTCCAGATTTGTTCCGCGGTGTCCTGAGCAGTTCCCGTCTCGCTTGCGTACAAAATCGTTATTTTCAATTCCATTTTCCGTGCTTTATTTACAATTTATTTTCAGTAAATTCAGCCAGATAGATCAGACGGTCAGCTGATAGTGCGTGACGTCGCGTGTCATGCAGCAGACGAAACTCTGATGCAGTTCGGAACATCTGCTTTCACCCTTTCGCTCCATTTGAGCGCTCCGAAGAGATTGGTACGGCAAACTCAAGTTCCTTTTTTCAATTTGACGCTTATCTACTATCGCGACAATCAAGATGGATTGTCAAAGTGAGCGCGAGCCACGCATGATAGCAATTATCGCATTCCACGTTCGATCAAATGTCAAGGATAGATGTCTAGGCTGAGCCCCATTTGGCGCGGGGCCCAGGTATTTATAAATAAAAAAACAGCTTTCCCGCGGATGGTGCGTGTTCCGCGGTTTCTCCGTCTCTCTCGCTCATTGCATTACAAATTCCTGTTCCACCACTACCACCACCACTGCCTTCTTTCCTTCCCATGCTCGTGTGTATAATTCTAACTCTTTGTCAAATCGTCTGACGTACAATTCACGACGCGTGCATCTAATATAGTCGCGAAGAATTCACAAGCGTCGTAATAGCTGCATAAGTCAAAATGTGCTGATGATCGTGAAGTTGAGGGCGGGAAGGGCATTAAAAAAAACCCGGGAATCGCGAAGGAAGCGCAAGATCGGGTCAAACACAGGAAGTGGAAGTGGCATGGTTCAGACCAACCACGATAGTTTATTTACTACCACGGGAGTGCATAAGAAACGCGTCCCCAGTTCGCGTGATCAATTTTCCTTTGGAGGTTAAATTGAGTCCCGCCTCCCGAAGAATTACATAATCCGTGAAGTACAATATATCAGCTATTTTGTTGCTAAAGAATAATCGCGAGTGCCGGAGACGTGAAGAATTTTTGTACCCACGGTGACAGCGAGGGACAGAGACGCGAATATATATCGTTAAAAGTTTCACGGGAAAGCAGCGTTTCGTGGTTGGTAGGACTGTTGTGCGGTCTGTGTGTGTCTGCGGATGACTGTCAAAACCTACTTTCCCACTAAAGCTGCTTCAGCTTGCTTTTGGTATGCCAACAAGCGGAAAAACATCATGACGACGAGGTGTTAGAGAAGCGCGAAAAAGCCCCACGGGCGTGAACGCAAGAATAAACAACAACGAACGATAACGCGCGCGTGTCTCTTGTCGTATTCTGTCCTTCGAAAAGAAAACAGTGAGTTATCCGGGTAACTAACTACATACTGATGTTGCATCGAGCTGGAACGAGTGACCAGTACGACGGAGAGTCGTTGGTTGGCCGTGCCACTCGCTCAACAATCATAACTGCACTGTAAGAGAAGATATACACAGCCTGCACGAGTGAGACAGTCATATATATATATATATATATATATGTATATATATGCATATGTATACATATGCGATAGACAAGTCAAAATTTTAACGCGTGAAGAAGATTCAGGAGCGCGAGAACACGACGCTCGTGTCTCAACTGTTGTTGATGTGATTATTGCAGTGGTCTCGCGAGCATAGCGGTGTTACGTTCCTGTATCGCATCACTCATCTTCCAACAATTAATTCGTCAACGAAACAGCAAAAAAACGCTCCAATGGAGCTCATAACTTGCGCGTGACAACTAATACTGGGACTCCAGGCTCTCTATCTGCCAGGTAGCCCCTGTTCCTAGCAGGTTTTGCAACCAAAAATCTCTGCGCCTTGAGAGCGCTGTTGGTCCAGCGGAACTGAGGTCAGAACCTAGATTTAGTAATTTGCATGTTATTGTGGAATTAGTATAATAATAAGAATACGTTTATGATTATTGGTTGAGCGTAATGTATTGAATATCCTCATGGAATTTGTTCCTCAGAAAACAGTCGCTGTCTGCCTGAATATAATTCCGGTGGTATTTGGTGTTTCGTGACTTATCGAGATGTCTGCTATGTGATACAACAGTTTCTTACCAGGCTTAGGCAATCGGCACAAGATTTACAAGTGCATTGAATCCTGTTGAAATAGGTATATATAATTTCTAATATAGTCTACTCCAATTTGTTTAGTTTGTGCATTTCGTAAGTTATCTGCATGCAAGGAATAAAATTAATAAATAATAATAGCTGTATAGTTATCGATTACTTATTTTATCGAAGACTGATTTGTTTTCATGAGCTATTAAAAAAGTCATTAACTAGCAGGTAAACTGTATGCAGCATCTTTGGTTGCGTTAAATTACTGCAAAATAAAATTTATGGCATTGTTGATTTTATGACATTTTTTTTTCATAGATGTCATGACTTGAGATGTCCTTGAGAATACCTGTAATTTATCCTACTCGCATTTGTTCATATACATCATATAGATGAATTTACCTAAAGAAAAAAAGCAAGTTTCAAAAACCAACTTAGACACTAAAATATAAATAATAGTTAAATAAACAAAGACGTTGGTTGGGTTAACAATGAGATAATTGGTTCAACAAATAAGTTAATTCACCAACTGCTGTTAGTTTTCTGGTACTGAAGTTGAAACCTACATGTTACTGATATTTTTTCTGCATTTTTCAGAATTAATACATCTATAAATTCTGTTATTTAATTATTGACCTACGCATGCTTTAAAAATTGAATACACACAAATATAGTAATTTCAATACTTCCTAAAATTGTTTAATAGTAGTAACAAAAAGTGATTTTTCAAAACTTGATAGAAGCATTTATCCTTGAAATGTGTACAAACAATTAGCAGAATAACGAAAGAAAAAATAACAAAACAGTTTTTTGTTTGCTAATAAATATTACAATAATAATGTATTTGCTATGCAAATATATTTTACTTGGATCAAGGTTCAAATTTAGACAACAATCACTATTTAATACATTTAATTGTACTTCATTTTGAATGTATCTACTAAACTTTAGCAAATTACATTAATTAGTTTAGAAGTTAGTGTAAAGAAAAACGAATCAGAATAAAGCAAATAATTGACAACTCAGAGTTTTTTTTTTGGTATTTAGTATTGCTATAAAAATCTATTTACTGTGCAATACTACTTTATATGGATCTTCTTTTATATTTAACCATCAATCACCCTAAAATACCTTCAAGTATATATCAAGTATACATCAAATAATTGACAAGACTGCCCCCTGTTCATTAATGGTTATTGCATGAAGATTCTATTTGTTGTGTAAAAGTACTATACATGGTTCTACTTTTAAGTGTAATTATCAATACCTTGAACAATCAACGTAATTATACTTTAATTTCTGTACTTATTTTCAATCAATAGGTGTGATACAGTAAAAATGAGTAGCCAATTGGAAGAAACTCAGTCAAAATGGACGTGCGAATACTGTACCTATGAAAATTGGCCTTCGTCGTTAAAATGCACAATGTGCAGAGGAACGAAGCCTCTGCTGGGCGAGGATATATACAGATTGCGTGATCCAAGTCCACAGAGGTCGGCGTCCAATGTGGCGTCTGGTCCAGTGCCGCACATTAGTCACTCAACAGACTCGTACAATCTAAGCCCGCAGAATTACAGTCAAAATTTGCCATCTGGTGGAAAATGGTCATGCGAGGTTTGCACCTATCTGAATTACCAGAATGCGACGCGTTGTGTGCAATGTAGCAATCGTAAGCCAGCTAATCACACGCAGTCGATGCACTCAATCGCATCGAATCTTCACGAGCATCTAGCACCTCTAAGACTCGGAGATCCACCGCCGCCCTCGCTTCACCTTAATTCAGGTTCAAACGCCCAATTAAATCCCGCTTCGCTCAACAATGTGCAAACACCACCAAACAATCATCCCGACAAATGGTCCTGTATTGTATGTACTTACGAGAATTGGCCGAAAGCTACGAAATGCATTATGTGCGCTCATCAGAAGGACCGAGGAGAAAGGAGAGAGAAGTCTGGCGTGAATTCGGGTCTCATATTACCGAGTCCCGAGAGGGACCACAATCAGCGGGGACTATCATTATCACCGCAAACAACACCGCCCTATATTCATCAAGCTCAACGAGATGAGAATCTCGCGATAGCTAGGAGGTACGTTTTACTACAACATTCTTTAACCCTTTTTTTAAATTTCTTTAATGAATTTACCAAGAGGGCATTTCGAGATATTGATTCGAATCCATTAAACCTTTAAGGCATACATTTCTTCTGAATAAAAAGAAGAAAAAAAACGGTATTTAATGTTAAGACGGAAATTTATTGTTAATGTTAAGAAATTCGTTTAAACTATCAAAAATTGAGCGGATGGAGGTTCTGCAAAGGGTTGCTGCAAACGGTTAAAGTGTACCATTTTCTTTGGATGGAAACTTTTAGAAAATTCTAATTCGTAAATTATTGATTTGGCTATAAAATATGGTCAGAAGTTTGGGTAACAGTAGTATGAATAATAGTAGAGTAAGTTTCAAGTGCTGTTTCTCTCCTGATTCAAGGCATAATTCGTTACACTTATATTATTATCATGAGCTAGAGTAGCCAGATTCGTACGCTTCTAGAAAGTATCACGTTCGTGAGGGATTCAGGGACGGCAGTCAGTGCAAAATCAGTAATATTCTTTGATGGATATCTCACTTGTATAGCTGCTGATTTCATATGATAGAAAACATGTGCTGTTGGTTCTTTAAACGAATAATTTTTCGCGGGGTGACAAAAGCAACTGGCCATTCTAGGTCATCTACAATATTTCTTGTTTCCTTTTTTACACTTTGCATATTTTCATAAGTGAAACGGTAGGCCAACATTTCTCCAATAATTCTCAGTTCTGTGTAAGATATATCTTTCAAGCATGGTTGCAGCTCTTTTTTCCTTGAAATAATTGTTAAACTTATAATTTATTTAAGATTTTAATAACGGTTATCAAGCCCATGAAATTTCTTTAATTTTAATTCTATTGCATATCGTCGAACTCATACCGGAAAGTCTTATGTTTCTCGCAATTATTTAAGAGTACTGGTCTTACGGGTTTTCTTATAAAAATTTTGTAGAGTGTAAAAACTGAAAAACATATCATCGGTGAGCCAAAATAGCCGCACATTTTGACCACCGAGAATATGATTAACAGTTGAACAGAGCATATTTTTTCTTACAACAGCAACAGCCAAACAAGAGATATAAGCGTTTTTTAATATCACTGATTTTGACTTGAATGTAAGAACCGGTGCGATGGTCTAGTGGTCAGTGTACTGACCTCTAGTCCAGAGCATCGGTAGGTCGCGGGTTCGATTCCCGGTGCCGTCGATTTTCGTCGAAAATATAAATACGGGCGCGATGAAGCTCCAGATGTATACATGAGACCCACAAAGGTATTTCTATCTGTAGGGGTCACATGTATACAGCTGTAGTCCGTGTTTACGTTCTCGACGAAACGTGACGTAGCTCCGGTGCCGGAAGGCGAACTCGAGACCGGCTATATCGGCATAGGTTTTCCGCAGTTTCTCTATGCCCATAGCAGAAATGCTATGGCAAATACGATATAGAGGGGGAAGTCGGATGCGGCCGCATGGGGGCCTGGTTACTGATCCGGACCAGACCCCCAGGGGGAACTGGCTACTGATCCGGGCCGATCCTGTAATAGGCGTAATGCCTGAAGACGGGGGAAATGCAACATAAAAAAAAAAGACTTGAATGTAATGTAAATGGCATTTTATTTTTCCAGGAGTTCGCATAGATTCGATTCTAGAAACGACAGTTTACCTACAGCACAGTCCCCAAACGATTGCGATTACGAGAGCAGACTCAAACAGCTGAGACGTCACACCGATTGGTGTTGGCTGAATGCTTGTCTCGGTATCGTAGAGGGTGATAACGCACCCGTGGAAGCTTACCTGGCAAGCGGCGGTGATCCAGCCCGTCAATTGACGCATTCCGAGGTTTTACTCCTAAACAGAAGCAGTGCCTTTGACGTAGGACATACGCTGGTTCACCTAGCTATCAGGTAAGTTAAAAAAATCAGTGTACTACGAAAGAAGTGCGGTAAAACTTTTTTTTACGACTGTGAGCACGAGCCTTGCAATCTCATGAGTTAAGGAAAAGTTTTTCCAACGAGTATTATACAAAACTTTACTTTATAAGGAAGCGTGCATAAAACATTCGTTATCGCACCGAGTGAAGTAAAATACAGACTTTCTCGAAAAATTGTATATATCTAATTTATTTTGAAATATACTAATAAATATAAATTCATTTGGATGCCAAATATATACAAGATATATAAAAAATATATTTTTGCAGAAAGAATGATATATTTTTTAAATACAATCCTTTCGCGTGATTAACAAAATAAAAAAACAAAGTTCCGAAGTAAATCCGGAACTGTTTCTGTATTTTGTTTCGAGGTAAACCTGGAACTTTGTGTTTGGTACTTATCCAAATTCTCCTCTTCGCCAGATTTCAACGGGAGGATATATTAGCGACTCTATTATCACAAATCGAGGGTTCCGGCTCGGGTGTGAAAAGAGTTCCGAGCTACGTAGCTCCTGATCTCGCCGCTCAGATACGCCGACACGTTACGAATAGTATTCGATTGCGCAAAGGCACCTTTCCCTGTTACTTTGTCACTGACATGGCGACCTTCGCACTGCCTGCCGAAGTTGAAGATCTGCCGAGCGTCGTCCAAGAGCAGATGCTCGAAGAGCTGCTTGATCGCGAGGCTCAACAGCAGCTTGAGGGTGGCACCGGCGAACCTCCGGCGTTAAATTGGTCCCTCGAAATCACCGAGAGACTCGGTTCTCGCTTACATGCCCTCTGGAACAGATCAGCCGGCGATTGTCTTCTTGATTCGGCGATGCAAGCTACTTGGGGAGTTTTTGACCGTGATAACGCTCTCCGGCGAGCTCTCGCTGATTCGTTGCAACAAGCTGGTCAATTGTAAGTTTAACAGTTACTTCGATTTTATAGATTAATCGCACGAATTAATTCATAGAAAATAATTAACCACATCGAAGGTTGAACTACCTTCCTGCGAGACATTTCGCAAAAATTGCATCCGCGTTTGTGGGTAAAATTGTAATAACAGATTGCAATCTTAATATCGGGAAACGCAAAGTTTCCCGATATCAAGTTGTTGCAAAATTTTAGAAAATTATCCAAATGCGGCCGGTTGCTACTTGTAGTGTACTAAGCTAATAACGGCAATTAAATAATTAATCTCAATATTACGACAACAGAACTTCAAATAAAACTTCACACTTTGCACAATTGCTTGCTTCTGCGAATCAAATTTTATTAAAGTAGAGTCGTGCTTACGCTATTGACGATTATGATTTTAGTTTTTATCCACGCTGGCGCGAGTACGAAGCGTCGCAGGCTTCCAGAATGCTGGATTTTACATTGGAGGAGGCTCAGTGGCAGGATGATTGGGAGAATTTGTTGGCAACCGCTGCCCAACCGGGCAGCGCTTTAGAACAATTACACGTATTCGCTCTCGCCCACATACTGAGGAGGCCTATTATCGTTTACGGGGTCAAATATGTCAAGAGCTTCCGCGGCGAAGATATAGGTAAGGTGTAGTCAAACAATTATCTTAGACCTTTTACATTATCGTCATTATTTCAAAAGGTTTACACAGATTATAAAACTGTAGGTTCAGAGCTAGGTTGAGATGTCGAACATTTGCTCTCAAACTTAAGCCGAGATTAGAGCAAATCGAACTATATTAAATATTTATTTGAGCGATTTACTTAATGAAAAGAAATGCCTCCTGAACCATTACTCATTTTACTGGGACAGCAAACAAAAAATTGTTAATTATTAATTGTTCTTAATATTTTCACGTGATTCAATATCTTTTAAAAATATTGTCTTCTTATTTTTATTTTTATACATATCTGAAATAATTATTTTCTTATCAACGAAATCTTGAAATGAATGTTCGTCTGAACGCTCGTGGGCTAAGAAAATAATTCTGTATCGTTCGGATGTGTTTTTGTTTCCTATATACTTTCATTTCCTTTTACGTTATAGCAAGGACAGTTTTGCTCAAGGTCGCGCGCTTTCTATTCTTTTTTTACAGGCTACGCAAGATTCGAAGGCGTCTATCTGCCTCTTTTGTGGGAACCCTCATTTTGCATTCGTTCGCCCATAGCGCTGGGATACACGCGAGGTCATTTTACAGCACTGGTACCGATAGAACCGTACGCCTCTTCGAGATTATCGTCTCTAGCGGCTCACGGCGGCGTCGGCGGTGGCAATAGTCCGATGCAACAGTTACAGATACAAATGCAAACAACTTTTATGCCGCTAATGGATCGAGAACGCAAGCTCTTGCCCATACATTTTCTCAGTCCCGAGGAGATTGGCCGTGAGGAAACAATTTTGAAACAGTGGCTAGACGTTTGCACCACCGAGGGTGGTATTCTCGTTGCACAACAGAAACTTCACAAAAGGCCGCTTCTCGTGGCGCAGATGCTCGAAGAATGGTTAAACCATTATCGAAGACTCGCGTGAGCATTATTTTTAATTACTTGTAAATTAACCCTTAACCTAGGATATTTTCGACATTGGAGGATTTGCTATATTCCAAAACTTTTTTAAGGTGTTCCTATGGACGATGCACTTTGAATGGCATCGTTCTGAAATTCTTATAGAATGTTCGCCAATATCTTTTAAAATTTTCTGCAAAATTTGAATCTGATCGCCTACCGTACTTTGGAAATATTCAATGTCAAAGTTGTTTATGCAGTATACGCCATAGGTTACACTCGCATGGAAAGAATAGATGATGAAATGCAAAAAAAAAGCCAAAAAATTGTGCCGAGAGAATTTTCATCCCGAGCTTGTGTCCAAATTTCAAGTCGATTGCTTACTTTGTTTTTGAGATATCATCAGAGAAAGTATCTGTTCTCTCTCTCTGACTCATTCATTTTCGGGTTATCGCGCTCTCTCGTACCAACGCGTTGATTGTTTGCACGGAAAACAACCCCCCCTCTGACACCTGCGTCGCGGGCGCCCATATGGACACCTTAAGGTGATGTGTTACATATCGTCTGTCTCTCTCAGATCACCATAAGTGCGAGTGAGATAGCTGAATCTTCCCGAAGTGTTATTCTTCGCCACGGTTGATTTTTCGAACAAAAGTCGAGAAGTACTGACTGCAGAGTGCAAAGACGCAGTCAGTACTTCTCGTATTTTGCTTGAAACATCAATTGTGACCAAGAACAACGCTTTACAGTTTTTGTTACCGACCGAGCAGTAGCACATCGTCTTAAAGTGATAATTTGAAATTTCGGAAAATTGTTTACATTTAGTGGAATGCCATTGGGAATGCATCAATCATTTTATGTTTATTAAAGTAACACAAAAAATATACATTTTTTAAAAAGTATTTTCAAATATTTCAATTTTCAATATTTTTCTACCGTTTATATTCACAAAATTGTCTAACGATCAGAAGTTTTATTAAATTTCGTCGTAACAAGAATGAATTATTCTTTTCGACTAAAATGGATGTCAGCTCTAGATTTTATTAGGAATTTTCATTCCTGAGAGCTAAGAAAGAAAAAAATGCAATTAATGACCAAATCATTAAGTCTATATCGTTATTTTTATTTTACAGTCAGATGAACAATGCGCCTTTCGTAAGGCCGGCCGTTCTCCAGGAATACAGCAGCGACGGCGATACGGAGGACGAATAACGGTCGGCAGGTGCAATTCGATAAGGCTCGAGCTCGAACTTCGATTCACGTGACAAGATATCGTTGCGCTCACACGCGTCACCTTTCCCTTTGTCCTCGTACATAAAACGATTCTCCGAGTATGAGCGTTTGGCTCTCGCGAGAGATATGCAGTAATCGCAACAACAGTTAGAACAACGTTCACCGATTAGCTCACCAACAATATAGAAAGAAACAGAGAAAAGATTTGAAAAAAAAGCAAAGCAAAGCAAATGTATCCACAATCCCTTGAGCCCCAGTCCACCCACATCTTCAACGGCAACAATGTACCATGTGAGCATCCAGTTTCGATCTTTGAACATTAATATTGATTCGTCGTATACATATATATATATGTATATGTATATATTATATATATATAATTGGAATATTTGAATCCCTATTGATTCGCATTGTTAGTGGTATCGGATAATTAAGAGTTAAGATTTTAATTATTTATTAACTTATTCGATATGGTTGCCGAACGCCTCGCGAGTACGGCACGAGCGAGAGAGTGGGAACGAGGAACGAGAAGAAACGGAGATATGTTCACAAACTTTCATTTTCGTACTTTGCTTCACTAGCTTAATTTTAACGATTGTGTAGTTGCGATAGGGAAAAAGGCGTTGTGGCATGAATTTATAGTAGCGATAATTTCACCTTGCAAATAACCAGCTGGGAATTCTCAAATTCGTTGAATTAGTGTATAGTAAGTACATTTAAAGAAAAGAAAAAGAAGTTTAAAGTATACACGTCTAATGTATCGGAATGATTATTGAAATTTTGTGGTGATTCCACGCTAAAAGAGTTTTCAGAGATAGTATTGTCAATTACGAATTTCCGGTAGACGTAGTAATATTTTATTGGCTAAATTTTTGTTGCTATCATTCGTCGATTGTTACGTGTAGTTATACTTTTTTTTTTTTACTCCCCTCGTTGTTTTTGTTGATACTGCGTTAAGAGCCGCAAGGGTTAATTTAGATTTTTTATGTAGTTATTTTCTGGCTGGAAAAAATAGAACGCGATCATCATCGAGAACAGTCTGACGGACTCCGTTGAAAGTGTAACTTTTTGTTGTCACTTGGGGCAATAACATATTAGTAAACGAAAGGCAAGATTTAATACCACAACGAGAAGAGAGATTGATAAAGAAGAAAAATAAAATGCTGTGTTAGATGGCTTCCGACGTCTTGCGTCTGGCGTAGATGTAGTACGCCAGTTACGTAACGAAACTAAATAAAGCTGTAATTTTCTTGGCCCCGCCCGAGAATGTGCATGTAATGGCAAGGACACTGAACATGATTTCGACGTTGCGGATCACGTCGACTTCCAATCAGTCGGCGCTGCTCTACAGTGATAAAATATTTTTTCCTTTTTTGAATTCTAAACAAACAAAAAAATGATAAAAGCGAATAAACGTTGTTCCACTTACGAATATTATGAAAATATCTCTCAGTTAGTGGCCGCGCGTTGAGAATTAATGCTATCAAACTAAAAAGCGGTACACCAACTCGTGTTCGCTTAGCCAAACAATGAACCCTAATCAAAAGAGTACAAAAATACGTAAGATTCATCGGTTTGTTGATGATCAAAGATAACAACTTTATTATTCGCTTGTCATTTCACGTATACATTCATTTCTATGATACTTTTCATCCTAACATCTAGTCTCCTAGCACCGTCGTACTTTTCCAATCACACGATGTGATCTAACTGTGTAATTAAAGAAAAGATTAAACAAAACAAAAAAAAACAAACAGGATACTGAAGATAACTCTCCACGCAAAGTACACATATACGCGTTTAAGTATTGAACGTACAAGGATTATTGTATACACTGAGCTCAGCTACTATACAATGTCGGGTCCAGGATCATTGAGAGGGAAGTTTTCTGCCCACGTTTTTCGATCCGAATAAATGGAAGATTACTCGAATAACGAAAAAACAATCGTGATAATGACTTTCGATCCTCGTTGCGACATTTCTCGCCCGCAGTATATAGCAGAGTGTAAAGCTAAAAGCCTCGAGATATTTAGTCCGAAACATCGTGTCTCTCGGACGTTGCTACGTTCTCCTCGGCACACGTGATACAGTAAGAGGTTTTATTAAAAGAAAATAACATTTTAAATAAATGAGATAAAAGAATACATTCATTGAAACAGATAGAAGTCTATATTAATATAGAATATATGAAATGGATTATATTTAATAATATATCGATGTACAATAATTCTATATGACGATTGATTATTGATATTACTATTAATATTATTATTATTATAATTATTATAAATCCTTAATGAGAGATATAGCGAGTCGGGGTTATTATTATATAATAAATCTATGATGTCCAGTCTCTTCAAATTTTGGAGGTGACCATCTACAATTATCATTCTTCCACACTTACTTCATTAATAGTTGGAACACAATTGGGTTTTATTTGTTTTTTTGTTACTTTTTTTTTGTACCATACAGTGTTTCAAAGTTTGCTAAGAAAAACTGTATTAAATTGGTTTGGAGCTTAAATTCGGGGTCAGAATTAAACGATATTTTGTCTTCAAAAACTCATTTTTGCTCCCTTATAGAGGAGGCATGTCCTATATCCTTTTCTTTACCTTTGTCGTCATGAAAAAAATGTCACATCAGTATACTTGAAATCGTCTAAAACGATAAGAAAAGTGAACTAGAAAAAAGATTCGTCTTTTTATTTGGGTGTCTGTTCCCGGCTCCGAAAATTTATTCACCTATAATTCGAGAGCCGTTTCACCAATCCAGCTGATTAAGGATGTTATACAGGTTACTGCGGGGAGGATAGGCAAGGTGGCGCACGGCGGGAGACGGAGGTACTGTGCGAACGGCATGCACATATGTACATGAACAAGAGAGAGGCGAAATAGACAATGTTTACTTTTAACGTAATATCTTTCATAAAATGTGGGCGCACGCGGATTTTTTCAGTGTTCTCTAAAGCTCAGACTCCAATGTACACGAAAAGTACAAATTTATCATGGTATATTCTCTGCAAACATGCGCTTTCGCTGAAAACACGACAGTCCTCATCCTCCACCGTATACTGCCCATCTTAAATCGCTGATCTTTGATAATTTATAACTCAGAAAGTATGTGGGTAAAAATTTTATAAAAATATTTTTTTTAAATGTCGTGTTTTTCTCTATAACATAAAAACTATTGGCACAAAAATCTTCAAAATTGTTTACTTGTATAACATCCTTAAGTGAAGTAGCTGCCCTTGTTTGATTCTTGTATTTTTTTTTACAGAATGTATGTAGTAATTTAGATTGTGTAGCTTTTTGATTTAAAAAAAAACTGTCACTCTAATTTTAGAGAGAATAGAATTTTTTATACCTGTTTAAAAATTATAATACTTTATTGAGGACGAAATTTCCGCGCCGATTCATGCGTATTGATTATACGTTACATCTTTTTGTTGGGCAAAACTACCAAAATTCATCGTGACTAATTTGTACAGTATATATCCAAACCAGAGTTAGTCGTGGCTCATTAAAACCTTTACGATATTATGGATAAGAGAAAAATCAACCCATACTTACTTCCGTGGAAATTTTCATGTCAGTTTATGCTTGTAAATCTACCGATACTTCACTAAAAACACTTAAGAAATTAGGCAATTATTTAACGATGGTAAACCGCAGTGGATACGTTAAGGAGGTTCGTGAAGGTTAATCTTAACAGCACAGACTTACCGAATCAACTTTTATGTTGAGCAATGTAATAATTTTACCAAATTTTTTGTCGCTCGTTTGAACTGTTTTTGATGACTTTATAATTTTTGTTTTACCAAAAAATCAGACATTTCTGACTTCGATTTTAAACTCTGCCAGGTATTTGCAAAGTTTAACTATCACCAATGTATGTAAAAAAATGTCTCAATTTTATCCCACTCACGACTTGCAACTATTACACACTTAATTACCCAGGCAGCACAATTCAAGAAGTTATCCAAAAGTCGCCTAAATGGGTACCGAATGTCCGCGAAAATGTTGTCTGTAAGATATCCTGTGTCTGAAAGTTAACTTTCAGGCAACTCTTGGATAACTTCTTGAAATGTGCCGCCTGGGTATTAAATACAGGAAGTTGTGCAAGTGTACATTTTTGGGTACCGGTTGTACGTGTGGTCAATGAAGTTTAAAAACCGCGCGTCTATTCCCTCGCTATCAAAGCATTCGCGTCTACCTGTCTCGCTTGCACTCATTCTCCCGCGTCCACGAGTTCACGACACATCGAAAAGTAAACAGCTGTTTCATCGCGCGTCAGAAGAGTAAAGAATAAATATTGTTATAAAATATTAAAAAAGAAATAAGCCAAATATGGAGGTAAGTTTCTTATAAATAAAAACGGTGAATTATTATTTTTCCATTACACAAGTGAAAAACAACGATTGTGTTCCATAGGTTTGACAGTTTGTCCTTACTACGATTCTGTTGTATTTCTTTTTTCAGGAGCAAGACATTCCCATTGACATTAATGCCGGTAAACTTTTGGACTGGCTGATTAATAGACGACACTGTACCAGAGGCTGGCAGACTAATATTCTTGATATAAGAACAAAAATCAACAATGCTATACAAGACATGCCTGTGCATGAGGGTATCGCCAAGCTCTTGTCTGGAACTCGTATGTTTTGATTTGAAATATTTTTCAATGTTGACATTTCTTCATTGAACCTTGTATATGTATATGTATATATTTACTTTCGTTCAAATATTTTAGATATTAATTACTTCCACTGCAAGAAAATAATTGAAATTCTCAAAGAAACTGAAGCAGACTCGAAGAATTTGTTTGGTCGCTATGGATCGCAGAGAATGAAGGACTGGCAGGAGATTGTGAGACTCTACGAGAAGGATAATTTGTATCTGGCTGAGGCTGCTCAAATGTTGATGAGGAATATAAGTTATGAAGTTCCAAGTTTCAAGAAACAGATACAGAAGTTTGAGCAGACAGAACAT
Source organism: Ephialtes manifestator (assembly GCA_963970395.1). Lineage (NCBI taxonomy): Eukaryota > Metazoa > Arthropoda > Insecta > Hymenoptera > Ichneumonidae > Ephialtes > Ephialtes manifestator. The sequence goes on from OZ019976.1 coordinate 14,702,764, forward strand.
GTAAATTTTCCAATATCTACTGATTACATGTCATGTTCATTTCAAGTTCATTGACCCAGCGTATACAAATTTTTAGGAGATGGAGAAAAAGGAAGCAGAGTACAAGAAATCCGAGAATATTGCACGGACTGAATTTAATACTGTATGCAAGCAGCTAGGTATTTCCGGGAATCGAATAAAACGAGAGTTGGCTGGAAGAATCATTGAGCTGCCGGAGATTTACGAAGGTGTTGCTACGAAAACAAAATCGCTGGAAAAGGTCGTTGAATTTTATAGCGCGTTTGTTGAATTTACACTTGGACAGCGGCACGCAGGGGGATCAGTACCGATGGTCAAATATGTGTTAGGTAATGGATATCTGATCATTTATCATAATTACTATAAACCTGGAGAAAATATTTTGCAGAAAAGTTCGGCGAATTCTTTAAAAAATCTTCCGAAATTTTCGTGTTATTTTTTTCCCTTGCGTTTTTGAACTTTTTCGAGATAGTCAATGATTTTTCTGAAACTAAAAATTAGTAACCATACTGAAAATATTGTATTTTCGAATCGTTTTTTCGAGAATTTTAAGTACTACCTTAACTGTCTATCAAATCATCCTTTTAAGAATAAAAGATAAAAGTTGAGGTACAGATTCTGCATATGTTAATTAATAATCTGTGAAATTAAAAAAAGTTTGTCTGGCTCTGATCTGAGATATTTACACTTGAACTTTGCATGATTGATATGCAGGTCAATACAAAGCATGCACAAACGACACGTTTCAAAGTATGCCGTCAAAACAGCAAAAAATAATGCCACAGAAAAATTGTGTAATCTAAAAAGATGTACAAATGAAAAAGAAAACTGATGTACATTTGATCACTTCATTTCGAAGATACAGTGATTTTAGATAGAGGTAAAATTGGCAAAATGTCATATACTCAGGTGTTAATACAAAAAAACATTTTCATACAAAAATCATAACTCAGCTAAATTTAAGAAAAAAAACTACACTCATGCCGGAAATATTCTTCTTATGTACAATTGAGCAATTCTTAGCAATTTCTGACTTACTGGTTGTTTAAGGAAAGTGTAAAGAAGTTAAAAAACCTATCAATTTCATATAGCTAATTTGCAATAGTTAGATACGTTTGCAATAGAGGAAAATAATCTTCGTTTCAGGATTCAAAAGAATATATTTCTTTTTTCCCGACTTCCCTGAAATGAACCCATTCCTTGCGTGAAACGCAGGAGGGAAGTGGCTGATTTTCGACCAATAACGAGTACTCGTGCGCAATTCGCCACGCATGCGCAGTCCAGCCCCATTATTCCCGGAGGGAGCAACAGAGCTCCCGGAGGGAGTAATGGAGCTACCAGCGGGAGCAAGGTTGCGTTTACGCATGCGAATGGGTTCATTTCAACGACGTCGGAAATAATATATTTCGATAGAAGACGCCAAAGGAGCGTTTTGCTCACTGCTCGCGTCAAGACAGCACGAAGCCGAGGCTTCATACTGTCTTCACACGAGCAGTACGCAGAAGGATCCTTTGGCCTCGTGCATCGAACCATATTTTTCTTTACGAGTGCAATGCAAAATCCGAGTTTGTCCGACGTTTTCAGACATGCAAAATGAGCTGCAACTTCATGCAGTGAGCAAAATTCAGGGAACAGCGTGCAAAATGAGGAAGCTAGTGCGCAATAGTATATTACACTACAAGGGCAGAAAGTTGAATTTCCTGCACTGCGCGCAATGATGCCCGAGGCGTAGCCGAGGGCATCATGGAGTGCAGTTCAGGAGTCTCAAATTTCTGCCTGTGTAGTGTATACTATTTTTCTTTATACTTGGCCGAAAGTACGAAAAAAATTGCATTTTTGTATTGAAAGATATTGATGCCTAACCCGACATTTGCGGCACGAGCGAAGCGAGTGTTGCTGGTCGGGGGCAGGCATCAGATCAAATACATCTGAATAGACACTACTTTTCTAAAAAATATTAATTTGATTATGGAAGCCTAATTTTATTAGTATGTTTTCGAGTATATATCACTTACTGATTCATCTTAACTGTTAAACTTTAGCATACATCAATTGTAAATAAACTTTGAGGTTATGCAGGCAAGATGTATAGAGCATTAATGTGCGCGAATAAGTTACTACTCCCGTTGTATAGAGGGCACGTGTATAGCTTGACCAACACATGAATGACCTGTGTATAAACACAGTGAGCGACTCTTGACTTTCGGCCGACTTGTGCGTGTGTGGGCCGGTCTCAGTGCACGAGTAATTTCTTTCGGTCCGCTGTCGCAGAGCGCATGCGCGTCTCTACCGCGACATAAAAGTTAGCCTTTCTGCCGTGATATCGCGGCAGGAGGGACGTACTTTCGGCATACTATGAAGAAAAATGTTTTTCTCACCTCCGGGCCGAAAGCGACAACTTTCGTTCCGCTGCGCGGAACGAAGTTCCCGGTTTTCGGCTCCGTCGATGAGAAAAATCGTATACACTCCTCGGGCAGTAAATAAGAAAGCCTCAGATCACATGTTTGTCGACCTCGGCTTCGCCTCGGCCGACAATTACACGTGATCTGAGACATTTCTTACTTTACTGCCCTAGGTGTGTAATATACTATTGCGCACTAGTGCGTCAATCGGCCATTTTGCATGTCTGTGAACGGTGGGCAAACGAGGTTTTTTCATGCACGAGTAAAGAAAAAAAAAGTCTTATGCCACACGGGAGGGATCCGATTTTCACCTCGTGTGAGGACAACAAACTTCACTCTCGGCGAAAATCGCGCATTTCCTTCCCTTGCAGTTTAGTGTAGGGGAGAGTGAGGTACAATGTCACGGGGCACAGTGAACCACTTGGGATTTCTCCGATTTTTCTTATGTTGGGAACTGAGCTAAATTGAGTTTCATTCGACGTGAAAAAACGATGATCAAGTGTTATGAATAATTATTAAGAAATAAAATAGATTTGGACCCTTCAAAACTAAATTTTTCGACTGTCAGTAAAAATGTAATATCTCAGTTTTTTCTCCAAGCCTGCTTGAGTTTTCGATCGTGAATGATATTCCAATTATCGCTGCGTTGCTCAGTGACCATGTTTTGTTAAATTTGGTTCGATAAATGATTATTTTTCGTTAAAAACTTTGTTGATGCCCAATGGGGTACAATGTGTCACCTGGATCTTGAAGTACAATGAGCCATCGAGCGCTAGACAGAATGTAGGGTGGAATACAATCTGTCACGTATTTCAGCGATGGCCCGTGAAAGAAAATGAAAAATACTTATTGATTTCTACACCTGGAACAGAAATTTTTCGCGTTTTGAAAAAATGTGAAAGCTCACCTCACTTTTCTGAGCAGCCCACATATTGGGTCATGATGGGTGGTATTATTGCTCGCGCGGCACTCTGTGCGCATGTTTTCTATTTATCAGCATTATGAATAATCGATGTTCAAAGCAAAAGTATTATGAACTCATCTTGCATAATTCTTTACATTACATGACGCTCTGTACTCCACTATCTGACACATTTTACCCCACTAGCGGGGCACAATGTGTCATTTCGGAAATTATTTTTATATTCTCGACCCTTTTTAACTGTTGATTGCAGTTTTTTTCTATGCCCAAAGGTTCAAAGAAACCAATTATGATTGGTTTTTAGTCGTAACTCTATTCTAATAAATATAAAAAATTATAAGGAAAATAATGACACACTGTGCCCCACTCTCCCCTATCTGTCAATAAATATCAGCAATTTGGGTCTGTCTCCTTCCCCTTATTAATATTCCTTGTATTATCGATCACTATTACGTCAATATTACAAGAATTATAATTCTAATAATAGAATTATAATTCTATTATTAGAATTATAATTCTATAATTCTAATTATAGAATTTTTAGACATGTATGTAACGAGCCCTGATATATTATAATTATTAAAACTAGAGACTTCTCCAATGTAAGGGCTTATCGATGCTTGCGTCTGTGATCCCACGTTCGGGGCAGCCACCGCACAGCATCCAGGCGTGCGACGGCTGGCTTATCGCTGGCGTAGGAATATCTAAGTCTCAAGGGCCTCTAAACAATGGATCTAGAGCTAATGACTTCACTTCTCCCCGAGTTCTTATAACGTTCACACCTCCACTCATTATTTTGGCCGTTATTAAATATACGCACATTTAGTTATTAACAAGTGTTGAACTTTTATTTGACGACCTTTTCGACCGTCACAATTGGTGTCAGAACGTGGGATCGCTGACGCAAGGATCGATAAGCCCTTACATTGTAGAAGTCTCTAGTTTCAATAATTATAATATATCAGGTATCATTACATGTACATGAAACGAAACTTTTTATTGAGATTCCGATTTGCTCGACAAATGTTATGAAAGTTGATAGATTTTTCTGCTTTTTTTGAATAAGTGAAATTCTATGGATTTTAAAGAGTACGAGTACATTGTCAGAGCAATATGTTTTGTAACTGATGTGCTTATTATATTTTCATTGCAGATAAAGGAAATACTACGACCTACGAATGGACTTACGGTGAGGCTCCTCTGACCGTTGTAGAGCCGCCTTTAAATATTGACTTCGACGATGAGAGTCAGGATCGCGCGGGCATCGATGACGTGGTAAGTTGAACAAAGTTATAATTTTTAATTTTCAACAAAATATACAGAAATATCTCTGAATTTTTTTTGTTGCAACATATAGTGAATACCATTTTTTTCGATACGCACGATGTTTTCAATATTTAAAAAATAACTGTCTACCTATCTGACCGTATTCGGGAAAAATAATTTACGACGAAGAATTTTTCATTTTTTAAGGAAATAAATTATGAGTGTAATTTGAAATAATTAATTAAAAGCTTGCATTCACCATATAACAGATAGATTTTGGTGATGGACCAGCCGATGGAATTGACTTTGATGTCTCGGATCTCAGTGCCGGTATTGACTTCGGCGATGGTGATAACCTGGGCGCTGGCGGAGACATTGATTGGGGAAATTTAGAAGTCGAAAATGTTGAGAATGCTGAGATAGACTTCAATATTTCGTTAGAAGAATCCGGTATCGTCGTCGAATCGGCTGGTCACGACGGCGGAACCGCGACTGGCAGTGAGGCTCTCACAATCCTTGACAATCCTGCCACGCGAAACGATTTTATTGACCAACTATTCGAGGTACGTTGATGAAAATATATATTTGTCTCATAACATATACATGATATTAGACTACGCTAAATCCTATAGACATGATTAATGTAATCACTGCTTATGAATCAATGAATCGCTTTTTCAGCTCGAAGCCTTTTTGAAACTTCGATTGTACGAGTTTAAGAGCGACAGCAGCAAGAGCCTTCTGAGCATGAGTCAAATGCAGGAGGCTTCGCCGATTTTGCAACTCGCCACGCAGGACAGCACTCAGAACATGCTTGATAATGTGCAAATACTTTTAACCGAGATGCTGGATAGTAGAGTACAACATCTTCACAATATCAAACATTCACCCAGGTACATTGAGAACAAGTATAAAATAACCTTAGTAATACATATTTGATCATTTCAAATTAAATTTCATTGTTCAAACTTAAGCTCAGTTTAATCAGCAAAATTGTAGTAAGAATCAGAAGAGGATTAGTATCCATTCGAATAGTAAAATATTTAAAAAATGATTGCATTATGAATGTGGTTGTGAGTTACGGTAAATTCATTTCAAACATTTGCTGTATAATTGACCAAATAGTTGTTATTGTGGAACAATTATATCATTTTTATAAAAAAGATTTTTTGCTTACAATTTTTCGTGAAATTGCATTGAAAATCAATTTTCATTGTAACCAGTTCAAGTTACTATTGTCCAATAATGATTGTAGCATTTTTTTAATCATGTTTATCTCATAATGCATTTTTTTTGAATGTTTAAAAATATTTTCTAGTTGTAGAAATCCACTATATTTCAGACACAAAGTTTTTCAAATAATTACCATTCGATTGGTACCTATCATTGCATGGCCAGGGAAAGGAATTTGTTTTAAGAAAAATTTGCTCTCAGAAGAAGCGAAATATCACCTAGAAAGACAGTTCAAAGTCGATTTCAAGAGAAGAATGCAACTATTTTATTGGCTAGTAATGGGGGTTCTGTTATACGAAAAGGAAGTGTGGGTGTGGAAACAGTAGGAAGTTGTGAAATAGATCAAATGGACGTTACGACTCGGCCAATACACTTCGGAATACCTGATATTGAAAAAAGGAGTCAAGCTAGAAAATAGGTCGCTAGAACGCGTAAAAGGGTAAAGAATAACAAGACAGATACAGAGAGTCAAAGGAGAGCGCTGAGATGAAAATAGGAGACAGCGCTGAGGGAAAACAGCGTATGCAACAGAGTGCATATGAAGTCGACGCGGGGTTCGAAGGGATTCGGGGTAATATTTTTGATAACCCATAAAAGGAAAGGCCACTAGATGCTTCATAGAATGTGGAATTTGAGATACAACCCAACATACGAAGAGCAAAATGCACTGAAATTATCAGCGTATCTAACGATAAACGGGAAGAAGGGAGCATGATGTTGCAGAGAGCTCTGTTATTCGAAGTAGTGAACTGAACTCCGATAAGGAAAAAGGGAAAACCAGAGAATGGTAATGTACAGGAAAAACAGGTGTGTAATATGCGAGAAACAGGAGATTACATTAAAATACATGGCGCATTGCGTACGAGCAAGGATAGGCGATCTAAACAATAGTACAGTGGTAAGAAATATATTCGGTGGCTAACGAAATACAAAGGATGGATGTAAGATGTAAAAATAATGAGAAAGCAAAATAGAAGAAAACAGTGCACGAGCACGGAAGTAGATGCGCGAATAAAGGTTGCATAAATGGATAAGAGTATATATGTACACCAAGTTTAATTCGTGGCCCGTGGGCTGAATTTAACAATAACTAGTACTAACTATGTTAAGATACCAAGGGTAATTGGAGTAAATTGTTTTTATCAGGTACGTGGACGTGCTCACTGGCACTCTCCAGCAAAAACTCTCGTTGATTGACAAAATGGTTGCGCTGCAAAAAGCCGTCAAAGTCAGGCAAGAGGAAGCTCGAGAACAGGTACTTGCTCTTCAGCCTGTACTAAAACTCGTGATCCAGAGGACGCGCGAACTTCAGAATGAAGTAAGTCACGTTCACTGCTCAAAATGTGCAAAGCGAGAATCTCCGAAAATAAATATTCAACTTCTTTTTTCTTAATTTCCAGATCGAACAAGACATATCGAGGAAATATAAAAACCGTATTGTTCGATTGACGGGAGGCGTAAATGCCTTGTAAATTCTTCATCTCAGAGATCGTCATTGCGACCTAACCGACCGGCAATTGTAAATAATATGCAATCAATTATGAATAAACGCAATTTTCATACACAATTAATGGCTTTTTCAGTAAATCTGTTGATCGTACGTATCTTTAGATTTTTTTTTTTGCGTCAATAGAATTCTCGCCAACAGCCATATTAACAATACATACTGGTAACTCCGGTCTGGCTATAATTTTCGACGCAATGCTGGGCTAGAAAATCATGAAAACGTTTTGTATCAAACGCCACGGTGACGTGGTACAGACAGCTTTCGAGGTTGGACAGGGAAATCGCCTTAGGCACTCCGATAAAGCACGGTCGCATTCGCACAAACGCTGAGCGCAGGATCCAGATCCACCCCATTTTCCATGCTCGACCGCTGAAACAAGCAAACAGCTAATAAAATAGCGGTAATATACGGTATTGATTTTTTCTTTACTCGTGCATGCAAAATCCTCGTTTGCCCACCGTTTACAGACATGCAAAATGGCCGGTCATGGCACTAGTGCGCAAAACATTTCTCGCACTGGCTCCCTCATTTTGCATACTCTTCCCTGGATTTTGCTCACTGCTTGAAGTTGCAGCTCATTTTGCATATTTGTAAACGTGGGATAAACTCGGGTTTTGCTTTGCACTCGTAAAGAAAAATATGGTTCGATACACGAGGCCAGAGGATCGTTCTGCGCACTGTTCGTGTGAAGACAGCACGAAGCCTCGGCTTCGCCGAGCGCAAAACGCTCCATTGGCCTCTTATATCGAAATATACTATTTTATACGAGCGATACTTACCGCATATGGGTCTATATCCGAGATAACACTTCCAATAATAAGGAACGAAATATTCTAGAAACGTCGGACATTCGGTTGCATCGTAACAACGATCGTGCATTCTGCAGCACCTGTAACGAATTATTAATTTCGTTTTATTAAGTCAAATGTTGAAAGTTTTGCCTCTTGCAATGCTACTTAACAAAACAAATTGAAGACTAATGTTTGAGACATTGATCTAAGTTCATGTAAGGTGGATATCTCAGTCGTCGGCCGTGTACGTGCTCTGACAGTAACAAATTATATATCAAATGTAAGTTAAGGAGTTACACCACCCTGAAAAAAAATCAAATTTTTTTTTCGATTAAAAAATTCGACATTCTTTTGAGAATATTTTAAGCGCTTCCCCATTCCGAAATTCAAAGTACTTCAGGAGTTACAGCCGTTAGAAGTGGGAGTGGCAGAAGGGCGTCGAAACTCAGGTAGCGCTCGGACCGGTACGAAGAACGAACGCCCTGATATAGAGTATCATTGTCGGGATCGGAAAAACTTTATAACGTTAGGTATAGTAGTTATGTAGGCGATGAAAACAGTAAGACTTACAAGGGTATTGACGCAACACCATATTCAAATTGAATTGTGCAAAAAAGGAGTGTATAGGTCATGTTCAAAAGTGGCTGGGTACGCACTTACGCAAAGTGAAAAAAGATAATCCTGGTATAGATGGCAGAGGGAAGTTGACTGCAAAGCTTATTGATGAATTGACAGTTTATTATGGTCTTGCAATTAGACGGAGTATAAATACATCAGTGGAAACAATGAAAAACGTAATATGGGCAACTTACTACCATAAAATATCCATTGATGAAAATCCATAGCATGACAAGTGCCCGTCAGGCGAAGATAGCTGGTGTTCGTACCAGAAAACGAAGACTTCTGGGAATTTGGATTGTTATAAACATGCAAATCCTATTCCTGCAGTTGTCCAAAAAGTTATTAAACCGGTATACCATCGATTAACTGCTGACGATTTATTAGTGTGCTGTTTAGAAGGATATACTCAGAATAACAATGAAAGTCTACATACTGTTATTTGGTCTATGGCTTCAAAGGTGCATTATAGTTGCAATTATAGGTGCAAAAGTGGTTGAAATTGCATCTTACATTGCAGCTAGTACATTCAATGAATGGATATACTAATCTATTGCAAATTATGCAAGTTTAAAACCTTGCAATTGGCCCGAGCGCGCTCAACTTCGTCGAACTCTTCAATTCTCGACGAATATCAATAGCCAACCTGAGAGCCAGTCAGGAGACAAAAGAGGCCAGGAAATTGAGGAGAGCTGCTCAAACGGAGTTAGAGGACATTAAGGCAACAATGGAAGACCAAATGTACGGCCCAGGAATTGCAGACTGAAGGTAAACAAAAAGAAATCGAATTTTAGTTGCTGCCGCAGCACTGTCTTTTTCTTTTGCGTTTTCTCGAAACGACCTTTATCAAACTGGTGTACACGATATCTCAAGATCTACTGGAACGGTTTACCTGAAATTTTTACCACAAATTCTTTACAACACTTTTTAAATTTAAACAAGATTTTTTAAATTCGTTGTCCCGTTTTTAAGTTATAAATTTAATTAACTAATAATTTTCATGAAAAATCATGTCATTTTCTTCAAACTACTACCATTTTTGCAAAAAAAATTTTAAAAAATTTCCCTACGTAGCGCCATAGTCATAATAGTCAATTCAATCAATCCCCAATTCCGGACTATCCTAAGGTTCTCATCGACCGCCATATATATATATAGATATATATTTCTTACTGATCGATTCCATCGACCGCTGATCCAGATCCAAGAAATCCGCAGTAGCAGCCGTATCCTTTGTAAGACATAGGGTTGCAGCCAGTTGCGCACACCACCATGTTATAAAGATGCACAACGCTTCTCCTAGGCCTTCTATGGCTTGAATTTCTACCGGTCGAATTTCTGCGTACCCTGTTGTTTAAAGTGAACGACGGCAGACGTATTCGTGGTTGCCTGAAGTCCGTAGATTGGTTACGAGAGCCCCAAGGATCTCCGCTATGGCCCAACAAGACGTCGTCGCTATTGAAAAACTCCATCCGATTTTCTGACGCCTCGAGATTCCCACGCATCCCGGATATTCGTTCTGTTTCTGTTAGACTCTGAATAGTTGACGACCCGGTTTCTGCAAATGATATGTTTTCTATTTACCAGCTTTAACTAAACGGTATTGAACGAACTTCTTATATCTCGTATGAGATGCTACAGGGCCACCGATTGCTGCTTTAAAATGCGCACTTTTTGTTTATATATCCGATAGTTTATCTATTATTAGCTTCTTTTAAATATAATCTGAACGGCGAAAAATCCATCTATTTCTATGAATTTATTCAAAACTTAATGTTTTCAAAGAATTTATATAAAAGTTAAACATGCAGTTATATCCCGTGTCCAGTTATATCGCAGTTACATCCACGTTTTAACAATATTCTGTACTAAACAGATGTTATGATGTAGTATTGTGTAGTAATCAGAGTTGGGCAGCAAAAATTACTTAGTTCAGAAATTACTGCTTTAATTACAATTACTTTCAGTAATTGTATTGGATTTCAAAGTAAATACAATTACTTTCAGTAGTTGTATTGGATTTCAAATTAAAAACAATTACTTTCAGTAATTGTATTGGATTTCAAATTAAATACAATTACTTTCTGTAATTGTATTGGATTTCAAATTAAATACAATTACATTTTGTAATTGTATTGGATTTCAAATTAAATACAATTACTTCCAGTAATTTGTATTTTGTAATTTTCCATTACAATTTTGCCCAACTCTGATAGTAATGAAGTAAAAAAGGTATCGTTCTATGTTTATATCTTTTTCGAAATATCAAAGTACGGATGAATTGTGAATATTCATTTTTGTGGAAGAGAACAGCCGAGGGCAATGATTTATTATTATTTTTAGCAACGCACACGTGGTAATAAACAATTTATTTTCCTCGTGAGGGCAGTGAATGCGTCGATGTCAAGTTGACCAGCTGACATTTAACTTAATAACGTTCAAATTCATTTAACGATTTACGATGGTACATCAAAAAATGAAAATGAAAAATACCTGGAAAATAATGAGAAAAAATCTATCCGCCAACGACCCGACCTCCCATCTTCCGTGCAACATACGCTATAGTCTGTAAAACAAGCGCATCGCGTGCCTTGCTTTCATATTCTTCGGTTGGTTTACTCAAGACGGACATATAAAAAAAAAAATAAGTGTACAATACAGCAAAGAAAATAGGTATTTGCATGAGGTCGTTTAAATCTTGCCGAGATTTCGCTGCATTGAAATAATTTTTAAAAGATTTGAAATTCAGTTGTTCAAGCTTTTGTACGAATGGATCACAATGATGAATAAATCGAGACAAGAATCTTCCGTTTCACTTTCGTTAGTATTTAAGGAAGAGCCTCATTTTCTTTTCGGTAAAAGATGAATTTTAAATTCTTGGATGAATACCATAATTAAACTGACGAAAAGCACTTTCGTACTTGAGCCGCTCAGGCCAAGTTACGAAAGATCTTTTTGTTAACTCTCACTTTAATGTAGTGCGCACAGTATTAACGTATTTTTATATAGTTCCTCTTAAAATCCTGGAAATTTCTTTTTCATACTCCAACGCTTCACGAATGATTGTCTAACGTGTCAGCGTGTGCTCGCCATCGTACTTACACCGAAACTCCCAAGTCGTACGTAATTAAGGAAACGAGAGGCACGAGTGGCCAGACTCGCGTATAGCGGTCAGTGTGTAACGACGAACTCTGTAACTGTACAAGTTCGTCACGGTCAGCGTTAGCCGGCACAAATCACGTTGTGTTAAATTCATATCGTCAACGGGTATGCTGCAGTCATGCACATTTCTTTCGCCTATCTGTTACGAGAGTTGTTGATGTACAAATGCCGTAATATTAATGCCATTTAATGCAGTAATGGTTATGCATTGACAATTGTATTAGTGAGCCCAGCAATAACCCAAGCCACGTGACGCCAAATAAGTATCGAACAATTGTTTGTCGGCTGCTTACTTAAACTTACGCAATGGATACAGTATAACGTCGATTTACCGAACTAATTGGGACCAACTATACCGTTCAAATAATCGAGAATTTTGATGAAATTAGCAATCATTTGTGTAGGGGGAGAGAGGCATTGAAGTGCTCAAAATAATTTTAAAAAAACATATGCAACGAAAATGGATATTTTTAAATATATTCTTATTTATATATTATATATTTTGTTCTATATATCATGTACTTTCTGTTGTTTTACAATAGAAGCTTGTTTTGTGGGCGGATGATTGAATTTCGGATAATCGATTTTCTACTGTACGGAAAGGAAATTACCTTGTTATTTTATGAAACAAAACGCATTTACCCATAAAAATTAAAAAAAGGGATTTTTTCGAAACCGGTTTTTTTTTCACTATTTACATTTAGAAAAGTGACTGCATAAAAATAAAAATTTCTCCACGGGAAACGGTCTTGGTCGTTAAAGGGTTAAGAAAAAATATGAATACATTTTTTTCCTCAAGTGTAGATGATTTGTAATCATTTACCAGTGCACGGAGAAAAAAATCCGTGTGTAGCTACGCGGGTTTCTGTTGTTAATTACTATAACTTGCGTACCGCGGTGACACAAGGGCTTTATTGTCATTATTTTTATACACATAGGAGAATTTCAAATATTTATAGTAATCGTTGCAAATATCCTCGTTCCAGTTACGATACGTATCGTAACGCGCGAAATATTATACGAGCTATTACCATAAAGCCCATGTGTCACCGCCGTACCATATTTTCTGCGAGTAGCACCTATATTCGCGGATCCATTTCTCTCCGTATGCATACAATTGGCATGTACATTACATCCACACTTCACACAAACCAAAACTCGGATTATCAAATTTAAGGGGTGCCCCGATGGAGCGGAATATATTTTTCATTTCTGCGTAACAAAATTTATAATAAACTAAAACGGACGATGGCATAGATTAAGAAAAAAGTCGAGGATGTCCTCTAGTGATAGTGACTCCCGCGTAGAAAAAGAGAATCTTGTGAAGAATCTTTTAAAGAATCTTAAAAAAAGTTTTGAAAGAATCTTTAAAGGAATCTTGAAAAGAATCACGTATAGGATCCGGAACAAGATTCTTTCCAGGATTCTCGTCAAGATTCTTTCTATCCGAAAGCGTTCTGAGAATCTTTTAAAGAATGTTCGAAAGAATTTTGAAAAGCGTCTTTAGGAGAATCGTGAAAAGATTCCGTCCATTAAACAGAAATATGGTTGAAAAAATCTTAATGAATTTCTTTAGAGGAATCGAGCGAAACCTGTTGTTGCTTTCCCTTGGTGTCGGGACAGTACATTTGGGTACATCAACGAAGGATAAACCCCTCGTGTACAGTCGAACTCAGGACAGCTTTGCAGTCTTATATACGTTTAGGCTTCAAGTCACTTGCGAGAAACGCTTCGACCGCTCGCCATCTAGCCGAGTATTGAATATCAGTGTTTCGTATGATGCCACTAGATGGCGAGCGGTCGCAACGTTTCTCGCAAGTGACTTGAAGCCTGAACGTATATAAGACTGCAAAGCTGTTCTGAGTTCGACTATACACGAGGGGTTTACCCTTCGTTGACATATCGAAATGTACTGTGTCGACACCAAGGGAAAGCAACAACAGGTTTTGCTCGATTCCTCTGAAGAATTTCATTAAGATTCTTTCAACGATTTTTCTGTTTAATGAACGGAATCTTTTCACGATTTTCTTAAAGACGCTTTTCAAGATTGTTTCGAAGATTCTTTAAAAGATTCTTCACAAGATTCTTTTTTTCTGCGCGGGCTTTCAGTAAACCTGGCAAATTCTAATTTAATTTAAAAAATTTGTAATCAATTTTTGTTGACAATTAAAACAAGAATTGGCTAATTTAAGTTCCGACTTACATTAATATATATGAGATATTCCAAATTTACCCAAACAATTTTTTGTCCGATAAAAATGGATCAAATTGCAGAATGAAAAATATTGCATAAGATTTTGCCTATACCGAACCCTTGATTCTTCAGTAATATGGAATGAGTTCTAGACTCACCAAGTGCATTGCATGTCTTGCTTTCAAACTTCAATGACAAACGCTTAATAATACATTCACATTATTAGAATTGTTACGTTTTATATCAGCCTAGTTTGTTGGGACAAATGGCGATGACGGTATGATTAGGTATCATCGAACAAAATTACAGGCTGAATAAAATTATACGACTCCTCGGCAGATCGATACACGCATGCTAGTAGGTTGAGGTAGTACGAGGTCAGACACTGCCGCTCTAAACGTTATGATTGGCACGTTGCCATCCACATTTTCTTTGCAAAGAAACGATTGCGGTGCACTTGATAAAAAGAAATTCGATCACGCTCCAGACTCGGTTCAGGTCGAGAGCCTCTTACTTTCGTTTCTCCGGCTCCACGTTTTTCTTTATTCACCTGCGACCTCGACCGTGAAAAGGACTAAAGCGGAGCCCGAGATTCTACAGGTGGATAGAAGAGCAAAACACTTTGCCAGCACTTCTCGAAACTCTGACACTGAACTCTGAACACGACAATTGTTAGGAAAGTGCTCGATCAGTCACTAAGACAGATGCGAGAGTATCTTGCAGACTAAGGTCAAACGACCCTTTATCAAAAAGTTTAATATCGATGGCACTTTTTTCTATGGGGGTAAACTGTAAATATTTTTTTTTATGGAAATATTTTTACCCGTGGTATTTATGCATGGAGCGGTTTATGTAATTCAATGTTAAATAATGCTTTAATATCAATAGACGGAATACCACCGAAGAATTATTTATTCAAGAACTAAAAATTACTTGTACTTGGGAAAAGTTCATTTATGAATTAGCTATTTCGTAAATATCTTTTTAAATTATAAAGCCAAAGTTCCGGCGAAATTTTATAAACGGTGAAAATATATTAGCCTCCCATATTTTGAGCGTTAATATAAAAGTACTTTAAATATGCTTATGATTGGAAATTAACCTAAATAGCGCGGATAATGTGTAAAAACCTTCGATAAATGTATATTTCGATCATTCAATCTGGAAGAATTAACCCAGTTTAGGGGTTTGTCAAAAATACCTGTTTATTCATGATTTCTGTTTCAGATTTAGTGTAATTTTAATCAGAAAGTTTTTTTTATATCCAAATCTTTCGTTTATTCTGTGTATTTTAGGTACATGCGAAGAGTCAATATTCACTCAAAAGGTTCACTGTACCTATTCTGTTCTTTCATGCGAACCGAGTTAATTAATAGTCGTGGGATTGGCGTTGCCATTTAAAGTAATTAACAAGCTATTGTTCCTATGAACGTGAAAATTCTATTTCACCGTTTTTCTATTGAACTTACTTTCTTACATTTTTATAATGAAGTTCGATAAAACGAATAGAAAGTCGGATAATTTATCACGGCGATTATTTGAACTAATTGGTATTGAACACCGTTCGTATAATCGAAAATTGAGATAACCGAACTGTAATACCCGGCGAAGGGGAAAAAGATTGATAAGTTCAACATTATATAATTAATGTACTCAAAATCATATAACAGTACTATCTTTTTAAAATAATATTTTATCCATTTCTGTGGTAAGAAGGCAATGGTTTTATTGTATTTAGCAACGTAATGAAGCTCACAATGAGAAAGATTTTCATCATTTTGTTCTGAGACAAGACGGGCATTAAACTGGTGATTAATGGCTTAATCAATTCGATAACCGATTACTCGAGTAATTAATGATTCGGATTATTGACTTTCGGAAAATGGACGTTTTTTTGGATAAGTTAATATTTTTGTTTAACATAACATACATACTTTATAAGTTATTACTGGAGGATTGGAATTAACTTCCATTTGTATAAAAATAAGATATTATCACTTTGCAATTTGTTATATTTGTAAATCTGTTGTTATTACAAATACCATATTCAGAAAGATTTTTTAAACTGTTGCTTAATTACATTTTATCTTCGATAAAATATGATTATTAGATAGTTAAATTTAAAGTCGCCTCATTGAGGCAGCTATGTTTTCAAGAAAAAAATTTTTTCGCTATTTTCATGTCAGGACACTGAGAATGGTCCAAAACATCGAGAAAAGTGATATAGAAAAAATGTCCATATGTATGTATTTGTGTGTGTATGTGTATGTATACAACTTCGAAAATTCAATTGCCTATAACTGAAGAATGGTATTAGCCATCGAGTTGAAATTAGGTACACAAGTGAAGCACCATTCCCTCTTTAATTATTGCAGTTTTTTACACATTGTAAGTATATACAATTTTTCTAATATGCTATGATCTACTTAAGTTTACAATTTTTCATTCATCCCGACAGTAGTTTGTTTTTTTTCCTCATAAAAGTTCTCCTATTAATATCAATGAAATAGCACGACGTGTATTTTATTCTACTCTCAAATATTGTTATAATTCTGACTACAATTAATCGCCAACGATCAATTGTTAGTTGTTGTGACTGATTTCAAAGTTACGTTAACTATTCCACAAGGGTGGAGATCAAAATAGCGAATGACCAAAATAGCGAATGGCTAAAATAGCGAATTTCAAAATAAGGAACGTCTAAATATAGAATCGCCATCATTATGAAATTCGCCATTTTAGCCACTCGCTATTTTGACCATTCGCCATTTTCATTGCATTTTAATAAGATTGGGAGTCAAAATAGCGAATGATCAAAATAGCGAATGGCTGTAATAGCGAATTTCATAATGATGGCCATTCTAGGTTTAGACGTTCCTTATTTTGAAATTCGCTATTTTAACTATTCGCTATTTTGGTCATTCGCTATTTTTACCCTCACCCTTCCACAAACAGAAAAAAATGCTCAACGGCGACAACCAATGAGCATGATTAAATATGCAACAAAAAAAATCGCGACAATTAACAAACTGGTTAGCCCAGTCAAAGCTACTAATCAGTCAACGAATCAACCAAATTATTGATTACGCATAATCAGTTTTGTCTACCATTTAATTGGGAAGCCTACTTAATTAGTTGCCGCAACAACTAACTGGGCCAACCAATTTGTTGATTGTTCCAAATATGTCAATTTTTTAAACACTTTCAACTATGTCCGTTAATTATGAAAACAAAAAAAAATTCTTCGTGTATTGTTACTAAGTTTATTTAGTTTTTAATTTAAATAATAATTAGTTAACCATGTATGTACGGGCGACGATTTCTGTCTCATGGGACACTTAATGAAAAATGCTTTAAATGACCTAAAGCACGTTTCTAAACATTGATGTCATTAATGGATCGACTTCATGAATGGACCACCTAATTACGCATGTTGTTAATACTAAAGATTAATTTTTATACGACTCAATGATATGAAAGAATGGCATATCCATTATTTTTGCCCTTGACGATGTTTACGATCTGATAGTCACAGACATTGCATCGTTAGTTCCAATAAATTTGTCTTTTTGGCTTTGATAAGTCACGCCCTATGTTTCATTTGATGTTGTCGACCACAGGGCGTGAAAGTTCAAGCTATTGTATACTTGTAATCAATTGGTCCATTTATTTGCGCTCCGATGGCCCATTGATAATACTGTAGCAAATATGGGAAAATGAAAGATTAATGACAATCGAACCATGGCTATTTGCAAAGTATATGCACCCAGAGAAATCGGTCTAATGGGTTTATTTTAATCAAACATGGGCTTGATTTCAAACAAATGAAATTTTAATGGAATCAAATAAATTTTGTTAAAAATTAATACGCTTTATTTGTATGCAATAAATTCTATATTGGTCGAAGTAAAATCCTATTAGACCAGTCATTATGTAAATTTCGTCATCAAATGTATAATAGGATTTTATTTTGATCAAATAGAATTTATTCCATTCAAATAAATCGTATTGATTTCAAGAAAGTTTTATTTAAACGAAATAATCTGTCAAATGTTATTCATTTCCCCGTGATGACGCCGTTTCCCGCCAATATTTACGGTGGCAGACGACGTAATTATAATAACTATCTCACGTACTCCCAATTAATAATTGTCACATAACATTTGTCAGAACTACTATGATTTCTCTGAGTGTGGGAGAACCGCTTTTTTATCCAGTTCTGCACCGTGCGAGTCGATGACGCCTCGCTAAGAGTTTTTCTTGGCTTTCTGGATCCACTAGATAGATCGCAGATCTTACACACACTTTTAATTATGGGAAATAATTCTTCCTACTTTTAGCTAGTGTTTGCGGAAGAGAACAGTGCAAGGCGAAGAAGCGCAGTAGGATTCCACGTGCAACAGTTTTTCTTCACTATTCTCACTCGAAGAATCCCACACGTTGCTTATAACACTCTACGAATATCATTCCTCACCCGAAGTTTCACTGCAGGCTCCATAATATTTTTCAAAACCATTTACCTCGTGTATTGCAGGCAATCGTCGTTAGAAATGTTAGCAAGAGGCTGAAGGACTTTATTCTATCCAATCCGCGTAGGATATTCCAGGATATTACGAAGCCGCACATCGAAGTCGTTCGCACTAACACAGCCACGCACAATTAATGTATTATCGGAGCACAGACACTTGTGACACCATTAATAACGAAGTCTCATCGTCTCTGGGTCATCGAACTTTTCTTCTGTTATGGCTCCCCATTCCAGTTGGATATTCAACCTTATGTCTCATAGATGAGCGATTATTATTGTTATTCCCAACATTTAAAAAATGTATGAATCGCTCAATGCACCTGTTGTTTTTACTAGACTCAATCAATTTTCAACCTAATAGCTTCGATGTCGAGGATGTGAGTGAAGAGTGTCCGGCGCCAAGTTCTTGCCCCGTGGAAGTTCAGCGCGAAACTCCTTCCACCGTTTCACCAACGTCTTCCTCTCGAACAAAGGATCGAATCTCGACTGTTGTTGCCGGTGGTATCACCGCAAGTCAGGAGATTACGCGGTGTGGAGCTACGACAGGTTGACGAGGAAGGCGAATCGTCTGATTCCTCTTAAAGCTGTGTGTTACACTTTCACCCGACCGCTGACTCGCAGGGCCATTCTTGGAGCGTACGGCGGTGTTTACTAGGGCGGTTAAAAAAAACACCTTTTGAAGCTAATTAGTTGCTCGTACGTATTTGAAAAGTGACAGGGAAAACCGGGAATCTTGCGAAGATTGTAAGAAGATTTCGCGATTGTACAATTTAGCGATGGATTTGATACTGCCTATAAAATTATGAAAGTTTCGCTAACAAGCTGATTTTACGTATTTTTAGCGATTTATATTAAAACTTATGAGATTCCATAAACATGAATTTGAGATTAATAAATCATTCTCCAATAAATTATGAAATCATCGATTGTCAGGAGAAAAAAATAAACTCATGCCGCATGAATGTATTTTATACACAAGTGAGTATCATTTGCAAATTTTCGGCCTATTAGTCTAAAATTCGAAATTAGTGACAAAAGTCTGCAAGATGTAGAAACAAATGTTAAATACTGCACTGAAAAAAAAAATTAGTTGAATAAGCTCCAAGCGATAAAATTGTTTGGGTGAATAAAGTAGTTGGTTATCAAGAGAAATTAGTTGGTTGGGCTAACAAATTTCTTGGTTAGCAATCGACGAATACGTTTTCACAGCCGACTAGTTTGTCGGCTCAATTAAAAAATAGATCAACCTACACCGAGAGAAAAGATTTCATTGCCGCTAAAGAAATGGGTGGATTGATTTTTTTTTTCATTGATTTCAACGAAATATTTCTTTGATTTCGATGAAATAGTGCATTTGAATTTCAAAGAGAACATTTCATTGCCTGTAAATAAAGATTTACTTAGTGAGCATATAATAAAGAAACAGTTTCAGTTGTTTTAAAGAGATGTTTTCATTGGTTCAAAGAAACGTCTTCATTGATCTCTCTCTCTCTCGCACCTAACCTCACTTTTTTGTTTTCCGGTTCTCCCGAACGATCGGCTTCGAGTTTCAAGGAGTCAGAAGCTTAGCTTATTTCTGCCGTACTTCCTTACATACTCACAAAATTTGAGATTTATCTGTCGCGTACTTCAGGAACAAATAGGATTCGAAATTTTGAGCTGGTAAAAAGAAAGTTTCATTCAATCAGAGACGATATCTTCGAGATCAATGAAAAAGGTTCTTTGGTTTAAAGAAATGTTTCTTCGAATCAATGTCATTACTTTTCATTGAGTTTGAGATCATTCAAAGAAAAGATAGTATTGAAATTCAAGTATTTCATTTCATTGGCAAAGATTTCCGTGAGTCAATGAAACTCTCGGTGTAGCCAACTTAGTCGCTTGAAGCATATTTAGCCATGCGAGTTGATTAAGGAAACCTATATTTTTCTTTGTACGGTGACTCAGAATAGATGCATGCTTTTGCCACCAACAAAGTTCTTTGTTGAAGGGGTTAACAGCATATATTTTTTTTCATATAGTACCACTATCCAATTGAGTGTGACATTCATCAATGAATATCGCTGATTCGGACCTGACATCCCGCTATGAAATATTCATAATTTCTTCAGATATGTGCGATGATATTTATTGCCTTGTTGATTGCGTGATTTTATAAACCGCGAAATTTACATTATTTTAAACGCAATGTATGTCACTGCTTTCCAGGAATCTTCGACCTTTGTGCCGAATAAAAATCATTGGAGAGGCTGAGAACTATTAAAAATAGTACTGCTTTAATTGGATACATAATCTAGAACTAAGAACTTTCATTGATAATTATGTTTTGCCAAGGGACCTAATGCAAAGTAAGTTTAGGTACTTAGTATTAACGCGGCAACATTAACAATGTGATATTTGCTCTCCTTCTTGGGAATAGTAGTTTCATCTAAATAAAAAGAAAGTGAATTCTCACGACCGGAGTTCTCACAAATAGCGTTGACATCCCATTGACTGTTGGGTGACCAGTCGAGTAACGCGAGATGTTGAAGATAAGACGTCGGATTGTTCGAGCGAACAATGTCAGAGAACGTGCCAAATGAGCCGAAATCACTGTAACACTGCGTGTGCCATAAGACATGATTCTGACTCTCGGCTTTCTACGAAATTAGATGTCAAAGTAGTCGTGGAAGACACATGTTTTAATTAACCTCGGAATGGAAAGGCCGTCGAGTTTGAGGGTAGCTCGAGTGATTCCAAGTGAACGTTGAGGTCCTCTAAAAATAATTGTGTCAACACACAATTGTACTTGAATTTATGTAGGTCGAGCAACACGATGCATTGATGACAATCAATCAAGTACAATCGACTGTATTATGATCACAATATTATTTCGCAATATTATGGTAACAGATGTGTCGGTTTTGTCAATGACCATCGAATGGTTTGCAATTACTATCATGGCCTGAATTCTCGCAAGCAAAATATTTTACAACACGAGATTTGAGGTCCAAAATATACATATATTTGAGGATGCACAGGTGAAGATATAAATATCAATATATAAATTAACCAATAATTAGTTTTTATTTTAATTGCAAGATACTAAATTTCATTTAAATTCAATGATTTTAACAATTCTTAGCAAATTTGGTACGCAAATGTGCTTAATGCTAGATTATTTGTATAGTTATTTGTGGTTCAATTGCATTCAACTGTATCGAGCTAAAGCATCTGAAGAGATTATACACAATATGAAACCTCCGAAAATTGAAGAAAAAGTCTAACTCGCTTTGTCGATATGCGCAATTTTTTTTGTCTGGCGGACGATTGATTGTAATTTGTTCACATTTTCGGATTAAGGCAAAATTTTAGAAAATCCAAAATTATACACGACAATTCCAGGTCTAAAAATTCTAAAAACCAGCTACCGAAAAAATTTAAAAGCTCACCAGGTGGCGTAATCAGAAAAATGTAGTTGTTAGAGTTTCAGCTTATTATGCAAATTTACGAGTTGAAAAATAATCAAACTGTTATACCACTATATGATAAATACAAAAATCTGGAAACGAGTCTCGAAGAGATTTATCGACATTGTCTACTAAAATCTCAGAAACAGGATGGGGGTAACAGTTTCGTCTCAGATTCTATTCAGTGATACTTTCCAAGTCTAGCATGCAAGCCTGAATTTTACTAGGCAGGGTAACTGAACTAGAACGAATTATTGAATGGCCAAGAAACAGTTTTTCTGAATGCACGGAAAGAAAAAAGTAGTTCTGGCTACCAATTGCAGCATATGCTGCGCCGCGTGTTAGTTACTGAAACTAAATCGGAATCGTAGTCTTAACTTTTTTCGATTGGTAGCAAAAATAGTACGTATAACCAACAACTTGGTTCCTGCAACTATCACGGCTGCTATCTAATCCAAATGATTCGTTACGGTAACCAACCGGTGAGATGAGGTTATGATCTCAGCTGGTCATTGTACTATCGATAGTCTGTTAACGAGGTTATAGTTTCTTCAACCGACCGAGTAGTTGGCGCTATGCTAATTATTTCACAACTACTTTTTTCTTTCCGTGTGTGTTGACATTTTCAGTATTTTTTAAGATTAATTGTTGCTTCCTCGTAGAGGAAGCTTTATTTTCGTGAAATTTTTTTTTTCGAGATTTTCATGTCAGTACACTCAGAATGGTCCAAAACGTCGAGAAAAGTGGTTTGCACGAAATGTCTGTATGTGTGTGTGTGTGTGTGTGTATGTGCAGATTTCGTTGTGTGCACGATACTATCGTAATTTTCGATGAATGTTCATCAAATTTGGCAGGCAAGTGGGTTATCATAACACAACGTTTGGGATTGTATATGACGCGAATCGGTTGCGAAATTCAGATTTTGCAGCATTTTGAAAATTTTGAAAAAATTGTTTTCGCGCTGTAACTTCCGCAAATTAAGAGATATCGGGCTGAAATTTTGTATGTAAATAGACTATCATCAAACCATCACCTGTACCAAATTTGGTAAGAATCGGTAAACTGGTTCTAATGTTATTGCGATTTCAATTTTTTTTCAAATGTCTGTAAGTATCTCAGCTCTTGTAAATTATGAGACATCCGACAGAAATTTTCAACGTGTTTTTACGTTTATTGATTATCAAGTATGAATTTAGTCAAGAAAATGGTCATTAAGTCGGTAAATTTAGATTTTGTTGCATAAAAAGAAAAAAAAATGCCGTCACGAAAAAAAAAAAATTGAAATTTTTTGCAGAATATTTCTTCGTGCTCTAATTTGTGCAATTTTTATGATATCGGGCTCAAATTTGGTCCACAAGTGGACTGTTATTAAATAAAGTTTGGGAGTGAATTTGACGTCAATCCATTAAGGGGTTTAAAATTTATGGCATTTTGAATTTTTTGCTCGTGCTCTAACTTCCGCAGTTTTTAAGATATCAGGCTCAAATTTGGTCCACAAGTAGAATGTGGGTAATCTAAGCATCATTTCGAACCTGGCGAGAATCTGTTGAGGGGTTCAAAACTAATGACATTTAAAATTTTTTAAAAGAAGACTGCAAAGTAGAACTTTGCAAATTGCTTCCTCATTATTGTTGGATTTTTACAAAGTGTCCTCTATGAGGAAGCCAAAATAGATTAACATGCTTTTAGAACTAATATTAATATTATTTGTTTTATAACTTGTGAATTTTTGAGCCGCCGTTCATTCGGTATGATTCCTAAATTTGATTATATCCAAAGTACTAACAGGTTGAAAAGGAGTGGTCACACTTGGGACGTATCTATTCTGAAAGCGTAAACTGTGGGAACTATATATCATATCCTCAAGGTTAATGCGATGATAAAGTAACTACAAGACCTCCGTCTAATTTATTTACTAGCGTAGAACTACTGTAATGAATTCACACGGATGATTAACATCGGTGCGGCGATAATTCGCACTCGCCTCTCAACTCCTGAGTACGTCGTGCCATACGTCTGACAAGCAGACTTTGAAAGACTTAGTGTGGCTCAGTCAACACGGCTGGCAATGCCCGTGGCTAATGGCTGTTGCATCTAACGGTATTCCTTCGTCGACGCTCAGTATGGTGCAGCTATAGGATTTGTCTCGTCGCTCTGATTCAGTGAAATTCCGGCAGGAAAAATATTTTTCAGAATTCATGATAAAGTGATATAATGAATTCCACAATTTCAAGACGTGACTTTCTTTTGTGAATTATTTAGAGGATAAGCAGGAAGAAATTTTTTGATTCCGCAGAATAATTGTAATCTACGTTCTCCCCATTAGCATTTATGAACATCATTTCACGAAAAATGGATTCTGTTATTTAATGCATTTTTGTATATTCGATGATTTTTTAATGGCACTATGATAACTAAATAAAATAACAACTGTTGTACTGAATCTCTCAGTTATCTCCAGGTACGTAAGTTTACCTGCAAACCCAGTTCAAAGTAATTTGATAATCAGTGTACAGGCAAAAAATACTTTTAACCTTTTGTTATTTTTAACATTTTAGGTAAAATATTAGAACGATTTGGGGCTTTGGATTGAATTTGTATACCAAAACTATAATGTTTAGATATTCAAGAAAACTGTGGCATCTCGATCAATTTTCATTCCGGATAGACCGAAATATGTGAAATAAGCTTAAAATCTAGGACACTTAAAAATTGTTGTCACATCATAATCTGACGGTCGAATTCATTTTTTATTTTATAAATATTTTCTGTATCTATATACTCGTTGTAAGAAAAAAAAACAAATGAAATCAATAAGTTGATATGGGGTATACGTTCGAAGTATATGACGCATTCCATCCTGATTCGACCTTCGCGATTTGGCTCGTAATTTTTTGAAGGATTGGTTAGACCCTCAAATGCACCAGATTTTTTTATTTATTTATTCTATGCAATTTTTTTTTAAATGTTGTTTTAAAGTGACATATCGAATGCCATAATTAAAAAATCTGAAAAATACAGTTTCATGTTCAAAGATGTTTGACAATTGGTCCGTAGTAGATTGATTTTTTTCTATTTTTTTATAATTTTTTAAAGCTGTTTTAAGCTTACAAACTGTATGAAGAAAAATCTTCCCTACTTTGGTTCTAAGCTAGAAAATTTTGATATCCAACAGAGTGTTTTTCAGTATTTTTTCAGATTTTTAATTTATAGCGTGCTGGTGATATAATGTGACTTGTATGGTGCTGGAATAGTCTTAGTTTAGAAAAATCTGAAAAATTCCTAAAAATCTGAAAAAAATCTTTAAAAAATCCGATCTTACATAAATAAACGTTTGACCAGTCGCCTGTAGTAGATTAATTTTTATTTCTATTTTTTAATCATTTTTTAAAATAAAAAAGCTTAAAAACTATAAGAAGAAAAATCTTGCCCACTTTGGCTCCAAACTAGAAAATTTTGATATTTAACTATGTATTTTTCAGAATTTTTACAGTTTTTTTAATAATGGCATTCAATATGTTACTTTACGAAAATATTCAAAAAAAGTTTTGCATAGAAAAAATAAAAAATAAACGTCAGGTGCATTTGAGGATCTAACCATTGCTACAAAAAAAAAATACGAGCCTAATCGGGGAGGTCGAAGGTCAGACCCTGGTCGAATCGGGATGGAATGCCCCATATAGTTCGGTATTGTCAGCCTCCGCATGTTTCGCTGTGCGGCTATACACGTACAACTTTCAGTTTCACTTCTTGCCCTTTCCTGCCCGCTAGCATCACGCTGAGCGATTACGTAAGGGAATGCAATAGGTAAACGTTTTATGGACCCATACACAATGTTTGCCCAGTTTTTTCATTACTTTTCTGTTTCGCAGCATAATGTGTCTGCACAGAAAATTATACATCATAATACTAATTTCTGCAAAAATATTAGATAGTTTTGCCGGTGCAAAGGAATGTTAACAAGTGAGTAACCGACTATATAACTATATATATTGGAATCGTGAAATGCCAAACCCATCTTTAATGTTACGCAATAACGGAGTAGACTAAATGAACCGCATTGTTCTTTCCGTCAGAAAAATGTAGTTACGGTGTTCACCAAGGTACACGAGAGAATAATGCAAAGAGATGGCGAGCTTGAGTATTGTAATGAGAAGCTTGTGGTTTGAATTCACTGTCCACAGTGCATCATTAAGGGAAATAATTGTTATACTGCGTAGGTGCAGTAGTCGCGTTTGTTAAAATAATCAAAGCACGGAGAGAGAAAGTAAAAGTGTTTAGCCTGTTTTGCTACACAGTATAAAATAGGGTGTTAAATTTAACACCACTGTGTAGTCTCAATAGGTCCATTACTATGATGTAAAGTTTACATAGAAAAAATGTCCGATAACATAGAAAAGGGTTGGCAATAATACTTTTTTCTATTAATTCACTGATTGCACAGGAAAGTGTTATCGATGTACCTACCCGCGCAAAAAGAAAAGTATTAAAAACAGTATGAAAAGTATAATATCTCAAGTCTGATCTATTGGACTGAATTAATACTCAAAAGTATTAGACCGTATATTAGTTTTCAGGGTCCAGATTGATATGTCCATGGTTTTCAGTGTCTGGATTGATATGTCCATGGTTTTCAGCTTATCGGCCCATAGTTTTAGTTGTCTAGATCGATTGCCCCACAGTTTTAGGTGTCCAGGTTGATATCTTCATAGTTCTCGGTGTCCAGGTTGATATCTTCATAGTTCTCGAAGTTCAGGTCGATCGATTCATAATGTTTGTTGTAAAAATTATATTCGTTTACAGTTTTCGAGCTGTAGGTTAATCGCACCTCAATTTTCAGTATCCAGTCCGGTCTAGATACTTAAAAAACAAGTGGGAATATATCTAGACGTCGTGAACTATGAAAAAATCAATCTGATCACTGAAAACTATGAAAAAATTGATGTGGACACCAAAAGCCATAGAGATATCAACCTGGACATCAAAAACCATGGAGATATTGACCTGGACACCAAAAACCATGGAGACATCGACCTGGATACCGAAAACCGTGGACATATCGACCCGGACCCTTAAATACGGTCTAATACTTTTTAGTATTAATTCAGTCCAATAGATCATACTTGAGATATTATACTTTTCATACTTTTTTTAATACTGTTTTAATACTTTCCTTTTTGCGATATTGCGACTACATAGTTGTGTTAAATTCAATACCTCATTTTTAACAGTGTAGAATTTGGGATTGTCATTTCGTACCAGTTCTTTACGAGTAAAGCGTACACATGATTCTACTCGATATCTATCTGTACAGGAAGGATATGAATTTCTAAAGCTCCTACGGTGAAGTAACATATTTACGTATTCTATTGTAAAAGGAAGTTCTCTTCCTCTAGCGAAGGAAATGGACGAT
Source organism: Ephialtes manifestator (assembly GCA_963970395.1). NCBI lineage: Eukaryota > Metazoa > Arthropoda > Insecta > Hymenoptera > Ichneumonidae > Ephialtes > Ephialtes manifestator. The sequence goes on from OZ019976.1 coordinate 14,730,264, forward strand.
GTAGTGAGTACTGTTTTTTACAGACACAGAGTATAGCTTGGCTGAACGATCATGTAAATTCGGTGATGGCTTGGAGGCTCCATGCGGCCCATCTGTGCACCCGGGCGCATCGTACCGTGATTGTAGTACGCACGTCTTATCGCATGGCACAATATATAGCCTGGTTTATATAAGGTGCTCTCTGTTAAGTGGACCACAACTGTGTATCGTGCAAAATTGCGCTCATGTCGTACTATTTGCAACCTTTACTTCCAATACATTCCAAATTTATTTGAACAAAAAATACATTTTCAGTTTTAGGTTTATTGATAGCGTGAAATTTAAAAAATGGTCAGTTGTCATAAAAATTACAAATACGGTTTAATATTACGTCCAAACGTCACTGCATTTACTAGTTCAAACTATTTCACGAGGTGAAATAGTTTGAACGACAAGTAAATCAGAAATTTTAAAAACAAACAGTATAATATACCCGATATAGGGTATTCTAAAACCCATGAACCATTGACCTATAGACTATAGTAAATTAGCATTGACCCACATTGACTCTATAGTAAGTTAGCGGCAGGGTTTTGGGATATTATGTGTATCCCCTTAGATTATAAAAAAGTCTTGCTGTTCCCACCATCGCCGCCTCCAAAAGTCAAAAAGAGTGGCCATTTCAAGGGATGAAGAAGCCTCAGAGTCTAAGGAGATCCCAAGGAAGCGGGTGAGAGATCGTGAGATTTTCGAAGGTTAAGGGATGAAGGGGTTAAGGAGATGCCAAGAGAGAGCGGGGATTCTGAGTGAAGACAGGGGCTCCAGGGGTCAAGGAGATCCTGAGTGGTGATGCCACAAGACGAGACAAGACGAGAAATAAGTCTTGTCTCGAAAAAAATTCGAGACAAGACTTCTTGTCTCGAATTTTACTCAAAAATTTTTCGAGACAAGAGTCTTGTCTCGATATTTCTCGTCTTGTCTCGAATCTTTCGAGAAATCTCGAATTTTTCGAGAAATCTCGAATTTTTCGAGAAATCTCGAATTTTTCGAGAAATCTCGAATTTTTCGAGAAATCTCGAGTTTTTCGAGAAATCTCGATTTTTTCGAGAAATCTCGATTTTTTCGAGAAATCTCGAGTTTTTCGAGAAATCTCGAGTTTTTCGAGAAATCTCGAGTTTTTCGAGAAATCTCGAGTTTTTCGAGAAATCTCGATATTTTTCGAGAAATCTCGATATTTCTTGTTAAATATCGAGATTCCTTCTCTTTTTCCGAATTTCTCGACACTGCCAATTACTTTTTACGCAGTTTGACAGTTAAAAAAGTAGAACCTTGCACATTGCTTCCTCATTATTGTTCGCTTTTTACAAAGTTCCCTCTGTGAGGAAGCAGTATGTTATTCAATTTTGGCTTCCTCATAGAGGAAGCTTTGTAAAAAGCGAAAAATAATGAGGAAGCAATGTGCAAGGTTCTACTTTGCATCTTTTTTTTTATACCTTGTGTCTCTTTTGCAGAGGTGTTTTATACAGCTATAAATCACCTCTGCAAACACCGTTACATCTAATTTTGATTAGATACAAATTTTTGTCGTACTTTCTCAACTTTTCCGGAAGTTATAGCGAAAATCTACATTTTTTTTAAAATGAAAAATGGTGTAAAATCCGAACGACTTTACCGATCATCACCAAATTTGGTACATGGCATTTCTGAATGTTATTTTTCGTCTGTACAAAATCTCTGTTCATTTGTTGAAATTCGACGTAATTTAGATCAAAATCTATTTTTTTCGAAAAATTCAAAATTCTATAAAATCCGAACCGCTTTACCGATTTCGTCGAAATTCAATACCATACAACATTGAACGTATCTTCAGTTATGAAGAACTATTTAGCCAAATCGGCGATCTTTTACGAAAGTTAGAGCGACCACGCCCTTTTTTCAACAAATTAAAATCAACATAAAATCTTAATGACTTCACATATTTTGGCAAAAATCACAACATTCAAAGAGGGGCAGCTACTCTACTTGCGTGCCAAATTTGAGCCGGATCGCTCGAACGGTTACCGAGTGAGAGGAGATTGAATTTTCGAAGCCCAGCACACACACACACACACACACATACATACATACATACGGACATTTTTTCTAAACCACTTTTCTCGACGTTTTAGGTGATTCTAAGCATACTGACATGAAAATCTCGAAAAAAAAAAATTTCATGAAAACAAAGCTTCCTCTATGAGGAAGCAAAAACGTCATTTGTCTCATAATTTTTTTTTTAGTAATAATATATATAAATAAATATACACGGAGGCTGTGCCAGAAATGTGTCATTCAGATCGACGTTTAATGTCCTCCGAGAGGTCGTCAGTTCGAAATGGCAGAGTAAACAAAATAGAATAAACGATTTACCTCTTTGCGCCGGAAAGAACGCGCGTGTGACTGCATTTGCGACGGGAAGTAACGATCCTCGCAGTAAAAAAAACATCTACAGGGACAGACGACAAACATACACACACACACAACAGACACACACGTACGCCGTTTAAAAAGGTACGATCGATGTAAATCAATATTTCGAAGACAAAATATTAATAAACGATTCTTTGTAAATGCTGCGAATCATTGACGAAAAAAAAAAAAAAAATGAAAACGATTAATCCGCTCCTATATTTTATTACAGTAAACATCCGCTCCGTATCACAAAGTAGCTTACAGCTAAATGTCTTTCGGTGTAAAAAAAGCCAACTGTCTCTTCTACGCTAGTCGACAGTGGCCGAGAAAACCGCGACGCTTGTCCTCGGTCAAAATAAACAATCTGTGAACAATTTTCGTTGGTGCAATAATAATTGAGAAATGTTATTAATAAATTATTTTAATAAATAATAGTGCACCAAATGACTCGGCAACCTAATTTTTTTGTTATGAAGCAAATCTGTTTATTTTTCTGACTACGTATACATTTTTTCAGAATTGTTTCTGATTTTTTATTTTATAATTTAAAAAAGACGCTATTTACAAACAATCTCGAAAAATCGTAAGAAATCTTGAGAAATGTCATGAAATCTCGAGGAATCACGAGAATCTCGAAAAATCTCGAAAAATCTCGAGAAATCTCGAGAAATCTCGAGAATCTCGAGAAATCTCGAAAAATTTCGAGAATCTTGAAAAATTTCGAGAAATCTCGAAAAATTTCGAGAATCTTGAAAAATTTCGAGAAATCTCGAAAAATTTCGAGAATCTTGAAAAATTTCGAGAAATCTCGAAAAATTTCGAGAATCTCGAAAAATCTCGAGACACAAGATTTCTCGTCGAGAAATCTCGAGTCTCGAGATCTATGTCTTGTCTTGTCTCGACGAGTCGAGACAAGACAATTTCAATTCGAGACAAGAATTCTTGGGCTCGAGACAAGAAATTTCTTGTCTTGTCTCGAAAAATCGAGAATTCTCGAGTCTTGACGGCATCACTAATCCTGAGGGAAAGTGAGATCTCCAAAAAGATCCATAGAGAGAGTAGGTATCGCGAGCGAATGGAAGGTTGTCAAGAGATAACGGGTCCCAATGGCGAGTGGTTTCCCTAGAATGCCAATCCCAAGGAATATGAATGATAGGACTCGAGAAGTATGAGGGATTGGGGTTCCTAAGGGATTGTGAGTCAACCGTTTCCACAGCAACCGATGTCATACCTCATGAGTTTAGTAGTACAAGTAGTACAAGACATTTATTGGACAGAATTTTTACATGACAGTGTTCATATGTACATTTTTTTTAACGCCTTCTTTGTCCAATGGGCCATCGTTCGGAGTTCTTCAGCCCGTGATTTTTTTTTACATATTACTAAATTGCAGTCAGAGCTGTTAGTATTTCCAATACTCATGAGTTTATTTAAACCAAATATGGGATTTATTTGAAATATGAAATGAAATTTTATTTGTTATTTATATCAATAAATTTTATACAATTTATTTGTCCGCAATAAATTCCATGTGATCGAAATGAAATCCTATTCGGCCAACCATAAATAAATTTCTTTTTCAAATGCTAGCATAATAGGATTTTATTTTGATCAAATAGAATTTATTTCATTCAAATAGATTGTATTTATTTCAAGTAAGTTTTATTTGATCGAAACAAAATCTTACAAATTTGACATAGATCACGTATTTGATTCAAATAAACCCATCAAACAGATTTCTCTGGGTGCAAGTTGTCATGAAAACATTAACTGCATGTAAGTCCATGTATGTAAAAATATAGCACTCGAAGGAAGAAAATTAAATAGAGGCTACGATACAAATTAACATAGTGCATCAATGCGAGGGCGCGAATAAGTTTGTTCGGATTTCTTAGACTTCGCCTCGAAGTGGGTTCCTCATAGCTGGAATGTATAATCGCGCTCGACTCAAAGCAGTAACTTACCTCTACTATATTGTTATCTGTTCTTCATTAACTTTATCGTATCACCAATGTTTCTTAAAAGAATTTTGTTAAAGGTCGACCACAGAGTTTTCACTGTCGTCGGTCGTATAATTAATTAGACTGCGGGTAATTATGATTCTTGTCGCCACCAACAAAAATTTCGTGCCGTTGAGGCAGACTAATAAAGCACGTGTCCATTGAACAATCGAGAATTAATTACACTTTGGATAATATTTTCAGTTATCACTATCGTGTCAAATATAATATATAGTATTTGTCGGCAGCCATACGGTGGCAAGAAATTGTCTGATAAAAGTGACATACGAAATTCAATATACCGTGGGAGAAACCGGGTGACTGGGACACACACATACAAACGCATATAAATATACCTATAGATTAAGTAAACTCTTTCGCAGTTTCAGACCGCGAAGAGTTTACGAGTACTTCCGCATACCGCCCCCATTTCCGGCGTAAATCCTTTAGCAAACTTTGCTTGTTCATCGAGTGCAATCACCAATTTAGGAAGCTTCCACCTGGTACTGCCACTTATCGATCAAGTTTTCAATGCATCTTTGCCGACAACAAAACAACGTTACGTTCGATGAAATGAGATCAAGGATGTTGGCTATGATTACTGCAATTGATGTCGAACAGGCTTATCGATATATTCATGGTAAACTTCATTACGCAAATGTGACATTTTAACCAGAGTTTCTTTTTCGATTTTTTCACTATAACTTCACGTAATTTTGCAACATGTTTTTCAGATCCGTAATCTGAGGAAAAATTCCGATCGCCAATTTTGGGACCGATTTATTAAGCAATGAAACGCGTGATTCACATTTTTATTACGCTCTGTTAATGATGAAAAATGTTTCATCGAAGGGACTTGGTTGAAAAATCGATAATATAGAATACGTATTGGATGAAAAGTTTAATATTACATATATGAATGGTCAGAAACATTGTACGTACAGCTTTCTCAAATGCGCTTTAAAAAAACGAAATATTAATTTTGTAAGAAAAACAAAAAAATCTGAGAGTTTGCGGAATAATTTTTTTACATACTTGTCTGTTAATAATTTTTTTCACATTGTTATTACCTAAAATAAATGTCCGTAGTTTAAATAATACGACGGCACTCAATAATATTCACTTCATTGTTTATAAACATTTTTCAACAAAAAGAAACTCAATCTTGGCAAGATAATATATTAATTTTGTGTAAAATCGCGACCGCGACATCATACAATAATCAGAAAAAAAAATTTAATTGACCTGTTCTCTGGGCGCTTAATTTGTACAGACCTCTTAAATTCACTACATTCTAATAGTTCTACCCGTTGTCTAGTTATGATAGTTTGATGTTTAGAGAAATACATAATCCTCCCACATAGTCCAATAAATTGTAGTCAAGACAGGGAGAGAAGTGGGACGATTAAAGTTCAAGTAGACTTATTCAGGGAATACTCAATAAACATCCTTCCATTTTTTAACATTTTCTAAAACTTTTATTCATATAGTATACTGTATTTCGTTGCTCTGTATATTTTATAAATCGCAGACTTATCAAGTTAAGGCTGCGTGGGCGATTTAACGTGGGAGTAAACAGCACAGTGATGGGCATATTTTATTAATGTAATAAAAAAATGTTATCTTATTACAAAGAATGTTGCATTCAATGCGTGTATGGATAATCGAACTACGGCTGAGCCTGGCAATTATTGAGGGATAATTATTAATTATCCATGAAACTATCAATTCATATTGACATCAAGTTTGTACATTGTTACCACAACTAGTTAGTGGTTACCGTAAAAAGGCTAAACCTCAATCTAAATCTACACATAGTCAGTCTGTGGCAAGCGATTAATAATTGTCATTCAATAGTTCCTGTGCCCAGTACAAGTTTTCTGAGTGCACATATTTCCATTTTCCATGTTTCGTTTGTTTCCATTTTTAACGGTTTTTTTCACAAAAATGGCTTTAAAAATGTTGATATCTAATACAGGATTTTTAAGAATAATTTCAAATTTCTAAATTGGAGTTCAAAATGTTTATTTAAAAAATTCAAGAAAAAAAAAAGTTTCAGTAAAAAAAAATTAAAAAAAAAATTAAAAGTATTTTTTCGAGCATATAGAATAGTATAAAAAATTATGGAGCGAATTGGAAGGGGTCACGGTTGAACGCTTATTGACCAGGAATACCTCAGATACATGTATATAGACTGTACAAAAATATATGAAAAATGCCTATAACTGAACCGACTGCACAATATCGCATTTGCTGCAAGACCCTTGTAAACAAGAAAACGTCATCTTTGCCAACGCCGTCTTCGCCAGTATTATGATTTTTGTTGGTATGAAGTTTAGGCTCAGCGAAAATTCATAATGGAATAGAACTCGTAGAAAGATGAAGATTATCCTATATGGGAAAAAGCAGAAGCAGGATTTCGTATGCTCTCTGGCAAAGACGTCACGTCTCACACGTTTGCAGTTAGATTTCAACTTATTCAACGATTTTCTTGCAGTACGGCTTAATAATAACTGAAACGGCAACTTTATTTTTACTTTCCCACTACGTACCTTTCTTGAATCCCGTATTGCTTTAATAAGAAAGGACATTACAGACTCGCTGATAATAGAGTGCGGGGTGACAGGTCGTTTACTACAATTTAAATATTCGCTTGTACAATTCGAGGGCTTTTAAAGCAAATTAATTCATACATTTTTACAGACTAATATGCCAAATACCGACGCAACTGAAACGTTGTGTCATTACGTATTCCTTTTTACAATTACGGTATGTAACTAAGAGCTTTATCCCATTGCTTCTGAGTGGGCGCGTCGAAATTCGCGAGTGTCTGCGTTTTTGTTGATGTAATATACTGTGCACTTACTGATAGTTAACAATGTATTTTTTGTATGTTAACAATGTAACATTACTATAATTTACGTGCAATTACTAATCCTGTTAGAAAAAACATACAAATTAAAAAACTGTCTATAGTTTTGACTAATTATTGCGCACAAATACAAATGTTTATGCTTTATATAGAGAATATGTTTCACATATATACGACATTCCACATCAAGTGGGCCACCTCCATCTTGCGTGATCTGAAAAAGTGAACATATATTTTTTTTAAAGTTGTTTAGAATATCACGAATAATCTCAAATTATTTCAGAATTTCAACGCACATGGTTTGCCACTAAATTAAATACCGATTATTATTACCTTTTTTTCACTTTGTTCTATATTCAAAACCACTGATTGTACAAAAAATATGTCCGACATAATATTCAAGTTTTCGAATATCCTTCTCAATTACCTTTTTTTATAGCTCTGATATATTTTCAGGAACTTTTTAACGAAAAAAAGTAATAATTTTTTTTTTTTTGCTGAGAAGGCCCATTACGATTTACATGAAAATTTTATAAGATTTACATAATTATATTAACAAACTACAAAAAAATTGGGGTGATGGCAAATCCGTAACTTCAAAATAAATACACAAATAAAAAATACATTTTTCAGATATATAAACAGATTTGTAGTCAATTAAGTCTCCTATAAAATTGGCCTAGACTTAAATAAGAACCATCCTAATTCACATCTTCTTTGCTCAGCCTTTGCGATTTTTCAATTTTGCCAGTTTGAAACTACCGAGACTTCTTCGAAGAAAACAGCTTGAACGAAATAACGTGTGATGTGGTCCCTAGAAATAGTCAATAATCCCGGAATGCACAGCCAGTTGTATGATATCGGAAAAAACTCCCAATATCGAGTGAATTTTTCTCTTTACCCTATTAAACAGAACTGTACACCCAGAAAATCGGGTCTGATGGGTTTATTTAAATAAAATTTCATATCTATTTGAAATTTATCCAGTTTTATTTTATTCAAATTAATTTTATTTAAAACTAATAGGATTTATTTTAATGAAATAAATTCAGTTTGATCGAAATGAAATCCTGTTAAACCGGCCATTAAATAAATTTCTTCTCAGAAATAGCCAGCATAATAGAATCTTATTTGAATAGAATATCATTTATTTCACTTAAAAAAATCGTATTTATTTCAAATAAGTAAATAATTTTTATTTACTTCGAATAAATCCCACATTTGATTGAAATGAACTCATCAAACCGATTTTTCTGGGTGAACGGTAACAACATTACAATATTTTTTTGAATACCCTATTTCGGTTATAAACTGTATTAATATCGTCATCCCTTCATTCCTTGCATGAATAATAACTGTTAATCCAAAAATGTTTTTAATTCGCCTTCTTTTTGTCTTCGTATAAAGCTGCGAAGCTTTTTATGGCGCAACACCATATAAAAGAAATAGACTATCTGTGTTAGACAGTCCTTGTCAAATGGAATAAGCTTCGTGCTAATGAGACCGAAACAGTAATGAGAAGTGTTGTCGGTGATAGTTGGGGTTCAGCAGTGTAAGCCGCCCACCTGACGCGGCGCCCCGTAGATATGCCACCCCTGTACCGTATCCTACCCATTAAGTATAAACAACAACTAATTGGCCCAGAACATCATAATTTCTGAACCACACGGACGTCACTTGTTGAATACAATCTGGTCTACTCATGTCACGCATAAAATCTCAACGATTCTGTACATAAAATTGCATTAAGATATTTTAACGACGTTACGTAAGTTTCGTATGCACTAAAATGAATTAAGTACATTACCGATCGTCAGGTGAGGTAGACAGATGCACGACAAGTTAGGCACAATGAAATTTTTAAATGTCTACCTCAAAAATACAATAGCCCGGCTTGTCATCGTTATTGTCTCGTTCCCGTATTCAAATCTCTCACCTACCAGGTCCTTTTAACCTTGCGTACGTTTAATTCATGTTTATCTCCCAAATCTCGAGTTGCCATTGTCGAGTTCTTAGAATTCAACCGACTGATATAGTTAAAGACTTATGAGGGAAGATTTCATTGAACACATTTCTTAACCATACCCTTAATTATTATGAAGTCTGAATAATTTAATAGGAATTTCAAGAAACAAGCAATGGAATTATATAACAGACTTGAAGATCCACTTATAAAAATGTATTCGCTCAATAGAAAATTTATCGGAAAACCATTTTGTATTACAACATTTTGAGTGCGTATAACGTTGTCTTTATGTAAATATAAAATACATTGTAATCAAACTTTTCGAAGATTGCGAAGTATTTTGAAGGAATACAAAAACTCCTCAAAATAATCAGAGAACAATTTTTTTTCGCGTATTCTATTTTGTTTATATTTAATTTTCTATGAATTGGTTTCCATGCCAAGAGTAAACAAAATACGCAAATAACAAATCAAATAAATGTTTGTTTTGCGAACGGTGTATCGAAAGGGATGGATATCACGGTATGTATCAATCTGGTTTTGTAATCCTCAGTAGTATTCCTATATGACAGTTAGAGCGAGAATTTCTCGTTGGATAGAATTACACAATTGACCCATCGATTAATTAGCCATTAATCAGCTAATTGGATAATTCGCTTTGGGACTACACGAATAGATGTATGTATGCTCGATCTCATCTGATTGCCGTGTACATACAGGAAGTTGGTTGAAGTACAGATCGATTTCAATCCGAAACGTCCCTTATCTTCGCGATGAAGTTACAAATTCTGATATCGAGTATTGTGATATTATGCGTGTACCAGCATATGATAAAGCGCTGTGTACCATTTTGTGTGTCATGAAAGTTTTCAGCGTTATCTTCGCTGGGCCGCAGCATCTGTCTCAACTTGGTGAGATAATATCGTAACGTTGATTTCCCCGCTGTGTACCTTCGTCGCACAAACTCTCGGTAACGTTAACTTCCGTAAGATTCCTTGGAGCATGACCATAGGCGGCAAAGAATAAAGTCAAAGATTTTGTCAGTTTGTCACCAACGAAAGAATTGATCCGAACTGATGAAGAGTAAGCCATTTTGTTCAGAACAACTAAACAAAATTAGTACTTTTCGACTTCTTCACCTACTTTGTTACTTCTTTAAGAATAATTTTTATGTCTCGTGGGACTATAATTGTCGCGAATTTATACAGTATTAAATATTTCGAGGTGGTGCAAAATTGAGAAAGTGGTTTTGTAAGATATGACGCTTTTGCATAGTACCGAATAGTTCAAGGTTGTGCGAAATTCTGATAATTGTCGTTTAAGATATGACATTTAGAAACTATAATAAGCAATATATTTTAATAAGCGTTCTAAGCCGAACAGGCTTCAAATCTGCACATCAACTCGGAAATTCCGCATGATCATTTAGGAATTTGTTTAGCTGTCAAAATTACCTATAGAGAGATGATTGCCGATTTATCAATTTCATAATACACCGAAAGAAGGAGTATATAATAGTACTCATTCCCAGATTCGTATAATACACCCAGAAAAAAGATCTTGTTAACGGGACTAACATCTACACGGAGAGAAAAGTCTGTGTGTAGCTACGCGGGTTTCTGTTGTTAATTACTATAACTTGCGTACCGCGGTGACACAAGGGCTTTATCAAAGTTGTTCCCATACACGTTCCTTTCACAATGTGTATTGTAATCTTTCCGATTTTGCTTTAGTACCATGCTCATTATTCCTATATTAATGTTTCCAACCGAAATTTTACTTATACGTATACGTATAACAGTATTCACTTTTTGTATAGGAACAATTAGTATATTTTTCGTACTATTTTCAATATGATACTGGAATTAATTATGGAAGCATTTTATAGGCGTTCCCTTAAATGTATTTAAGGGAAGGAAGGGGAAATATATTTAATATTCTTTGCAAGTTAGTGTATCAAAAATGTGAACATTTGTAAAGACGCCAACATATTTTGTAATTTAATTGTTTCTCTGACTCTTAGGTTGAAACTGCAACACGCTAGCCAAAGTAGGTCGATAAGTCCGAGTTATAACTTATTATATGACAATTCGAGCAAAAATACCAGTATCTGGCAGCATCACTGCCATGTCTTCGATGATCTTTTCGTTTACGAGAAACGTCGTGGTTATTCGCCATCTAGCGGCTGAAAACTCACTAAATGTTCTCTGGGTTTGTTTACCGTATAAATATGACATGTCAATGTTTCTTATGGTGTATAGTAATTACAACATTTCTTATACACTCTAGATTCACAGTTCTACTTATTTGAGCTGTCGCTAGATGGCGAATTCGTGTTCCGATTCTCGTAAATGGAAGTGGCTACGGAGAGGCATATAAGCGGGGAGGTTTCATGCTAATTCGTCCTGTGGCATTATACCGCAGGACAATATATCGATTTTTCGTCGCTCTCTTCGGGTCGTTATAAAATAGTAACGACCCAGTGTTTTTGAAGAAAAGAAAGACTTTAAAGAAACCTCATGCAACAAACGTATGCTGTTAGGAACATTTTACATATGTAGTGGATGAATAAATTCGCGACGTCATCATTAACCATGTTCTTATTTGCGAATCTAAAAAATCCCTACATGTTGATAATGTCAAAGCAGTATAGAAAATTAATACTGATCGACGGTAATAAGTCCCATGTAAATGAAGATTACTCCAATCTTTTCAGCTTTGAAAAAAAGATACAGATACAACGGATTACTATACTGTTAAGGGATAAGTCATTGTGGTAATCAAGCAAATTTGGGACGATTACTATACGTATCGTAAGCTGTAATCGGCAGCTATATTTGCGGATCCATTTCTCTCCGTGTACGCATCGGAAATAAAATTTCTTATTTGGATGCCGACCTACTAGACTTCCATTCACCGGTAGTAACAATTTTTATTTGTAATTAATATACTTATTGAATAGTAAATATATTCAAATCTAAGAAATATTTATTTGGGTCGACAGCTACATAAATGTTCATAAAAAAAAAAATTTATTCACATTCCTCACTAACCCTTCAAAGCTCAGAAACTGCTTCCTGCTCAGCAGTTGGCGCGCAAACCAATGCGCGGTTAAGCGGTCACCCATCCAAGTTATGACCGCAAATAATGCTGCTTAACTCCGGAGACCGTCGAGCTACACACCGACCGCGCGTCAACTGCTGCCGATTTAAAGATTATATAATTTTTATATAAACTAGGATTTTATTGTGGCTCGCGCGCTGCGCGCGCTCGCGATCGCCCCCCGCCCAAGGGTGCCACCTCCGAAGGGTGCCCCCCCCCCCCCCTTCCGCCAAGCCCTGGGCCCGAATTATTGTAAGTCCCTCGATTCTTGACACGGCGGCGGCGGCGACGGCGGCGGCGGCGATGGCGGCGAGATCTTTTTATAATATAGAGAGATATACGACAAGAATTAAATCAAATCGATAAATGTTGCATGTTGATAATAATAAACTCCAATGATAAAAGGAAATGTATATATTGGATTATAAGATAGTTCTAATTGATTTTATTAAAAAATATCTAATACATGTATTTGGTCGTTTTAACTAGATCTTTTTTCCGGATTAAGAAAGTATTTAGTAGCAACAAATAAAATATTTTTTTAGTATCCGCTGCACAGTGAAAATTGATTCAAATAAATAAATATGTTGGAAATAAAAAAACTGAAAAATTGAATGAAATACATATTTGTTGGAGGGAAAGTAAATTTTCGTTGATTGAAATAATTAAATGTTGAATAAATAATTTTAGTTAATATTACCAAATCTCTTTTTTTGGGTGTAATCGGGATCCCAAGTGGAAAAATTGCATTTTTTTCCAGACACATACAAAGATTTACTAGGCGTCACCCGCTGTACTATTTACACTAAATATAAATACACTATAAAATATAAAATTGCACTATAAAAAGTTGCATGGAAAGTTGCACTATCTTTTTATCTGTATAAAATGTATGAATCGTAAGGATACTAGATTTAGACTTTTTAGTGTAACTTGTATTTTTTAAACAAGTTTCGCGATTTTTTTTTCGACCAAGATTTGTTTGTTTATGTATTGTTTTAGATCCGTTTTTACATATAGATTTTCTTAAATGGCCTTTTCTGGTATAATACAACGGCCAGTATTTGCCAACTTTCTCTTATAGTCTTGCCCCTGTCAACTCATCTTTTTGTCCTGCTAATAGTCCTGTTTGTAACGTTAGAATAGTATCTTGTTCTTTCTCGGATGTAGCGGCTAGATTAAACGTTGGTACGTAACCCGTGCGAGTTCATTTCTCATTAGTGCATCGGAATGGCCGGCGATGGCCAGTGTACCAACAGTTTTGCTCTATTTTCCGTAGTCGCCAAGCAAAATGTAGTACTAACCGTTTGAGCAATAGACCCGAGTTTTTAGAGATAACACAAATGGTCGTAAAATAATATTTAGCCTCCATTATAGGATGAGGAGATGCACGTGTTAGATTAAAAAAGAACGGTATTATAACGTTATAGGAAAACGGAAATTACGTGTTTTTCCGTAGTGCGCTTGGGTGCTATGCACTGAAGTGAGATGGGAACTTCTAGTACAGCCATCTCTCGATATTGGTCAGCGTTACAGACTACACTACAGCGAAAAGTACCATATTTCTATATGTGTTTTCATTGCAAAGGTTTCAATTTTTTTTTCTCATGAGAATATTAAGATTTTGAGGTCGTGATTTTACATATATTCAATACAAATTCTTACTTCTTTGAGTTTTTTCTAAATTGGAAAATACTGATACACAATAAAGCAATTATTATTTAAACACGGTACCGTCAATTAATCTATTCGTCTGTTTTACTCTAGATTTGAGCAGAATATAGTTTTTAACATTTATTATTGTATGACCGGACGATTTTTTTATGCGTTTATCAATTCGTTAGTATCGAATGATTAATAGTACATTGTGCAACTATTATTGCAACTCGTGCGATTGCCACCCTCGCTTCGCTCGGGCAGCAACTCTCACACTCGTCAGAATCGCCAATTTTCGGCACTAATTGCACACCGTGCTTTTTTTAACGAAAAAATAGAAACGATCGCTTTCCGAGACTGTAGAGTATGAGCGGAGAGGGTCCCTAACCTCAACTCGCCGTTAAAAAATGTGCTGGGCGCGTTAGGAAATGTTGCCGCAGCGTTTAGAACAACAAATATGCGTGTAGAAAAAGAAGAATGTAGCTGATATGCGCATGCGTAGAACATTTCCTAACGGCGTACGGGAACGGCCACGTTCCGCCACGCTCTGCAGTTGAGGAAAGCGGGAGTTTCTATTCATGAGTTAAAAAAAGTTCTTTTCGAATGAAAATGACAGTTTTAGCACGTCATTTTCATTATTTTCACAAATATAAAAAACATCAGGCCACATGATGGCAAAGGTTTTAAGTTTTATACTTAAATAAGGAGAAATAGATTTTTAGGCAGCACTTTATTTGAATAATAATAATTGTATCATTTATCAATATTTTACTTTAACTACAAAAAGATATTTAAATTGATACTTTTTTTTGCCCCACGTTTATGTAGACCACTTAAGGGGATGCGAAACTTACTTAGTCGGTAATAAAAATAGTAACCAATTTTTTCGCGACCACCGCACATTTCAAGTTAAAAAGATGTCTTAAATCATCCGTTTCTTAGTTCTGCATGTTGTAAGGCTTATCTTTTTCCCAAATAGGATCAAGTTTTGGAGAATTCTTAGTACGAAAGTTATTCGCTAGTACTTTCGCACTCACGAACATTTCGCCTCCTCTTAAGGGATCGTAGTAGTATGCATTGTATATGGCCACCATTGAACTTTTTTCTAACTTCAAAGGCTTTTTATTGCAAGAATAATTATACTAACGTCACAAGTATTTTTGACCTGATTTACACTTTATTCTAACGAAGATAAAAATTTATATTTTTATAATCGGAGTGTCGAACTTCAATTAGAAAAAAAAGAAAAAAGTATCAATTATGTTATTTCACCATAGTTGTGGTTATGGGCACTTTCAACCAACTTCCGTACAGCCTTTGACAATTTACTGGGCATATATACAATTTTCTAGCAAAGAAAATTAGTACACGGTTTGGATTACTTTCAGAACGTGGAAAATATTACAAAATTGGGGGTATGGATCCAATTGGTAAAAACAGATGCATCTATTCCATTTGCTTCATGTGTGCTGACTGTGGCAACTATGGAACTCATATAACGAAAAGAAAATATTTTTAGCTACCTAACGTAAAATTAACTGCAAAAGTGAGTAAAAGTGATTGCAACTTTTTTTATACAATAAAATATTGAATACTGATGGCCCTACATAATGAAACGATTTTTCTGATAATCTTATTATATCTCACTATACCCACTGGCGTTTTCCTTTGCCAACCTACTTCACTAACCTACTCTAACCCCGGGTGGCGTCTGTAGTTGACTTACTACTACTACTGTAACGCATTCGCTGAGGACACGGTGAAACAGAGGGAAATCCGTATCGATACAGGGCGTCATAATTCTTCGTCTTTAGTATTTTGCACTTGAGTGCAGAAATATTGTTGAAGTGTCATTGAAGTGAAATTGCAAAAATAACGCGAAGTTTTCCAGAGATGCTCGATTTCTTGAAATGAAAATAAAATCGCTTTATTTATGCGTTACAATCGATAATAATTGGAATAATAATCTCGCATCGTTCATTGGAAATTGAATATTATTAATTTACGCTAAATCGTAACTCGAAGGGCACGATTGTACGCCAATCACGTAATATAATTACATCGGTTAATGTACATATCGTGGCAATTTACAAATTAACGAACGTAGATTTTTTCTTGTTCAATAACATTTTTAATTTCTTCAACAACATCGTACGATATTCAGCAAATGATTTTACATTGAGAGAAAAGCATATAGTTGATTTAACGATTTCAAATGATACATCGAATATAGGAAGGCTTGCAATGTTTTATGGTAGAAGCGATGATAATATGGTACAATAAACGATACTTGCAAGATTATTGGAAACAAATGTTGAAATCGTATATGCAATGAAACGGCATATTAGAATAGTTTTTGAAACTATTATCATTGCGATGATTGCTACTGTAATTATATTTGCTGTACACTGTAAAAAAAATCTTTCTTAAAATTAATATACTTGTATTGGAAGTACCATATGCATAAACTGTGCATTAAATTTCATAAACCTTTATATTGAATCTTCATATGAACGGTATTGGAAAACATTTAGCTTTCGATAACAATACGGCACAATTCTTTCTGTTTTTTCTATCGCTGCAAGATATTTTTCGATGAATATATTTGATTTTTTTCCCATCGGAATTTCAGCCAATAGAAACGACGCATTTGGCCTCATGTGGGGGAACCTAGGCGGTTTTATTTCGGATATTTCCTAACAAGTTGTTAAGCAATAAAAACAATTTCTGAACAACTTTTAACTTGACAATTCTTCACATCTGTCAAACTTCTAACGAGAACTGGAACGTGATCTGAAGAATGAGCCGAAATTCCGATGGAAAAAATAATCCGACAAATAACCCTCGAGCTTCAAAATTAATCGTGTATTTCCCTCAAACTTCCCTGCATACAAACAATCGTGTCAAATTTTGTAGAAAATTCCCTCGCGCAAGCGCTCGGGATTTTTTAACCTGCAAAACTTGACACTCTTGTTTGTATGCAACGAAGTTATCGGGAAATACCCGATAATTTTGAAGCTCTTGGGGTGTTACTACTGAAAATTCATAGACATTACTTTTGATATTTAATGACCTTGTATATTGAATTTCATAAACATTTATGTTGAATTTACATATGAGCGGTATCTGAAAATTCAAATATATATGTGTTGGAAATTTAAAATGGACATAAAAAAAATTTTTTAATAGAAATATTAGTCGGACATTATTTTTTTACACAAATTATGACATCAGAAATTGTTGGGAATTGGTTTTCACCACAGAAAATTTTTCGCTTACACTGGGGTTTGAGCCTACGACCTACCTAACGAAGTATCTAACAACGCACGCATGCTACCGACTACGCTATCAACGACTTAGTAATTTTGGATATCTAAATGACATAAGAGTTGTAAAATTATTATTCTCCCAAGCATACTCATAATTGACATAACAAAATATTCAATTGATTGCAATCAGAGCGCAAAGTGAGTTGGAAATATTTACAAGTGAATATAATTTCTGGATGAGCGGAAACTTTTTGAAAATCTCGAGTAACTTATCAGAAGTCGATGCTAAGTGGTAAGTGTTAGCGATCTAGTGTGGGTTTTTTTTCGTTATTGGAAAATGTGTATTAAATTTTAAATCAACCACTAAAATTCCAAAAATCCATGTTGATTTTCATATTTAGTAATAATTGATTTAGTAACCATGTGTTGTAATTTTATATCACCGGTTTGGTAAAATCCATACACGCATGCTAAATTTACTATGCAACTATATTAATGTTTATTTCCTATAGCGCGTTTTGTAAATTTCTCACATTCTTGTGTAGCAAAAACGCAAACATTTTTCATAAAGTAATATACCCATATAGACAAAATTGCAAATACTTTACTTGCTATTTTTCAATACCAGTAAGTGTAATTTGAGTAACTTTGATCTTACATTTAATGGAACAATGTATATTAAATTTCAAATCGGGTACGAAAATTCCGAAAATGCATATTGATTTTCATATACTAATTTAGTAAATGATGATTTTATAATCATGTGTTGTAATTTCCAATCACCGGATTATCAAAACTCATATATCTGTATTAAATTTACTATGCAAACATATTAATTCCGATTTCCTATACCAAGTTTTGCAAAATTCATACACGTTTGTATAGGAAAAGCGTGAACATTTTATACAGTGTAACCATAAAATCGAGACGTTCCTACTGGGAATTATATTAATGGTTTATCCAACTATTTTCTTATATTTGCTATAACCATAAAATATAGACGTTCCACCTGGGAAATATAGTTTATAGTTAGATTATCGTCGGTCTAACTATATATTTGTTTAAATTACCAGATTTTTCTCTCAGCATATCAAGTTATTTGTGGTTGCAACTCGGAATAAGCATCATTATCAACATACTCAGTTATCAGCACTAGAGAAGATCCGGTTACCTTGTGATATCGGAAACTATGTGCCACTTAAGTTTGTGGACACTTTATTGGCATTCAAATTCTGTTTCTTTTATGGAACTTTAGTAAAATATACACAGAAAAATAAATGCGACAACTTGCTCAATATAGTGATGTCTACTATAAAAATAATGAAATGTGCCATAATTTAGTTGCTAGATACATTATTTATTGTTACAGCAACCATAAAAACATAGTTGTTGTCTTAGGGAAAGTCTAAATAAAACTGTAAACAAATTGTAATATATTTCTGCTATACGCAAATAACCTCCTTTTAGTCCTATTTACTTCGCAATATTATATAATATAAAGTTTTCGCTGTTGCAATTAATGGCCAGTTATCGTTAATAAAAAAGGAAAGTCATAAAAGTCGTATTAAGAACTGAAACTTCTGTGTATTTCCGAATCATCTGTAAATACGGTTCATGTATTTGTCTACACTGAGAGAAAAAAAAACGATACTGGTAACTATATGTTCATAGTGAAATACAACCTGAGCTATTTACAAAGAGGTATCTGTACTAATTATTTATAGTCAATGCAACAGTTAATAATAGTTATCGTAACAAAAAGTATTTTTTTTTTTAATTTAGCGATAGATGCTACGTACTATTCATAAAAAACATAATCATAAACATAGTATTCTTTGAGAAATTATTTAACAATTTTGAAATTGCCATTGAAAGCATAATAATAAAATGGCCACTAACTATTAAAAAAGTAGCTAAGGTTGTATTTCACTATATGTTCACTTTAAAGTAACTAGAACATTATGTTAAGCCAACTATACGATTAGTTGCAGTAACTATAACGTAGTTAATTCAACCAATAAATCATTTAAAATATCTATTCAAATTGTTGCATAGACTACAAATCTACAGTTATGGCTTAATAGTTGCCTAAACTACCGCTATTTCTCTCAGTGTATTCAAATGAGCGATGTGCAATAAAAAAATGCAATGTAGACATGAAGTATTATTAGTCATAAAGCTCATTGTATCAGAAGACTCCCTGCTCGAAATTTTTACATATTGCAGTGTTGCGCGATTGAAAGGTTGCTCGAAAATTTTTTTTTATGTATTAAAAAACAGTACGTTTGCGGGCTATCGAATACGAATTTTATGATTTCAACTTTGATGTAAATTTATTGGACAGACTGCAAGCGAATTGTTTTTTAATTCGTAACATTTTTTTACCGTGTAACATGACACGCGGTGGTAAAATAACATGTGACACGATGTAGCCTTTCTGTAAAATATATTTTTATTGTCATAAGAAAGTTTTTGAAAAATTTGTATTTAATTGTAACCCTAGGTAATTATAATTCTGAATCTAATCACTAAGAGCACATTGGGTGTATGTCACCCACATCATTTTAAGAAAGTATCATAAGCCCTGCAATTAAAACTTTTTTAGGCTCTTTTTGAGAAAGACGAATAAACAAATTTCATTATAAATACATCCCGCATTTATAACAAAAATTCTTTTATTATTGGGACAAATTATAAAAAAATGTACGGAAAAAATAAAAATTGACCAGCCGGAAGAAAGATCTCCCAAGGTCTTTGAATCTATATTATACAATCAGCCTTTCAGTCAGTATGCGTGATAATCTTCCGCGTAGCTGTATTACTAGGAATATTTCAATGACTAATTTTTTCATTTGTTTTTTTTTTCATATTATTTTGGACTATACCGTAAAATAAAACTACTTGAAATTTAATGTACAAGTACTCGAAGTTTTTTTGTTGTTGTATAGAACTGGTATACTACATTTTACATATGAGTGATATGTAAAATTAATGTATGTAATTTCAATATTAACCTTTCATGTTACTGTTAAAGTACAATAAATTTTTTTGATTATTTTCCACTCGGTTTTCTACCAATCAGAGCGCAGTGTTTGAAGCTATCCAACAGTTTTATAATAACTATTCTATGTGACATAAAAACCGTTGGTTACTTTAAACGCGATTGAAAAATGAGTCGCTTTGGAAAATTTTCTCTAAAAAAATATCCAAATGCTGTTTCCTGCACTCTGATTGACCGAAGTCCGAAAGGAAAAAATAATCCGTCAAATACCACTCGTGCTTCAAAATTAATCGGATATTTTCCTCAAGCTTCCCTGCCTAGGAACGAGTGTGTCAAATTTTGCAGAAAAATCCCTCGGGCTTCGCACTCGGGATTTTAAATCTGCAAAATTTGACACAATCGTTTCTAGGCAACGAAGCTATCGGAAAATATCCGATAATTTTGTAGCACTAGTGGTATTACTACTGACAATTGTCTATGAGACATTCGGTGATCCTGATTCGTCTTCATAAATCTAATTTTCTTGTATGAATGGAGTGCAGAAGGGCATTCGTGTTTAATCAGTGGCTACTGTATCGGCTTTCAGTTTAAAATCGGTATGCACACCGCGGTTGCCGGCTGTACACACGGAATATTGTAGCCAGTAGCTTCTGGTGTCACCTTTTTTTATCATCTCCGGTTAGCATCGAGCAATGCAGAAGCAGCAGGAGTATCAGGGGCGCGAGCAGATCCACGCCCCTGCTTCTGTTCGTTCACCACCTGTACCACGGCGTTATCCTGGGTGCCATTCGACTGCGCGTCGCATCTGTAAAAGACCCACCCGCGCATCGTCGAATATCGTTCATTCGAAATCACCTGCTCGTCGCGGTAACATCGGACTCTCGCTGTAAAATTTGTTCAGTTACTGTAGTCATCGACGAATAGTCAACACTCGTTGAATAAGACGTAGCCGAAGAAGTGGTTAGAAGCCGAAAGCATAACGAAGTAGTGAAAAATAAGACTAAATAGTAAACGAAGAAAAATTATCCGTAGTTAAAGGCTGATTTTTTTTCGAGTTTAGAGATTGGGAAGTTGTACTAGTATCGAAGATGAAGACCGGCACGCTAACCAGCATGACATCCGGTCTCTCTGTTATGTCCCTGTCCGTATTACTCATCGTATCGTTCAGCATCGAGGCATCCGCGAAGCGTAAGTTACTTTTGCCTCCAACTATATTTGTTCACATTTGTGCTACTAGTATTTAACTTTTTTTTCTTCATCTTTACTCCACTCGAGTGTTTTTATAACCATATCATTTTCTTCCCTTTTGATATCGTTATTACATTTTATTAGTCGTAGTTAAGGTAATAAGATAAAAATAGTTTCAAAGTCTGAAAGTTAATAGTTTGTTAGTTAATAGTACGCATCACTATCACCATTCTTTTTAGTGTTATTTTTTTTGCTCCATAAAGCGAGTCACGTTGATAAGATGTAAATAGAATGAGCGAGCTTGCAGTACCGTTGGAGTGAAAATAACAAAAATAACGCGCGGGTTTCCAGGGATTGTCGAGTCCATGAACCGAAAATAAATTAGCATTATTTATGCGATACGATCGTTAATAATTGCAATAATCAGCTCTCATCGTTCGCTGCACATTGAGATTCATTAATATTTCATTTGCAACGTAGATCCAAGGTCTCGATTATACGCGAATCTCGTAATAATTATAGCGGTGAATATACAACAGGTTGATTCAATGAAAACAAAAATTACGTGACGGC
This sequence comes from Ephialtes manifestator, assembly GCA_963970395.1. Taxonomy (NCBI): domain Eukaryota; kingdom Metazoa; phylum Arthropoda; class Insecta; order Hymenoptera; family Ichneumonidae; genus Ephialtes; species Ephialtes manifestator. The sequence continues at coordinate 14,752,321 of OZ019976.1, forward strand.
CAGGATTTTGAGGGAAACTTCGGTGACTAATTACTTTTGTACCCTACGTATAGTCTTACTCGCGCATTCCCCTCGCCTGCGGCAGGTCACTTTACGACTAAACTGCCGGCACGCATCGCCCGCAGGGTGAAACTCGACGCGCTTCGAGCGTAATATCCAATTTTCTCTTCAGTCCAGAGCAGCTGTTATACCGTCCAAAACTTAGAATCAACAAAATCTCAAATGATATTTTTTAAAACTTTGCAAGTACATTTGCTTTTGTACTATGCATGAAGTCCTTGTTGTTCAGAAAAGTACGTACTTTCATCTATTTTCTATAGGGAAAACATATTTTTATTAAATGACGGCATCTAAGTGATTAATATGAAGTTAATCACGCTTTTCAACAGATTTTTTTTTTACTTTTGCTTTCTCATAGAGGAAACTTTGTTTTCGTGAAATTTGTTTTTTTCGAGATTTTCATGTCAGTACACTCAGAATGGTCCAAAACGTCGAGAAAAGTGATTTAGAAAAAATGTCTGAATGTGTGCGTGTGTGTGTGTATGTTACACGGTCAAAAAATGTAAACCTTTATAACTCGGGAACGCCTCGAGATATAGAGCTGAAATTTACACCATAGATAGAGGGGTCCTCATCGTTCATACCAATTTTTGTTAAAATCCCGATAATCGTTAAATTTTTACGCGGTTTTGAATTTTTTCAAAAATGTCTGTTAACGCGATAACTCTTTTAATTTTCGAGATATTGAGCTCAAAATTGGTATGTATGTGAGCTTTCATACACTGGTGATCCCTATTAAATTTAGTTAAGATCGGTTGAAACGTTAAAATTTATGAGATTTTAAATTTTTTAATTTTTTTTCTGCGTTGCGAATTTTGGTATCAAATATCAAGCTGGGAGTTAAATGAGTACTAAATTCATGATTAACAGAAAAATACATCAGATATAGCCCAAAAATGTTGAACGATACCATATTTTCATAGCGAAGTTGCACAGTCTATATTGCGAAATGTAGCGATTTATGTCGTATAAACTATCCATATCCTTGCTTCCCAATGAAATTTCGGAAAACCCCTATTTCTATCGTGTTCTACAAAAAAAACAAAGAAGATAGAGTATTCGAGAGAGTTTCCGGACCGTTCGTCTTTATTATATTTTTACAAAGCGGGAGTGTGCGCTTATTTATTTATTTAAAACAAAGATGCAAAGCAGAACCTTGCACATTGCTTCCTCATTATATTTTGCTTCTTACAAAGCTTCCTCTATGAGGAAGCCAAAATCAATTACCGTACTTCCTCTTAGAAGTTGCTTTGTAAAAAGCGAAATATAACGAGGAAACAATGTGCAAGGTTCTGCTTTGCATCCTTGTTTTTTTTGTTTATGTAATAAATATAATTTGTTGAAAAACATGGTATTCCATTTTTTTATTTTGCAGGCAAATTTGGTTTTGTAATATGCATGGAAGCTTATGATGTTCAGACAAGTTCACATTTTCTTCAATTTTCAAGATAGAAAAGCATATTTATGTTTAATTGTCGTATTAAGTTACATAATTTTCAACAAAACATATAAAAATATTTTACTTACATTTAAATAAAAATTCTTTTATTTATGAAATCAATTTTATTTGTCGGAAAAATGTAGAATGCAGTTGTTATACCATCAACAAACTTAGAATTAACGAAATCTCGAATGATATTTACACAATTAATAAAAAGTTATGAATATTTTCAATGGATAATCGCTCAACCTTTTACTTTCACATCTGTTTATGTAACAAATGCAATGTAACTATTCGATGCATGGAGGTTTAAAAATAGTACAGATTTTTTCAATAAAAAAATCAGGCACAAATAAAATTATCGCATTTATATAATTATCATGCTTTTCAACAGAAAATCTAGTAATTTTTTACTGAACATTTTTTTATTTTTACTTTCGTATCTGCAATAAACTTAACTCGTCGAAAAATATGTATGTAGATTATGCAGTTTTTGTACCATCTAATTCTTAAAATCTTCAAAATCCGCAATTGTATGTCAAAAGACATTGAACGTAATTTTACTGAAAACACAAAAGGATAATTAGTTAGTTTAACTAAATCAATTAGATTTCGGCTGTCATAAATGTCATAAAACAATATTTTTTTTCGATTTTGATTTATTCAACAGTCATTCGCTTTATCGCACATCAAGCACACGTTCGAAGGTGAGAAAAAATGTTGTTGCGTTGGCTACCCATTTATTTAAACGCCAGATGCAGTGGAATCAATCAATACCTTTTCTCACAAGTGGTTTGTACAATGCTACATTAGTTTTCGGAATGAAAAAAAGCATTATCTTCACTGCAAAACTCATTAATCAGAAATTTGCCTTGGGATAGTGTCGCCTGGACGCAGACGAGATTGCAACGCACTTGCAATCAGACTATGCTTGCGGATGGTACGATGAATATTCCGTTTGCACAGTGAGCGCAGATATGAAAACCGTTTCTAAAGAATAATATCCTAGTCATACCGTGATATGCTAGTGTATAATCGTGTAATATAGAAAATTTGTCTAGCTGCAGATACGAAAATTATTGCCTAATCTTTACACAAGATTTTACATTATTTGCGAGAGGGTAGGTGATTTAAAGAATATACGTTCGACCGGTACAAAAAGAAGGACCGGAGATTCAGTGAAACACCACATCCTTTGTTATGTATCCAGAAAATAAACAAAAACGGTTTGCCATTGAAAAAAATTCAATACCCTGCAGGATCCTCAAAAGAGGATCCTGTAGGGTATTGAATTCATGAGAATGAAATAGAGACAGTCAAGTAAAAACTTGACTGTCTCTATTTCATTCTCATGAACGCTTTTCAACTAGTGCTATGGGGACACCTCACGAATACCTACACTGTAAAATAAAAGGAATTTTCGCCCACCAACAACTATGAAGTTTCAAAACCCGGTATATAAAATAGAAAGGCTGAAGGATCTCGGTCGATGGCCTATTGGCAATCCGAACATTTTCAAAACCATGTACCTTGAGGAAAAAAAAATGTACAACGTATTGTCAATAAATTCTTTTACTACTACTACTAAGATAGAAATTAATATACTTTGTCTCGTAAATATACCATCCGTATACGAAATTTAGCAAAAGTAAATGAATTTTCATATAATTGACATTTCAAATTATAATACTTGTCTATTAGAAAGGCTATTCATGGACCGGTGTACTAAAATTAATGTAAAAGTTCACAAATTTAGTGACTGACTAAATATTTAATATACAATTTCATATCAAAAGTAGTTCTTTATGATAATTAAAAATTCTAAAACACGATTTCAAAAACAAAAGATTAAAAACCTCAAAATCTCGTCCACAAGTATTCCTTAAAATTAACATATGTTGTAGATGTCTGAAGATCTATTTGAATATTAATATACGGTTATTAGAAATTAAGAAGTACGCGTTGCAATTTTCGGGGCTTTTAGTTTGTAACTCTAAGAAAGATATTAATTTTAAAATACGCGTGTGCCAAGACTACTATTTATAGATCGGTGTTTTAAAACCAATGCAGAATTTTGTTGAATTCTGTACTTGAATATAAAAATACTATACCTTTTTATATGAATAGGAACAGTCAGCCGTTCCTTAAATTTCGATAACTCGACCAAACTGATAAAGTGTCAGAACTTTGTTGGCACAAGTATATTAAAACTAACATCCAATGTCATTATCCAAACACTCGTTTGGGTATTCGTATACTGTTATTGGAAATTAATAACCACGTTTACCGATTACCAGTGTGGACCGCCAGTGTAAAGTAGGCGGTTAAACACTGTTAAAAAAGATTGTAAATTTACTGTGACAAGTAATATGTAATTTACAAAACTGGTGTGTGAAGTAATGATTAGTATAACATTCACTGTAAAATTAACATTAATAGAGTAAATTTATGTACGTGAAGATTAAATTTTCAAATATTTTAAATGAAAATTACAAAACTTCTGTAGCAATCTAGTTATGAGATGACGAAATTTGTAAAATTTAGTCAAGTTCTTGATGTTAGTTAAATAATTTGTAAATTCATATACAGGACTTTCATATTTGTATAAAAATTAGTACTTCATCATCATGAAATTTTTCAAAACATTAATGTTCATGCGTCTTGGGAACAAAAATATTGAATGCGGATAATAAATTTTCAGTCAACCACAACTATAATTTCAGAAATTCAAAACCATTGTTTTTATTGCAGGTAGCTTTTGATTTTATAATAAACATGTGTACGAAATTTACAAACGACATGCGAAGTAAAAAATACAGAATGCAAATTACTAGTATTTTACAACAGTAAATTTACAAAATTTCTTAAATATTTTTCAGTATTGTTATTTTAAATATCTAATACAGATTGACAAGAAATTTGTGGTACAAGTTGGGAATAAAAACTTCCACTCTGGTACTGTTATTTTCTAGTAAATTTTTTTAACAGTGAACCTTACACAGTCAACGAGAGTCAGCCAGGCGGTCACTCATCTTAGTAGTAACCCTGAGGTCAGCCAGACGGTCATCCACATAAGTACTAATGAACTAATTCGCGCAAACAATGAAAAGACTGGAAGTTTTTATGCATAAACTCGTCATCTAAATTTAATGTGCAATTGTGATTCAAATTTAATGTACCTTTACGGTAAAATTGAAGTAAATTAGTGAATTTGCTGTACCATACATTCATTTTATATCACATTAAATTTAATATACCAGTTTATGCATAAAAACTTCCAATACCTGTACATTAAATTTTAAGTAGATTTTTTTCGCAGTGTATTAGACATAACCGATTGCCGTGAAAAATAACCGAACATGCTTTTATTGTTACCACATCAGACGCAATCACATAAACCTAGAAAATTCTGACTATATTACACTAATTTCATTTTCTGTTTCATATTTCCGACAATTAAATACACAAAAAAAAATTGTTTATTCATATATGATCTGAATGGCCGAGTGAGCTAAGGCGTAGCGCAACAACACCAACCGGAGGGACCCAGTTTCGATTCCCGAACAATGTAAAAAAAATTAAATATGTTTTTCAGCGATTAATATGTACCATCATGTGCAGAAAGACTTAATATCTAATTAAAAGTGAAGAATAACTCCATTGAACACGCACAAATAAATATTTTTAAGTTAAATTTCTTTGGTACACCAGCATACTAAATTTAAAGAAAAATGTATGTTAAAAATAATATACAGTATGTGAGGAAAATTTTCAGGCGTATATGACTTTTAATATACTTTGGTTACAATAATGGAAAAGAGTGTTGCATAAATAAAACACACTGGTTCATTATTGTTAGAGGTGATTATCCTTTTTTAGTCTACTATCATATTAAATTTTACAGTGGAATGCATATTGAAATTAGTATACAGTGCGTTAAAAAAATCTATTCACCCGTTTGTGAATTTTAATGTACGTGATTTACAACAATTGGTAAAAATGTTGTGAACATTGAACACATTTTTCCATTAAAGGGAGGGAGACAGGTCAAAAAAATTGATTTTGGAAATTCAATATCATCCAAATCATATTGCATATAAAAATGCCCAATGCACTATATTGTTGGTGCTCGATGAAAGATTTTTTTACTGTCGTCTGACTTGCATACGCTTTTCAATATTATTTTAAGCAAAGTTCTTAGGTTTTCCATTCTGCGCATGATTCAAATCAAACTACTAAGCAGATTGGAATCATTGACGTCTCATTTTCTTCTTCATGAAAAGATTCACCGGTTAAATGGAGCAAACTATTTTTTTTTTCATTCTGAAAGCAAGGTTAATCACTGATTTAGAGAATAGCATACAATTTATTTATTAATAATTATGTTACTTAAAAAATATTACAATTTATTAAAATTTGCTCCATTTAGCCGGTGTATCTGTTCATGAAGAAGAAAATGAAACGTCAACCATTCCAATCTGCCTAGTAATTTTAGCTAAGATCTTTGCTTAAGATAATATTTAAAAGTATATGCAAGTCAGACGACAGTAAAAAATCCTTTATCGAGTACCAACAATATAGTGCGTTGGGCATTTTTATATGCAATAGGATTAGGAAGATATTGAATTTCCAAAATCAATTTTTTTTACGTGACTCCCTCCCCTTAATATCAAAAGTGTCTAATTATGGTATACCGATTCTTTAAATATTACAGATTTATGTATATAAGAACTACTATATGGTGTATGCATCCGAGCTTCTAATACCGGTATAGTAATTTTCATACAAACTTTTTTTACAGTGTACGTGCGGTGATTTTGTTCGCTTGTTTTTTTATCCTCTGTTGTCGAGTGATGTACGGAAAAAATATACGGTCAGTTGGGATAACCAAGTTACTGGTTAAATATGTGCCAGTCGATTAATTGGTTATACCTACCGACAATTTGGTAATCATAACCAATATCTTGGTTGATCGAACTAATTAATCATCTGGCGGATATTTAACCAGTAACTTGCGTATTGAGAACTGAATAAAATATCGCAACAAAGTGCGCCCACTTCTGGAACAAAACAGTGATGAATTATATGTTCGAATATACACTCCCAGTACGTGTATAATAATAATTTCTTAGGACAACATTTTTATCATTGGTATCAGATGACGGCTGTTGAAGGTAGAGTTTGTTACTAAAAAAAAATCGTAGATATTCTCTATTAAAACGTGACTATCACCCATTTGCTAATTTCTATATTTATCTTTTTATTTGAACTTAATCTTTAGTCTTAAAGTTACTGTATTTGTTAAAGTTACGATGTAGTTGTGATTTTCTATATTTTATTATCCTTCTATCGTGAAAATCGGAAAACGTATCAAGATTCTTTTTCGTTAATTCTTCACATGTCTTAAGATTTTTTGAATGATTTTTAAAAACTTGTGATCTGCCGAAAATTTCTGGCAAGATAATTTTGTCTTACTCAGACTTCCCGAAGTGAATATAAACATACGTTTTTTTTCAAAGGTTCAGGTGTCAGTAAAGCTCACGAACGTTTTCGTAAACAATTATTGTTCTGATCAAAAACAAAATAAAAATATATATTTATTTCCCCCGAGCCGATACCTATTTTTTCTTAGTGGCCACAAATTCACCATCAACTTTTTTTTTCTTTCGAAGAGTAAAAATGTCTATTAATAACAAACAAAAAAAAAGTAGTTTCATAGATTTATTTCCAACTTTGAACTGCGATTTAATGAGATTCTCATAAATTTTTTCGCAATTGCGTATCACCAAAACAATCTGTTCGAACAAGATCTAAACAAGTTATAAAAATATACTTGCAACATCAACTTACAGCAATCAAGTTTGATATAAAATGTGTTTACAGGCGCTGCAACCCTCTGTAAGAATCAGTAGCACAATTGTGACAGTCAATGATTCTTGATGTATTGGAATGTTGGAACGAATCGTTCTACATGTTTGCCATAATTTTGCTATAGAGAAATGCATAAGAGAAATTCCATTCAGATGCCAATATTCATAACGGAAGTATTTTTCGGATCGATGAGTTGAGGAAAAACGACTATTGAATCCATGGTGTCCAGCGTGGAGTAGCGGGCGTTTGTAACAAAAAGTCAAATGATTTTTTCGACAAGCGGTGGGTGGCGATAGTAAGCGATTATTACGTTTGCGGCAGCAAGAGCGAAAACGCTTTTGCTGCTGAGAGGACTCGAGGTTGCCATAGCCCAGACTTGCCTCGGCGGATATTTCCGGAGAGCAAATGTGAAAAAAAAACTCGAATTCGATTGAGAAAAGAACTCCAGTTGCATCGCCTCGCCATTAGCAATATAGTGAGATTGAACTTTTTCACCGTGCGCGCGAGAGAAGCTCGATAAAAAATGTAAGATTTAGGGTCTGAAACAATTAACCCACTTCGTTCTGCTGAGTATTTCCAAATCATCTTTCATTAAATCTCCTTCTGTTAATCTGTTTGAACCGAAATCAACTTTCGCCTAACATTTTTGCTAAATGTAAAATGTGACTGTAAAATATGTTTTAAAGTATGGGTAACGTTATATTGCGAATTAAGAAAAAGATAATAAGGAAAATCTCTCCGGAATATTTGAATAAGATATCAAATTCGTTTTTATTGGTAGTTCGTACATTGAGATAAAAAGTAAATTATATGAAAGCTCAATTCAACTGAAATTGAAACTTAAATCTACTGAATTAGCGGTTGCGGGTGGCGAACAAAATATTTGGTAGATTAATTGAAAAACTTAGTTTATCATACAAGGGTAGCCACATTGTGTATTTTTCTATTTACTATATCTCTGTTGACAAAACTCGCATAGATATTGATACTGATAGAATATTTTATCAGGGACTATGCGTTTTTTTGTCAACTTCTATCGGTTTCTATCAGACCTTTTCAACACGGATGACTATTACTTCCTTCCTTCCTTCAATCACATCCCGAATACCCAAGCGCATGAAAAGAACGCAGATGTCACCATTTATGGCTTTAGTGTGGGCAACTAACGCCATAAACGGTGACATCTGTGTTCGTTTCATGGTACGTGGTTGTCAGGGATGTTTTATTTGCCACGCGTAACCGCAACATTGGTAGAGACTTGCGTTTTTTTACTCAACGCCGTGTGTTAAGGTATTCCGAGCCTGAAGGTGTGGGTTTTGTGGGCTATTCTGGGCGGGGTCCCTAATATTCTCGAGCATGTACAGCAGTACCTTCATGAAATGATTTTACAAGTTTTTTCACAGTTCCGATTAAACCCTGTAATGCATAAAATTTACTACACGGAAAAAAAAGATTAGTTGCCATAACCACGAAGTCAGTTGACACAAACAATCGATTATTCTATTTCCCTAGCAACTCACATGGTAATACCAACGATTCCAATAGTAATACCGACGATTCGAATGATAATACCAACGATTCGAATGATAATACCGACGATTCGAATGGTAGTCCCAACTATTCGAGTGGTAGTCCCAACGATTGGATTAGTTAACCTAACTAATCCAATCTTACCTATTTACTAATAAACCTTAACTAATCATGAATAGTTAAGGTTACTATTCGATATGGTTGAGGCAACTAATTTTTTAGACATTGTGTACAGCAAATCGGAAACATAGTTGCCATAACCAAACATTTCTTTCCGTGTAGCGTACTGCGTGATTGATCAGTCATAAAGTCTCTCAAATAAATTGTAGTAATTATATTATTAATGTGAATTAGGAACACGAAAATAAGACCGTCATTAACCTGAAACAAGCACTTGGGAATATCTTGCGAATTCTTGAAGAGGTATTATACAAAACTATTGCAGATAAGTAGCCAATCGAATAATCCGAAAATGCAAGCATTATTAGGCCCCTTATTCTTAAATCTTCCAACATTGCATATTTACTTAATTTTAGAAATATCTAGCCGTTGCTCAAAACAATGTTTTTCATTTCATTTTTGATTCTTCATAGAGGTAGATTTGTAAAAATTCAACAATAATGAGCAAGCAATTTGCAAAGTTCTACTTTTTTTATCTCGAAATTCTTTACAAATGCAACGTTCTATTAGAAATCGATTTTACATTTTATATCCGTGAGAAAAAAATACTTACGTAAAAAATTGAAAAATGAATAATTTCAAGACTAATATTTTTTCACTATTTTAATGCAGATTTATGAGACAAATAACTTTTTTTAAATGAATAAGAGTCTTGGTTATGAAACAGTTAATTCCTAATATCTGTTTTTTTTCGCTTACAAACGATCGTAAAATTTATCCACTATTAATGAGAAGGAGGCTAACAAAAATTTTCGTTTGAAGTTTCATTCGCCCTCTCTCATCATCCCTTTATCGGCTATTGTTTTTCCAGCATAACTTTCTAGCATTTAGTTGAAGACAACGGAAACTGTTACGGGTAAACAATGAACTCATGGGTGAACTGTACTTTGACGGCATCCTCGCTAACTTGTTCGCCCTCACGTTGTTCTCATGTCACTGTGCCACTGATATCGGTGTATAATTGTATTTAGAACCAGCCTACGCTGTAGTTACGTTCCACGACATTATTCTCATCGCCACTTGTACAGTTTGTTTTTGCTGAAAGAAAAACACACGCGAAAACTCTCTGAGAACGTATAAACCTACTATATACGGATTTTGCGGATATTTCGCAGGTGATGAATAAAGCTCTAAGATCCCTCCGGACTCAGCGCACTCAACGGTTTAAGGGATGAAACGACCCCAAATGTTTCTTGCAACTCTCTGAACGAAAGCCGCGGGACAGAACAGGGTGAGAGTGAATAACTCCTAGCACAGAACCATATCAGGGGGCGAGGCAACTTTGACAGTATACATAACAAAGTTTTATGAAAGTACTAGTCCGTGTTGAAGACTTATTGAAATGTACAGTAGTACAACGATTACTCTCGCTTTGGCATTTATGGCTGAGCATATCACTCGAGAAACGATTGATAGCTCTTCTACTTTCTTCCCCATTACCAATTCTACATACTTTGTTTGTCGAAGAGACATCGCATGTTATGCTTTCTATCTGATTATGAAATATTATCTTACTAAAACACCGTTGTAAAATCCGTAGGCGACAGTCTGGACGATGCCTTAAAATTAAATAAGAGGCACAAATTGTGTACGATGATTTAGTCAAGAGACAGTGTTCTCCGACCACTTTCAAAATTGTAAAATCTATTTTTTTCCAAACGGCCTTTCAAATGGGGCTCAAATTTTGACGGATATCCCGTGTTGACATAGTTGGGGCTCTGACCAGTTTCCAGTTTGCCCCAGTTCTATTAGGGGCCCTACTAGGCTAGTCACGCTTGAAAGTACGGGCCTTTAGTGGCTCAATATGGGCGACCATAGTGAGGGTTCCACATTTAAGCCTGACTAAACCCCGAAGTTTGTCGTGGCTGCCTCTGTTGAGCCTAGTAGTAGGGTTCTAGAATAGATTCCCTATTGTGGATGCCCCGTTTAAACCTAAAAAGGCTCCTTATTTAATCGCGGCTGCCCGAATTAATTTCTGCACGGGTTTTGAACCCTATTTATCGGAAGAAATAGGTTTTGGAATTTTGAAAATGGTGAGGCAAGTGACACTGTAAGAGGCTGTTTTGGTTTTTCACCTCTTGTGAAAAACCGGCTTTTCCTATTGCAACATCTAGAAGCTAATCCTATTGCAAAGCGAGAATAAGAAAGAATAGGTTTCAAAATTTTGTCACCTGGGGAGGGAAGTGTCGCTGAAATCTGTACCACGAAACGGATGCAGAATTGCTATTGTTTACATTTATGGGTGCCGACTGAGTAGCTTTTGCCTGCTCTTAAGGAAATGTTCGAATAGATTTGCAACACCAACGCGATTTAAGCGCCACTAAATTTGAAATGGCGCCACGAAGTTTGTGCATTTATAAGTGTCTTGAAAATATGCAGGATGACCATAAAGTACCTGTACTTATTTGATAAAAGTAATCAATTATCACTGTCAGTGTTCATATAACAAAAATAATTCGCTCAGCATGGCGTATTCGCATTTCGTGACTTTCTCATCATCGTTTCGATAGGTGTGAAATTGTTTTGACTACCGGGATGAAGTCAAGAGTTACACGGACATCAAATTTTGGAATTACGCAAAAATAAAAATGCTAGAGAAGATACTCACGAGATGGCGCTGCGTCAGATGGGCTTTAACAACTTACATCCACCTCTCATTTTAGCAGGTCGGACAGGTCGCGTTTACGTCCCCACCCTTTTATATAAAAGTTCTCGAAAGTTATGATGGGTAGATCGGTAAATCCATAGCTGGATCAAGTGATTTGCAATTTGTATATGTATAGTGATATAAAACAGATAAAGGCTAAAAATGCACGTATGATTGTAATCTCAATTTCAAATCTATCTTGGGCTGAATGTTAATACGAAATGTAATACGAAATTTAATCTGACTGATAATCCTTCTAGAATAATCGAGGTCTGAGAGGAAGTTCCTGAGTGGGATTTAGAATAATCAGGAGATCTAGTGAGATTCACAACAATCTGATCCATTTGTTAATTTTACAAGCGAAATTCATGGGCAATCTGTGTAATGTTCTTAAACTACTAAATGTGAACATGTGTCATTTTAGTGAGCACACGTAGTTGTAATAACTACTTTTTTTAACATACTTTGCATGTGATGACAACGTAAAAATTTTAAATTCGTTCATTTCTAGATCGAATATCCATCACTTGAGGGTTCAATAGACAATTTCATTTTCAACTAAAGCTATCAATAAATATCTCTCGAAAGAATAAAAAGTAACGGTGTATAATTCGTGCGATGGTCACAATGTAATATACATGCAAAATACAAAACATGTCTGCTTAACAGAATTACAATAAACCGAGTTACAATATTACAAAAAATTTATAAAAATGATACGTTATCCCGAATTGAAAACGCAGCGAACGTATTAATAATCCGTGCAACAGAGTCTCGCACAAAACCCGGTCTGTATGCAGATTCTATTAGCGGCTCTACCATACAAATATGGCAGATTGTACTATTGCAAATACCTGGCAAGAAACAAAGTTTGCGTTTATGCTCTAGTTCGCGACATTCAGTGAGGTGTGGGCGTCCTTTTCCCGACACTAGAGCCTCCCTCATCGTTTATGCTATCGGTAAAAGTCTGGCGACACACCGGAGTATGTATTTATACGTGATCCAATTGTTACATGTGCAGTATTATAGAATTCATGAGTTTCAGTATTACAGAGAACATGCCCAAATTATCTGTTTATATGGTTATGCACTGGCTTGCCATGTAATGTTTGTATTCGATTTCATCTCTAAAAAAGGGCTATGCATGGGACCGATTAATGCAAGCGAAACTGAATCCGATTGAAGACCGTACTGGTTTACTATTATTTACTATTATCAAGAAACGCGGTAAAGTCTCGACGCCAAATATTAAAAGAAAATTAATGTGGCTTCTGTGCGACAATTATTCATTATATTAATCAATGGAAATTTTTATTCACTCACGTATACTTATTAAATTATACACCCGAAAGTACATTGAACCTTAAGGTCCTGTGATAAAAAATAATTGAGTTTGCACACGCAAGAAAAATGTAGTGGCCTTGACCTCTATTAATGTTGCATAATTAATGCAACTATTTTTATGTGACCGCGTAAAACGTAATCCTTCATTTATTTCTCAGTCCCAATTGATTCCCGCGATCATACCTCTTGCGGTGATGAATTCCTATGATAAGTGAATCCTTAGTACAAGGCAGATAAATAATTATCCTAACTACCATACGGAATTAATTAATTTATTAGAAGAAGAGAAGAGAATTTATTAGAATTAAATTTTATGAAGGTTAAATATTTTCGAGATATGTCGGATTCTATTGGCATAAAGCGCAAGCAAATCGATTGAGCCTTCTCAAGTTTAATGTGGACATACAAACAGACTCTAGTCATTTGATATTGTAGATGCAGAGAAGATAATAATATATAACGGTAATAATAAAATAAAAAAAATAAAAAGATAATAATAGAGAAAGAGGTTATCTTAGATAATTTTCCAATGAACAAAAATATTGATGCGCGGAGATACGAGATTCTTGATCTGAAACGAGTCCAGACGAGAATTCTGGAAACCAGGTAAGACGAGACTTATCAAAATCACGTGTAGCCAAAATCTCGTTTCGTGTCCTATCACGAAATCAGTAGATGGGTTGATAAAAGCTGTTGTTGGTCTGACATATGCACAGTATTTTTACTAGGCTAATTGGTTGGAATTTCGGAGTTGCGGACAGATTGTAGTGATAATTAAGTTTTTAATCCGTCGAGTATTACAACTGCACTGTACTTAATGATAAGCTTCTAATTTGAGTAAACATCAGAATTGTCTATCTGTTTTTGTTTTAAATTTATTTAGCAGTTATGTATTTAGCTTTCTTTGAATTCCTTATAGATTTTATCCTTCTGAGGTCTGCATTTTTTCTGATACCATATTTTTTTAAGTACTTTTAATTGGGGCTTCTGTTTTGAATATTAAAATGAAGATTTACTCAACAATAGCTTTTTAATATCAAATTGTCAACATTGGTCACACATTGGCACTACAACATTAAATATTGCATTGGCGATCACCTGAATGATTTGCTTGGGGATCATAGGACATTTTTACGTGATTAATTGATGTGGAACTCCTTTAATTGCTGGCATTACTGTAACCTGTGACGAACACCAAGTCAGCTGAAGGTGATAAAAGTAAATTGGCGCTACTGTGCAACCACAAAAAAGTGAAATATCCCTTTTTTCCCCTCAACTTCATCGGTGCAGTTTTTGTTGCTCGTTTGTATTTGGCACCGATTTCAGGATCAACTTCTGGGTCAAATTGCTATTGCAAAATCAAATGCTCTTTGTAAAAAGACTCTGTCTGATCCGAGAATAGGAATAGGGATAACTTTAACCCTTGGAGTAAATGTGATTGCTGTATTTACTCGAAGTAATAATATTATCTGGGCTCGTTCTTTTAATGCATATTTTAGAACGTATGTTTAATCACCTTGAATTTTGAAGAAAAATGAAAAATCATTTTTTCTCTTGTAAAGTAAACATCACATTTACCCCAAGTGTCATATTTGCCTATGTTAACCCTATGCTAATTTTGACAGTATATTTTAAAAATATAAATTTTCTAGTAACTTCTCTGCAAAATCTTCAAATGAAAAATCTTATCCTTAGATGAAATGGAGTCTTTCAACAAAAAGAAGTGGACCTTGCAAAACTGGACAAAATTGGTCCAGTGGTGCAACCTGACTTCAGCGACAAGTACAAAATAAAAAGATATTCGCAACAATTTACTTGGTTATCAAAAAATTCTACCTGCGATAATGTTTCACTTTAAGTGCTTGCCTAATTGTATTTTCTATTGAGTTAAAAAACTTCATATGTGCAATTGCAGCACCTTTTATTTTTCGATGACTTGGTTCCCGTAAAGGGAGTTTTAATAAGAAACCACAGTTATGAGAATAGTCATCATAGACTCTTACCATAAAGTTTGTCAGCCTATCACGATTTCTCTGAGTGTTTATGCCGTCAGCAATGTTATTTCCTTTCGTCTTCCGGTGGCCAGTAGTTTTCTCTGTGACCCATGGCTGGAGGAACCTGAGAGAGTCTATTGAATCATACTTCAATATTTTTCTGAAGCATTCATGCGACAGTATCAAGCGATGTAACGTGTTTAACTGGTCGTAAAGCTGGTCGGCACCGGAATACGAATGTCGTCCTACGTTTCTGGTCTTGAAAAGGGAAGTCTAACATCGCTCCGATTCCACAGCCGGATGCTTTCTGTATGGTCAATCTTCGGCACGTAGCATATTTCTTTATCTACTTTTTTCGAAATATCGAAGCTCGAGGACCCTAATCGAACCCTAGTCGATTCACCTGCAGTAAATATGGGATGGACGTGATAAACATTTTTCTCTGCGCGAATTGATACTTTCGCAGACGAAATGTGATTTCGCGTAAATCCTCAGCGCCTTTGTACGCATACGGAATTCATGAAATCCAGATATTTAAGACATATTTTTTTGTCTCACGCATTTTGGTGTAGATTTATCGTGGAATGAAAATGTATGTTACTTTTACCCCTGGGTAAATTTCTCCTAGTTGGCGCAACAAAGTAAATATTAATTCCCTCCATTTGAGAGCAGATTGCGCTGTCCAGGGGTATGGTCAAGGAGTATGTGTATGCATGATTTGTTGCTTTCAAATACATTTTGAAAAAAACGACGCAGCCTTTTAAATACGAAAATCACATAATTTATTTATACAATGAATTAAAAGGTCATGAGTAATTATTAGAATAATTTTTACCGACGCATAAATATAATTTACGTTGAATATGTTTAGTTAAGTTTTATAAACTTTTGATTTACTACCTCTGCTGAAGGGTACCTACGATCTTTGAGGCTGGAAGATGAACTTAAAATAAGAATCCTATCCGTTTGTGTGAGATCACTGAATAATCCAAAAAAATAAAAAAAAGGATGCAGAGTAGAACCTTGCACATTGCTTCCTCATTATTTTTCGCTTTTTACAAAGCTACCTCTATGAGGAAGTACGTAATTTAATTTTGGCTTCCACATAGAGGAAGCTTTGTACAAAGCGAAAAATAATGAGGAAGCAATGTGCAAGGTTCTACGTTGCATCCTTGCTGTGTAAATTTTCATCTCGATTCGTCACGCCGTTCGAGAGTTATGAGCAATTCTATTTTGGGACAAGCGGTCATTATAAATTTAAAAAAATAAAAATTATATGTGAAGCAATGTGTAAAGTTCTACTTTGCATTCTTATTTCCATTGAGTACAAACTTTTGTCTCGCATTATCAACTTTTGCTGATGTTAGAGCAAAAATCGTTTTTTTTTTGTAAATTTCAAAATGTCGTAAAATCTGAACCGCTTTACCGTTCATCGTCAAATTTGGTACGTGGCATAGCTGCATGTTCCTTTTCGTCTGTAAAACATTTCAGTTAAATTGGTGAAATTCGACGTGATTTATAAAAAAAATGATGGTTGTCGAAACATTCAAACATCTATAAAATCTGAACCGCTTTACCGATTTTGCCCAAATGCAATGCCAAATAACATTGAACGTATATTTATTTATAAAAAACTATTTAGCAAAATCGTCTAATTTTTACGAAAGTTAAAGCGCCCACGCCCTTTTTTCAAAAAATTAAAAGTACCATAAAATCAAAATGGCTGATTTTTTTTTTCAAAAATCTCAACATTCAAAGCGGGGCAACTACTCCACTTGCGTGCCAAATTTGAGCCATATCGCTCGAACGGTTACTGAGTAATAGTTCATCGAATTTTCGGAACCCAAGACACACACACACACACACGGACATTTCTAAATCACTTTTCTCGACGTTTTGGACAATTCTAAGCATACTGGCATGAAAATCGCGAAAAAAAAAATTTTCATGAGAACAAAGCTTCCTCTATGATGAAGCAAAATTGATTAAAAATTTGTTGGTACTTATTATTGAAAAATGTTTATTTTATGTTGTTATAAATAGGGATTATGTCTATCTCAACATAAGAGTTACATGCATTTTTTACATATTGTAAACATATGAAAAATGTATGTAGATGGACTTAGCCAATCTTAGAACCCCTACCAATGAAAAAAGATTTTCAAACTTTTCCTCGTATGTACTAAATAATGCATAAAATATACATTTATTTCAGTTGTGTTTAGACTCCATACGAGCTATTTATTGCTTAGTTTGTCACCAGGTTGTTTTGGAACATGGGGATAAAACACTCAGTCTTCGATAAATGACTTACTTACCCCAACATACATATTTGCGGTGGTATCTTTGGAATGATACACATATTTTTTGCATATACCAACATAAATTTCCATATACAATAATAGAAAAGCGACGCGCATTTTCTTCCATCACATTAGCGTGCTAATCGCTTCCCAATAAACTAGGTAGCAAATAAACAATATCAGCTCACCGAAGCGTATCACTGAATACAGAGTAATAGAGTATAAATACTCTGAGCGATATAAATTCGTCATATTGACCAACGTTTCCACAAAATTACGGGATATATTTGATACATTCTAAATTAGTTTACATCTCGTTAGTTATTAGAAGAGAAAAATCGTCGTGTGAAGGCCGCATTCATTTTCTTTTAAAAACGACTTTGTTAGGTTAACGAAAAAAGTAGTTGGCCCCAATCAAGCGAATTAGTGCTCTGAAAGACAGACGATTTCTTGGTTAGGTCAACTATTTTCAGGTGGTTGGCTCTGATCGTTGCTCGAACTAAATAGTTAGTTGCGTCGACTACAACTGTGGCGCCAACTATTTTAGTTGGAACCCGAATAAAATTCGTTGTGTGACCGATTTAAGTCAACTAAGTCGGAATGGTAAATGTGACTAATGCCAGGTCGTTACACCGACCAACCAGATGGTTGTGGCAACAAATTTTCTCTCAACTAATAAATAGTTAGTTGGCCGAACGAAGCCGTTTTTTCCGTGTACCGCGTTTCTTCATAGCGATACTGTATTGATAGTATCACGTTTACGACCTTCCGTGCTTACATTTTTTTGAATGTAACAGAAATTCAGATGTGCAGTAGAATCTCTTAATTAGCGATAACAGCATTGTCATCTGCAGGCTTCTAAGTATCCACGACCGAGGAAAAACAACATACACTGCTCGTCTAATTGATAATGTGCTGCATCGACCAACATGTAAAATTATTGGACGTAAAGCCCTCTTACCTTTATTTCTGGTACACATTGTCTTTTGTTATGCCTCGACCGCAGTTGCTGTTCAGTTAAATCTGATATCGCCGTATTTATTGTTAGCATCTTCCCTATTCACCCTTTTGGTGAACATTTATCTGTATTCAGCAGTGTTTCATAATAACTGTCAAGGTTACGATGGGAAAAATAAATAGCCTCCTGTTAGCATCTCGTTAATTAAATACTATCGTTGCCAACAACTCGGAATAAGTGAGTTATGGAAGTACGACTGGTCTGCGTTACGCGTTTTTCAAACTAACGACCGGTCACCAACCGATCAGATTTCGTTTGATGCAACGTCGAATCATTCGAGTTAGCTTTATAGCTTCATGCACAAGTGCTCTCTACATGTGTATACATATTTCTGTACATACGAGGTTGTTACCGAGATACGTTTACATATCGTGTAGTGGGATATAGTTCAACGGGAACTTGAAATTTCAAAACTGTGCTGTATATCACACGTACCTGTGTCAGTCCGGCACGAATCAGAATCAATGTAACGTATGATACACCGCGGGCGTGTACTACGTTGGTAGCAAACAATATGTATTTGTGCCCTTTAGCGAATTTACGTGATATTTCGTAGATAGCAAACCGTTGTATTCGACTAAACGGCCAGTCATACCTATTATGTCCCTACGAAAGCATATTTCTACAAAGAAAAATGTCCAGTGTAATTTTTTAATGAGAAACACCACCGCATTAATGTATCTTTCGTCGCGCTTCGCTAATAACCTCGTTATTTTTCATTCGAACGTCAGAGCCAACGAAAACATGTCGGAATTGCGTAAGCATGTAAACCGGCCGACAGTTTTATATTAAAAATTATTATCTTTAAATATCCTATTCATTAGATTAGATTATGCCGGTAAATGGCTCAAACTATATATATATATTATAAGTGTCAATATATTTTCGATATAGGATCACAATTGACGTTATTGAATAACCTTCCGCAAAAATTGAGATAGCGAGTCCAAATTTTCCAGGTAAACGACATAATATTTAGTGATATTCGATATAAAATTTAGTGAAAATCGATACAAGTGTTTGGATTTTATAAGAATTAGAAATTCTCTTTATTATTTTTTATACGAATTTTCAGTCTTTATAAAACTTCGTCTTTGGGGAAGCCAAAATCGATAAACATACTTCATCATAGAGATCCTTGTAAGAAGTGAATTTGTAATAAAAATCGTTACATATTGCTATATTACATTATATTAAAATCGTTATATAATTAGTCCACGCCAATAGGCTACTTCCAGCGACTGTTCACCTAAAGCTCCGCAACTTTGAGCAAAGGTTACTAAAAAAACTGGTACATATACATATATATATTATTAAATTCGTTTTTCATTCTTCTAACTAGCTAAACTCCAATGTCATTGACTGAACATACTTTTTCAACAGTAATCAACAGAACTCCTTTTAAGAAACCTGGGCTCGGGATACATGACATGTCAATTTCACTAGTAGGTGTGAAGGACCTAAGTTCAATCAAGTTGACCAATTTCCCTTGGCAATTACATAGGACACGAGGAAACATGGTTACGATCAGCACTCGAGCGTATGATGGCCGTACCGTTAGGGTTGTCACCGCAGAGCATCTCGTTACACAAGCAATCGTTCGATGGTTCAGGATCCTACGTCTCATTGACGTCACTATTACGATCTTAGTCTCGTCAATAGCGACAAGCTTTAATTATTTCATTTATTATTTAATTATTTCAAACGACGACACTATCGGATTGTCACGGAATTTTCTTTCTCCCAAGACAGAAATCTCGCTATCCACTAAATCTATTAAGATATCATTTTTCTTATAATTGTCTGTTCTTAATTGGAAAGCTCTGAATTCTTAGTTAACGAAGTGTAACGAGGGTTCCTGCGGTGAAAATGGATTTATAAAAAGAGCAATAAGAGGTTTACAGCAAAAAGATGCCGTCGTCGAAGTACCCGCAGCCGTGGTCATTAAATTGGCACTCGGCTTTACTTTGTAATCGAGTAAACTACATTATTGGAGGCAGGGAAATCTTTTTTTTTTCTTTCTTGCCCGTTCCCGATGCTTCGGGGCTAGATTTTATTATTCTTAGATTGATGCTTGAGCACTTTGTTACCACCATCGCGCCCCCGCAGTCTGAAAGCGTCAAACAGGTCAGGTTTAAAGGATGATTGAAATATATACATAGCTGGTTTTTTTTCCTAGGCGGCTGCTCGGCATTTGGACATTCCTGTTTCGGTGGACATGGAAAAAGGTCGGATCCTGAAGGGCAGAAGGAGAGTCTCGAGGTTGACCCGCCGAGCCTTAATGATGAGGCTTGGGATTCGAGTAACGACATCATGAGACTCGCTCTCAGCAGTGAGGAAATTCAACAGCTACAGGACTTTGTGGAGTGCAGGAATCGTGCCATTGAATTGTCACGACGTACAAGAACCCAACCGAAATATATGCCCCTTCTTATAGGGAAATGGGTATGTCTGGATATTTTAGTAAATATAAGGTGAACTCCAGCATTGTACTTGCAGACTTTTAAAAATAATGATGTGCTTATTTTTTTTGCATTTCAGCTTACTTCCTATCGCCGCCCTTACAACGCCCAATCAGATGCAAATGATAAATAAGATGATCATACCACACTTCGCACTTCCCTGTACCCGCTAAGATAATGATATTTAAATGAGAAAAAATTTGATGGAATAAATGCATTACGATTACTGTCGTATCTGTTCGGTTTTTCCAGCTCATCTACGCCTATGTCGATCAATACATTGATATAACAATACCACTATGAAGAAATCTAAGAAAATGTTATACGAAATATAATGTTAGATGAAAAAAATAGGAATCTTTGTTCAACATCAAATCTTCATGATAAAAGAAATCGAGAAATTATAATATTATGCCAGTATAAAAAAAACTGTATGTATTTGCTTTAAATACTATTCGTTTGAAGCACATAAAATATGCTCGGGTCGGCCTGATGGACGAATTATTAAGCCGATGTTTAATTATATTTTATCTTACACATTTTTATATATTTTTTTATAATTGTAATGAATCTAATACTAATTTTACCAATAGTTATGGTAACAGTGACGAAAAATGAAAAATGAACACTCGTCCTATGCATGCTCGTTTTGTTTTGGGAATTACTTCAATATCGGTTAAAATGCTTTTATTTTTGGTGAAAAAATCTTATTAAAATCTTTTACGATTACATGTTCAGATCAGTGTTCTGATCATATACTTGTAGTCGGAACATTCTTCCAAAAAATTATATACAATTTGAAACCGCGTTCTCACTACGCTCTCACTTGTGGTTTCTAGATTCCATTTGACGAATATTTTTTCATTCACTTTTTTTTCCCATCAGAGCCCGGATCTTGAGCGCTTCACTGCGTTAACTTATGGTAAAGTTACTGTCACTTTTCATTCAAATTCTGCTCCAAAATTTCACTTTAAAAAAATCATTTTTAAAATTAATATACTTATATTGGAAGTACCACATGCATAAACTGTGTATTAAATTTCACGAACATTTATATTGAATTTTTACATGAACGGTATTGGAAAAAATGTTGCGTTCGATAATATTAAGACATAATTATTTCTGGTTTTCTATTGCTGCAAGATATTTTTCGATGAATATGTTTGAAAATTCATATAAATGGTATTGAAAAACAATGTAATATTCAATAATATTACCGCACGACTTCTTTGCAAACTATATTTGCAAAGTGGTATCTTAAAATTCAAGCACATATGCGTTGGAAATTTAAAACGGGCTTAAAAACAATTTAAAAAAATCGAACTATTACTCGGGCATTATTTTTTCAGACATATTATGTCATCAGAAATTGTTAGGTATTGGTTTTCGCCAAAGGAAATTGTTCGCTTACTGCGAGGTTTGAACCTACGACCTACCTACCTAACTACGCACGCACGCTACCAAGTACGCTATCAACAACTTAGTAACTTTAGATACCTAAATGGCATTAGAGTTGTACAACTATTATTCTCTCAAGCATACTTATAATTGACATAACAAAATGTTCAATTCATTGCAATCAGAGTATGAAGTGTGTTTGGAAATATTTCCAAGTGAACATAACATTTGGATGAACAGAACCTTTGTGTCATGAAGAGAGGCTCAGGTGCCCGGATTTTGGAAAAAATTATATCCACAGCCTGTGAAGGTCTCGCCTCAATACATTAAATTTGCAGTCTCTTTTCACAGTGTATAATAGCGTATAATATTGTGGTCAATTTCAAATTTAACGAAATAATTCGTAAGATAAATATAAATATACACTGCTAGAAAAGACTGGAAGTTTTTATGCATAAACTCGTAATCGAAATTTAATATACAATTGTGGTATAAATCCATGTTCTTTTCCAGTAAAAAGAACGCAAATTATTAAAATTCAAGTACTTCTACTGTAAAATTAAAGTAAATTATTGTATGTACTCTACTATACATTATATTTACATTGCACTTACATATTAAATTTAATATACTAGTTTATGCATAAAAACTTCTAGTAAAAGTACATTAAATTTCAAGTGAATTTTTTTAGAGTGTATATAAATTTCACTCAGGCACTAAAATTCCAAAAATGCATGTTGATTTTCATGTACTAATTTAGTAAAGAATGATTTAATAATCATGTGTTGCAATTTCCAATTACCGGATTATCGAAATTCATTTATCTGTATTAAATTTACTATGCAAACATATTAATTGCGATTTCCTATACCGAGTTTTACAAAATTCATAGACGTTTGTATCGGAAAAAACGCGAACATTTTTACAGTGTTAACAAAGCTTTCACCTAACATGGCTTATTTTGACCAGAGATTATACCAACTATTAAGATAATTTCTGATCGTTTTGTTGAGATTTGGAGCAGAATTTTAATAAAGTTTGATTGTGTACTTTATCATAAGTTAACATAGTGAGGAGTTCAGGATCCAGATCCAGGTTGTTTTTACTAGATTTTTTATTGTATACTGTAATAAATTACGTAGGCAGATATCATCATTAGAGCCGTGCAGTAAAACTCAACGCGATTCAATTGCTTTCTGGACTTTGAATGTTTTTTCTGCCGGTGAATTTAGAAAAAAAAGTCGACCTAACATCGATGAAGCTTTTAAAAAGCTTAATTTAATGTACTTATGTCATCAATTGCCTTCTCCCTTCGACGCGTGATAGCAATAGACGACGAAAAGTTTCAATCGATTTTAGGTCGATTTTATGTATAGCGTTGTTTTTGGGTCAGTAAAAAAAGTGGTGTAGGAAACCACGTTTTTCTAAGTCTGACGGAAGGGCAATAATTTTACAACGAATACCATTTTTATTCTATGTTCCGCATAGAAAAAATGTGGACAGAGACCCTCATATGCGATTTTTTTCTCAGTCCACTAGCAGCAAAAATATTCTAAGGGCAGAAAATAATTGAATCGCGTCGAGTTTTTCGAGCGGCTTACGATCTTGCCATGGGAATCGTTGCGAACTCCATGGCCCTACTCATCATCATCTGTCAAAAATAAAACAAAGATATTCGCGTATGTGTCATCGACCGCCACTCTACATCTCTATTCCGACTGTCGATTACTGTAGTACTTACCATGTCCGTGCCTAAATCTCCCTTGTATCAGCCGCGATAACCTGAGTCAAAGTACTCACTGTGAGTAATGTGAAATTTCGGAATCTTCGAGTACCTGTCCAAAGTATATATCTATTCCTAACTCCCGCCTAGTCGAGAAGCGACCGCACGTATTGTACTTACTTGAACTCTTAGGATCGTTGATCCAATGACAAAGTATTGAACTCAGGATTTTATAGATCCTCTTTGTCCTTACGGAGTAAACGCAGTTTGAGCTGTGAACCGACGGAGTTTATGTGGAAGAAGTGACAAGTGTGTAAGAACGACGGTCTTGCGCCAAGGGTAGCATCGGGTTAACCCAGGTACGAAACTCTGTTCTCACCTTAGAGCCAACCCTCACGGATCCGAAATGATTTCTGCTCAGTCATTTTGAAGTTATTCGCGATTCATTGACCGGTCGTGGTCATTCACGAGTCAAAATTTCGTTATTGCCTAGTCAACTGACTGAATAGTGACTCCAGTGTCACTTAAATATGACAAGTCATAATGTTCATTTTTGTAACCAGTTAATGACCAAATTTGAAGTTGTTTTTTGGTAGCTTACACGGAGAGACAGGATCTGATACTTTTTGCCACATTTTTTAGTAAACAGTAGCGTAAAACCCTGGTACAGGGGAGCCATGACTCCAGCTATCGAGAACTACGAGAACTACGAGAATTTTTACCACAAAATATGGTAAAAAATTGTATGTATATGGTAGAAATTCTCACAGTCTCGGACTTTCCGCCAGGTGGTGGCTATGGCTTCCTAATACCAGGAGCGTTTGATAATTTTTACTACAGCGTCTCGTAAATTTGATCAGATCCTTCTCTCTGTGTGTGGGTAGATTTTCGACCATGTAACTGAGATCGGACCCAGGAATGACTGTTGGTACAGTTTCAAGTCAATTTCAGGTATCATTCGAGTAACTTTTCGGTAAAATAACTGAAAAATCAATTAAAACTTACTTAAAAATCACTGGTAGTTGACCCCCCCGAAAATCGGTTACCATTCAGTCGTCCACTAGTACATTTATCGAGCATAATGACTTCACCCAAAAAAATTGATGGTGAATTCAACTATACACATGTTTCCCTGAGACAACTATGTTTTTATGGTTGCTGTAACAATAAATAAAGTATCTAGCAACTAAATTGTGGCACGTTTCATTATTTTGATAGTAGAACTCACTATATTTAGCAAGTTGTCGCATTTATATTTCTCAGTGTTCATTTATTAGTCATTTATTGGTGATCTCGGATCCGTCAGGGAAGCTACCAAAGTCGAGACCGAATTACGCAACGTACACTAATGCGAGGCAGAGTAGAAAATCTCCATAAAATTTACGATTCGTGGATGTGAATCGATCCGTCATTCAAAATTATCAAGAGTCGCAGCAGCGACTAGGCGCCAAGTTAAAAAAGAAAGTTAATGTTGCCTTCACAGGAGGATTTTATATTAATTCCTGTCTGGTGAGCCCACACTAGGAGAAATTGAGATGATCCTGGTAACTATTCCATGACAATTATGCTTTACTAGTCCAGGTGACTATTTTCGTAGACACATTAACTCTCTTTACTGTTAATGTAACTACGAAAATAGTCTCCTGGACTAATAAAATATAATTATCATTGAATAGTTACCAGGATCATCTCAATTTCTCGCCGTGTACTATGAACATCTTTTCCGATATGGCCGTATTCGTTCACTGAGAGTTAAGCATATCGTTGATTTAACGATTTCACATGATAAAACGAATATAGGAGCCCTCGCAATGTTTTATCGTTGAAGCGATGATAATATAGTTCAATAAACGATACTTGCAAGGTTATTTGAATTAAACGTTGAAATCGTATATGCAACGAAAGGGCATATTTGAATCTATTGTCATTTTGATGATTGCTAGTATAATTATTTTTGCTATAACCATAAAATAGAGACGTTCCTCCTGGGTATTTATGGTTCATCCAATTATTTTCTTATATTTGCTATAACCATAAAATATAGACGTTCCTCCTGGGAATTATAGTTTATAGTTAGATTATCATCGGTCTAACTATTTCTTTTAAATACCAGATTTTTAAATACTGAGAGAACTCAGTGCTGCTAATACATTCTTAAATTATGGAATAATCACACGAGTACCAACTTGGGGTTGTTTCGTGTGATCAGAAAATGAAAGGCCTCGGGGGTTAAGAACGTCACGTTATAATGTATTGTTGTATACATCTCGTATGGATTGATTCGTGAAAGTGGACCCGTTATTACGCAGCCTATATTTGTATGTGGTCAATCTCGTGGAAAACAGGATATCAAAAGTCTTTGATATCTTTCCGCTTCATTTTTAAGGAAATTAGATCGATTCATCTCCATAAACCATCGTTGACCCTGCTTATGATTCAGCTCCATCAACGACATTGCAACTTCAGTAAAATTTCCCCTTCTGCCCTGATCATCGCAGTGAAGCACCTCAAAAGTACCTCGGAGTCAAAACCTCAAGATAAATCTCGAGACTATACATGTATTTTTTTCCATTGACCTGAAAGTGCTTGCCTTCACGGAGAAAACGGGTTAGTTGGAAAAACTAACCTTTTGATGCTTGGAGCGTCTAATGGAGTTTGGTTGTCATTACCAATCGGTTGGTTGGCACTAGCAATCGGTTGGTTGGCGCCACCAATCGGTTGGTTGGCACTACCAATCGGTTGGTTGGCGCTACCAATCGGTTGGCTGACATCAAACGGTTAGTTGGCATTACCAATCGGTTGGTTCTGATACGCAATAACTTGCTAATGCCATATTTTACCATACCTGTTGGTTGGCACGTACCAATTCCGTAGTTCCTACAACTATACCCTTTTCTCCGTGTTCTCAATTTATCAGTAGATAAATTTGAACATCAATAATAACATCCCGAATAGAAATTTGAAACGTTACATCAGGTGTGAGTCTGGTGCTGCTAAGGCCCTATCAGGCCTTTTTCATCGCCCAGTCAGGGCCTGATTTGTCATGTAATGCTAAAAATTTCTGCTCAGGATCATCCTCGCGGGTTTCTAGTCATAATTCAAAGACTGTTGTTGAGGTTTTTTTTACGTGTTAAAGCTCGAGTCTATTTCTCGTGGTATAAGTAAAACGTAATGTTTGCTTGATCTCTCATGAAAAGACCTCTTATTCACGCGATTATTACTGTGAGAGTCATAAATCTCTTAGAGCTTATATTTCTCTAAATATTTATGTAACTCATGCTTTTAATTCCTGAAATTGTGCTCTCACAAGCTACGATCGAGATAAATTTACCGCGTTGATTTTTGCAGTGTATTCATGATTAGCCTTAGAGCTTAATGATCGACAATTTATTGTGCAGTGATATGCTGAGGTACACTTGAGATTTCCTATATGATTTAGGGGCGTTTTTTCTTGTTTATTATCGATTTTTTGTTGTGAATTAATGAATATCTCTATCATTTATCAGAAGTTAGTGTGTGCTAGGTATTAATTATATCTCCTTAATACTTTCTCGGTTGATCGTCGTGGAGTTTTGCTGTTTTGATACTTTTTTCTGATAGAATTTTTTTGATAACGTGTGCCAACGAAAATTATCGATAGATGTGTGTAAATTATATCGGCTGTTGAGTGGGAGCTTATTTGCTGATAGCGAAAGTTGCATTTCGCTAGTTCTGTATAAGATTGGTCATTATATATCAACAGAGATAGAAACAATATAAGATTTTCCCCTCGAGCCTGAAAAAAGAAAAATTTGATGTGTCTTTTAAACCCTTGACTGGCCAAATAATAAATATACCAGACCCACGCTTGGCAATTACTAACCATTATGGAGCCTGCTTTTTCTTTTTTTTCTCGCGCTTTGTTATTGCCTCTCAGAAATTCCCGATATCTAGCCTTACATTTTCACCAGTATTTTTCGCTTCTCCAAACTTATTGTTTTACAAATATTTGTATATTGAATACAATTGTATGAATATAATTTTATGTTAAAGAAAGATAAGAAATTCTCTAAATAAAAAATGATTACAATATGTTCTTTTTCTGTGGTGTTTCTGTAATTATATTTTCACCGACTACCGGTAATATGTTCTTGTTGGCTAAATGAATTACGGGTAAAAAATACTTTCAGCCAAACATACCTGTCGGTTGGATAATTGGTCGATCAAACATAAGTATATACTAGTCGTTTAAATGATTTTTGTCTTAAATACTTTTTTTTTAGTTCATGGAGAAAGCAAACAGATGTGTAGGTACAAAGGCGATAATCTAAAAAAAAAGTATTAATGCATAATTTCTTGAGTTTCTGTCTTCTTTGCCTGGATTAGAAGATGATCAGGGTCATTAATTTGATACACAACTGTAAAGATGCTTTATTTTTTACTTATGCAGGTTGTCACTGTTTCTTTTCAACGGACAGAATGTTATTCATAGCGTGATTATACATATTTAAAAACAAAAAATGGAATACGTTTCATTGTATCATTATCAGTCAAGATTTTTCGTAGAAATACCAAACATATTTGAAAACGGTACGGATTATCCTAGATACTTTCTCTACTTTCGAAATCATCCAGCGGATAAATAAGATTCCACAGTGGTAAGTGCGTTGTTAGCGTCCGGCGGGCCTTCGAGTTAAGTACGAGTTAAGCATTTTGAGCTGCCATTACTCGGATGGGTGACCGCGATATAGCTTTGCGCTGGCAGGCGCATCGAATCGTGGAGCACGAGATTATTTTTTCGAAGAAAGATTATAGTCTTTGCAGATACAAGTCTTCGTTAAAATAGTCTACTGTATATGGTACAGCTTTTTGCAGTTTACTTTTGCATTACATTACATATTGCATTCACACTGAATAAAAAATGTAATTGCGTCGCCTCAATAAATGATCATGGACGTTTAGATAAACATTAGGTTGGCATAATTAAACGATTTATTTAATTTGTACATATTTACTCCACACGGGAAAACCAAGTTATTTGTTAGGTTACCAATTTCTTAGTTGGACTAACCAAGTCACTTGGTTGTTCCAACCAAGCCTTTTTTTCCGTGCAGCCAACGGCAATATTTTTGAGAAAATCAAGATTTTTGCTTTAACTCAATATCTGTTTTAATGCCCATGACCGTTGATTTAGTCGATGCAACAACATTTTTTTTCTCAAAGCAAAGTTGTTCTAAGGCGGCTTAGGACAAATTTAGGGGAGGTAGTTCCAAAGAAAAACGTACCCCGTCCGATAGAACAAATATATAAGACTAAAGAACGTTAAGTAATTACCCTGAGACCTTGCAAAATTTGGTATTGACTTGATTGACAAACCAGCGAGCCCGGAAACGGAAAGTTCCAGCCTAGCACTGTCCGTCTCGTGCTCGAAGTTTAATAAATGTCTCGCTATAACTGTTTTTCATCCAAGTACCTCGAAGTGGTATAATATCGTATTTAAAGTATAATTCTATAATAAATAGGAAATATTTCAAAATGTTGTGCAGCGGCTCATGGGGCTCCGGAAGATTTCGACGCGACGTCCAGTCTAAATGATTGTCTGAAATTTTTCATGTGGCTTTTTCTTCAACGAGAATTTCATCCACCAAAAAAATTATACTAAGACAAATTTTCACAAAATAGGTTACTAAAATCTGGATTTAATCAGTGGCCACTTCGTCTTTAGAGAATTCCATTATTTAAGCTTGTCGTCGGATGAATCGGTCTGAAACACGAAAAAGCATTCGAGGACTATTAATTGTGCCTGTTCTTTTATTTATTTACGATAATTTGAAAGACCGTTTTCCTCTCTGATTGCTAATTACCAATTTACAAGAAAGATAAATACATACACGGAAAGAAATGTTTGGTTGTGGCAACTACGTTTTCGATTTGCTGTACACAATGTCTAAAAAATTAGTTGCCTCAACCATATCGAATAGTAACCTCAATTATTCACGATTAGTTCTCGATTGGATTAGTTAGGTTATCTAATCCAATCGTTGGGACTACCACTCGAATAGTTGGGACTACCATTCGAATCGTCGGTATTATCATTCGAATCGTCGGTATTACCATTCGAATCGTTGGTATTACCATTTGAGTTGTAAGATAAATAGAATAATCGATTGGTTGTGTCAACTCATTTCTTGATTATGGCAACTAATCTTTTTTTCCGTGTATGCGTCACCAATTGTTTTTGCTTACCAATTTATACCAAACAACTTTCAAACTATTATCTAATTTTTTTAAATTGTTGTCGTGCTAAACTCATTATGAATATTCATTTTAATTATTGAGTTATTGAATTACCAATATTTTTAATAGTTTGAGTCTGCGTGCGCTCCTGGGACGATTGTTGTAATCTCGATGCGATGGTACGAATAATATCTCGCTCGTTTCTGCATTAGGTTCAGCGATCTTCGTTAGATCAAAAGGTTCATCGAATTCTTTGCTGTCTTCGTTGCTTTCAATCGAGACTTTTACTCTGTCCAGGTTAGTCTTCACTTTTTGATCTCTATAATTGAAATAAAAAGTGTTAAGTAGTTTGTTCCAAGAATATACAACATATGCATTAACCCTATAACAGCCGTAGAATATTTACTACATTCGCGGAATACATAGTTATTTTTCAAAACATCTTTTTCCATTTCAATCCAAAAATACTGTAAAAAATAATCTTAATAGGACACCATCGTTCATTTCCATTTAGCGAAAGAATATCACAATTCGGTAAACAAATAAAAATTTACATTTTTCGAAAGAATATTTTTACTATTTCGATCAGCAATTTCTTTCACGAATGATGGACCCTTCGTTCTAATAAAAAAATTTCAACACGAAAGCCGTTCGGCTGTTAAAGCGTTATATATGCATAAAGTCGTTATGCAAAAAAAATAATATACACGGAAAGAAAGGCTTGGTTGAAACAACCAAGTGCTATGGTTATATATGCGCCAGACAATTAATTGGTTAGACCGACCAATTTCTTGGTTAGGCTACCAATTCCTTGGTTAGGCTACCAATTTCTTGGTTAGGCTACAAATTTCTTAGTTAGACTAACCAAGTGACTTGGTAAGCTAACCAAGTGACTTGGTAAGCTAACCAAGTGACTTGGTAAGCTAACCAAGTGACTTGGTTAGACCAACCAAGAAATTGGTAGCCTAACAGATTACTTGATTGGTCTAAACAATTAATTGTCTGGCGCATATAACCGACTAGAAATTCAGTTATGGGGAATATCAGGGCCGCACCTGGTAACCGGATTCTAAATCCAAGGCCCCTGTCTGGCTACCTTATACGGCCCTGATTGGAAATGTAACGCTTTGGCACATCCGGGCCAGGTCAAGTTTACCGCATAAGGACCTGATAAAAATAACCATTTAAGGGCCTGATAAAGATTGCAAACTAAGGGCCTGATAAATATAATCATTGATATAAATACATATACTTATCTTTATATTAAATTAAAAAATTAATTATTAATTTTAGGGCATTAATCAACAATAATATTCTATTAATATTACAAAAAAAAAAAACAATTCGTCTTCAGATACGGTTTTTCGTAACTTCATTCGAGAAGTGATGGACGCGGGATTTGAACCTAAGACCTACGGGACTTACCTATTTACCTAACTACCCAACCGAGCACGCTAACCACTAGACCAAACCGACTATGTGGATATCTCGTACAGTATTTCCATAATAGTTCAATTTACTATTTATTTAAAATAATAGTTCAGTTTTTAATGTAGCTAGTTACGAATTTGAACTTAAAATTTGTAAATTCAAAATGACGGGTTTAAAATGAAAAACATATTGAATGCGATATTTTTATTTTATAAATGATATTTTTAATTCCACCAATATTTCGATCGGGTCTACCTTATCTATGCCAGATCTGGGCCTGAATATGGAATGCCTTATCAGGTCTACCTTAATATTTCCCGATCTGGCCCTGAATAAGATACACCTTATCAGGTCAACCTTCCCTTTGCCAGATCCGGTCCTATTAAGGTACATCTTATCAGGTCTACCTTATCTATGCCAGATCTGGACCTGAATATCTAATACCTTATCAGGTCAACCTTCCCTATGCCAGATCCGGTCCTAATACGGTACATCTTATCAGGGCAACCTTTCCTATGCCAGATCAGGCCCATATGTGACGGCAGGGCTGCCCTACCAGATTTCTAGTCGGGTATAACCATAGCACTTGGTAGTTTCAACCAAGCCTTTTTTCCGGTGTATATAAAGTGACGATTTGAATCTGATTGCAGAGCGCACCGGAAAATCTCGTTCTTGGTAGAGTCATAGTCGGTGTCCCAGTTCCCTGGCAGAGCGGCAAGTTTTTGCGTTCCGTACCACCTGTCGCTGCTGCGATGTGAGTCGGCGGTTAAAACAGGTGCAGGTACCGTCAGTCGTCCTGTTATCAGACGAGAGAGAATCCAGCGATCTTGGCTGCTCGGTGCATTTCCATCAGTTTCCACTTCCGTGATGAAACTTCCGTCGCTATTTCTATCAATAGCCCGGTGCTGTTGAGCGCTTCGACCGTTGTAACTTCGTTTTCCGTGTGCTGTAACGTAAAGGATTGAATTCTATAGGAACAGAAATGGTTTAATAATCTCTTTTCTGCTTACATATTAATTAAAAGAGCTTTAATATTAAATTGACTTGTCTGACGGTCGGCAACATTGACCGAACCTGTAGTTTAAATCTACAATTAGAGAAACACTATGAAATATGTACAGGAAGTACCAAGACATTTTTTGTTGCGACAACAAAAAATTTGTTGTTTTCTGCAAGCGACTTACTATCATTTCATGATTATTTTTCTGCGTATGCCGTGGTAACCATTAAATTATGACTTTAAGTGAATATTTCGCGGAAAATATTATTTTTATTTAATAATAATTCGTGACATGGCATCTGCCTCTTAGTGACTTATCGGATTTCTCTTTACTTTTCCGCGCATAAGAGGGATTTTTCATTTTTTAAATATTGTGAATTCTTGCGGTCATTCATTATAAGACTTCTGTGATTACTTTATTGCACGTTTAACAATTTTATGAAAAGGATCAGAAGGAAAACGATATTGCTATGGATATATTACATAGTTATTGAAGCAACAAGAGATTTGAAATGGAATTCCATCCTCTGCTGTTTAGCATTTATTAGCACTTATATGCTGCGCGAGGTATTCTTAATTAATCAGTCTTGTATTTGATGTGCATCAGTCGGATTATTTAGATACATGTAAGAACGCGAAATCAATGAGTAACTAAAATATCTCGTGACTCGAAGGACATTTTATGTATAATTTATTTTTGGTTCACTTCGTATGCATTAAGAATGTTGAATTAGCGCTACAAATCAATGCTAAATCTGTGTAATCGTTTCGAAATAACTTTACGCTTTAAATAACAGTACAGAAATCTTTTATACAAACGAAACATTGATAATAATTTTTTTGTAAAGTCTGGATTTTTATCGCATATTTCCTATAAATATATCAACGATTTTCATGTACAATGTGCTTGACTCGTACGGCATGCAACTTTTAGAGTATGATAATAAATAACAAGTATACAAAAGGTGTATTACTCACCTCCCCAACAGGAGTGACCATAACTCAGGCAAGAACCTAAAAACAATCGGCGGAATTTAGGTTAGGCAGTGATTTAAACCCAGTGATGCGAATGACCATCACATTACCGGCATTTACAACTATATAGACGCCGACATTCTATAACTATATAGATAATCGTCATTTCACAATTATACTCCGTCAATAATCTTAATTTAGGAGTTTTTATCAAGATTTCATCATTTTGCGCAGCCTCGGAATGGATAGTTTTAAAATAGAGATGACAGCCCCCCATAATACCGAAATTAAATATTCTGATTTATCTTTTAATATGAAAACTATCAAAATTATCGTTAAACACCGCATCAAAGTTATATTATCGTGAGATAATAAGGCGCGAAATTCTTTAGAACGCAATATTTTTAAATATTTGTTACTTCACTCGGTGAAATAAGGGACGTTTTATGCACGCCTCGCGTGCGTTTTTTAAAGGTTTGTCAATGCTTTTCTATATTTCCCCTGTTTTTATCGAAGACTTTGCGGACCTCAAAATGGGCTGATTTAGCACACTCCCTTAATCATACCAGATAACGATTTTTTTTAATGTGTAAAAATAATATTATTTGAGAGATAGCGTTAAATTCTCCAGAATTTTGTAAATACTTGTGTGGTCACTTTCTGCATAACGATTAAGAACTTCATACTTGAAAAAATTGGTGTCAGAAAGTGACCATAAAAGTATATAAAAATTACATTTTGGAGAATTTAATGCGGCATCTCCAATAGTATAAGCTTTTACACATGATATTTATTATTACTTTGGCAGTTTTTACATTTAAAAACAATGAATCGTAAAAAATCTATCCAGAGACAATAATTTCATCTCGGATTTCAAAACCAGATGGGACTGTTATTTTACATCAGCGTTCAAGTTTGAATACGAACGATGTATTTCAATAAATAGCACAATAGTGTTCGTCAACGTGTAGTCGAGCAGCTTTTTCAACTATCTGAAGAGAATAGATGTTGCTAACGTAGTTATTTTGATATAAACAAAGCTTGCCCGACCCATTAGCCCTACTTTTTCGGTATTTCAGTGCACGACTTGAGAGCACTGAGCTCCAACAAAATTAAGTGCCAGCTATACCCACGAATTCATCTGAATTCAAAAGCCTGGAGGGCCCTCATTCACCGTAACATAATCTCATCTCGTCTTTGTTAGAATTCTCTGTGAATGAATACTTAGTTTCCATACACCTACATCGAAATGCGGAATGTTAAGGATTTCTGAAAAAGAAAAAACGAATACAGCAGTAGAAACTAAAAAAAAATTGCAAGTGTCTACGTGAATAGTTTGGTATCCACGTCATTCGAAACTAGACTCGATAGGAATGTGAAATGATGACAATTACGTAGAGAGTGTTATTAAGCTTGGGCATCCCGCCGTGAAAATCCTCCATTTGTTGTCACGTTGTAACGCAATTTAACTAGCTACTATTGTTTCTTCCGGTATTGTGTTACTACCTCTCGTTGCTTCGTCGATGCGTACACCCGAATCTATTTTAACTGATGGGCGCTTCGGTACGCGTGGGTTTTATTGCACGGTAACGCGAATAACATTTTTCAAATATTAGCTTCCTGTAGCGCCGGAAATTGTTGGGAACCAATTGGTTTTTTAATATCGCCGGGGGTATAGCCTATATTATCATGAAGTTTGAAAATTTTCTCAATAAAATTTGCATTCGGTGCGTTTACTGCTTGCTTTTACGAGGCGTTATAGGACGTCAAAGAGTTTCATCGTCGATACAGTGTGCGGGTCAAAGATGCGCTCGCACAGCTTCTATTATAAACGATATCACAGGTTTTCCTGAAATCTTGAAATATGAAGGCTCTGTGAAGGTACATAAATTCTCGTTGGTCTATCTTCTTTATGGGTTGCGAATGAGTTGTATATAGATGGTCTTAATAGTTCACTATTTTCCTCGGATTTCCCCGCTGAGATATTATTACAACACGCTAACTTTTTTTTCATTCGCCGATCAAGAGATTATTCATTACAGAAGTTATAGTATATAAAGAAGCAGAAAAATTATTAGTGGAAAAGAAGATGATGACCCTGTGCAGGTAATTTTCTTGGGGGGTATGATTTTCGCTATTCCCGTAACAGCGCGTTAAAGGGTGATCGGTGTCTTACAATTTTTTGATAGTCAACGATTTGCCTTCAAACGGTACGTTTAAGGTAGTCTATTCGAAGTACAGTGTGACCCTGCGTGAGATTCGGAGAGAATTGGAATATTGAAATTATTATTATGGTAAGATTAATATTTCCAGCATACGATTGATTTTTTTCAAATTTTTATTCCTTCGAGGTTCTCTCGATTCTGTCTGAATCTCACGCGGGGTCCCACTGTACTATGACAGGACTACTACGTTAATCATTCGTTGGTCGGTATTATCCGTTAATAACCCGATAGTTAAACTTTCACCGATTTCATGACTAAACCCAAAGAAATGGGTTTAATCGATTTATTAAAATTAATAATCCTCATTACATCAGAAAAAAATTCATTTATTTCAAACAAAGCCACTTATACAGATTTCTTTAGGTGTAGTTATACTTCCCACTAGGAAATGATGAAGAAAACATTTTATACTACTTTTGCCAACTTATTCATTTATTAAAAGTTATGCAACCTCAGAAAAATGATAAAATCTTTCAGTACGCGGGGGAGTTAAAATACGGTTGCGTTTGACGCTCCAGCGGACTTTTTACGTTTGTTGCACCTTTTATCCCCTTTGACGTCGCCTGTCTATTGGGGATAAAAGGTGTGAACTTTCAAAGTATGAAGAACACCTACGATGGGACTTCGATATGTTCTCGTTGCACAATGGAGGCTAATATATTTTCTCATTCTTTTCCGTCTGTCGCGCATCGTGCTTGCAACAATATTTCACGACGTTAAGGAGTTAGTGTGTCAAAGGGTAGCTTGTATGCTTTTTTGCACTAACTAAGGGCAATAGAATTGCGGTAGCTTTGCTGTCCTATTGGAAGAATTATTGGATTTCGGAAGTTTTCAGGTGCAAGGTGGACGACGTGGAAAGCATACATCAAACGCTTCAGTGATAACCGAACATATGAAAGGCTTAAGGGATCCCACGGGTGGGAAAGTTTCATACCGAACACATTTGCTTTATTATTTCTTAGGGCTTAAATTCAATATTGAGCACATAAAAATAATGTCCAGCGCAGTCGATCATAGAGCTAGTTTTCCGAAGATGTGCTTTGTTACATCGCTCGAAAAAATTAATTTCCATTATAGTGTTGTCTAAAACAAACATAAGAAAATATTTTTTTTTCAAAATAGTGGGAAAATTGTACTGTTGAAAAAATAATTCTTACATTTTTACATGGACATGCGTTTTTTTTTATTAAATGGAAATGTAGTATGCATTCCACTGTTTGTTATATTATGACATAACCTTTTTAAGGAAATTCTACTAGAGCCCTTTGAAACATTAATAAAAATTGTATTTAAATGTTATGATATGAACTCCAAGCATTTGAAACCTAATTTTATTCTGAATGTGCTTTGCGGATAATCGACAAAAATGGTTACTTCGTACAGCTGAAAAATTCATTTGTCCTATAGGGGAGCTACGGCTACCTTGTGACATCAGCAAACGTGTTGCACTGCAATTATTTCGTGAAGTATATGCGGGTACCTTTCGTCTCAGGCTACACGTGATTTATATGGGGGATTCCACGGGACTTTCGCCACCCCGAAAAAAAAAAATCTCAAATTTTTTCTAAAAATCAGATTCAATGGTGTCTATTGATGGACCAAATTTCAAAATTCTAAAAAAATATTTGACCGGATATGCAAATTTTTCCGTTTTTTATCATTTTTCATTTAATCTGTAATATCTAAGAAACTATTGATCGTATCGAAATCATTAAAAGACGAAAATGTGCATTTTTTTATTGCCAACAAGAAAAAAAATATATTCAAAATTAATTGTTTAATTTCAGGTCACATTTTATGGAAAAAACAACAAAATTATTATTTTTTTATGGTTGGACTTCAGATTTTTTCATCGGACAAATTGCATCGGAATCTTTGAGTGATCGCCGAATTTTGAGTATTTTTTTTTTCATGGGATGGCCAAATGCTGTGACGTTACAGCAATTTGAATGTTTTTAATATATAAAAAAAAATCCATATTCAAAATTAAAATTAATTAAAATGGTTGGACTTCAGATTTTTTTCATCGGACAAATTGCCTCGGAATCTTTGAGTGATCGCCGAATTTTGAGTATTTTTTTTTTCATGGGATGACCCAATGCTGTGACGTTACAGCAATTTGAATGTTTTTAATATATAAAAAAATCCATATTCAAAATTAAAATTAATTAAAATGGTTGGACTTCGGATTTTTCCATCGGACAAATTGCCTCGAAATCTTTGAGTGATCGCCGAATTTTGAGTATTTTTTTCTCATGGGATGGCCCAATGCTGTGGATCTTACAGCAATTTGAATTTTTTAAATGTATTAAAAAAAATGCATATTGCTGTAACGTCACAGAATTAAGCCATCCCATGAAAAAAAAAAATACTCAAAATTCGGCGATCACTCAAAGATTTCGAGGCAATTGGTCCGATGAAAAAATCCGAAGTCCAACTATTTTAATTAATTTTAATTTTGAATATGGATTTTTTAAATATATTATAAACATTCAAATTGCTGTAACGTCACAGCATGGGGCCATCCCATGAAAAAAAAATACTCAAAATTCGGCGATCACTCAAAGATTTCGAGGCAATTGGTCCGATGAAAAAATCCGAAGTCCAACCATTTTAATTAATTTTAATTTTGAATATGGATTTTTTAAATATATTAAAAACATTCAAATTGCTGTAACCTCACAGCATTGGGCCATCCCATGAAAAAAAAAATACTCAAAATTCGGCGATCACTCAAAGATTCCGAGACAATTTGTCCGATGAAAAAATCTGAAGTCCAACCATAAAAAAAAATAATTTTGTTGTTTCTTCCATAAAATGCGACCTGAAATTAAGCAATTAATTTTGAATATATTTTTTTCTTGTTGGCCATAAAAAAATGCACATTTTTGTCTTTTAATGATTTCGATACGATCAATAGTTTCTGAGATATTACAGATTAAATGAAAAACGATAAAAAAACAAAAAAAATTGCATATTCCGGTCAACTATTTTTTTAGAATTTTGAAATTTGGTGATTCAATAGACACCGCTGAACCTGAATTTTAGATGAAATTTGAGATTTTTTTTTTTGGGGGGTGGCGAAAGTCCCGTGGAATCCCCCATATGTAATATCGATAGTTTTAAAGTGAAAACAAGATTAATTCAGGAACTGAGACAAATATTATAGGTAAGAAACTGTCTAGACTATAAGTGAGAAACCATTTTTGCACCTAAACATTTTATAATATATTCCTTTGTGATGCATATAATCGAAGTATGTACGTATGTATTTTTAGGTTAGCTCAATCGGAGTGACATGACATGCATTTTGAAGTAGTTAGAAATTGTTAAATAAATAAATTTTGCAATAGACGGATCCATTGTCTTATAGAAAACCTTGTGACCCTGGTTACATAGGTTATATAACAGCGTAATCGGTGAATTAAAGAATGAAGCTCTTGGAAAAGAGACGAAGGAATCAAAAAAAGCAACCATCGCGAGAGGAAAACGATCAGCGACGGCTGCGAGCACCAAGAAGAATCCCAGTTCTGTCGAGCGCACACGGAAAAAACGGCTTCGTTGGACCAACTAACTATTCATTAGTTGAGTGAAAATTTGTTGCCACAACCATCTGGTTGGTCAGTGTAACGACCTGGTATTAGTCACATTTACCATTCCGACTTAGTTAACTTAAATAAGTCACACAACGAATTTTATTCGTGTTCCAGCTAAGTAAGATAGTTGCACGGAGAAAACGGGTTGGTTGAAAAATCTAACTTTTAAATGCTTGGAGCGTTAGATGTAGATTGGTTGGCATTACCAATCGGTTGGTTAGCACTACCAATCGGTTGGTTGGCATTACTAATCGGTTGGTTGGCACTACCAATCGGTTGGTTGGCGCCACCAATCGGTTGGCTGGCGCCACCAATCGGTTGGTTGGCGCCACCAATCGGTTGGTGGGCATTACCAATCGGTTGGTTGACATCAATCGGTTAGTTGGCATTACCAATCGGTTAGTTGGCATTACCAATCGGTTAGTTGGCATTACCAATCGGTTGGTTCTGATACGCAATAACTTGCTAATGCAATATTTTATCATGCCTGTTGGTTAGCACGTATCAATTCCGTAGTTCCTACAACTACACCCTTTTCTCCGTGTGGGGCAAAAATAGTAGTTGGTCCAACTAACTATTTAGTTCCAGCAACGATCAGAGCCAATCATCTGGAAAAAGTTGACCTAACCAAGAAATCGTCTGTCTCTCAGAGCACTACTTTTTTTATTAACCTAACAAAGTCGTTTTCAAAGTCGCTCTCAATAGCGAAGAATATTATAAAATCGTCGAAAGCTGAGAGTATGGACAATAAGAAGAGGAGAGTGGCGTCGAAATCAAAGAAAGCTGAAAAAACAACAATTTTGTTCAATTGTCACACCGTTCCTATCTGCCTGTCAGATGTTACCCCATCCATCGGGTAAAAAGTGTGACATTTTCACCTCTTCATTATATTGGACTTTTCCCACATTATAATCTTTTTTTCGTCTATGCTGATGTGCTTATTTTGTTCCTTAGTTTTCAATGTAAATGTCTAAAAACTGAAATTAAATGCTTAGAAGAAAAAGTGTCAGACGGTAGCCGTAGCTCTGCTATTTATGCGTGTAACTTGTCTAAAAACAAAATAGAGGCGACCACCGTTTTTTGTTCTACTAGTTACAAGTCTAGTTGAAGATCGCAAAACGCCAATGGAGACCAAATACTCTTTAACTCAATGCACCCGCACGAATAATATTCGCCCGCTTCACGGCCAGCTATATCGCCGAGTCAACAAGTGTCAGGAATCTGTATAGTGAACATCATACGTGAATTCTGAAGAATTATAAGCGTATAAAATCACCGCAATACTCAAGAAATCAGCAATTTGATGCCATTAATAAATCCAGGCCAGGTGTGATACATTTTTTGAAGTGCATATATGCACTATTAAAAATGTTCAGAAAATTAATATACATTTATCGCAAGTTTTTAACCCTTTGAGCCATAGATTTTTCGTTTTCGACATGGAAAATCTCATTAATTATTGTCAGAAATTAGATTAAAACATTTAAATCTGAGCGAAAATAGGTGGATCACTTAGTGATTCACTAAGCGGTGATCACTTAGTGATCCACTGCGACGCAAAGGGTTAAGTATAAATTGGTATATTAAATTTAATATACCGGTTTATGCATAAAAACTTCCGATAAATGTATAATAATTTTCCTAATGACATTTTTTACAGTTATGATCATCGGGACATTTTTCAAGTTGATTATTGGTTTTTTTACGGAAATATTAACTGAAATGCCAATATTCATTTTAATTGCTCGTTGCTAAAGGCTACTATAAAAAGGCTCACTCAATTTCAATAAATCGAAACTGTTCGAATATTCAAAAAAAATATTGACACAACTCATTTTGCTTCTATGATTACAAATATTACAAAACATCGTTACATCTTTTCAGGTAGGTTTACATTTTTTTTTACAAAAGCATAACATTAAATAGGCTATTATGCTAAATTAATGTAAATACATAGATGGGCGTCATTACACGCCTATAATTTTTCTGTTATTCCATGCATGTCTATTAGCAGTCAGGATTAATACCCTTCGTTAATGTAAATCTAAACAGTTTTGCTTCAACGTGTCGATGCTTATACACATCGGAAAGTTTTAATTGCTTTTATTTTTGTCACGAATATGGTGACTGTCAATTACTTTCATTACTTTAAAAATTGCATCGCGTGGCATGGAACGTAAACTAAAAGCCTTCGACCGTTACATTAATTTCTCTTCGTGCGTGGCCGAAAATTTTGCTTTAACTACAACAACAACAAAAAAACAAAAAACAAACGTGTAGTTTCGATGTAATTTTTATGAGTATGTACATAACTGTATTATGTTACGAATAAAAAAGCTTTTAATACATTACTCTCGTAGAAACTTTCATTTTTTTTACGTTTTAATTGAACATAACAGTGTTAGAAAAACCAAAATGTGCTAAAACTCCAAAAAGTGGATATTCAATGAAAATAAAAAAGAAAACATCGAATTCTAATATATCTAGAAATATTAGGGCTCAAATTCGACACCAATTTATAAAGGAGTTGAGATTGTAAAGCCGTTAATTTTTTTAGAATAAAATGATGGTCAATCCTGCGTACGCTGATTTTCTTAACTGAAGATGTAATTTGCAGCTTTCGTTGACTCCTCAATAGGGAACGCAGCATTTTTACTACATTAGAGGGACAGTTATTTAAAAATATACTATATTTAAATTATGATCAAAAAATTCAGGAAAATTTAGACAGTTCAATTTCATTAGAAATGCATCCCATATTTTTATTTTATGGAAGAAATACGTATTTACATGTAAAAATGTAAATAGTATATTTTTTAAATCATTGCTGATTCCGAAAATGGAGCAACAGTCTGTTAAGGGGTAGAACAGTTATTTGTGACTGTGATCCCGCTAGCAACGGTAGTTACTTTTCAATTCACTTGACAACATTGTATAGCTTTTCACGACTAATGTTTGGGTATTGGTTTTATTTTACTAATTTCATATTCGGTTCAATGTCTATTTTTCCCGGTAAAACCATTAACAAAGAGTACTTTTATTGAATTCTCGAGCGATTTATGTCGAGCACGAGAGTAGAGGTGTTAAAATGTCAGGCAATGGTAGAAACGATTGCTAATAGTTTCCGTGGGGGACCCGGCGTACAAACTCGTTTCCGCAAAGTCCCCACGGATCGCCGATTGGAATGGCATGTGTGTAGTAGTAACGAGCAAACTTCGAAATGAGACCACTGCGATTATCGACAAGAGAATTGGGTACCTCCCTACGATTCTATTATCGTTCTAGAAACATTAATGTGCTGTACAAATCCCCACCCCCCTTTCTACAGTTTGAATCGTCCAACAAAACATTCAAAAACGTCATAATGTTGCAACTTATCTTCGTTATTTTGTTATTGAACGATACCAAAAATTATTTCATTTCAGTTTTCGGTTAAAAGAAGCATCGCTTCACGAAAAAAGTATCGCATTGTGCCCAACAAAGAGGTAAAAAAAACGTGACATGCCGCTAGCGATTTGCTCATGTATAATATTTAATACTATGGAGCGACCAGAATAATTCTCACCGCAGATATGAGTTGTATGATGCTATTTAGTCCCATCGATCTTGACATTTTATAACCCTTGGCCTATGTTTTTTTATGTCGTGTTTGTTCTACCGCATGGGACATGGTCGATTTTAGCTTTTCCCGTGCCGAATAGTCGTAAAAGTGAAAATTATTTCTCTTTCATGAACAAAACAGTTTTTTTAATCGAAAACTTTTTAATATTATATTAGTATGCTAATATTTACTGACGCAACATTGACAAAATTGTAATCTTCGGGTAAATAAATTGTAAAAAAAAACATTCGTTCATTTTAGTAAATATGTAATGCATTTTTCAAAATTTTAATTCGCGTTTTACAATATTTCAAGACTGATGAGG
Source organism: Ephialtes manifestator (assembly GCA_963970395.1). Classification (NCBI taxonomy): domain Eukaryota; kingdom Metazoa; phylum Arthropoda; class Insecta; order Hymenoptera; family Ichneumonidae; genus Ephialtes; species Ephialtes manifestator. The sequence goes on from OZ019976.1 coordinate 14,795,661, forward strand.
CAAAAAAACGTGGCAGATGTATCATCGTTTACAACTGTTATTCATTTGTATTAATGAACAAATAATTCGAAGAGTTAAGTTCCGAAAAGAATTGAATAACTTAAAAATGCTATGTAATCATTTTTATAATCGTTGAAGCTGTAAATAAACATATAGTATGTTCAACATATGTTACATTTAGGTACCTAATTAATTTAATGTTTAAGAAATGTACACAAAATCGTCATGACTTATTGACCCCCATTTTCATTTAGTATGCATTGATAATTAGCACATACCTGTAGCACATCCAGCGAAGCAAAATATTAGAAAAAGTGTGAGAGATTGGGTGATAATCGTGAGGCCGAAGGGGCCTCTCGATCTGGCTGATTGGTGATCTTTCCTCATCCTCTCGGGGTTGTGACTTCAAGGCTCGTTTAACTGGTGAGAAGATAAAAATTGAGTTAGCGATCGTTTGGAGTTCTCAACACTTCGATCTCTTCTCGCATCTTAGATGTAATCGAATCTTTGACTACACGAGAATAATTATTTATTCTAGTTGCGTTTATCGACTTTTCTTTTATTTCAAATTGTATGGTTTCCGAGTACCGTACCGCATCAGACTTTTTGCATAAGTAATCCCATTAGTGGCAAGATCATTCTTGGACGGAAATGAATTACAGCGTTGTTACGAAGAGAGGAGTGTTCGGACGTATGCAATAGGTATGGGTACCGTGGATGCTAATCATTATTCAGCGGTGTCTGTTTCAATGTGCCGCCTGCCGACAGTAATTGAATAATTACTGTGCAATATCCACAGAGGAGCGAAATATAATCATTCAACAAATTCATTCACCGTAGTAAAGGTTTAGTGAAAAGAAAAAACAAAGGTGGTAACCAAAATCTACACAATTCAATTACATTATTAAAATTATCAGAATTGCTAAAGTATATGAGGCTTCGTCAATTCAGCCACTTTTTTTTCGAACCTTTTTGATTGGTCCCATAATTGGACACATTGTAGTACCACTTGAAAGTACTCTCTCCTAATTTTTTCAGATTTTTAAATCCAATATTACGGAACATGGGCTATTTCTTTAAAGTCAATTTATCTTGAAAAATTAAATAGAAAAAAATTGTTTTAACATAAAAGTTGTAGTTTCATGTGAACTTGTCAATGAAATTTTATCAATAATTTTGTCGGCCCGATAACAATGCTTTTTCGTTAAAATATATAAAGATTATTTTTTTAATAAAAAAATGCAATTTTTTTGGGCTGCAAAAATTACAGAATCTTTGCGCCTATCTATTGATAACATAGAAAAATTGTCAGAGTGAGTCCGATCAAAGTTCCGGAGTAAAGACATCATTTGTTCAAGGTAAAAAAAAATTTGTTGAGAAAAAAAAAGAAAAATGTTAACAACGCTTTTATTTGAAACTTGTAGTCCATGCGATGATAAATAAATAAAATAGTTGGTCCATTATAGACTTTTTAAAAATGTTATCTGGACAAAATTTTTTTTACTCTGAAGTAAAAACACTCTGACAATTTTTCTATGTTATCAATAGATAGGCGCAAAGATTCTGTAATTTTTTCAGCCAAAAGAAAATTGCATTTTTTAATTAAAAAAATAATCTTTATATATTTTAGCGAAAAAGCATTGTTATCGGACCGATAAAATTATTTGGAAAATTTCATTGAAAAGTTCACATGAAACTACAACTATTATGTTGAAACAATTTTTTTCTATGACTTTAATTTTTCAAGATATATTGACTTTAAAGAAATAGCCCATGTTCCGTAAGATTGGATTTAAAAATCTGAAAAAATTAGGAGAGATTAAATTCAAGTGGTACTACAATGTGTCCAATTATGGGCCTAATCAAAAACGTTAGAAAAAAAGTGGCTGAATTGACGAAGAATGCCTCATATAACAAAATTAAACTATATCGTTAAAACTTTAAAACTTATTTGGAAAAATTGAGTAATTAAACAAATGTTGGCATCGGTTGAAAATTTCTTGAGATAAGTAATTTGATGATATAGTGGCAGCAAACTATATTTCTTAGCCTAACAATCTTTTTGCGGGACTAACAAAAGATTCATTAGACAAGCGAATTTTTTGCTGGGTTCAAAAGTCTTTTTGATCGGCTCAAAAATCTCTTTGCTGGGCTCAACATTTTTTTTGTTGGGCTAAACAACATGCTAGGGTGGCAAATAACGCATGCTCTCATTATATTAACAACTGATTTGTTGGGCCAGCAAAATTATATTTATGCAGGTAAAAATATGAACTACACTGAGAAAAAAACCAATCAAATGTGCGGTGGCGGGTGGCAAAAGAAATATTTTTTTTCGTGAACGAAATAATAGTTTTTGTGAATTAAGGAAAGTTGATTCAACTATGCGCAACCGCACATTCGGTTGGTCTTACCAATTTTTTTCTCGACATATGGATAAAAATTAAATTGCATATATGTAGTTCAAAATATTAACTACGCGTCAAAATTTGAATTGCGAACATGCAACACCTGATTAATAACTCAATATACAAATTCTTCACTACGTGCACTTCAAACTTCATGTACACAAATTCGTACCGCAAAAAATGTTTGGCTTCGCACTCGGTGATCTTCGGTTCTTTACGTGTTGTCTTTCACTCTTAAGCACCCAGAGGATACCGCGATGAATCTTCAAGAGTCGCGAAGTTGATTTTGCTTGCTAAATAAACTTTTCAAAGTTGTTTTATGAAAAAACGTACTACGTTTGGGTGATAAGGAAAAAAGAGGTATTTGTACATGCGAACGCCGGGGGCTAGACGAGCAACAATATTCACACCTGAAACGCGAGCGACGATCCTGTGCAGCAGCGCTTTTATATGGATGGCGAAACCAACGAGGATGGGAAGGGGGAGAACTAGTGGGCGCGCACAGGATGCGCATCTCCCTGCGTTGGTGGTAAATATAGCTAGTAGTAGGGTGCCCTGCTGTTGTGTGTGTACATCTAATACATACAGCAACAGAAGTTGAAGAACAACACGACAAAGTCTTGAAATTTCTTTATCACAGAGAAGTAGAATGAATGCGAGATAGTCAGCCGTGGCGTTTGTAATATAATCGTGTGAACTACTACTAGTAGTTCGATAAAGGTTTGGTCAGACCCGGAAATTCATAGATGGAAATATACTTCCATTTATTTTTATCGTATACCTTCTTTTGATTTTTGAGTGGTCTTATACCTATTTCCCATTTTATTCCATATTGTACACCGAGAGTAAAAGTTTCCTTGATTCAAAGAAATTTCATTAATATCTCAACCTATAAAACATTTCTTTGAAATCAATGAAATAATATACTTAAGCTAATATTATATTTTCATTGAATTTCTGACAATTTTCCTTGAACCGTTTTTTATTGATTTCATAGAAATCGTCTTCGAGACACGAAAAGAAAAACGTAACCTTTAAAATCATATGTCGCTAAAGGAATGAAATCACGGCAGCGGTTGTTTTAAAAAAATGTTTTTTTATGCTGTACTAGATGCAAAAAGATCATAGAAATAATTTATTTCAATAAGCACTAATAAATCAAGGCGACTGATATGATCGTGCTAACCGTTGGCGGATCAGGTGCCGTGAAGGAAACTGTTTCCTTGACTCAATGAAACCATCTCTGGGAAATTCAAATGCACCATTTCATTGAAAGCAAAGAAACATTCCTTAAAGTCAATGAAAAAATTTAATCCACCCATTTCGTTGGAATCAATGAAAACTTTTTTCCCGATGTGGATATAGGTATATTCGGTAATTCGTAGTTAGCAACTTTGGTCAGGCGCATTCTTTCACAACCAATGTTCACTTTTAACAACATTTGGAAATTTGAAGTACCGATTCTGGAAGTTACTATTCATAAACCGTAATTAAAGTACTATGTTTTCAAGCACGATTTTTCAAATGATTTTAGTAAAGATTACATTAATTTTACATTACACTTGTGCTACTTTAAACTGAGAAAAAAATTTAGTTGAATGAACTGAATTTTTTTGTTCGTATAACTATTATTTTGGGTACCCAAATAAATTTTAGACAACTGAATCTAACGATTATTGAAGAAACTAAACATTTGGTTGTCCTAACGAAAAATTCGTTTGAACGAGGGTGTAGGCTATATTAGTCCATTCAACTATATTTTTTTCTCAGTGTATCTGTATAAAGTTCGAGTGATGTACAGTATCTTTCAACTTTTCTCTAAGGGTATAAGAAAAGTTTTCCTGCCAATTGGATGTTGTCGTTTACTCACAACCCGTTCGAGGCACGGAAGCTTTTATGCTATATCTCAGTTGTGGTGGGAGTAGCGATATAGATATAGAGGTAGAAGAATACGAGCCACCTGTTGTCTAAACGGCGACTTCGTGACACAGTGTCCCCGAATCTCCTGAATTATCATGGATGGAATTACCTATCTCAATTTCTTCTCTTTACACACCCACTTGTTACTTTTTTAATCAATCCGATACAAGCTGCTTTTGCCAATATTAGCATAGATGAATGTTAATTGTGAATTTCTTGATTTTGAATATACGTATTAATTAAACCATATGCGTGCATACCGTCTCCCAATCTTCATGAATTATACAAATACCAGACTGCGAGATTCTGGCGGTGATCGGCGGATTGAATATCTTGTTAACCAGAATTAATTTTACAACAAAGAGGGAAATATTCAACGGATTTACGTGTATTCATATCATAATTGTATCACTGTTCTATGATCTTCTGGAAATAAATTGGAAATTAAATTTTTTTGTGAAAAATAAAGCAATTGATTAAAAAATATGACTATGAATAAGCCTATAATGTCAATATTTTAAAACAATAATGTTATTTAAGTTTAAAGAGTGAATAAACATAACAATAAATTATTCTTTCTCTTAGCAGTAGGGGAGGGTGGGGCATGACGAGCCACTCAAGAACAAATAGGCGATAGGATAAACGGAAAGAAATGTTTGGTTATGACAACTACGTTTTCAATTTGCTGTACACAATGTCTCAAAAATTAATTGCCTCAACCATATCGAATAGTAACCTCAAGTATTCACGATTAGGTTTCGCGAGATTAATAAGGTTAACCAATCCAATCGTTGGGACTACCACTCGAATAGTTGGGACTACTATTCGAATCGTCAGTACTACCATTCGAATCGTTGGCACTACCATTTGAGTAGTAAGGGAAATAGAATTATCGATTGATTGTGTCAACTCATTTTTTGGTCATGGCAACTAATATTTTCTTTTAGTGTAGACGTACCATTTGTGGCCACTGTATCATTAGTGGCCACACAAACAATGTAAATACGCAATTGTTTACGTTAATTCAAAACGCGGCACTTTAGTGTGCTTGCAATCACGTATCTTACTTAACTAAGCAATTTACGCTGAAATTAATGTTTCTCAGACTGAACATTTATCATCTATTGCCCAAATATTACAGTCCGAGAGTTTCGCAGCTCCTACAGAAATAAAAATTATCTTGGGTCAAATGGTTTAGCCCGAATTTCTGAATTTTTTTTACAGTAACTGTCAAACCCAGATGTTAGAAAGATTCTGAATCAAAACCCGCATATTTTGTGTTTTGAAACTAACTTCGTTAACACAGGTTTATAAAGATTTTTTTTTGCGTGAGCCCATATTAACTCATTCTCCCCTACTTCTCTTTTTATTACAAATTGTATAATATTTTGGTCAATGACAACCCAAATCTTGTCGCTTTCAATCTGTGTAAAGTGCCGCGTTTATTCAAAATGCGGCACTTTAGTGTGCTTGCAATCACGTATCTTACTTAACTAAGCAATGGACGCTGAAATTAATGTTTCTCAGACTGAACATTTATCATCTATTGCCCAAACATTACAGTCCGAGAGTTTCGTAGCTCCTACAGAAATAAAAATTGTCTTGGGTCAAATGGTTTAGCCCGAATTTCTGATTTTTCTTTACAGTAACAGTCAAACCCATATGTTAGAAAAATTCTGAATCAGAACCCTCATATTTTGTTTTTTTAAACTAACTTCGTTAAGTTTTATAAAGATTTTTTTTTGCGTGGGCCCATATTGCTTCATTCTCCCCTACTTCTCTTTTTATTACAAACTGTATAAAATTTTGGTCAATGACAACCAAAATCTTGTCGCTTTCAATCTGAGCACTGCAGGTTAGGCGAAGTGAATGCATGTCATTCCGAAAGGGTATCACACGTATTTTCAGGACCAAAACGTTGGTAAGCTGCACGCTGTGCCTGCCGGAATCTCGTTATTAATACGATGTAATATAGACGTAAGACGCAAGATGCGCAAGACGCAAGACGCGCCTTACGTCTCCCCACGGCAATATCATTAAATATTGCCTAATATATTCTGATATATAATTAAATACACATACAGTGTTTGTGCCTTCGGTGACGTTAGATAGAATCACGCCTAATCCATTTCCGAAAATCTGCTCGTGTTTATAGGTATTAAAGCCAGCATGAACCCTATGATTGTACTATATATCATTTTTGAATTTACCGAGGTAAAATTATTCTGAGAGCGTCATAATTACGCGTTCCCTTTCTTAAAATACCCGCGCTTTTTCTTACAAGTTGCAATAACTTTTTATCTAAAAATAAAGATTTTCTAATGATGTTAATTATGCTCTGTGAATTCTGAGATATGAACTTTCCATATTTATCGTAGGTGCTATTAATGAAGATTTGATTCCTGCACTATGAGTAATGAAAAACAGTAAAAATTTATTGCCATTCTGAATACTTTTAAATTAAATTTTTATTTATAATATATGAAATATATTGAATGAACCATGAAATACGTACACACAAAGAATTTTTTTTTCGAAATCCCACCATTAAAGAAGGTGAAAGTGGATAAATGTGTTTTCACCGATTTCTCTATATCTGTCAGGTCCTATGAGATAGCGGCTTTGTTTCGGCAGATTATCCATGTAAGTGCTTTAAAAAATGATTCAGGATTTTGCCATAGTCAACTCTTAATGGGGTAAAAGGTGATAAAATATATTTTAACGGACTTCCAAGATATCTTAGATATAATGAGATATCGATTTAGTGTTTTCTCACAAAGATTTCCTATACAATTGCTTAAAAGTCATCATTTCATTTGTCATCAACATAAATAACGCTTAGAGGTGTTAATTAGGATTCGAGGGCTTGTAGGCATCTCGTAAGAATTTACTGCAACTTCAACATTTTTATATTCACAAACATTTTTTTTCAAGCGATCTTATGAAGCACCTATACTCACGAATAGGAACAACCTACCGGTCTCCACTTCTTATTTTCCCACCGGGCCTGATTTGTTTTTCCTGATATCGTAATAATAGATTAATATAATAATAGATTACGTAATAATAGATTAATAAAAGTAGATATCTGCGATAATCTATTGGTAAGGTTAAGTCAACCTCCTTATTCGTGTGACTATATCTAATCTCATCAAGAGGTTGAAACCACCAAAATTGTATAGTCTACATTTTTTTTGCTTTTCTTTTTCAATCCTCCTCTAAAAAGTATGTTGCGAGATTTTATCGAATTGCGAGTTGGTCCATTGTTGTCACGATATTCGCGCTGTGATTGGTCCAAATTGGCGCGAGATCAGATCGAGACCGAGACCGAGTTCGTGTGTAACACGTTTGGCAGTTGCAATTCTGATAGTTTTGTCAAGCATATCGGGCGCGCGTTCCCAAGTTTGTTAACTTTACAATATTTCGGGGTTTCCGGATTATGTGTTAATTGCGAATATTAAACTAGGCTTAAGATGTTGAACGACAAAGTGCGACGTAGTTTCTATGGCAGCAACGAAACCAGCCGTACGCGGAGACACTACATGTGGATGAACAGAACAATCGTGAATAAGATGATAAGCGAAGAGATCGGGGAGAATTGCAATTCTGTAGTCAAATAAATCAGACCTCTTTGTTCACTGTTACTTTTAGCAAAATCCATGCCAGGTTTCCAGAATTGGAAATCCTGTTGGAAGCCCCATATAAAGATGGGACTTTACATTTTTTTCAAAAGTCTGGAAATGCTCCAGACCTCGCAAATTTGAAGTTATCAAGGTAAATACTAATTTATAATTGAAAGAATGTTAAAGGGCAATTGGTAATCAATTTGTGTTAAATCTACAAAGCGTTTCCGATTCGATAAGATTTTGAATTATTGGAAACATTTGTTAGATCTCTTAATTTTTGGGAATTCTGATTATATATATTATATGTATTAAATAAGATCGCTGCACCGCGCACGCACTCTACTCGCGCGCGCAGCGCGCGGAAGTTTTCTAGTATAGTACAAATTATGAGAAGATTGTAGAGATTGACACCTGTGACGTTAATACCTCTCATAGATGTATCGTATTGCATTATACGCCAGATTAAATTACACAGAGTACGGATGGCTTATGAGGTTATCAAGTATATTAGCTACTGAATCAACAATAATGCGGCTCGTTGACTCTACCCCGTGTTTGTTCTGATACCATAATAATAGATTATGATTAATAAAACTTCTGGGTATTCGAAGGTTCACATTTAATTTCTTAAATCAGATGGTGTAGCAGATATGAATTATTCAATGTAAGTGTTATATTGTACAGGAGATGTCTCGAAAACAAGAGCATGTCGACCGTAAAAAGCCAGATGCCCCCTGGGAAGTATGTGCGAGTCAGGCCATGTGGTCACGATGACCAATGGTCACGTCTCGTAGCTATGGAACGATACAAGTCCGGTCGACGGGAAGGCAGAAAACTCCGCAAATATCAAGAGAACGAGCATTACATTCTGACCAAACGTACCATGTAATAATAATAATAATATGTTGCACTGCAAAGGTTCCCTCGAGATACTTCCCACGCTTTCTCTCTACCCCGACATGACTCTTAACAAGTTGCAACACAGATCCAAAAAAGACTGCTTGTTTTTTTTTTTGATAAAACATTTTCGACGTGCTTAATATTTTTATTATTATGTTCGAGACTTATGTTTATAAGTCACAAATAATTGACTCTTTAGTTACACTGAGAAAAAAATATGTTTGACAGAACTAAATTAGCGTACACCCTCGTGCAAATGAGTTTTTCGTTAGGACAACCAAATATTTAGTTTCTTCAATAAATATTAGATTCAGTTGTCTAAAATATATTTGCGGTAACCAAAATATTTTTTATATCAACTAAAAATTCAGTTGAACGAGGGTGTACGTTATATTAGTTCATTCAAACATTTTTTTTCTCGGTGTAATCACTTAATCATCTACACCCATGTAGAAATCAGTCTGGGCGTCGCAGTTTGAAACTCGATCCTGATCGGGATTGGCTCGGATTTCCTTAAATGGGTTATCCAACTTGGAATCCGAATAGATCCCGAATGGATTTCCACTTCCTCACTGAATGACAGTTTATCATGGATCAGGATTTGACAGCGTTACCCTAATAGGGACGTCTCATTTGAAATCGGCATGGATTCCAGATCGTGTCACAGTTCTAAACGGCGAGCAGGATTACCGTGCTTCGGGATTTGTTAGGGGTGACCCCTAAGATGGACCCAACTTTGATTCTGAATAGATGCCGGATCATCTTCTCTTTACTAAACGATTTGCGCGGAACTAATTTTACTTTACACTTCACGCGGTAATATGTTGTACAGTACGTATTCGCCAAATTTTTTCTTTGTCTCGTGTGATTGCAATACCCGTCATAAAAAGTTTTACCACACTTATATCGTAAATTATTATTATTCTGAGGATTCGGCGGAAAAAATGAAAGAGAAGGAACCATTATGGAACTAATGTGTCCCATAAATTTTATTAAACAAAAAATAGTAAAACTGTCACTGAAAATGAAAATGGGTCAGGACGGAAGTAAGAAAGTCATCGTTGTATCGCGTACACTTCATTTATTATTTACTTTCCATAAATGCAATCTATCCGATAAATATTACAAATTGTCAAGTTTTCAAACGCATTTATATAAGTTTCTCGTAGTATGGACTTGTAGATAATATATTAAATAGAGGTACAGGAGTTCATATATTTCATCATCCTCCACGACTGGGATGTTCGCCGTCCAACACAGAAACAGTGATCTTTTGTTGAAGCCGTTCTTATTGCAGATTTTATTACAGTTTTTGTTATTACTGGAATTTAGAATAAAGTTTCAGATTCTTATGTAATTTATGCATTCATTTATTTAAACTAATTCTAATCAGCCCCATGCAGAAATTTCTACAGGGATCCAGCTAGAATCAGCTTGGTATTCCCATCTTTCGACAAGGATCCAGGTAGATCCAGCCTCGTATGCCCATCTAACGGCTGGAATCTAGTCAGCCATCGGATTGGATCCCAGTTCGAGATCTCGATCGGAATCCAGTTTCCGCGCGTTACATCCTATGTCTTGAATCCGATCCGATGACCGACTGGAATCCGACCGTAAGGTGGGAATACCAGGCAGGATCCAGCTGGATCCCTGCCGAAATTTCTGCATGGGCACAAAGTTTTTTCATGTATTCGAAATCGTTACATCTGTTTTAGATACATATTCTACAAGAGTAATGAGCTTTTTTTCAATTCATATATAAAAAGGCGAAATGAATGTGGAAATATTTTCATGTTTCCTACTCGGGGGCGAAGCAACGCCGTCGCTAAAACAATCCGTGAAAAACTAACAAATCTCGAAGGCGAATGCTCATGTAAATTTGATTCGACTCTAAAAAATTTGAAAAATTAACAAAAAAATTGGCCATAGAATTTCGAGCGAGTGGTATCAAGTTCAAATATCCTTAAAAGCTGACAATTGAAATTGTCACGTTGCTTCCCCGTTAATTTCTAGCTTTCCTGAGAATTCTGTTTGTCTCTATGAACTTTGTTCAGTTTCCTGAGAACTCTGTTTTTCTTTTAAAAATTTCAAAATTTTACAATTTTAAAAACATTCATAATATTGGAAACTACAATTTGTTTTAAACTCAAATTGGGCATAGAATTTCGAGCGAGTGGTATCAAGTTGGCGATGGAATTGTAAAAAAATATTAGTGATATTCAACCGAGGTTTTGATATCCCCTAGTCAGCCTAGTCAGTCTATGGTCCATTCGTAGACCAAACCTGAGCCAAATATCTTAAAAAATGTGAAAGTAAGAGTGTGATAAGTGATTTTCTAAAAAATTCAAAATGTCATAATTTTGAAACCACTCAACGGATTCGTGCCAAATTGGAACTTAGCCTTTGTCTACCCACACTATATATGTATACTAAATTCCAGAGCGATATCTTGAAAATTGCGTACGCTATTGTGGTAACAATAATTCGAACATACACACACCTGAGATAAAAAAGTGGAAAAAATTTTTTTTTCACGAAAACAAAGCTTCCCTTGCGGGGAAGAAAAATTAGAAAAACTAGAATAATTAAGTGATACGTGTTTGAAACCCACTTTTTACAGAAAACCGGGGTTAGGTGAACGCTGCAGCATCCGCGATCTTTTTTCAATAATTCTGACTAATTTGTCAAATTTTCGAACCAATGTTTATTCATTGTCATCCACAAATCGTACGGCTATACGGATAAGCCCGTATACCGAACCAAAAAAATGCTCCTACCCTCGCCGTAAGTTTGGCTGATATTATTTTGGTTCGAAGAAATGGGGTATGAGATAACCACACGACATTTGAACCAACATAATGCATTTTTTTGCGTCAACTATGCCGTAAAGTTGCTCTTCCATAGAACATTTGTCTAGATTGAACCTGAAATTATAAAGCGAATCGTTGGGTCGCTGTCTGCATGAAAGATGTGGTTGAGGCAAATATTGCTTAAAATTTAATTTGATTATTGCGAATGGTTACTTCAGTTATACGCGTTATTACAATAAATACAATGAATTGTTTGGATCAACTGCGCTTAAAAGAACCTGATCTAAATTAATTCTATGAAATATGCACTTGACTCAACCTCTTTTTTTTTATCTTTCAATTATCAGTCAACACTGCGAGGAAAATCTGGTAATTTAAAAATAAAATAGTTAGACCGACGATAATCTAACTATAAAATATAATTTCCAGGAGGAACGTCTACACGGAGAGAAAAGTCTGTGTGTAGCTACGCGGGTTTCTGTTGTTAATTACTATAACTTGCGTACCGCGGTGACACAAGGGCTTTATCGTCATTATTTGTATACAAATAGGAGAATTTCAAATATTTATTGTAATCGTTGCGATTACCCTCGTTCCAGTTACGATATGTATCGTAACGCGTAAAATATTATACGAGCTATTACCATAAAGCCCATGTGTCACCGCCGTACCATATTTTCTGTGAGTGGCACCTATATTCGCGAATCCATTTCTCTCCGTGTATATTTTGTGGTTATAGCAAATATAAGAAAATAGTTGGATGAACCATTAATATAATTCCCAGGAGGAACGTCTCTATTTTACGGTTATAGCAAATATAATTATAGTAACAATCATCAAAATGATAATAGTTTCAAAAACTATTCTAATAGTTTCAAGTATGCCGTTTCGTTGCATATACGATTTTAACGTTTGCTTCCAATAACCTTGCAAGTATCGTTTATTGAACCATATTATCATCGCTTCAATCATAAAAGATTGCAAGCCTTCCTATATTCGTCTTATCATGTGAAATCGGTAAATCAACGATATGCTTTTCTCTCAGTGAACAACACGATTTTCTTGAAACAGATCTGATGGTAAATAGTCATACAAATAAAGTGATTATTACACTTAAGAGATCCTTGGGGCGGATTAATCTAATAAATTGTGAGGTTCGCTCAACCACTCCAAACACCAATACATTCGAGTGTATCGAGAAAAGAAGAAATTACACGAGCATGCTTAAGTAGGAAGGTATAGATAGTTCAAACACCATCTCAGTTATTCGCCAAAATAGGCGAAGGTGGTCGTACTTTTTTTCTTTATCTATATTCCCTTCCTATATTTCTAAAATCCTTATACTGTCATTATATATGATCTGCGGCTTCAAATTTTAAGTTTTAAGTTTACTAGAGGTTCATAATTAATTAATCGTCAACATACCGATCTCTTTGAGCGAAACAGAACGACATCTTACACGGAAAGAAATGTTTGGTTATGGCAACTACGTTTTCGATTTGCTGTACACGATGTCTAAAAAATTTAGTTGCCTCAATCATATCGAATAGTAACCTCAACTATTCACGATTAGTTCTCGCGAAATTAGTTAGGTTAACTAATCCAATCGTTGGGACTATCATTCGAATCGTCGGTATTATCATTCGAATCGTCGGTATTACCGTTCGAATCGTTGGTATTACCATTTGAGTTGTAAGATAAATAGAATAATCGATTGGTTGTGTCAACTCATTTCTTGGTTATGGCAACTAATCTTTCTTTTCCGTGTAGTCAAATATTCCGTGGCTGCTGCGACGCTAACAGATGATCTGCAAGAAAACAAAGGGATAGTTAATAACTATGATAATAATAGCTACGCAATTGTTCTCGCAACCACACAAAATTTTTGGATCGAAGCAACTGCGATAACCTATTGGTGAGGTTGAGTCAACTTCCTTATTCTTGTGACTATATCTAATATCATGAAGAGGTTGAATCAACCAAAATTGTCTTGTCGAAATTTTTTTTTATTTACTTTTTTTCAATATAGTACAAATGATGAGAAGATTGTAGACATTGACACCTGTGACGTTAATACCTCCCATAGATGGATCATATTGCATTATACGCCAGATTAAATTACACAGAGTATGGATGGCCCATGAGGTTATCAAGTATATTAGCCACTGAATCAACAATAATGCGGCTCGTTGACTCTGCCCGTGTCTAGTACCTCATGTGTGCATTGCACTAGACGATGTGTCCGAGTGACGCAAAGAGCTTTGCCTCTTCGCGTACCTACGTAGATCGATAGACATCTCATTTCGGGGCTGGCTAAACCTACAGGAAAGTTGACCAATGTACGTTAATCGCTGCTATGGACCCTACAGCAGAAATTGCAGTAAACCGATTAACGTCACTGCGCGCACCTGACAATGTTGCATATCTGATGTAGTGCCCTGCATGTTTCGCATCGGAAAGCGGATGTTGACGTGTAGCGATTTCGTTTCGAATAAAGTACAGATTGTTCTTGGATGTAACAAGAAAATTATAAGACATATATGATAGATATCTGGTACCCACCTTAAAAAATTATGTTCGATAATTAATAAAACATGTATGAAGTTTTATGTAAATCTAACATGAATTGTTCCCCATGAGCATGAAAAATATTAGTCTTCTCTTAAGATAGCTAAGGTAAACGGCCCTGTTTCTGACGCTGGTCCAGTTTCTGACGCGCTACTTTAGCATAGGCGGCTTCCCCCACCATTCCAGAAACAGCCAATAGTAATTCGTAAATGGTGGCGTCACAAACGGCGACACTCTTTAGATCCTCGTTTAACCTATGGTTTTACATGGGCAGAGTGAGAGGGGTGCCTTACATCGTCACAAACCGGGCCGTTTACCTTCCTTCAGCACAACGGAGTCATCGACAGCAGCATCTATATAACATCGAATATTCATTATATAATGCATTTTGACTGTGACAATGATAATACAAAAAATAATCGATAATTTGTGAAAATTGTTGCAATTAGGTTGACACAATCATTTGCACGTAAATTATTCTTTCAGTGCAAATTTAAATTCGTTTTTACGACGACATTTTGAAAATCAGATGATAGCTAAGTTAGGTAACCTCATCTGATCCGGAATCGTGTACTTTAATATTAGTTTACTTTAACATGTGTCCGGTGACTTAATTTTTGTATGATACGCAAAAATTCGCAAATAACTTTCGAATTCGCGGTATTTTTTATCTTTTCTCTATCTTTCATCTAAGTATATTAATTCTCGATTGAAAGAATAATTCCGCTAACACTTCCGTAAGCGCCGTATAAAATGTTCGATTTTCAAGTATTCATTATTTATTCAATTTAACGGTAAGAACCAGCGCTTGAAACAAAACCGAAAAATGATGAAATATTCGATTGAATATGTGCCTGGTTTGACCGTAATGATCGACCGGTTTCAAAGACAAATGAACGAAATCGGGATATTTATTATTCTTCAGACTGAACTTGGAACAAAACATCTTTTATTTATGCGGTCCGGAGCGAAGAAGAATCCTTCGCACGAATATTTCGAGAAAGATCCAGTGCCAAAAAATGTCAAGTGCCTAATTGATGATTGCGGAAAGATTATCAAGATTAGTGATTTTATGAGCAGAATATTATTCGTTATCCAGAGTTCTGTTTTGACATGATATATAAATTAAAAATAACTGATATCATTTGTATTATTATTATGATTCAAAAAGCCACTTTCCATCTCGACATCTGTTACTGTATTTCTCCATCCGACCATTGGAGAATTGTATTGTATTTTTATTGCAGTGATTTTTTTCCTACGACGTAGAATAATTGGTATGCTATGTAAAATATTTGAGTTAATCCTTGAGTGACGACCTCTGAGATCTGGTCCAGATTTTTAATGTTATCGTTTTAACTTTGTAAAGGTCTTAGGTTTCTATTCGAATTTTTTTAGAAACATTTTTTTTATCTATAATTTTTTAGTATAATTTTGTTTTTAAATCGTTCTTCAAGAAAACAAATATACCTAATCTATTAGTAACAGCCTTTATAAAGGGCTGTCATTACCCCTGAGGTTACACCAAATGTCGAAACTTTCCGTAATAGCTTCAACCGACTTTTCATTTGTTTATTCGTTTTCTAATTGCTTCGCGACCGAAACGCTGCAAGGAGATGCGCCGCCACTTGTATCGTGCATCGGTGTTTCGCATAATGCCGCTACATGGCAAATGGCTAAGGCGTTTCTCACAAGCGATTTGCAGCCAAAGTGTTTATAAAACTGCGAAGATTTTTAGCATTCGACTGCAATTGAGGGAGCTATCATCTGAAGGCGATGTTCCTTGGTATTAATTTTTGTATTACTTTCATAAAAAGAGACGCTGGCAGTCTGTCTTTTTTCCTCAACTCGGAATTTCGGATTTGAAAGAATTAATAAACCTAAAACGGCATGTGATGCCTTCACCATGTCGTCACCGTGCAATCACGCCGTGCGTTCAAAATTTTTCGATATGGCACATCATGCCGTCACCATGCCGTCACCGTGCAGTCGTGCCGTGCGTTCAAAATTTTTCGATATGGCACGCCATGCCGTCATCGTGCAGTCGTGCCGTGCGTTCAAAATTTTTCGATATGGCACGCCATGCCGTCACCGTGCAGTTGTGCCGTGCGTTCAAAATTTTTCGATATGGCACGCCATGCCGTCACCATGCCGTCACCGTGCAGTCGTGCCATATCGAAAAATTTTGAACCCACTGCGTGACTGCATGGTGCCGGCACGGTGACGGCACGGCGTGCCAGCATGGCATGCCATCACGGTGCCGTCACATTCGGTCGTACATGAAGACACGGTGACGGCACGGTGCCTGTCTGGGGGCATTCTGGTTGGTCGGAGATAACTGTCGCACAGCCAACTTCTGTTTGTTATGGCCGCCCCTGTAGAGCCATGTATGCAACATTAAAAAAATTGTTTTCTGGATTATAATACATTTATTTCGTAAGGATTTGGTTCGGTAGGTGAAGAGAAACAGGATAGGTTACAATAGTGACTCTCACGATGAGGGTTGAGTGAGTGGTTTCAACGAAAGTCGGTTCTGCCGAAGCGAAGTCGTAAAACCTAAGTCATCAGAAGGAAGAAGACTAGGGCAAACATCTAAAGAACAAACTCCAATTACGCGAGATTTGTAGTAGAAACGTCAAACCAACCGCTGGTTGTATTGCTTGACTCTTGGAATTCTTAATTAAACCATAGCATATTATAAGCAGTCGCCTTGTATTGTTAACATTATTCTCGATAAATTTTTAATTGAAGCGAAAATTAAATAAAAGTGCAGCTCACCCGGAGAAACTTTTTTGAGGATCAATACTTTGTAGGCATTTTATCAATTAGATTTACATATACATTATAAGAAGTAGTTTATCTCTTGATTATTATACATTTATCGTGATTCAGTCATTACCCGATAACATTTTTCTAATTTCTACGTATACGCTTATCGGGCTATGTATAATATATGTAGCGTATCGGGCTATATATAACAATTATGTCAACGCAATCAATTGTATACAATTAGATATCGCACACCCAAAAAAATTGATGGTGAATTCAACTATACACATGTTTCCCTGAGACGACAACTATGTTTTTATGGTTGCTGTAACAATAAATAAAGTATCTAGCAACTAAATTGTGGCACGTTTCATTATTTTTATAGTAGATCTCACTATATTTAGCAAGTTGTCGCATTTATTTTTCTCAGTGCATACTGATGGCAAGAAAAAAGTATCCTTTATGGAAGACTTTTGCAATAATGCGTGAGGGAGACCTAGGTTGGTGATGTCAATAGGAAGTTGAGTTAAGTCCGATTAAAAATTGTAAATTGCATAAGACACGGCGTTCTTTAAAGGCTTCTTATATATTGGTACACTTAGCAAAATTGTTAAAAACCTGGCAACTAAAAAGTGACAGCTATTCACTTAAAATCCATGCAACTTTTTTTGTAGCTATGGTAACTAAAAAGTTATTCTATCTATATTTTTATAGTTGCGATTTTATCATTATTGTAACTATAAAAAAAATACTCGAATAGATTTAAAATGAATTGCTGTGACTTTATAGTTACTGATCACAAAATTTTCTCTAAGTGTAATATACAACTAGTACTAAAGTTTCGACCATGAGCGACAAACATTCAGACTTATAGAAAAAAACCCGATTCTGGCAATAAAAAGTAAAATATTCTAATCGTAAATAGACTTCTCAATTGTTGCTATTAAGCGTACGTAATTTATTTATTTTTATCCGAAGACTGATTTATTTGCCGACAATTAGAGTTTGGTTTCAACCTTTCGCTTAATTGGGTTCAGAGGAATGTTAGTATTCAATACGGGAGTATGGGTAAGTTAATTTCGGACGATGCTCGTGGACTTAAAAAATATTTTTTAGCATAGTGTGCGTAAAATTCGTTTTTACACACCCATATGAGTGCGTAAAATACAACTTTATGAAACAGTGTGCGTAAAATAAAAAAATTATTTTTACTTTTCTTTACCACGTTTTTCAAAAAAACGTTGTACGGCACATATAAAACAGTGGCGCCGCGAGCGTCCGGTTAGCCTAATTCTAACTCTCCTCGCTGACAGCGGTGCCGATATAACGACGCTAAAACGCCACGGTGGTTGGAAGTCGGGACAAACCGCGGAAGGTTATATCGAAGATTCGACGGGTAACAAAAGAAGAATTTCAATGCGAATCGCGGACGCTATTAATGATGAAGATAATGCTCCAGCGTCCAAAAAAGTGAAAACTACCATAACAGTTACAAAAAAAGAAATAGTTCGTGAAATGTAACTCAGAAATTCAAATCAGAAATTCAGTATTATTGAGCGCATTTTCTCTGTGATGTTATATGTTATATGCAATAATTAATAATTATATTACCAAATAAAGTAATTATAATTATACACAAAGTTTACTCACAATTAAACACGTTCTGTCTTTTTTGCGAATGCATAATAAATCTATTTCTGACTTCAGTGGGGGGGCTTCGCCCCCCCAACCCCCCACCGGGGCTTCGCCCCTGGACCCCAGCAGGGGCTTCACCCCTGCACCCCACCGGGGCTTCGCCCCTGGACCCCCGCGTTGTATTCCCCTAAACACGATGCGAATTTTACGCACGTCATGCTAAAAAATATCGTATGCGACTCGGGCGTACGTTTTACCCACTTCGCCGGGCACTCATGCACGACGATCACTGCTCGTGTGTAAAATCGCATTTTACGCCCTTGTTGCATAATATACTATTATTTCACTCGGTGCTAGAAACGCGATTTTACGCACTCTCCACGTGCATATATCCCCATTTTCACACCTTGTGAAATAAAATGTCGTATGATACTCGTGCGATAAACGTTTTCTTAAGGAGGGCGACCAGCTACACCTTTTGTTAGATAAAATCTCAAATTTTTTATATGAGATAAATTGAACATAGAACTTTGTTACTGTTAAATCTCAGCACGGCTTACCGGACTTCTTTTCAAGAAATCTGAACTCAAAAATCGTGCATTTAACATGGAGTCTTATGGAAACAGTGCTTTCTCGACACTCCAATCAGATAATTAAAACCTTTGGCAGTTAGATGACGCAGATAACAAAATCGCTATCTGTTCATCAAACTCTAATGATTCTAGCGCGATCATGAAAAAAGGGGCCTGCCGGACATTGCAGACAGATATTTTGAGTTAAAGCGCAAACAGCAGCCAAATCGGCCATTGTTCCAAGCGGATCTCTGACACTCGACAACACTTGGCAACATCGTATTTTCACGCATATACGGAAGTCATGTGTGCAGGCGCTCAACATACGGACATCGATATAATTTAAAGTATCACATTAAAATAAACGAATAATCCCATATAAAAATTAGGAATCACTTAGTTAGCGTAATCAGTAAGCCGGTAAACCATAAAAGAGGTTAGGTGTACAAAAATATGCACGTAATGTTGTCTTAGCAAGATAATGATTGATAATTAAAGGTTTTTTTAAGGCATATTACATTATCTTTTATTCGGGTACAGGGTGAAAATATGCTCGTATTTTTCACGCACTTGCTCAGCTGGGTCATTTGGTTTTTTTCTTTTTGCAGCAAGGACATTTTCACACCACATTTTTCTCTTCCTCGAAACGAATCTTCCAGCGGTTCGACCGTGTTCTAACCTATTGTGCCGGTCCATCTCGGAGCCGGCTTTGAAAGAGGTTATATCTCCTCCGGAAAACAAATGTCAACAAAATTTGCGATGTTACCAAACGTCACACTAACACACACGATGGTGCGAAAGCTCACACCGACAGAACTCGACAACCGAATCAAATCAGCAACTTGAAATCATTTATCTTTCATAAATAGTACAAATAGGAAATATCTACATATCTGCTATTTCATTTTTATTGGTAGCAAGATTTTAGCAATGACTAAAATATTTGTAGCAATCGGTTCTATCGCGTAAGTGAACGAACCGTCATTTGACTCCCATGCAGCTGGTCGCCCTCCTTAACGCGTGTAATTGCAACACTCGCCTTCGGGTCGTACCGCAAACTTACACTCGTCAGAAAAAGTTTGATTGCACTAGTATCGTAAAGTACTATTACAGTAAGAATCCTATTAAAAACTTCACTTCGCAAGTCAATAATTGCTCGTTTGTTGAGGATCACATTCAGCGTTTGCGACTATTTTTTAATAAAACACAATAAAAAAACGTATTCATTTTTTAATCGTTTACAATATTCCGCAACATAATAGTTAATGCTTTATGGATTTTTTACTAAGCACTACAAAAAGTTTTCATAAATTAAATTGAATTTCCCAATATTCGTATCACATATTGGTAACATATGTTACCAACTTCTATATGACCGATTATCATCCTCAAACACGCCTACTGAATTAAGGCTAACAAATTCAGATTATTTAACTCATGATCTTTAGCTAAGTCAAAAGAAATCGAAAGCAAAGGTTGTCTTGATCAGCCCCGGTCTCCTCTATAATTAATTTCAAAATTATAGTTAAGTTTCTCAGGTCATTACAGATAGTTTTGTCAGATATGCTGATAATACGTAACAACTGCTATCTGCCATATGACGAATTAACTAATCCAAATAAATAGATAATTCCTGTATCATATTTTTGAACTCTTATGATAGATTGTGATATTTTGGTAATCGACAGATGGGAAATTGCGTGACGCATTTAAAATAAGATATCACATTGAATTCACAATTATACCCAGTGGGGTCTATATTAATCTTGATTTTTTTTAATAAACGGAACACCACGGCAATACGGATTGAACTATTCGAATAAAATAAACAGAATTAAAAATAAAACCATGCTAAAGGGTTTTTGCAACCAAATTAACTGTGGAGAGACTTGGAAACTTAAATACTCGTACTCAAGGGATGAAAAACTAAGCAGTGTTCTGCTCATGTTAAATAATTTAAAAAATTCAAATATAAGAAATTGTAGGAGTTGCATTGTAATCTACCGATTAAGTATTTGTTACGATCAGAACCCAGTTACTAACCCTCAACGGTATGAACTTTATTGAACGATCTTTTTTACAGATAAAACAAAAAAACAAAAGGTGTCATATGTTCAATTGCAATGCCATTATATCTTTAGGCGATTCAGACCCCTCAATGAATTGAATGAATTTAATAAATCCAAATAAAACTAATAAATTCGACAAATTAGCAATATCTTTTTGTTACTGTTCAAATTGAACAAATAATTCGGAGAATACAAAAAAGAAATGTACATTTTAACAGAACAAGTGTATTCCCCATACAATGTTGCGTTAGACTTAAGAAAATGATTTTTTACTCTGTACGGAGAGACTGCCCAGATAGACAAACGTGCCGTGGAAGTATCCTATCGTGTCACTGTGACAGCATAAACGCGTCACACAACGGCATACTATGTCGGAATTAACCTAGCGATAGTACGTCCGAATTGAGCTATTATGTGACGGCATACCGTACCGTGCAGGCTTAGTGGCATTCCACTGTCGCCATGCTGTAAACTCAGATCATGTCTCCATGGTGCCATAATTGGTCCGTGTCGTGGTGTGAACGTCATTCTGTTACTATGGTGTCATTTTTATACAATTTTTTAAATGATAAATGCAGCACGGTGGCAGCATAATGGTGGCACGCTATGTTGTGCTGAAAGTCGTTATGGAAATTTTTTTATTGTCAGCTAGACATTTTTAGTTTTAGTTTTTTTCTTGTCTAACATTTCAAATTCCGCGTCAAAAGAATAAGACAGAACAGATTCTTTTATCTTCTTCAATATTAAAGGGTTGGTAAACCCAAGAGGTTTGACACATTCAAAGAGTAGACCCCTCGTGTGTAGTCGAACACAGATTAGATTAGATTTGCAAATATCTTTTATTTTTCCATTACAATAGCTTATACATTGTTTTTATCAGTACCTCGCTCTCATGTTTTACACGCCATCCCCGTTCGTTGAACTTTACCGGCCTTAATTTTTCTTTTTTCACTTATTTCTATTTTTGTTTTCAACATTTTAACATTTTAATTATTTTTTGGTAAAAATTTTGAAAAAATACCCTTTAGAGTCTAGTCGAACACAGGAAAACTTTGCATTCTTTTATATACGCTCAGACTTCAAAACACTTGCGAGAAACGCTCCGTCCGTTCGCCATCTAGCGGAGAATTAGGCACCAGTGTTTCGTATGATACCATTAGATGGCAAACGGACGACGCGTTTCTCGCAAGTGTTTTGAAGCCTGAGCGTATATGTATATAAGAATGCAAAGCTGCCTGAGTTCGACTACACACGAAGGGTCTACTCTTCGAATGTGTCAAACCTCTCGGGCGTACCAACCCTTTAATATCGGAGAAGATAAAAGATGCTGTTCTGTCTTACACTTTTGACTCGCGATTTGAAATGTTAGACAAGAAAAAAACTAAAACATAATGCAAGTAACAGATACAAAGAAATAAAACGCTTACGATTCCTAACTGACAGTTAAGATCGATAACCACCATTATGCTGTCACCATACTGCAATTACCATCCCAAATATTCTGCAAAAATGGCACCATAGTAACAGAATCACGTTCACACCTCAGACACTCAGTGATACGACATGGAGCAATTATGGCACCATAGAGACACGATCTGAACTTGAAGCATGGCGACATTGTAGTGCCACTAGTGCACCACGCCATAATATTTAAGTACCACAAATATGGCTTTGTCTTGGCGTCATGAAAAGATGGCACGGTATGCCGTCACATAATAGCTCAATTCAGACGTACATCGCTACGTTAATTCCGACATAGCATCCGTTGTGTGACGCGTTTATGCTGTTCCTGTGCCACTAAATGTCTATCTGGGTGAACGGCTCGAGCTTAACGGGAACAGAAGCTACTCGAGACTACCGAAAACTCGAGCAGCTCAAACCTACGGAAGAGTCGAGAGGCTCGACTCTACCAACAACTCGGTACTTTGCTCGAGCCTATTCGAGCAAGGAAAGCAATGACTAAGCTCGCTCGAGCAATCTCGTGTAAACACCTAGTTAAAGTATTTTAAAATGTAGTTATTGTATTGATTATAATTTGTTTACAAATTAGGGCACATTGTCCATTGACCGGAGTTCGTCAGCCCGCATGTTTCGAGAGATTATCTATTCTAGAGATTCTATTGGCACATTTAATATGAGGGTTTATTCGTTTTTTCCTGCTATTTATCTGTAGTCATCAACTGAATTTAAGTTATGTGTCGTAGAGATGAACAAATTTCTATTCTTGTGTGAGTCGAAAACTTGTGTTTGAGTACACTGTAAAAAAAATCTGCCTGCAATTTAGTGGACTTGTACTGGAAGTTTTTATTCATAAACCAGTATATTAAATTTCGTATACAAGTGTAATGTAAAATTAATGTATGGTACAGTACATTCATTTATTTACTTTAATTTTACAGTAAAAGTACTTTAACTTTAATAATTTGCTTTAATTTTACTGGAAAAGTACATGAATTTTATACCACAATTGTATATTAAATTTCGATGACGAGTTTATGAATCAAAACTTCCAATCTTTTCTAACAGTGTATTAGTATTTGAAATCCGACTGTGGCATACATCAGTAGTAGATTCTAGTTGGGTCTGGGCGAATTTTGTGCTTAACTGTTCATTGAGGTTAAGGATCAATTAATTATTATGTTAATTGCAAATATATGTAATTATAATCACAATTGGACTAACCGCACGTTTGTTTAATTATCATATGGCTACTTCGAAACATAGCAAAAATGTTGCAAAAGCAATTGATCCACATTGCCCCGGTCTCCCCTACGCGATACTTTTTTGCTTTGTTTTCAAGCGTTGGTGTTTCTAACAGAAGAGTAGTTACAACAGAACGTCGTTACGTGATACGCGCGTCATCCTCGCACGGACCATTTAACCCGGTCCAAATACTAGAATCGCAATAAAAGAAATAAACATTCAGCGTTGCGTGATACACGTAGACAGTCGTTGTGCTTTTGCACTTGGCGCCGGATGAACGACCTGGCTTTTCCTCCTACGCTGTCGTTTGACTCAACAATTTAAATTTATTGAATGGTATTTTCGTGAAAAGGAAATATAAAACGCATAATTTTTGTAGTATTCAAACTTTATACAAATTATATATTTACAATCATATTAATATTACGCTGTGTTATTCATTATAATAATTACAATTTATCAGGCAAAATCAAAGGATTTGCTAGTGGCATGAGGTAGAAAATTTTCGGTAAAAAACTAACTTAAAAACTATATATCAATCGGTAAAGAGAATAATTGCATAGCCAGTAAAATAAAACCGAGTGTTTATTGACTCGAACTCGTGATTTCGTTCAGAAAGCACTTTCATGGAATTTGCAGATATTCGGAAAAAAATCATAAGCGACAAACGATTTGTATTTTAAACCCAACACTTTTTTTTTTCTATTCAGTCAAATCAAGTTCACATTTTTATCAAAAAGTCGTCGACCAAAAATTGGAACATCAAAAATATGAATAACATTTTTTGCTTTAGATTCCCTTGGCGAAGAGCGATCTACGTTTCGTCGCGAGGAAATATTTTCCCGGTGCTACGAAGTCAATCTTTGGTCCACCCATTACGGCAACTGACTTTGTTCTGCATCGACCAGTTATAAACTGAAGGTACGATTTGCAAGGTTTCCCGTAGAAGCCCGTCTTTGAGTTGATCGATTCTGCGAAGAATTTGTAGGAACGAGCGTGGGAACAGGCACCTCCAATATCTGGAAGGCAGCCCAATTGTCTTGTTCCTCCATTAGGATAAAAGTCCGAATGACCGATGGCATCACGGAAGCCCAACAATCCAGCGTTTGTATGAATGATTTGCACGTGGTTGGCATCTTCCGCAGAAATTCGTGTTCCTATTCCAGCATGCAGGAACATCGGAAGAGCCGGGTCCAATCCTAAAGACATATGATTGACATTAATCAGAGTGTGGAACTCCGTAGTTCGGCCCGCATTCAAAAGCTTCAGGAGTAATTGTCATTATCAAAAGGATTAATGGTTTCCCATTAAAGATCAATAAGAGACCTATCAGAAAATGATTAAACCACCGCCATTCATGAGATTGGCCGAAAGATTATTGCCTATCAGTATTTTTGGTAAGGACATCGTTTAAGCTTGACGATAAAACTTACCGACGACGTAGTTGATGGTTCCCTTGGCGTAGTATCCAGCAAGTCCCATAACATGAGCACCAAGAGAGTGGCCAACAAGGGTAGTCTTGAGCGTGTCCAAATGGGCGTGTGATTCCAAGAAGTTGATCATCTTGGAAACCTGTTGGCCAACCATCAGGACGCGTTGGCTTGCCCATATATAAGGTCGCATTGTGATTCTACTCCAGTCGACGACGATCACGTTGAAATCATTGTTTTTAAGGTAAGCTAAGAACAGGAGCAATATTATGTTTTGTATTTATTTGGAAAATGGATTGAGAGTCTTGAAAAATATAGTGAAAGTTACTCACCATCTCGGATAAGGGTGCAGGCGGGGCTGTCACCGCTGTTTATCCAGCCGTGAGTTACAAAATGCGTTGGCTTCGCGGCATTGAAATAACTCGATGCAAGAGACTCTTTATCATTGATCCATAATTCCTGATAGTCAATTGGATTCTGTCTCGTGTAGAGACGGAACTTGACACGATCAGCAAGATGAATTTTCGTTTCTTTCTCACTTTCGTCGCCATCGGCTTCTGCGGTCAAAGATACATCGACCAGTTTGCCATTGTCGTCATAAACCTTAAGTCCTTTCGGGAAGGAGCGAATCTCGTCCGCGAATCGAAACGTGTTCAAGGATCGTTGTTTCTCATAAACTTCCTCGTACTCGTCGATAACGTTCTCCTCAACATTGTTCGAAAATTTGGCCCTTATCGGGTCTGCCCCAGCAAGAAGCCCTGAAAAGCAAAAAGTCATTAACAATTTGTAAAAGAAGTTATTATTGTTCTCAATCGTCGATTGATATTCAAGATATTTAGCGTTTTCGTTGCCGATTTTTAAATTGCTCCTTACCGAAAGTTGCGCAGACGAGCAGGAAACAGACCGATACGTGGACCTTCATGTTTAGGTGCCGCGGATGTGCTGTAAATATTCACAGGTCGCCCCTTTATAAAGCCAGAGGTATGAACATCTTATGCGCGATTAAAGAGCTCGAACTCGTGATAAGATTAGATGATCAGCTTTCGCGATGCCTATGCGCGTGGCTTTGTTTTGGGGTATCAGACACATAACTTATTGATAAATCGTCAAACACATCGCAAAAAATCCTGATGAACTCGATATCACACTTTTCTATCAGTGGCCTGAGAAATTCTTCTCTGTTCACATTAACGATACACATCTGAGATAGGACCGAAAAAAGGGAAGTCGAGGGTAACGTCGATCAACTTTCTCTATATGAATTTCGAAGCGATAAAGATACTTGATAAAATCCCCGGTGTAAATAATATCACCTTAATATCATTAGCTGAAAATAAATTATAGTTATCGTACACTTATACATTTATTATAGCACATGCGGTCTATTAATTTTCCCATTAAATCATTTTATATCAATAAAATTAATAATTCGGCCATTACTAAATTATCAATGATTATTTTCCCCATCGGAATTTCGGCCAATAGAAACGACGCATTTGGCCTCATGTGGGGGAACCTAGGCGATTTTATTTCGGATATTTTTCGGATATTTCCTAACAAGTTGCTAAGCAATAAAAACAACTTCTGAACCACTTTTAACCTGAGAATTCTTCACATCTGTCAAACTTCTAACGAGAACTGGAACGTGATCTGAAGAATGAGCCGGAATTCCGATGGAAAAAATAATCCGAGAAATACCCCTCGAGCTTCAAAATTAATCGTGTATTTCCCTCAAACTTCCCTGCATACAAATAATCATGTCAAGTTTTGCAGAAAATTGCCTCGCGCAAGCGCTCGGGATTTTTTAACCTGCAAAACTTGACACTCTTGTTTGTATGCAACGAAGTTATCGGGAAATACTCGATAATTTTGAAGCTCTTGGGGTATTACTATTGAGAATTTCATCAGCAGCTTAACAAGTAAAAAGTTTCAGTAAAACGATTAAAATATCTAGTATTGGTAGTATTTTTAACAGTTCTTAACAGCGTATTTGTGACACGTATATTTTCAATGTCATTTCTGTTAGTGTAAAGGTGTTGGCATCAAGTTATCGGGGTAAATGTATGTTGCGTAGACAACAATTTTTCAAATATGTGTAAAAATTATGAATTACGTCTCCCGCTGAAATTTTGATATCTAATACAGGATTTCCGACGATAATTTAAAATTTTTTCAATTGGGGCGCTTTATTTTTATTTAAAACATTCATGAAAAAAAAGTTTCAGAAACAAAAAAAAATCTGCTTTTTCGAGCATATATTTTGAGATTTTTTTTTAAATTTTAAATTGAAGCGTTGTTTATTTAACGTTTAAAAAAACTTTTGAGTAATGTTATAAAATGGAAAAATAAATAGCAGGAGGTCTCGACCCACTCTGGTCTATGCTTCAAACTTTTTGAGATTTTTAAAGTGAGGCGTTTTTAGATAGCTTTAATTATTTATAACTCAAAAATTTCGATAAAAAGAAGTCTAAAAAAGTTTCGACGCGCATTTTTCAGTTGGAGGAATAACCAAAAATTGCCGCTAAAAAAAACTGAGGTTCAGCCGTTGACCGAGCTGTCATGGAGTGCCCCATATACAATACCCACCCACGGGGCGACGCTGTCTGAAATGGGCTTTAAGAAGTCACGTGTGTATTATTGTTGCCAGTTTAATGGTTTCACAAATTGGATTTAATTTTGGAAATGTGTATATCAACGTTATCGAACGGTATAAATATAAAAGTCTTTACAACCTCAACGTCACATCAGTTTAGCATACGCAATTACTCTAATTTTTTTTTGCTTCCACCCGCCTATTACAGTGTCTGGCCCGAATCAGTAACCTGACCCCCATGCGGTCGCATCCGACTTCCCAATCTATATCGCATTCGCCACAGTATTTCTGCCATGGACACAGGAGATACGTCACGTTCTGTTGAAAATGCGAACAATTATTCTAATCTAAAAATTGGTATTGTAACACTTATCGGTAAGTCCGCATTGAAAAACGCCAAAAGTCCTTGATAATAATTATTTTTGAGCAGATGTAGAATAAGATCCTTTTTGTACCTCATTTTTTAAAGCCAATAATCATTAAAATCTGACTGCAGTGACTAAAAAAGGTACTAAAAGTACCACTACACTGAATTCCATTTTCTACTGGTTATCGGCATATAATTCTGGTTATAATTCCCAGATAAAAGCCCAAATACTTTTTATTCCGTTTTGGAACAAAATTTAGTGGACGTTTTGGACTAAATTTCAATGCTAAAACGACATTTTATACGTAGGAGTAACGCATCACCACTCATACAGCTTTTTGCAAAAGTAATTGTGTGTTCGGATTCATCCAGATAGACGAACTGACAGCCTGAAATTATTGAATGCTTTTATTATTTCTTTAGCAACGTAAAATGTATAAATATGCGCCTTTTTATCATTAAGTATTTTTATGACTACGTATGACTTAATATGTTTGCGTCTCTTGATGAAATTGACAAATGTTTGCAGAATTTCGAAACATTTATTTCGACAGATAAAGCTTTGTAACTTTCATTTTGTTTGTGTGATACAAAGAGGTTTCGAGCAATTGATCAACACACTGAGAAAAAAATCGTTAGAACCAACAAAACGTGCGCTTAAGGGGAGGGAGTCAGGTAAAAAAAAATTGATTTTGGAAATTCAATATCATCCAAATCCTCTTGCATATAAAAATGCCCAATGCACTATATTGTTGATACTCGATGAAAGAATTTTTTACTGTCGTCTGACTTGCATATGCTTTTCAATATTATCTTAAGCAAAGTTCTTAGGTTTTCCATTCTGCGCATGATTCAGATCAAAGTACTAGACAAATTGGAATGGTTGACGTCTCATTTTCTTCTTCATGAAAAGATACACCGCCTAAATGGAGAAAATGTTAGTAAAAGGTAATATTTTTTAAGTGACATAATTATTAATAAATAAATTTTATGCTATTTTCTAAATCAGTGATTAACTTTGCTTTCAAAATGAAAAAAAAAATAGTTTGCTCCATTTAGCCAGTGTATCTTTTCATGAAGAAGAAAATGAGATGTCAACCATTCCAATCTGCCTAGTAGTTTGATCTGAATCATGCGCAGAATGGAAAACCTAAGAACTTCGCTTAAGATAATATTGAAAAGCATATGCAAGGCAGACGACTGTAAAAAATTCTTTCATCGAGTACCAACAATATAGTGCGGTGGGCATTTTTATATGCAATAGGATTTGAATGATATTAAATTTCCAAACACAATTTTTTTGACCTGACTCCCTCCCCTTAAGGGCAGCGAAAAGAATATTTTTTTGATCGAATGAAATATGTAATCGATCGAAGCAACAGCTGATCAACCCAAACATTATTCGATTACCATTGCCAAATATTTAGTCCCGTCGACAAAATATTCTTGTCGCTGCTCGTAAGCGCATGTTTTGTCGGTTTTAACGATTTTTTTTCTCACTGCATAATTAATGCTTTTCGTGAGGAAATGTGGCTTCTTCTTTTGAAATTGTTATCTGTGTCACGTACTTAAATTGTTTAATAGATTACAGCTGTAGTACATAGTCTCATACTTTCATTAATAATAATGTTATCAAAGCCTTCACATTTCTTTTTTGCATTACTTATCCTGGAGTGTTCTGTTTGTCGGAATGCAGTACACAACAAAAAATTGGTTAATACCACTGATATTCTATTTGTTTCGTTTGACATTGCAAAATTTATTTTTAAATGTAGATGTTTCTCGCGCTATTTTATCAATCTATAACCATTCACATCTCGAGTGGATGATAAAACCGAATACTTTGTGTAGCTCTTTCGTGTATCGGTTTCAGAGATTGTGCAAATTGAATTATCGAACGATTGAAATAGGTCTAATCGTGTCGGTTCGGTATCGAATTCGGTTAATCTTGATTTTGCATTTAATTTAATCTTGTTAATTTTTGTCACGTATTGTTATCAATACAACTGCAGAAATTATATAATTTTGTACAAAAACTAACGCAGAGGCAGATTCGTAGGTTGAATTTTTTGTCGCAATGTTTAAAACTCGCACTAAATGATTGTGGTTCGTCGATCCGGAAGCTTTGTTTATTGATTATCATGTCATTATACTCATCATAGGCTCAAATTATCGTTAAACACGATATGTGAATAATTTTGATTTTAAACAAGTTTACTACCGTTCTAACCGTAGTAAATATCGAGTTACTGACTTGCAGTTTCTTGCAGACACGGACTAACATTAGACTATAATTGGTACACAATTAAGTGAGAATCAATTGAGTAATTTAAATTTAAAAAACATTTTATTATTAACTACGTGCATTTTTCAAAATGGTTGATATTGAGTTTCACACATTTTTAACAGATAACTCAGTATTGTTGAAAATATTAAATACTTGTACATGTCACCAAAATAGAATCTTACACATTGCTTACTGATTGTTTTCTATGTGTAAAAAACTTCGTTTATAAGATAGTCTAATTCAATTAAAACACTTCCCCAATAATGTATACTTTGTGAAAGGTAGAGAATAATACAAAAACAATGTGGCACAATGTATATGTTTTAAGGGGAAAACGTACAATAATGGTAACAAATAGTAATATGTATAAAAAATAATAATATACTCAGGAATTACTGTTAGCACATCGCTATTAGCTTAGTGCCAAATATTAGTTATACCGAACTCGTATATGCGTGGCTACATCTCGGTTCATGATCGGATAGTTTAGACCATGTTACTGTGCAAAATCCAGCTTGCACCCTTTATAGAAATTGAGATATTGGCCAGCTATTGTGATTATTAAAGTATAGGTTCGGTGGTTCAGCATCGGATGCCGATATCCGCTCAACTGCAAATTTCTATACAAGTGGAGCCGTTGTTTAGCTACAAACTGATTATTAGTTACATATTATGCTTATTGTTATTTTAGTTAAATGCTTCCGAGTAATATCTATGCGTCTGGCCGTTAATATTTGTATAACAATTAACTGTTACCCTTTTTGCATGCTAGATAACCTCTCAACGAACTTACAATCCGAAATCTGCCCAGTTGCGGACTCATAAAAGGTTGGCAAAGAAATATTTACAGTGTAGCTTAGACCAACTAAACATTTTTTTTTCTTTTTCACCTGCCACAGCAAAAAAACTATAGGCTTAACCTAATATTGACTCTCATGAAAGGAAAGCTTTGTACGAATGTTTTTACAAGTGGCCTTTTGTATTTCACACTCGATTAACACGTAGAAAATCGAATTTTTCGTTTGGACGGATATTATTATATTGGTACACGATGGACGATGCTATGTATGATAGCATTTGATAGCTTGAATGGTTACCTACAATTCCGTGCATCGTAGATAATTTTCAACCGGATAGTGTGCAAGATATTCAATTATGCATAAACAATTCCCGTGCAGAAATATAGTTGTAGCTAATTGTAGTAGGAGCCCTACTAGGCTAGTCACGCTTGAAAGTACTACCCTTTAGAGGCTCAACATGGGCGACCCTAGTGAGGATTCCACATTCAAACCTGATTAGGCCCAGAATTTTGTCGTGGCCGTCTCTGTTGAGCCTAGGAGGGTTCTAGAGTAGATTCCCTATTGTGGATGCCACGTTTATACCTATAAAGGCCCCTTATTTAATCGCGGCTGCCCGAACTATTTTCTGCACGGGTTGTTTTGCTTCCTCATATACAGGAAGCTTTGTTTTCGTGAAAAATTGTTTTTTCGAGATTTTCATGCCAGGACACTCATAATGGTCCAAAACGTCGAGAAAAGTGTGTGTGTGTGTGTGTGTGTATGTGTATGTGCAGATTCCTTGTACCCGAGTAGAAATTCTGATATGGGCGCAACAAGGGCGTTGTCAGGTAGACTATAGTTCCTTATCAGGCAGTGTCAAGGCAACCGGACCAGATCCGCTGCCAAAACATAACGTTGTGGTTGATACGGCCATGATCAGGGAGACTGTGAAGGCCATGCTTGGGGAACTGTTCGGGCCATAATCGGGAAAATTGCTCAGTGATTAGGCTCAAGTAAGAATTATACCTGGAACTTTCCAGGGAGGAAATTCATAAATGAATTAAAACGCGTGTTACAGTTTTGTTTTGTTTATTACTTTAAGCTTTTCAACTTAAAGAAACTTTCATAAAACGTTTAATGTTGAACAAATATATGTTCTTTTTGCACCTCTGGAAACATAAAAATTGTAGGTACTTATGTTATTTCGCGAGAAACACAGAAAGCTGAGTTAACGTGTACCAAAATTGCCCCGACTTCTCGATTGTTATGTTACCTTAAAAAAACTCGTGAAATGAATAAGAAAGAATCGAAACATACATCTAGTAAGGGCCGCGTACGGTTTCCCGTTCAAAACTGGCCCGTGAGGTGGCGCTGGGATTAATATGGCATGATAATGTATATTTCTGACCAAAGTATGCACACCAGATGGCGTTTGGGTATTATCAGGCACCGCTCTCCGCACCAAATCAGGTGCCTGTAAGGCATTCCACAGAAAGGCAAGCCTTAAGGATGTAAGAGCGCGATGGGGTGCTCAACTTTCTGAAAAGTGAGAATTCAGAGAGAAATTCGAACACTTCTCGATGGAATAAAAATCTGAAAAAAATCAAGCATACAAAAGGTGCGGAAAAGATTAATTTTGCATGTTAATAATTGCAAAATGTTATTAACAAATAGGTGAAAAAAAATTGTTCAACAAATTATCCGTCAACCTCTCTTTTTTTAAATGAAAATGATTAGTTAATTTTTCTGAATACGTATGAATTTTTTCAGATTTTTGTCTAATGTTTGAAAATTGCGGTTTTTTTTTCTTATATGAGCTGTGTTCGCGAATCTATTTGATCAATCGTTTCGAAACTTCTTGCGTGTAATGGGTGGTTTTGTGACAAGCACATATGAAAAATTCACGACTGAACATGCATTTAAAAAAATGAATTCCAAAAAAACGAAATTTCGATGATTAGAAAAAATTCTGAAAAAATTCATACGTATTCAGAAAAATTAACGTATCATTTTCATTCGAAAAAAAAAGTTAGGTTCACGGATAATTTGTTGAACAATTTTTTTTTTCACCTGTTTGTTAATAACATTTTGCAGTTATTAATATGCAAAATTAATCTTTTAAGCACCTTTTGTATGCTTGTTTTTTTCAGATTTTTATTCCATCGACAAGTGTTCGAATTTCTCTCTGAATTCTGACTTTTCAGGAAGTTGAGCACCCCATCGCGCTCCTACATCCTTAAGGTTTCCCGACCGCGGTCTGACTAGTCCTCAGGCACTCGTGATAGAATTTGTACTTGGGTAAGCACGATAACTGTCGTAATTTTAGATGTATCTTCATCAAATTTGGCACGCAACATTTCTGTCATACAACAACACTTGGATTATAATTGACGCAAATCGGTTCAAAAATAAAAATTTTACAGCATTTTTAAAATTTTGAAAATATCTTTTTCAAGCAATAATTTTGACGAGAATCGATAGGGTGATTATAATTTTATTGCATTTTCAAATTTTTTAAAAATGTCTTCAAAGACTCCATCTCTTGTAAATTCTGAGATATCCGGCTGCAATTTTCGACATGATTTCACAGTTATTGATTGTTAATGATAAATTTAGTCAAAGGAACTATCGATATGTCGGTAAATTTCGATTTTGGTAAATTAAAAAAAAAAAAAATGCCGTCACAAAATTAAAAAAAAAATATTTTTCACAGATGTATCTTAAATTTTGTTCACATATGGACTATCATCGGGAATTATTTGAGCGCTGGCTTGTGCAAATTATGAGATACCAGATTTTTATTTGGTCCACATATGGAGTACCATGGTACAAGGTTCTATTATAAATATGAGAAAAATCGGTTACACGGTTGAAATTCTACAACACTTTGAATTTTTAGAAAAATGCCTAGAGCATAAACCAGCCTGCAAAGAGGATCTTTGCAAATTGCTTCCTCATTATCTTTTTGCTTTTTAAAAAACTTCCTTTATGAGGAAGCCAAAATCAATTAACATACTTCCTCATAGAGGTAGCTTTGTAAAAAGCGAAGAAAATAATAAGGAAGCAATTTACAAAGTTCCACTTTACAGGCTTGTTTCACTTTCAAATCATAAATAGTTACAGACAAAATTATTATCTAATTTTTTAAGACTTTCTTTACATAGATGATTGTAAATAAATACTGTAAATATTAACGAGTTTCAAAAACCGTTTCAAGATAATCGTAAATGGCATCTATTCGTAAAAAAACAGGTCTCCAAAAAAGAGTAAAATCACTCACATAGCCCATTTTTAATTGATATAGCCGATTCTGAAAGTTTCAAGTAACTCGAAAAGGGCGAGGCAGAAGCCCTTGATAGTAATTGGCGGAGCAACCTGGTATGCGCTTTCAGAGTTCTGCCACTTCAACTTCCGGTCAAAAGTTCACTATAACCCAGAATAATCCCTGGAATCGATACATACGTGCCGCACAACAATCAACGAGTTTCTGAATGCCCGTTTACTCTGTATAATAAACGATCGATTGTCACCGTACACTCGACTAAATTTTATAATTACCCGAACACCTACGCAGTTCCGTAACAGTCTACCGAATAAAAGTGAATAAAAGTTTTAACCTGAATGAATTGTGTTTATTATACGTTAAACAGCGTTAAATCTGTGCACAAGAGTGCGGTTCACAGTTTTGTTAAAAAATTAAGCTTCGCGAAACGTACAAATTTACAAGGCAGAAGTACTCACCAAGAGTTCACGTGACTAGGGGAGAAAATTGTATTTTTTCTACCCCAACTCATTCAGTGAATTTATAAAAAGTTTATTCAGTCGGGCGCCATTGTTTGGGGTTTGCGAGCTTTTGTTTTCATCGTACAGTTAGGCACGTAACCCACTTCTACATGTAAGTAAAAAGTGATAATAACAAAGGGTGCAAAGTCAGGCCTCGAAGATTGCTTCTTCACTTTCCACTTTTCCCAGAGCTTTTTCTACAAGAGAGTATTTTGATCAATTTTGACTGCTTTTGATACAGTTGAAGAATGACTGAGGACAATGTGCAACGACTAACATAACCATATTCTTATTTTAAATAATAAGTTTCATAACTTTTGAACCCTATGAAAACGAAACAAACTAATTCTCATACAAACTTTATAAGTCTCGGACACCATGAATGATATGAAAAAGCAATGATCTATAAAATGTAAACGTTTCAGTTGATGTTCATCAAATTTTTTGCCAATCTTCTCTGAATGTTATTACATATGTATCTAAAGTCTTACCGCGTTTTGTCAAATCTTTAAGAACAAGCAGTTTAAAAAATACGTTTGAATATAGAAAATGCAAATTGCTTTAAAAATTCAAATCCTTTTATCGATCTTTACTAAATTTAATATCAGCCACCAAAAAATATTAGTCGGGCCCTGTAGAAAATTTGAGCTCAACCAGTTGAAGTTGAAATAAGTTAAAGCAACAACGTAACATTTTTTGCAAAAATTTGGTATCCTATAAAATTTGAAGCTCTTCATACATTCCGATAAAATTCAACACTGATCGTCCTTTAATATTACTTCAATTGTATAGAAGTGTTAAGGTCCACAGAAAAATCAATATTTTATAATTTCAATATTTGAAGCTCACAGAATTTGCAAATAATTTAAAGTCTAATAAAATGGAAACATGGGAATTGCTCTGCTGGTGCGTCAATTTCCAGCTGAGTTGATAAAGCCATTCCTCAGATATCAAAATTAAACTTTTCTTCCGCAATGTTTAAACCATCTTGATAATTCTTACATGAGAAACACTATTATTCACGAAAATAAATTTTTCCGTATGCGGCAATAAACCAACTTATTTTTATTGCATCAACAATACTTGGCAAGTTTTGAATTTATCTCAGTGACCTGTTGACTTTCACGTGAAAAAGTCCGGAACCGCCTTATTTCCTTCAAGAATTATTCATACATAAGAAATATATATACGTTATAATGCAAGTTACTCCTTTTCTAGATCATCGTGGGCGAACTGGATGCACGTGGAATGAGATTTGCAGAGTGAAGAATGATGTCGCGCATTAGCGGGTTTATTATTGTGACGGTCGAGGAGCTGCATGCAATGCATGTTAGAATATTTGTGAGGTCTTCTATCTGCGGAGATTTATATGCAGAGATTATGGACTGATAGAATTTCGCACTCGAAGTTTCTGTGACTTGACAGTGAAAACGGACAAAATCCATTCAACTGAATTTGATCCTGCAATGTCAGAAATTCGTTGCACAGTTACAGACGTTGATATCGATTACGAGACAAATAGTCTGGAATGCACTGCGAATAAGTAAGGTAACCATTATATCGACGGAAAGAATCATAGCAAATAAACTAAAAATTTCAACCATGGTAATGACATTTGAGGCAGGAAACTACATTACCGCATGTGTCTAAACAAGCTTTCCAAACAGTGTACCCGCATTTGATAGTGATTTTTCCCACTTATTCCTCCAAAGATAGAATAAAAATGGACATGATCAGGAAAATGCATTTTAAATATACTTCTTATGACGCTCTATGGACTTGGAACTTGTGGTATACTTTAATACGATGGTATCTTTGTTGATTTTAAAATATTGCAGTAGATAAACATCACAAGAATCCATTTATCAAAGTAGGCATCATCTGTCAGTGCATATACGACATATTGTACTGTAGCACCTGTCGCTTTTTTCAGATAATTTAAATACAGCAGCAGACGCTACTTATCTGATGTGATACATCAGTTTGATGATGGTCATTGGTCTTAATTGTTATATTATTACGCTTTAAACTCCACATGCCATTAATACTATAGATAAAGCTATCAATAAAATTAAAGAACGACTTATTGCTTTACGAGAACTTGCAAAATATTTTTGTATGAACTTTCTCGTATTTTAATAATAATAGTGATCATTTTGAAAACAGAAAAACGCCACTAGAGTATCAAATTCATTTTGATATAATAAAAATGGATTTCTCACGGTTATCTTAAATTACAGTTTGTAGATGAAGCTTAATTAAAAAAAAAAAAACTAGTATTCCTTCATTTAGATCAATACATTTGATAAAAAGATATTAAAATACGTCATAAAATCAGACCACCAATATCGACCAGATTAATATCACGACTGGTAATAAACAAACACAGCTTGGTTTCGATTTGAGCCATATTCAAGCTATCTCGAAAGCAGTTTCCGACGATTTGGATCTCTTGAAAAAAAAAAGATCCTTGCAAAGATTAAGTTGCGGTGTGCCGGATACCAGGCGAATACTTTTGGCGGCCTTATCTCATAGATAAGAGAAGATGTCGCGGTACTAAATGTCGACCAATCAGCAAACTGGTAGCATTCGCGTATGGACGCAAAGTTAAGAAAGAAGTTCGAGCTTCCAACCGTACCGCAATTAGTCTTCGTTAACCGGCAGAAATACATTAGCTCTCTGACTCTCCTCGCAGCATCTTCGAATTTCGAAACTTTGCGTCGCATCTTGCAAGAAGATGATCATATCTAGAAATTATTGTAATCAATGCGATAGTTAATCCCCTTAATAATCTTAATCCACGCGTAAACTCCTACCGGTGATTCCTTGACTCTTTAATTATTTTCTTTGTTATCTGAACAAAATCTTTCATGAAAACATTTATCTGACAATTTCTCTGAAAATCTAAAACTGCGCTATTACGTCGACTCTGACAGATTGTCCGATATTAGTTTTCGAATTTTCTTTTATTTTCTCGATATCTTGGTTATTTTCATCAAATAACTTAAAAATGTATAATTTATCCGAGGGTTTCGGAATATTTAAAACAATAACAATAAGTTTATTTTTTATTACACGGCTTTCCTCATGTCCAAAAGATTGCAATCTTGCAATCTGGGAGTTGCAGAAAGTATTATCTGTAAATAAAAAATATTTTGAGTACTCTGGATAAATAAAAAGGCATTCACTCATTTCTGTCCGAAAACACGATAACTTTTTTAAACGATATTGACCTCAGTGAAACTGTGCGAGTATCTTTTATGTACAGAATGTAGATTTTGTATTGAAACCCCCGACTAGAAATCTGGTAGGGCAGCCCTGCCGTCACATATGGGCCTGGTCTGGCATGGATAAGTTTGACCTGATAAGGTGTACCTTATTAGGACCGGATCTGGCATAGGAAAGGTTGCCCTGATAAGGTGTACCGTATTAGGACCGGATCTGGCATAGGGAAGGTTGACCTGATAAGGTATTAGATATTCAGGTCCAGATCTGGCATAGATAAGGTAGACCCGATCGAAATATTGGTGGAATTAAAAATATCATTTATAAAATCAAAATATCGCATTCAATATGTTTTTCATTTTAAACCCGTCATTTTGAATTTACAAATTTTAAGTTCAAATTCGTAACTAGCTACATTAAAAACTGAACTATTATTTTAAATAAATAGTAAATTGAACTATTATGGAAATACTGTACGAGATATCCACATAGTCGGTTTGTCTAGTGGTTAGCGTGCTCGGTTAGGTAGTTAGGTAAATAGGTAGGTCCCGTAGGTCTTAGGTTCAAATCCCGCGTCCATCACTTCTCGAATGAAGTTACGAAAAACCGTATCTGAAGACGAATTGTTTTTTTTTTTTTTGTAATATTAATAGAATATTATTGTTGATATTGCGGCATAATGCCCTAAAATTAATAATTAATTTTTTAATTTAATATAAAGATAAGTATATGTATTTATATCAATGATTATATTTATCAGGTCCTTATGTGGTAAACTTGACCTGGCCCGGATGTGCCAAAGCGTTACATTTCCAATCAGGGCCGTATAAGGTAGCCAGACAGGGGCCTTGGATTTAGAATCCGGTTACCAGGTCCGCCCCTGATATTCCCCATAACTGAATTTCTAGTCGGGCCTAATCCAAAATTTTCATTCCTTCTGATGCTTTACGTAAAGTATGGAAAATAACAGTAAAAAGTTCATTTTTGAACTGCAGGCTAATTTTGAAGATGTTATAGGGAAAACGTTTTTACTCGATTCAGTCACCCGAATGAGATTTCTGGAGTCACTGGTTACCCTAGTAAAAAAATGATATATATAGTCCGATATATGGATTTGGGCATATACAGTCTGTATAAACTCTATATAGATTTTATACAGACTATATATGCCCAATTCTATGTTTAAAACTATATACATTTTTTATATACTCTATATATCATTTTTTTACTTGGGTATGATAAATATCTATACAGTACAATATGGATTATATTGCAAGACTTCCAAAATAGTGCATCACGATACAAGTACGGTTAAACCTTTTTGGCGAGTGTGAGTTTCCACCACGGGCCGAAGGTTGCGATTAAGGGGCGGGAGTCAGGTAAAAAAATTAATTTTGGAAATTCAATATCATCCAAATCCTATTGCATATAAAAATGCCCAACGCACTATATTGTTTGTACTCGATGAAAGAATTTTTTACTGTCATCCGACTTGCATATGCTTTTCAATATTATCTTAAGCAAAGTTCTTAGGTTTTCCATTCTGCGCATGATTCAGATTAAACTACAAGGCAGATTGGAATGGTTGACGTCTCATTTTCTTCTTCATGAAAAGATACACCGGCTAAATGGAGTAAATGTTAATAAAAGGTAATATTTTTTAAATGACATAATTATTAATAAATAACTTGTATGCTATTTTCTAAATCAGTGATGAACTTTGCTTTCAGAATGAAAAAAAAAATAGTTTTTTCCATTTAGCCGGTGTATCTTTTCATGAAGAAGAAAATGAGACGTCAATCATTCCAATCTGCCTAGTAGTTTGATCTGAATCATGCGCAGAATGGAAAATCTAAGAACTTTGCTTAAGATAATATTGAAAAGCATATGCAAGTCAGACGACAGTAAAAAATCCTTTCATCGAGTACCAACAATATAGTGCGTTAGGCATTTTTATATGCAATAGGATTTGGATGATATTGAATTTCCAAAATCAATTTTTTTTACCTGACTCCCTCCCCTTAAGATAGCACCGAGGGTAGTAAAAAAATTATTATCACTGATCTTACGCAGTTTCCAATAAAAGAATATATACGGCATTAGTTCACACCGAATGTTAAATCAAAGAAATTCTACAGACAAAAGAGATTAAAAATTGTAAACATTCATACTATGATATTATGTATCGCTGGTATAGCACGAATTCCAAATCATTCAGTCCTGGGGATGCCTAGGGCCTCTAGTAGAAAATCTGTAGCATTAAATCCGAAATTATCAGGCTCAGTGAGGGCCGATATTACGCTTAAACAAGCCATAGCAAGATTGAATTGGTGCTGAATGTCACCCTGCAAATTTTCTACTCGGGAAATATAGCAGAACTTTCTATAACATGAATATAAAAATTAACGAGATATATATCCAATCTGATGAACTATTGCAGTCACGACAATAATACGACCTATACGAAAGAAATATTCCAGATGTTTAAGTGGTTTTCACTCAGCGCCACCTCTCGAGTTGACTTCGAAGCGTATATGCTAGAACTCGAATGTAAAAACGGGATGTTAAATTACAGCGCAAAACGTAGATTACAATTAATCTACGAAATTTCAATATTTTGATTTCTTATAATTTGTAATTATTCGCCAATAACGCCAATAACAAAAGTGATGCTCTATAAAAAATCAGAGATTTTCCGAAAAATTCGGGAATTTTGTAAACGGCAGAACACGCGCAGACTTCCAGCGATTTTTCTCAGATTTTTCCAATTCAGTCAATTGAAATTATTACAAAAAACTTTGCACAATTTATGAACTCCGCAAAAAAAAATCGCATTGTTCGACATTTTAAGAGCAATCGGTGAAAAAAATGAAATATTTTCTGAACCATTAAGAAATACTTAAAACCCAAGAAAATTTATGCTTTCACGACAAAGGGAGAAAACAGATAGTAATTAGAATAACTTCCAAGATTTTTCGAAAAATGAAAGAGATTTTCTGGGAAATATTTTTACAGAAGATTCTCTATCTTCATTCTCTCCTATCTCTTTCCGTTACTGTGCGATTACCCAGAGAGCGTCGCACCGTTTGTCTTCAATGTGTTCCTATATGACGACATTGCGAAGCGACAACCCGAGGGAATTCAATGCTGCACGCCCGAGGTTAAATAAATATTCCATTCTCCCCATTTTCTTTCAGTTCTAAATAATATACATATATCCGTCTTTCTCCATGTTTTTTACCGGGGTTCGACCACATCTCACCCCTATATACGAAAGGCAGACAAGCCCGAGAACACGCGGTCGAGTAGCCCTCCTGGCACGCATCTCAACCGCAAGTCCGCTTTGCTTCCCCAGGGATCTCTCATCTCCCACGAGTATTCTAACTATTACGTACTGCACACGTTCCGCGATCTCGCCACGATTCTCCCGTTAATCATCGGAGTCTGCTTGTCCTAGCAGTGTATCTGTGTGAATGCGTCGCTGCACACGCAAACGATCGAAATCTCAAATCCCTAGGGAGCATACGAGGCTTTGACTGTAATTCGAAATGTCATCTGCGAAGGTTACCATGCGAAAATCCAATCGTCTCGAATGATAATACCTCGATTCAGTCGTCAGGGGATAAACCGATAACTTTTTAAACAGATTAGGCAACTGAAAAAAACCAATCACTGATTTTATCGCGCTGCTCTAATCGAATATTTGTGTCGATTCTCAATTCGATTTTTTAGTATCTGTAGATTTAGAGAGTAAAACACCCGGTCGTAATCCTTCCTTACAAAAGCAATTGGCTTGATTACATCGAAAGCATCAAGTGTTTCAAGATTTATAAGTCGCAATTAAGATTTTTTTTTTCATTCACTTTATCGATGCATACTCTGCTACTGGTCACGTAGTGATTGTCTATTAATTCTATTAGACCCAGGAGATAAAAAATTATTCATTAAGCATTCCCGAAGACGCATTATTTGTTAGGTTTTTCGTTTGGTTTTCTCTTTTTTTAAAATTAGGTTTCTAATTCATTGAGATTAGTACAAAAATTCAGCCAAATTTGTTATTACTAAATAATCTCTATTTGCACGGAAAGAAAAGATTAGCTGCCATAATGAAAAAATGAGTTGACATAACCAATCACTCTATTTCCCTTGCAACACAAATGGTAGTGCCAACGATTTGAATGGTAGGGTCAACGATTCGAATGGTAATCCCAACAATTAATATGGAAGGCCTAGTCATT
Organism: Ephialtes manifestator; assembly: GCA_963970395.1. Lineage (NCBI taxonomy): Eukaryota > Metazoa > Arthropoda > Insecta > Hymenoptera > Ichneumonidae > Ephialtes > Ephialtes manifestator. The sequence goes on from OZ019976.1 coordinate 14,838,343, forward strand.
GAATTGGTTTGGCTGAATAATCTTGCGAAAACTAATTATGAATACTAGAGATGACTATTCGATATGGTTGGGACAACTAATTTTTGAGGGCTTATATACGGCAAATTGAAAACGTAGTTGTCACAACCAAACAATTCTTTCCGTGTGCACGGAAAAAAAAAAGATTAGTTGCCATAACCAAGAAATGAGTTGACGCAACCAATCGATTATTCTATTTATCTTACAACTCAAATGGTAATACCAACGATTCGAATGGTAATACCGACGATTCGAATAGTAGTCCCGACTATTCGAGTGGTAGTCCAAAAAATTCTTTTGAGTCATAAACTTTAGATGCCATTTGCCGAAACTTGGTTTTCAACCTATTCTGCGTGTGATTCAGACCAAACTGCTAGACAGATTGGACTGGTTGACGTCTCATTTTCTTCTTCATAAAAAGATACACCGGCCAAGCGGAGCAAATGTTAATAAAAGGTAATAGTTTTTAAGTGACATAATTTATAATAAATAAATTTTATGTTATTTTCTAAATCATTGATTAACTTTGCTTTCAGGATGGAAAAAAAATATTTTACTCCGCTTAGCCGGTGTATCTTTTTGTAAAGAAGAAAATGAGACGTCAACTAGCCCAATCTGCCTAGCTGTTTGGTCTGAATCACGCGCAGAGTGGAAAACCTAAGATCTTTGCTTAAGTTAATACTGAAAGGCACATGTAAGTCAGACAACAGTAAAAAATCCTTTCATCGAGTATCAACAACATAGTTCACTGACCATTTTTATATGCAAGAGAATTTGGATGATATTGAATTTTCAAATTCAATTTTTTTGACCTGACTCCCTCCCCTTAAACCGATAAGATGCTGATTTGCATGAAGATCTTTTAGTAAAAACAAAAATGTTAATCTAGGATAAATAACGGAATGAATAACGTCAACCATTCACCGAAGATATTGTAGGGATATAAAGTTCATTGCAGAATGCGTTTACAGGCCCTTCGAGATGTGCTGGACGAAACACAACGCCGCGTACACTCTATGATCCTCCTTCAGACAACTGAGATACTATCGGTCGCGCGGGTACGTGACGAGTTCAAAGCGCCGAATACTCGAGATTCCTTACGAGCTTTGTGTGCCGTGCTCCGTACAGAAGTTCGAGGCTTTAATCTTTTAGCACGCGTATAGAACACGGAATAAAGTTGAAAAATCTTTGCGGAGAATTTGAACGATGGCTACGACGGATCCGAGAAATGACAATGTGATCGTGAACTTTGGTTTACAGGTACCATTGACCGAGTTGGAATTGGGTTAAGAAAAAAACTCCAAGAAAAAAAAATTAAATTCTTTACAGATCCGATGCAAACGATAATTGCAAAATTTCAGGACTTCTTCGATTGACCACCGTGTTAAAGTCAACATGGAAAATTTTTACAGATCTTCGCCATCTTTCGGATCTGCTTTTGTTCGTTATCGAATGCATGATCATTCGTGTATTAATATTTAAAAAAATGTAGTCTGTTGTCTACAAGTTTTCAAATTGACATTATGCAAAATTGTGTGAAAGTAGGACATTAATCATTCTGAAAATCATACTGCATAAGGTAAAATTACTATTAATACGAGTTGGGATCTCCTACGGCTCGAGCGCTCACAGCCACTGCATCTAAATATCTCTAATAGGATAACTGCACCAGTAATTAAACAGTCATCAGTGAAGGAACAACAGCTTTATGAGAGTTTATGAGAAATTCTGACGACTTGGCTAAACATTAGATGATTAATTTGTCTATTTTTTAGATATCTACTGCGATGATTTTGTCGCAGAAGCCTATTTTCGACTAAAAGTGTAGGTTAAATTTTTATTTATCTATTCATTTTTGTTTTTACGTTCATTTATAGTCGCATCAACATCAAGTTTATTAGCGACTATACAGATACAATACATACAAATACAATAGGTGGAGGATAAACAATGAACAATTACAGTTTATAGAGAATCGTAAGTCTAGATTCTTTTGCAGAATTCTATACATTTGGTACATGCTTCGGTGAACCGCAAGCATTCCTTAATTCTTTTTGGTAGCTTCAGCAGGTCATAATGTATTTGTTTGGCTGGGCAATTAATTAGCAAATGTTGGACTGTTCGTTACATGATGTATATTGATTCCTTGCGGTCCGAGTGATGGGATGAATATGATTCACGTTGGTGTGCCCTATTTTCAGCCGGCTTACTAGACTTTGATCTCTTCTCTTTTCCGTATCAGCTGCTTTTTCCCAGGCGGTATCTCTTATCTCATGCAGCTTGCTGGGGCCGCTTGCTGTCCAAGTTCCGTTCCATTATTTCTTGTAGCTTAAATTCCCATGTAGTACACGACAATTGGTCTAGTACTGGGCATGTGTTGGTGGTCAGCCCGTAAAGAAATCTTATCAGGGTTCTTCCAAGGCCCCGATTAATATTCCCTAATTCTCTTAGGGGCCTTATGTGCAAGACTCATACGGTTTCGCAAATGATGGTCACGCTTTTTTGTTCGGGACCTTTAAAGGCTAAATGTTAGGGACCTTTAAAATAATGAGAACCTTTTAAGGCTGCCCTATTAAGTCCTTACTAAAATAATAAAGAAATTTAATTTACAAATATATATTTGTTATTATTTAGTTGAGTAATGCTGGACTTTTAATTAGATATTTCGTCTTTCTCTACACGATGGTACATATTCATTGCTGAAAAAACATATTACATTTTTTTTTACATTGACGGGAATCGAACCTAGAAACCTCCGGATGGTGTAGTTGCGCTGCGCCTTAGCTCTCTTGGCCATTCAAATTATATGAATATGCAATCTTTTTTGTCTATTTGAATGACTGTAATATGAAATATGAAATAAAATTTATGTAATATAGTCAGAACTTGATAGATTTACATGACTGCGTCCGATGTGTAAAAATAAAAGCAGATTCAGTTATTTGTTTACAGAAATTGGTTATATCGAATAGGGTACATTGTATCGTTGTTATCATCTATAATTATATTCCACAAAATTGCTTGTTTTATCGTTTGTGCGAATTAGTTCGTTTGAATCTAGGTGCGTGACTGTCTGACTGACTTGAGGGCCAGTATTAGAATGGGTGACCACCTGGCTGACTTTGACGGTCATTAGTTGGATAGGTGACCACCAATTTTGCCAGGGAAACCTCGGATTGCCTTATAAGATCCTCATCTGGCAAATTTATTATTGATTTGTTTACTTTACGCCATGATTAAGCCTGACTGGGCCTTTAAGTAATTAACTTATCAAGGCCTTATTAAACTTCACCATGGCCTTATGAGATCCTTATTTGGCAAAATTATGATTAATTCGTTTCGTATCATGATGAAGCCTGACTGGGCCCTTAAGTAATTACCCTATCAAGCCCTTATTAAACTTCGCCATGGAAACCTAGAATTGCTTTATGAGACCCTTAGGTGGCAAAATTATTATTGATTTGTTTACTTGGTGCCAAGATTACGTCTGACTGGGCCATTAATTAATTGCTCTAATATAGCCCCATTAAATATCTACATGAAACCCTACAGTTTCCTTAGTAGGTCCCTAATTGGGCGTGATATGGAACTCTCTTTTATGGTGTCCACATTAAAGCCCGAAGGGCCCTCAGTTACCTTAGGGCAACCCTAATATTTGTCTTTACGGGAGTCTCTCAGTAATGGCGCGTCAACAGAAACCAGCACTGGCTCATTGCTGGGTAACTACTGGATGATAACTTGGGCCCAGTACTGGTAGTAGTATACGGGGTACTGGGGGCCAATTCTGCTCAGGAATGGTAACAAACAGGGCCAGTATCGGACAAGTAACGTCGGGAAATATTCGGTATAATAAACTTAGTAATGAATTATTCATTTTTAAATATATATTTCCTAACGGACCGCCTCCAATAATTTTAATAATGTTATTCTATTATTATTCAAGAAAATAAAAGATATTGTCCACGGATACAATTTCTTCGATAGCTTTCTGGAAAGTGATGTTAGCGGGATTTGAATCTAAGACGACGTACATAAACTACTTAACGAGCACGCTAACCACTAAACCAAACTGACTATATGAATTTCTTAACTTTAAGTTCATAATAGTTGCATTTAGGATAAAAATCACAGAGACAAGAGATGGATTTGGATAAAATTACGTACACGGATGTTTTTGAAGCCTCTGAATAAAGAACTCAAGTCTGAATGCAGAAATTCAAAATAGGCGATGCAATATGGCCGTCCAAATGGCAATAAGTTATGTAATTTGTATGAAACACGAAACAGAGAGCGAAACTTTTCGAATCCAATGTGGCGGATAATACATAAAAAATGACTTCATTTTCATAAAGTTGTCAACTCCAATTTCTTAAGACAACTGATTACAAATCTAAACTCGAAAATAAAGGATAAACAAATGGCCGATCCAAAAAATTCCAAGTGCAAAATTTTGTTTAAACAATAGGTAAGGAAATATGTTATTTTGCTGGTCGTCGCTAGTGTGCAAACGGTGCGCGATATTGAGGTTATGCTGATCATTGGCATCAGGGTAACGACTGGCTGACTGAGTTAAGGGGCCCACAACCGGCTGACATGCGTGAGAAACATATTGGAACTAAGGCAAAGGTCTCCAACGCTGGCACACTGCTGACAGCCTTTACACGGCCAGTGATCATTGGCCCATGTTAAGAGCCAGCATCGGTTCGGAGTACTATCAGTAGTGGTAGCCAACGGTTTCTAGCCATTACCCCGAGTAGAATTTCAGCTACGAGGAATATCAGGCCCTAGCGTGGTAGCCGGATTTAAATCTAAGGCCCCTGCCTGGCAACCTTATACGGGCCTTGCAGGAAAGTAACGCAGCGCACGATCAGGGCCAGATTAAGTTTTCCAGATAAGGGCCAGATAGAGGCTGACCTACTAAGCCCCTACTTATAAAAACGTCAAATAAATTACAAAATAATTATCTGCGCTCATCGAATTCGATTTATTGTGCACTTTCTATTGAATATTCGAGCTTATTTTTTTTTAGTACATATTAATTGCTAAAAAAAACACATGTAAATTTATTTGCCGTTGGTGGGAATCATAACTTGATCCTCTGGGTGACAGTTCTGCGCCTAAGCTCACTCGGCCATTGACATCTTAGAAAGTTTAAATATTTATTGTCTATTTGAAGTATACTTAAAATGAAAACACGTCAAGACTGTACATCCATTTATTGTGACTACAACCGAAATATTCAAAATTCAAACATGATGGGGCGACAATCGAGCACACGCAAGGTGCTGAAAAGATTGATTATGCATAACAATAATTTTAAAATGTTTTTAACGAATGCCCTATCTAGCCCTTACACGAACCTGATAATGTAAATTTACGGCATATTTAAAAAAACCATGCCATACGAAGATCGTATGCGGATCTGACCAGGGAAAGTAAAGGTAAATTGGACAAAATCTTGGTCCAAATGCTACAGGAAGACCTTATGCGAAACGGATAAGGTCGATGAATGCCATATCTATATGAGGTTACCGTATGTAAAGCTTGACATGGGCCTGATCTGGTGGAAAGACGGCATTTTTAGAGTAGAATGCCATATCTCGGCCTTACATGGACCTGATCGGGTGAACTTACGACGACCCCTATATAAGGTTACCATATCTAGCCTAACATCAGCCTGATCCGGTGGAGAGACTGAGCAGGTGAATTTACGGATGACCCAAATAAGGTTACCGTACCTAAAACTGATCTGGACCTCGTGCGACAGCAGGCATGCCTGATGAAATTTCTACTCGAGTATTTGTCCAATTCTGGAAGCCTTTACTCGACCAGTGAACACAGACCAATGCTGGTAGTCAGTACCAGTTGGGAGTTTATCCAATACTGGCAGCCAACGGGGCATAGCCATTACTCGGCCACTGCTGGGAGCTAGCACTGGTTCGAAGTATAATCAGTAGTGGTAGCCAACGGTTTGTAGCCACTACTTGGCCAACCATTGGGCCTATTGTTACTGCTGGCATTCGCTATATGGGATCGGCCAGTTCATCTAATAGTGCTTTCGGATTTTTGGCTTTTAGTATTTATTTTTATATATTTGCGATAAAAATACGATATTCCTCTTGTTGCAACTCATAATTCGATATTCCAGTCATTTGTTAAAATTTTCACGGACAGTCTAGGAATATTACATTTTATAGAAACCCATGATAAACAAATCGTTCCGCTTAACTGTTCATTTACTGGTGACTCTACCGTACTTAATCTTTTCACGTAGACATATGTATCTATGGGAGGCTGCAAAGGGTGATTGGTGCTATGGTGGCAGTTGTCATAGACCCTCCCAATGTTCCGTGATGCCCCTTCCATCTATTTTTAGGGACATTCCGCCCTCGGTCCGCTCTCCTGGTTGGAGGGAGGAAGTTCTGTATACCTTGGGGTCAGCCTTACCTCTATCCCTCGAGAATCTTCTCCCATATCGCCCGGGATCCTCTCCTAGATAAAAAAAATATGTATCATATGCTCAATATATGGTGCCAAAAAGTTCTGTATGCTGCATATATTTTACATACATGTGCGCAAATATTTGCAAAATATATGAGATATATATATGGAATATGTGTAAAATATATACTCAGAGAAATCGTAATAGCACAGTCAACTATAAAGTGACAACTATTCATTTTTATTACAGGCAACTATTTTTATAGTTACGATAACTACGAAAATAGTTATGGTATCTATTTGCTAGTTATAGTAACTATTTGATAGTTGTGACAACTATAAAAAAAATTGTTGTACCAACCATAAATGAATAGTTGTCACTTCATAGTTACTAACACCATAATTTTCTCTCAGTGTATATATATACACTTTTAGCGCCGAATAGTTCTATATGTCGAATATATTGTGCATATATTTATATTTCTTTGTGGGCTCCCTTAACCCCCAGAATGCTCCGCTAGATTGAGTGGAACTTAGGAATCGTTCAAGCCTAAGGAAGCTTTTAGGAGACTTAGAATAATCCGGGCCTATCATAGAACCCAGTTCGTGGCAGCAGCTGCAAAATATTATTATAATATGGAAAGATAATATTGAAATTTGAAAACTTGAATGATGGTATGTATCGAACCCTCGTTGTTTGAAAAAGGAGAGACTTTAAAAATTGAGTTGCCGAATGGTAATTCTCGCTCCTTGAGCGCATCGTATCGCCCTCACTCCTTAAATGTAGATTTCCCACCTCGACGTTTTCTGTATCTTTATAGCTCAGTGGGCTGGCATGCGGTGCCCGAGATCCGATAGGGCTGGCATCGAGACACGTCCCGATGGCGAATATAAAGAGGTGAAATGTAAGCGATTCCTTGTGAAGCGTTTCGCACGATACGATCGCGGCGTCGTGTCGTAGACGAAGTCGCGGGGGGTGGGGGGTTGTGAAAAAAGCACACTGGCATCGAAGCCAGAAGGGCGAAAAGCTGGTTGGTTCGAAGGCGGAAAGTCCTGAGTTTCAGAATTTTGTCCAAGTGCTGAGCTTGCGGCATCGTCGCGCGCTTGAAAGCGAGTGAGCAAGCAAGCGCGATCTATAGACCTGAGAATAACGGGGCACGTAAGACTTGACAGTTCTCACGACGCTGACGGAAGAACTGCTGGGGCCACGAGCCAAACAGAGCCACTTCGATGTTACTTATGATTCCACATCACCACTTCACATCGTTCCTTCTTCAAACTTTTATCTATATTTTTTCGTATCCACAATCTCCTTGGCGGGAGAAGCAAAGATGTTTGCACGAAGTGCAAAGTTTGGTCAGATTACAAAAATATATAAAGCAATTAATTAGTATAACTGCTTTAAAAAATATTCGAACGCTTATAATTTATTACATTAACTATGAAATTTTCGCGTGATATACAGATTGTTACAAACAATTAACTGCATCGGATTTTTTTTTTATTGGTAACAACAATAATGATAACAATAATTCGAGTATTCATGATGTCGTAAATGTCGACTGACGACCAGTGAGTCTTCAATTATAGGGCAACTCGTCGATAATTATATTAAGTGATTTAAGATAATTAAGTGGTGCATGCTTCAGCAACGAGCGCCCACAGATGATTCTGTAAATGAATGATAATTAAGTTCATATTACGCGTAGTCCATTGAGCTTTACGGTTAGAATATATAGTGCGGGATATTGGTATACTATATCCGGCGCTATGACATAGACTTTCCCGAGCGCAGCGGGCCGACTAGTCGCCTCGTTATGACGAATCAGAATCTCCTCTAGCTATATGGATTTTTGACCTGGCGGGCTGCAGACATGCGTAGAATCGAAGCCTCCCCTGCGTTCAGAGTTCACTTCGTATTTTTCGTCGTCGATTATTCATTGACAATCATGATCTTGCATTAGCTTGATTATTTTAATTTTATTACTATACGTACATATAAGCAAGAATGTATGCGTGGACTAGACCATCACAGACTCTGCTGTGTAACTCCGGCTTTATCACTAGCTGTAGGTATCTCGTCGTTGGCGCTTGCGACCCAGTACCAAGAGGAGAATAATAATAAGGCACTCTGCATGAAGCCTCGTTGCGAATTCAGGCGCACGAGCCCGCACAGAATTTTTCTGATCAAGTACAAACTGCATGAAGAACCACTCGGGAAATACATGAGATATAATGTTATTTTGTTTTGAAGCTCAAAATGTGCCTGGAGAGTTTTAATATGAAGGATACTAGCATTTTAACACTTGAACTGGAACAAGTAACTGGGGTTGTTTCTGTATCATTGTTGAAGCAACGTCGTGTATTATGAAAAATTATTGGCAAAGTTGCATCAATTAATCATGAGATTCTTGTCCAGGATATACCGTCTCGACAGTTATCACATTTACCATCTTTCTTCTTTCCTTCGCATGTCTGCAATTTTGATATGTGTGAATGTCGAAAAAAATTTTACACAAAATTTGTATTACAGGTCAAGTAATAACATGGTGTATTCGCAATAGTTTTTTTATGTCTTATAACATTCATTTAATATAATAATATATTACGCTAGAAGGGAGAAAAGTGCAAGATTTGCGAACCCTGTCCTTGAAAATTAAGGTAAAAAATAACCAGATTCCGACCTACAACAAGAACGCAACAATTGCTTATTTTTAACCAATGACGAGAACACGTGTACAGTACGGGTTTCGTTACAATCGACGTACAGAAATGAATCATTTTCCTCCCTAGGGGGTAATGAAATCGGATTGGACATGCGTTGAAGCCGTTACTTAAGGGGAGGGAGTCAGGTAAAAAAAATTGATTTTGGAAATTCAATATCATCCAAATCCTATTGCATATAAAAATGTCCAACGCACTATATTGTTGGTACTCGATGAAAGGATTTTTTACTGTCGTCTGACTTGCTTATGCTTTTTAATATTATCTTAAGCAAAGTTCTTAGGTTTTCCATTCTGCGCATGATTCAGATCAAACTACTAGGCAGATTGGAATGGTTGACTTCTCATTTTCTTCTTCATGAAAAGATACACCCGCTAAATGGAGCAAATGTTAATAAAAGGTGATATTTTTTTAGTGACATAATTATTAATAAATAAATTTTATGCTATTTTCTAAATCAATGATTATCTTTGCTTTCAGAATGAAAAAAAAAAGTTTGCTCCATTTTGACGGTGTATCTTTTCATGAAGAAGAAAATGAGTTGTCAACCATTCCAATCTGCCTAGTAGTTTGATCTGAATCATGCGCAGAATAGAAAACCTAAGAACTTTGCTTAAGATAATATTGAAAAGCATATGCAAGTCAGACGACAGTAAAAAATCCTTTCATCGAGTACCAACAATATAGTGGGTTGGGCATTTTTATATGCAATAGGACTTGGTTGATATTGAATTTCCAAAATCACTTTTTTTTTACCTGACTCCCTCTCCTTAAAAATGTGTAATTTTGCGCTTACCTTGCCGATACGAAGTGCGGTTATTTTAGCAAAGTCGGAGTAAATAGTAAATTTTAACACTATGGATAAAATTGTACATTTCAAACCTAGGCAGAAGAAATTTTCCTTACGGTATGTGGGTGCCAATCACACGAGTGTTGAATCAGATTTTTCAGTACGACGTCGGGAAAGCTGCCGCTTGCGAAAACAGCACTTTCTTGGTCGGAGGACTGAAAAACTTTTTTTTCTCCAAGATTTAATTGAACTTAATTTAATTGAAATTGAAGTAAATGGAAAGAAAGACTTGGTTGGAATAATAATACGCTTGGTTAAATATGCGCCAGTCGATTACTTGGTTAGCATAACTAAGTTCATTGTGATATAACCAACCACTTGGTTGATCTAACCAACCAACAACCTGGTTGGTCTAACTAACTAATCAACTAGCGCATATTTAGACAAGCCTTTTTACCATGTACGAAGTCAGGAAAGGATTTCTAGTTGGAGGACTGAAAAATGTATTTTCATTAAATGAATGCTGATCCAAAAGTTAGTGACAAAAATAAAAAATTGTACTTTTCGCTTAGATGTCGTTCGCAGAAACTAAACGGTTGACGTCCGTCAATGAAATGTCCTTCATATCAGCAATTATAACCAGGTCTACTATATTTATACAGTGAACATGTACATTTAATTAGTTTGCCATTGAGCCTACCAATATAATGAAATAATTTCTCTACGTACAATCTTAGATTAATGCAAGTCCGTGTGTATAGATACGTATAAAAGTTTGACAGAGATAAATACTCACTGCAGCGAATCCATAGAGTGTTTTTTGGGTATTCGTGAAACGTACTGACCGAAGAGAATACTTCGTTTTTTCTTGGCCATCAAGAATCGTTTTGGCATTAGGAGGACCCATGGGGATTTGAGTACGACTCTCGAGCGGTATACCAAAACGTCTCTCAGTTTCCTATACTGCTATAGTTTCCTTTACTATGATGCTTACTGCATGACCCGCCTTATCTCGATAAAATATTGGACCGGCCGAAGGGTATAACGATCATCCACCGAAGACTAAATCCAAATAACGAGCCAAATTTCGAGATAAAAACGAGAGGTACGACACCGGAGGGCTGGACCAGACTTTCGATTTTTCTTAATTTTTTTTGGTATCGTACATAACGGAAATGATACGATTTCCATAAGGAATAAAAAGAGAATTAAGCACAGTTGAGTGCCATCTGGAAAAAATGCATTTTAATAGTATATTACAATACAAGTACGGAAAAAGTTTTTCCAACGAGTATTGTACAAAATTTTATTTCACAAGGTGCGAAAATGGGGTTTTATGTACACGAAGCGTACGTGAATTATGTTAATATGCCTAATTATTATTCGGAAATGCTTTCAATCAAAATCATTTTCGCTCTTTGGAGTTATTATTTTTTCCTGATAATAATTTAATCAGGAATGCCTTTTAAATAATTTCAAGTCCGTATGACTACCACCTCTGAAAGTGCGGGAAATGTTGGCTTTAAAAAATTGCACAGTCGAAATATAGCGTACGTACTGAATAGCAGTCTTGTATGTCTACACCAAGTGCAATTTCCGTCAATGCACACTACACGGTGTAAAAATCCGACGAAATATCATATTACTACATATTCGCGTCACAACTGGATATGTTGGCTACTCCGGCACTCGGATCACGCACCAAGTTTACGGAAAGTTTTTTTCTTTCTACCTGCATTCATATGTTACGTATGATATTTGTTACGGCGTCAACAAAAACGTTGAAAAATTTATGGTGAGTCTTTAAAACTACGAAACCATGAACTATATATGGCAGTCGCACCACATACATTACTAGTGGAGGAATAAAATAAAATAATTATTTTATTTTATTATATTCATTATTACCAAATTAATTAAATTATTATATTAATAATTATTAAATTAATGTTATCACATAACAAATTAATTATTTTATTATATACTAAAATAATTACTTTATTTTATTGCTATCTCATGTATTTTCTTTAAATAATAAGATAACAATATTTTTTAGAATACATAAATTCGCTGCAAGTATAATAATAATAAATTTTAGCTCATACAGTTGGACTTTAAATGCATTACAGTAAATGCTTGTATTTTGTTGCATAATGTCCAAAATTAGTATGTTTGATAATAATCGGAAAATCTGCATAATGGAATTTGAAATATTATCTTACATCGTGTATTGTTTCATAATCGAATTTTGGAAATATATAGATATTACGTATATTAAAAATGATATTGTTCAGTCCCTATCTTGAATATTTTGTATCTGCAGATACGTGAAATGTAATATTGAAGCAGTAATGAACAAAATGGTGGATGAATAATCGTTTATTCCATGATTATAAGTGTTTAATGCAAATATTGCACTTTTATCTTGCAGATGAAATTTTTTTAAGTAATCAATATTAGTTTTGTTATGAACCATATGTTTATTGAAGAATCTTTGGCGTGACTACAATTGGAAATTATTTTTCAACGTTCGCATTCCCGTGGTAAAGAAATAAATTATGTCTGGTCCTCTTAGGTAAACATGTCATTTGGAACAAGTAACGAAGATTCGAATGGATAGAAAATTTGGCATTGCTAACACCTTACCAGGGCCATGTCAGCGCCTAGTCAAGGTCTGATTTGTGCCTGATGTAACGTTGAACAGATCTACTCAGGAGCTTAAAAAACCTTATTTTTAATTCTATCCGGCCATGTATGCAATGCACGGAGAGAAATTTCTGTGTCATAACAACAAAAAACGGTGATAACAAAAATCGTTTTCTTAGGCTAACAAAAAAAAATTGGTCAGCCCAGCAAAAAGATTTGTCAGCCGAACAAAAGATTTATCAGCATAGCAAAACTGATTTGTCAGCCTAATGTAACGATTGTTGATGTCACCGTTTTATGTTGTCATCTCACATAAATTTATCTCCGTGTGTAAAGGAAATAAATGGATTCTAAAAGTAATCAAACACTCGGTACCGAGGAGGAAACGAAGGTGATAAAATGTTAAACATCCTATATTTCAAGGAAATGTTCATTCCGTTTAATCGTAAATTCCAGATTCTCCGAGTTTTACAATTCTTGTTTAACTATCATCTCGGTAAAACTTGAAGATATATAGCTTGACGTTTATAAAAGGGTGATTCGCATGAGATTTTTCTCAAAGGCGTCGTGAGAGTGGCACCGTAGAAGCAGCAAGAAAGCGGCCGTCCTAGGACAAAGTGACGTGTTGTGGGATGTAAACTGTGGGCCTAACTGTTACGTGGATGATAACCGTCGAGGCGGAAGAAGCGCGAAGCACGAATCCGCGCGCGCGAGAGAGTCCGAAGCTGAGGAGCGTGCGGCTCTGCGCAAGCACAGGTACAAGTTCGAGGGTATAAAGAGGAGAAGCGCGAGACCGCGGTGCGCACTTTGTGTTTCCACGCTCGGTCACGCCGCAGAGACCCTACGACGTAACGTACACTTGCTCGTTCGCTCGTTGATTCACTCGCTCATTCGCTGCATCCATCCGTCCGCTGGACCTTCATTCTGATCATCAACGGATAAACACCCACCAACCAAAACCGTCGACACTTGTTCGATTATTTTGGACTAACTACCCCACAGGTAAGTGACAAAATTTCGTGTTTACAAACATTTGGTTTAAAAAAGCAATGACAAGAAAGAAAAAAAACGTGAGTGAAATGCGCTACCGTGTGTTATTCTGTAGTGATGATATTACCTATATAGAGAGCAACCGTGAAACTTTTGCAATGTTTTGATGAAAAGTTTTCTGCGAAGTTTCCGCGTCAGTTTGTCAGTTGATTACATTTCATTATTAAAAAGTGTTGAAAATTTTTCCTCGGTTTCTGAGATAGATTTGCCTGCGACACTTGTGAATATTTAATTTGTGTTGTGCTTTCTCACAAAAGATAGTTTTGTCAAATACTCTGGTGATTGGGATAGTTGATTGAGAATTTTGTTAACTGGGACCAGTCAGCTAAGTATTATAGTTTGACAAGAAAACGGTACTTTTCCTATGCCCTAGGCACTCCTAAATCTTGATAAAAATCGAGCACCATTATTTGGCACAGTTTGTCCCTCGTTTTGTTACTGAGACGTCAGAGATTGTAGTTGCCCGCCGCGATATATTTCTTCTTTCTATTAAAGAGCCATTGTGACTTCCGTCTGTCGCCGATATTTCAACAAAAGCCATTTCACCCATTATCGTCACCGCGTATACCTGCGAAGTCTCTATCTCGTGCAAGCTTCGATTCTGCTCAATTTATCAACAGCGATAATAACGTCGACGTGAATCTAACGGAAGAGTCGTTATTTCTATTTTCTCTCAAGTGCTCACCCCTTTTGATCCAAGCGCAGGGAACTTATATAGACGTATATTTACTCAACTCACTCCATAAATCTTGAAATTTACTACAGCGACGATGAGGCCGCGTGAAAGGAAGCGCAACTCTGGCGAAAACTTTAGTTGATCATAAAGATACATTTCGAGTGGCTCAGTAGCTAAATAGCGCGACGAAGGAAAAAGAGAGGAGTACACGCGATGATAGGAGAGAGCGCGGAGTGAGCGGAGGGCCTCTGGTCTTAAGAAAGGCGAAAATTGGGACATCTCAAGGGTCAATATTTCAGTTGCAGCTTAGGGGGAGTCGGAATCTTGAGGCTTAAAATCTCAGCGTTTTCTTTCCCATGGATTCGCGCTCGTATATACCATCGAGCTTGTCCTGATCACCCTTCCCAGTATGATCCTTATCCCAGTTCTATTATTTTTTCCAATTTGTCTTATTACATCGTTAGGTCTCTTCCAGCATCAGCGTTTCTTTCTTTCGGGATTGTGGATTTATCTAATTGTACTTCTATGTTTCTCCCTTTCGATTTGTACTGACCGATTCTCGAAGGGCTATTTGGGAAGGGGGAGAGATCATTCATCCCCTCTTTTCGTTCGTCGACATACGAACGTATTATACCCCTCTACGCATTGTTCTTAATAGTGTTTCGTTCAATTGGAGGCATTAGTACCAGTAGCTTCAAAGGAAACATATAAATCCTTAAGGCGAGGATCATCGGGGTATTATGGGGAATTATGGTGAGAGCTCGTTGACGACTTGCTGCGGCCTGTGGTGCTAGTGAGCTTTTCCTACCAGAGAAGGGCTTGTTTGGCCTCCTGATAGGTAGTATATGGAAGGTTTGCCCAGCAGAGCGCGGAGTACAATAGCCTGCACAGCATCAGCAGGACGGAGATCCACGCTCATCGGGTATTATCTCAGTAACGCTACTCAAGCTTTGTACTCAAGCTCAGCTGTTTCTGGGGTATCGGTAGCTCGAATAAGGAGATTATATTAGAGACGGGTAATTATGACGTGGCCATGATAGATCGAATTCCGCATTCTCCGCTTTTTCTCTGCGCGGTGATTTCAGCCACGATACATAAACTCGTCGTGGCAATAAAACTCGCGTTATCTCGAGGGTGTTTATATGTGGGGGACCGCAAGAAATATAGAGGTGGTTACAAAAAATAATGGTGTCACCGATGATTGAATATGTGCAATGGAATTAAGATGTTATGACCGTTTTTTTCACAATGGAAGCCAGATTTATTTATGGCACTATAATGCAGAAATCATCTAACCATTCACAGATACCTCCACAAAGGGGAAATAAAATGGAATTTTTACCGACTTTGCTTAAATAACCTTATATCATGCATGCAACGCGGGCGCAATATCGTTCATTATTAACCTCTGACTCATACGCAAGCGCAAACCAGTTTCATTAATCCCTGGAAGCGAAAACGATTTATTTCTGCCCGACGGGAGTATTGAAATTCGTACTTTACACGAGTACTCGTTATTGGCTAAAAATTTGCTATTTTTGCGTCCTGATTGCAAGCACGAAATGTGGTTACTTTTTAGCGAAGTCGGGAAAAAGTTTCTTTTGCTACACGATTTTGAAAAATTTAGCCCTCGGCACAAATCACGCACTTCGCTCCCTTGTCGCATAATATACTATTGTTAAAACTGTTTCCGCCCGATAACTGATCATCAATATTAAGATTCTCTTAAATTCTTCTTTGTATCGTGTTATGTGATAATTTGAAATATAAGGATTTTAATAAGGGTACAATCAGAAGAGATGGGATACTTGAATAATTGCAGCATCTGTTCCTTAACTCTTCATTAATGACTCCACCTAATCGTATGAAATGTGACTACGGGGAGTACAACGAGGGTAACGCGTTGTTATGGTAGAGTCGCGAGGTGAGAATATTCTTGTGAGTTGTGAAGTTTAAATCTCGTGCGATAAAATCTGGCAAGATTGACGGGTATCTGTTTAAAATATAATCATAATTTTTTGGAAATTTCCGAAAATTTGGCGCGGCAATTTTGCCTGAATGCAGTTCAAATATTTCAATTTTTAACAATCGAGCGTTGACAAAAATAATTTACCATATAGGATGGATACTTTTTAAAAATGAAACAATTTCAAAAAGACAGTATTGAGAAATTCACTTTATCCATTTTTCTCGTGCGATCGCGTTTTTTTCATGAAATGAAAATTTTTAGGACGCATCCTTATGGGAATTCTACTGTTTTCTAAGTTTCTGAATAATCATTAAATTCAGGTAATTTATCTTCACGAAAATGCGGTTCAAAATCGTGTATTATTCGACCTTAAGACCCATCGCCTTACAAAATATGTGAGAACCGCAGATCGTTCCCGAGACAGTTGCCGTCTGTAGCTCGGTTTCGACAAGTTGTATAGCTGTAGCGGTTTGTCAGCTCGTAAATTCACACCCGGTAAACTTGTGCGGGGAGGAGACTGTTCCTCCGGAAACTCCGTGGCGAAGTATGAGTAATATTTTCCCAGAACTTAAGGGAAACTACGTACGATTTGAATATACTGATAAAAAAATCTAGACTCTTTTGGTATGCAATTGTGGGGCTAAGAAGTGACAAGAGAAGTAGGGGGGAATGTTTTATTTTGAATACAGTTTTCGTAATTATCCTAACTTTTCTTGGCTTGCGATTTTTTTTCAACTTGATGGAAGTTAATTTAATAATAATAATGACCAAGTTCTCCCGGTTGCAAATCAAAGGTTTTCTTTTTAATCAAGAAAAAGAAAAAGTTGTGCCGTGAGTCATATTTTGTTATTATTTTAACACTTGTTAGCGCAGTGTCAAACGTGAAAGGACTAACAATTCATCAAGGTTTCCTTTCATTTCCATTTATCAACCTTCATCTAATATACTGAACATTTTTTACATGATTGATTTCATATTTATTATTTAGCAACAATTATCTGTAGCTTTCTTATAATGTATTCAATTATTTAAATAATTGCGAAGAATACCTAATGTGAAAAAATTGATTGCGAAAGTACTTTTTTGCAGTTATTCTAAAGTGTAAACATCGTTTTATAAACTCTGCATGTTATTGTTTAAGAGCTTGATGGTTCTGTAATTAATAACATCAAGAGTCGCGGTAGCGACTCGACGCCAAGTTAAAAAAGAAATTAATATTGCCTTCACACGACGATTTTCTGTCTGACTTGTAGTATTAATCTGGAAAAATAAATTATTTACGATTTTTTTTCCCATCGGAATTTCAGCCAATACACTGAGAGAAGAGTTTGTTAACAGTTAACAAATTTTGGTTAAATATGGCGAAATGAACCATTTAGTTATTCTTATTGAATCTCACTTGAGCTAAATAAAATTTGCTTGTCGCAAATGAAGCTCGCTGACAATTGTTAACAGTTAACAAATCTTATTTGGCTCAAGTGAGATTCAATAAGAATAACTAAATGCTTCATTTCGCCATATTTAACCAAGATTTGTTAACTGTTAACAAACTCTTCTCTCAGTGTAGAAACGACGCATTTGGCCTCATGTGGGGATACCTAGTCGATTTTATTTCGGATATTTTTCGGATATTTCCTAACAAGTTGCTAAGCAATAAAAAGAATTTCTGAACAACTTTTAACCTGACAATTCTTCACATCTGTCAAACTTCTAACGAGAACTGGAATGTGGTCTGAAGAATGAGCCGAAATTCCGATGGAAAAAATAATCCGACAAATACCCCTCGAGCTTCAAAATTAATCGTGCATTTCCCTCAAACTTCCCTGCATACAAACAATCGTGTCAAGTTTTGCAGAAAAATCCTTCGCGCAACTTGGGATTTTTTAACCTGCAAAACTTGACACTCTTGTTTGTATGCAACGAAGTTATCGGGAAATACGCGATAATTTTGAAGCTCTTGGGGTATTACTACTGATTATTCAAAAGTCAAACAACCCCTACAGATTATTATTATAAAATAATAATTATGAAAATGGTTTCACTACAAGTTTTTACTTGAAAAGGTAATGAGGCCTTATAACTCTGTAATTATTGTTGGGCACCGATCTTTGTACAATTTATCAAAGCTTCAGATAAATTATTTCATAGGGTTGTCTACCTGACTGCCCTATGTATCTTACCTATATTTTAACCATGAGAAGGAATTACCACAGAAGGGTCGTTAGTATACCAGTGCAGAGGCACTAATTGAGGGAGTTTGTTTACAGCTCAATACATTATTAACATAGTGTTAATCTGAAAAAATAAACTTTTTTACGATTATTCGAAAATCAACATTTTCTCTTACAACACTGCAAAATCAACGCGAGTTGCCAAGTGTGTTGTTCCCTATGATTTACATTGTAGTCACGTTTTGCCCACTTTCAAGCATGCTGCTTATCGATGGTAATGATATTTTTAAAGAATACGCTTGTAAGTGTGTAAAAGTGACTACAACGTAAATGATAAGAAACAACACACTTGGCAACACGTTTTGACGATTAACACTATTATCATAGTGTTAATCTGAAAAAATAAACTTTTTTACGATTATTCGAAAGTCAACATTTTCTCTTACAACACTACAATTATCATGAAATAATAATAATGAAAATAGTTGTACCATCAATTCTTATTCGCAAAGGTAATGGGGCTTTATAACTCTTTAATTATTTCTGAAGTCTAATCTTTTCACTGTAATTAATTGTTTTCTCCGTAATTATTGTTGAACGTCGATGTTTGTACAATTTATCAAAGCTTCACATAAATTATTTCATAGGGTTGTCCACCTCACTGTCCTATGCATTGTACCTATATATTTCAACCACGAAAAGGAATCACAACAGAAGGGGCGACCTTCATCAATACTACCACTAGCCATTATTATCATGAAATAATAATAATGAAAATAGTTGTACCATCAATTCTTATTCGCAAAGGTAATGGGGCTTTATAACTCTTTAATTATTTCTGAAATCCAATATTTTCTCTGTAATTATTGTTGAACGTAGATCTTTGTACAATTTATCAAAGCATCACATAAATTATTTCATAGGGTTGTCCACCTCACTGTCCTATGCATTGTACCTATATATTTCAACCATGAAAAGGTATGGCAACAGAAGGGGCGACCTTCATCATTACTACAACTAGCGATTATTGTCATTAAATAATAATAATGAAAATGGTTTTACCATAAATTCTTATTCGAAATGGTAATGGGGCTTTACAACCTGGTAATTATTTCTGAAATCCAATCTTCTCTCTGTAATTAAAAATTCACAGTAATTATTGTTGAAAGTCGATATTTGCACCCTTTATCGAAGCTTTACATGTTTTTTTTCTTGGAGTGTCCACCGTATCACCCTATGCATTTTACCTACATTACAATCGTGAGAAGGAATCACAATAGAGGGTTCGACCTTCCTCAGCATATCAGTTCAGAGGCATAGAGTGGCGAGCAGTAACGACACAAGCAGCTGCAGCAGCAGCAGCAGGTAGGGCATTGATGCGCGCGCGCGCGTGCATCAGTCTACCGTCTCTCTCAAGCAAGTCTAAGCTTTCCCCTGCTACAGCTATCTCCGTCAACGCTACGTGAGCCGTTGCCGGAGGACGCGCGTACATTTATTGGTGCGCGGCTTTTACCTGCGGGGCCATCAACAGACCAGAGCATACTATAGGGAATGCAAGCGCACATAGAGACTCGTGCCCGTCGGACGTGTCTATTCCTGGAGCTCTGACTATGCAGGGTATAAACCCAGCAGCATCAGAGAAAAAAGCGTTAGCGGCACACGGACGGTCAGCCGCGATGGAAACGAGCGTCCAGGGTGTAGGTACACCCTGTACTGGCCCTATCATGATATATATATATGTATATATATACATATCGAGAGTTCCTCGCTAGGCGCTACGAGCTTTTCCTTCGTATCTCAAGGCCGACGAGTTTCGCGCGCTTTGCCGCGTGCCACGCGCGCTCTTTCATATTTTCTTCGTTAACGTGTGCCCTCGGTGATCGTTCGATCGAGCTCGGTGTTTTTTTTGTTAGCGAATTCACATCCTCTCCCTTTTACTGTCCTTTCTGTGCCATAAGTTGTGTGTATCGTCGATCTGGCCGGCAAGGTTCGAGTGTAGAAAGGCTGACTGACATTGTCAAAGGGCCCCTTGGGGGAAAAAAACATCACGGTATGGCAATTGCTATTGAAGGCATCGACTAGTGTTCTGGAATTTACCGGCAAATTAATTAAGCTATTTTCATAAATAATACACTGACGATCCATGGAAAATGGACTTGAGATTTACAAGGTTATCGCTGGTCTTGTCAAAATTTAATAAGTACTGTCACAATGTAAATATTAGATATTAACAGATATTTGTTTGACTATAATTTTATGATTTTTCAATAAGTAAAAAGTGAATTTTCGTTTCACATAAATTTGAGGATACAGCGAATGTAAATTTTGTTAACGTAACTCAATTAGTAAAACTAATTGTTAACTCAAGTAAAAAAATCATTCTATAGAGATAAGTAATTTCTTCTCTTGATAGACTATTTACTGTATTTTGTTACAGTAATAGTAAAAATATTTTATCCGTGTTGTAAAATACTAAATAACTTTCGCGATTAAACCAAATGGATATCCATTCACGGAAAAAACAGGTTAGTTGGGATAACCAAGTCATTGGTTAAATATATGTGCCAGATGATTAATTAGTTCGATCAACCAAGATATTGGTTATGACCACCAAATTCATGATTGGTATAACCAATTAATCGACTGGCACATATTTAACCAATAATATAGTTATCCCAATTAACCTATTTTTTCGTGTTCAACTCGCTAACTGACATCGGTTTTGGACAATTCATCTGAATGATTTAGACGTGTCTTCCGATTGACAACGCTTTTGCGTTGCGAGAACTTTTATACTCAGAAAAATCGTGGAGTATTCCTGATAACTGTAAAGTGACATTGATTTTTAGTCCATGCGACTATTTTTTATAGCTACACTGTTAAAAAAGATTGGAAGTTTTTATTCATGAACTCGTCATCGAAATTTAATATACAATTGTGGTATAAAATTCATGTACTTTTTCAGTAAAATTCAAGCAAATTATTAAAATTAAAGTACTTTTACTGTAAAATTAAAGTAAATTATTGAATGTGCTGTACCATACATTAATTTTACATTACACTTGTATACTAAATTTAATATACTAGGTTATGAATAAAAACTTCCAGTAAAAGTACACAAAATTTCAAGTAGATTTTTTTTTACAGTGTACGACACTAATTAAATAGATTTAACTATATTTTTATAGTTGCCGCAACTATTTGGTAGTTAAGGTACGTAAGGTTTTAAAAAAATGGTTGCACATACTTAAAATTAATGGATGTTACTTTATAGCCACAAATGCCAAATTTTCCTTTGAGTAAAACATTTCTTCCTACGTTCAGGGTTGATATTGCTGTAAAGGTTTGGACAGACCCGGTTTGAATTCTATAGTACGCGAGTCTTGTCAAAGTGACGAGAAATTGCTTCTTTGTGCAATAGAGGCGGTATCACAGGGATGTAGTGTTTTCTAGTTCAGGGACTTACGAGGCCTGTGAAATACGCAGCTTCGGGTTTTACGAAGACTGGCTGCGACTGAAAACTCGACTCGGAACATTGTTTAAAAAGTTAAGACACTCTTTTCTTCACCGTTCTCGCTCATTCCTTTTCTTCGAACACTTTTCACATATAATACATTTACATTTCATATGCATGTATATCTACATGCTTGCCAAAAATGAAACCAAGTTTAGGATCAATTTCAACGTTCCTGTGAGTTAAAGAATAAGCGAGATGAATTACCTCCATATATGGAATTTTTTATCATTTCATTAATACTTCTAACCACCTCTGAGCAAGCTCACGGTGCACTGGGGTTTTCATTTTCCACCCTCATGTGAGAGGAAAATAGCACACAGCGGAAACAAAGAGAGAAAGGCGGTGCTCTATTCGCTGGAGGCTCCAATTCCGAAATCATTTTTATCAGAAGTCTTTCAGTAACAATTTACTTTCTATGGGGCCGGATATTTAATCATTAATTTGATGATAAGGTTTCTATGCATTTTTTAATAAAATATGAATACTGAAACGTACTGAACCGAAGCGAGCTAAAGTAAAAACTTTTTTTTTATTTGATGATATTATCAATTTTCTGGAAACGTTCGACACCGGCTTTTTGCAAATAGTAAATCGGAATTGATGCAAAGAATTTTAAACACGCAAATGAAAAGTTAGCCCTCCACCTGTCAATTCAGCATATTTTCTACGTTGGAGAAATAGCTACTCATAAAAGTTTCTTTTTATCTTAGGTCAAAAATTTCCTTAAAATTTGGTAAAGATTGGAATATCATTAGAAATGAACAGAACATTATAATTCCATTAACGAAAAACGAATTTACACGTAGAATGAAAAAAAGAATAATTCCATTTATTTTGATACAGAAAAGTTTCCCACATCCCATATTGTTTTATATGGTGAAACGACTGTGTCGTTAAACGGTTAAGAATACATATATTAATTATATAAAAATTTGATTACTGAGACAATGTCCAATTTCATTGACATTTTTTTTTGTGTTACTTTTCCTAGTTAGCTGAGCCAATTTCCGGAACAATTACAGGTCTTATATTATCTATTTAGTCTATCGTTGTGCAAGCCCAGAATTCCGAAAGTGCTGTCTCGACTGCTGGCACTCGTTGCTTGCCCTACATTGATCGCCCTAAGCTGATTTCCCCTTCCCGTTAGACGTTGTAACGACCATACCGCGAATTGAACTCTTTTATAGGAGTCGAGCATTAATTCGCTCGATTTGTTTTAGTGCCGGGCAAAGGGGGGTCAACTTTGTAGTAGTTGCGCTCAAAGAGGAACGTGGAAATGAGCCAATAAAAGGGAAAATTGCTAAAAACCTGCGACAGGATTGTAACATCAGTTGTTTAACATGCTTAGCCATTGGTATTTTTATTTTCTAGTTTAATCAAAATGTTTAGTGCATGCTCGCTACTTTAAAAAGAGCACTGTAAAACGAAGGGTATTGCTGCATGTAATGTTAAACGTGTGCAGCACTAACGCCAGATGCAGGCGAACGACGTCAACTTAACGCGATATAAAAGTGCGGAACTATACAACGTATCGACGCCAGACGATTTAAGCCGTCGTCCTCGGTAAAACTCTAGTGAAAGTGACACGGGTTATTGCATTAGATGAGAAGAATGAAAAATGCCAGCAAAAGATGTGCTATATAGTGTTTGAATCAAGGCCGGAAGCCTATCATTAACCGAACTCTATATCACGACTAGATTCATATTTTCATCCTCGTGTATTACTAGGTATTCTTTTCTTGATATTGAAATATTTTACGTCAAATGGATTTTTATCGTTAGACAAATTGAATTACCTTATTTTTTAAATTGCTTTTACGATTTCTTAGAGGGGATTTGTCGACGGAAAGTATTGAAAACAATGCATACAATTGATTCGTTGCTTTGTTGCTCTTACTAGTCCCGGGATTGCAAAAACTCTTTATTTCATTTGATAAACATTTATCGTATCGAGTTTATCGAGTTAATGATCATTATTTTATAATTATAATTATAATTAATTATATGCTACATTTTTATAAAATAATCTCCGAGAAAACCAAAAGACACTTGATATCCTATTTTTTCTTGCAGTTTGTCGTGGCATTATTGTTAGGAATTTATAGTTATGGAATAAATTAGTATCCA
Source organism: Ephialtes manifestator (assembly GCA_963970395.1). Taxonomy (NCBI): domain Eukaryota; kingdom Metazoa; phylum Arthropoda; class Insecta; order Hymenoptera; family Ichneumonidae; genus Ephialtes; species Ephialtes manifestator. The sequence goes on from OZ019976.1 coordinate 14,862,472, forward strand.
CATTTTTATTTCATAAAGTAATGGGGGGTTACTACTCCAACTTGTCCAAATCGCGATCATTTTTCAGTCATATATAACGTCTGACAATTAGTGCCATACAATGAAGTTACTTCTGCTTAAAAATAGGTATACATTCTCTGTAGCTCATCTGAATTCTCGTAATAACTCGTCTACCCTTAGAAGAATTTTCAAAAATGTCTTCTCCCTTCGCACCTATTGTATAATTCAATATATACGTTATTCGTGACAATTGTAAGCACAGAAAAGCGGCTGACGGGAGTGCGTTTACTGTATCACTACTCCTATGGATTGACTGGCAGTTCAACGAAAGCGGAATTTCGCAATTATTGATTTCCATCGAATCTAAAGCTTTTTTGAGATTTCTTCGCCTTTCGAGGATATTTTTCAATTTCTTCTATTATGTCATTTCAACCAATATGCGTCCTGGTGTATCCGGATAGAAGAAGTATTTTTCTCTTGGATTCCGTCGCGTTGCCTTGAAAATGCTGCGCGTTGTAGGTTCACTCACTGAGATTTATGGGCCGTGCGGAATCTTCAGGAAATTGGATTGTGCGAATGGATAATCGTAGAAAAACGTGAAATATTACTTCAGATATCTATCCCATCCCCAGTTTAAAAAAAAATCGGAAGCAATACGACAGAGCGATATAACCAAAAGGATGATAGCCATTCGTGCTTTTGGTTCGTATTTTAACGGTTTCAATAATTTTCAATTAGTTTTTTTTAAGCAAGATAATGTTGGTTCGAAGTGAGAGCACTCACCAGGCGAAAGTCCTTGCTTTACGACCGTATTACGCTTGGTATTAAGAAAATTTAAAGCGCAGTCGAAGTGGTTCACCGTGCCATGAGAAGCAGGTTCCATTAAACCAAGTGGTAATTGATTCTAATTAATTCGTGCTGGAACTGCCATCGAGGCAGGAAGTGCGCTGACAAGGCTCGTTTTCTTCTCTCAGTGGACATGCTTGCGACGTATACTTGCGTTCGAAGAGATTGATCACCTATATCGCCAGGCAAATAAAAACGCGGAATTACAGAATATTTGGTCGAATCACACATTTTTATAATATTAATTATTTGGCATCTTCATTAATGATTCTATCGATAAAACAATTGAATATTGGAAAATGCCTGTAGATCTGTACACGGAAAGAAATGTTTGGTTGTGGCAACTACGTTTTCGATTTGCTGTACACAATGTCTAAAAAATTACTTGCCTCAACCATATTGAATAGTAACCTCACCTATTCACGATTAGTTCTCGTGAGACTAGTTAGGTTAACTAATCCAATCGTTGGGACTAGCACTCGAATAGTTGGGACTACCATTTGAATCGTCGGTATTACTATTCAAATCGTTGGTATTACCATTTGAGTAGTAAGGGAAATAGAATAATCGATTGGTTGTGTCAACTCATGTCTTGGTTATGGCAACTTATCTTTTTTTTCCGTGTAGGTGTCATGGTTGCAATTGTATACACGTATCGCAGAAATCGACTGTTAGTCTTGTGACTACACGGAAAAAAAGGCTTGGCTGGAACGACCAAGTGCCTTGGTTATATATGCGCCAGACAATTAATTGGTTAGACCAACCAAGTTATTTGTTAGGCTACCAACAATTCCCAATTTCTTGGTTGGTCTAACCAAGTCACTTGGTTAGCTTACCAAGTGACTTGATTAGCTTACCAAGTGACTTGGTTAGTCCAACCAAGAAATTGGTAGCCTAACAAATAACTTTGTTGGTCTAACCAAGTCACTTGGTAAGCTAACCAAGTGACTTGGTTAGACCAACAAAGAAATTGGTAGCATAACAAATAACTTGGTTGGTCTAACCAATTAATTTTCTGGCGCATATATAACCAAGGCACTTGGTTGTTCCAACCAAGCCTTGGTTGGAACAGCCAACTCACTTGGTAAGCTAACCAAGTGACTAGGTTAGACCAACCAAGAAATTGGTAGCCTAACAAATAACTTGGTTGGTCTAACCAATTAATTGTTTGGCGCATATATAACCAAGGCACTTGGTTGTTCCAACCAAGCCTTTTTTCCGTGTACTATGAGATTTGGAATAGAGTGGGAGTGCAAGTTTTATGTTAATTTTAGACTATAACAGATGTTGTTCAACATTAAACTCAAACTAGACGATAATTCGACCAGTTTCCTTACAGATTTATTGCCTAACAGTGGCTTGTTAGTCTACTTGACATAAAATTCTTGCACATCGCAACTATTGTTTTGACGTCCACCCGATATTGCCTCGGATTCGTAAGGACTGACAAAATACATATACCAGGTTACAACTGTACATGTGGAGAAAAGAAATTTGTGGCAATCAAATCTAGCTTGTACTACGCCGTGTACGTCACTGAAACCAATTCGGAGTTTGCGATTTAACTATGCTTGAGAGGTAGTGAAAAATGGTACGTAAAACCAACGCCCTAGTTCTTAAAACTATTGCGGTATTGTCCAATTCAAATAATGGTGGCACTATAATATCCTAAGTAAAAAAATTATATATAGAGTATATAAAAAATATATATAGTTTTAAACATCGAATTGTGCATATATAGTTTTTATATAATATATATATACAATTTATATACAATTTATACATAAACCCAACTTTACAGGTGATCTTACATATAAATTGCATATAGATTGTATATAGAGATTATACAGACTATATATGCCCAATTCCATATGTCGGACTATATATAATTTTTTTACTTGGGATAATAATTAACTAGTGAGTTGAGATTATGTTATCAGCTGATTACGGTTAATATGGGTATCCCGCCAAAGATGTTATAGTTAATTTAACCAACTGCGTTGTTGATGTAATGCTAACGATTCGGGTTGCTTGTCGGAACTGATTGGTCAGTTCTTACAACTATTTTTTCTCTCAATGTACCCAGAGAAATCGGTCTAATGGGTTTATTTAAATTAAACTAGGTATAATGTTAATTAAAATTAATGAAGTGAATAAAAACTATTAATAAATTGATATCTTAAAACGTCGGTGATATTTAATTTACGTGAACGCATATGAGCCGTCTTTCTCTGTGTGTACCATTTGCAGTGCTTTTTATAGAATTATTTACGGTATCCAAATAAATAGTAGCGTTATAGACTGCCAATAATTTTTCATGATAGGAAAAAGTATATTCCCATAAGTTCGACTTGTAATGAACCGTTTTAGCTGCCGGAGTGTCGTTTTGTGAGCGAAAATATAAATTACTCCGAATAAAATCATTACATAATTTTTATTCAGTATCGAATATATAGAATAATCGATAGAAAGCGATTTTTACGTCTGGAAGAATCAGTTATATTATAATCCTATTAAATGCATGATCAAGGGGAAGATATAGCTGTGCAACAGTTATGCAAGAAAATAAAAATTAATGTTTATTTGTTCAGGAAAACAATTTCCGATGACTACGTTGAACAGCCTTTTTTTTCTATACAAGAACAAAAAAAAACAACTCTTCCACTCTGCCATATTAAATTAGCCTACGGAAAACGCGCAGGAAGCACCGAGGGAATCCGGAAAACCAATATAACTATCTTTAATATTCAATTCATTTTTGCTCATTTAAAATAAAGCCCTCGCGGTTATTGGAATATCTAATAAGGTCGCGCAGTATTTTTTTTATATTCCTGATTCTCTTTCCTTTCTCAGGCTGAAAAAAGCTCTTTGCTCCTATACGAAGGAGCATATCGCGAATAAAACCAGGCAGGATTCTGCCACGAGGATTATTCGATTCACGTAAAACTGCGCGCATGTCGGGAGAAACTATGTGGTAGCAAGTAAAAGCTCAACATTCTGTTCTAAGCACGTACATTACCCGCCCTACGTCGGATTCGAGCCAGAATTGTTCTGAGGCTATGTACAGCTTGTTGGCAGAGCACTCAACTGCGTTTTGTTATTACAGAGCTTTTGGTGCTTAGTCAAAACGTAACAGGGCCTTTACGTGTGTAATCACGTGACACGAAGGATAATCCCGCTCCACACGATTTTCCATCGTATTTGTGAGGTAATCGGTACGGCAAACTTAATCAGGAGGTTGAATGTAAATAATTAGCAAATGCAGAATTTTTTTTCTTTAAAAATAAAACATAATAAAAGTTATGTCGTCGCATATATTTTGTCTTTATTTTGCGTAGAATGTCGCTTTGTGACGTTTTGTCTGTTCGGTTGACAACGAAAATACATAACGTATAACAGAGACGAGAGGGAGAGGACTACGTTTTCGTGTTATCTGCTTATCGCAAGTGTGAATTGTTTACGATGAGGCTTGTTCGTACGACAGTTAAGGCCCTGGGCATTGTGCTGTTGTGCACCGGCTGGTGCATTGCCAGTGACATTCTCGGTCCACGCTGTGTGTGTTCTGCTCTCGCGGGCTTCACAACGTCAACGAGCAAACGTGTTCACGTGAGTGAGACAGCCAGAATAGCTTGTATTTCCCATGTATACGTATATATGACGTCCTATATGTATATATATACATATGTATATCTGTGTCTCTATGTATACATCCTATTCGCTCAGTTATATCAACGGTAAAGCCGTCGGTCAAAAGCAAAACGAAACGACTAAACGAAAGAGAGTCTCGTTGCTTTTTCAAGTTCCCCTTCCTGTCATTACAAAATTCACTGCGGTCCACATTCATTCATAGACATAGAGAGAGAGTCTATGTCTATGAATGAATATCTACCTACTAGCCGCATATGTTGCACACTTGAACGCGCTGCCACTATCGACCCTCGAAAAAATGAGCATGAAAGATAGGAAAGACTGGGGCTATTTGCATTAATTATGATTCTGCAATATTTTACATCCACCAAATGTCTGCGAGGCAATGGATTACATGGTATTCTTTGGATCACACGCCGTATTACCTTGTAACTTTTACGAAAGATCTTCCAATGGAAATTCCTATACAAACATTGGATTCTCCTACAAAAGAATTGGAACTTACAAAGCCAATTTGATCTAGCGGTGCAATCTGAATTCTACAAGTTCAAAATAGAACAAAATATTTGGCTCAATGAACTTGAAAACCAACAAGACATAGATATATCTACTCACGCAAAAAAGGTTTAGTTAGAGCAACCAATGATTATTATAACATCAGCCTAAAATTCCATTTACATAGTTACAAATTATGTACTTCGTCATATTTTTATTATGCCTGCATGTTCCGCGGAGTAAATTTTTTTCACTAAACTAAACGAAAGAGAGTCTCGTTGCTTTTTAAGTTCCCCTTCTTGTCATTACAAAATTCACTGCGGTCCACATTCATTCATAGACATAGACAGTCTATGTCTATGAATGAATATCTACCTACTAGCCGCATATGTTGCACACTTGAACATGCTGCCACTATCGACCCTCGAAAAAATGAGCATGAAAGATAGGAAAGACTGGGGCTATTTGCATTAATTATGATTCTGCAATATTTTACATCCACCGAATGTCTGCGAGGCAATGGATTACATGGTATTCTTTGGATTACACGCCGTATTACCTTATAACTTTTACGAAAGATCTTCCAATGGAAATTCCTATACAAACATTGGATTCTGCTGCAAAAGAATTGAAACTTACAAAACCAATTTGATCTAGCGATGCAATCTGAATTCTACAAGATCAAAATAGAAAAAAATATTTGGCTCAATGAACTCGAAAAACAACAAGACATAAATATATCTACTCACGCAAAAAAAGGTTTAGTTAGAGCAACCAATGATTATTATAACATCAGCCTAAAATTCCATTTATATAGTTACAAATTATGTACTTCGTCATATTTTTATTATGCCTGCATGTTCTGCGGAGTAAATTTTTTTCACTAAACTAAACGAAAGAGAGTCTCGTTGCTTTTTCGAGTTCCCCTTCCTGTCATTACAAAATTCACTGCGGTCCACATTCATTCATAGACATAGCGAGTCTATGTCTATGAATGAATATCTACCTGCTAGCCGCATATGTTGCACACTTGAACGCGCTGCCACTATCCACCTTCGAAAAAATGAGCATGAAAGATAGGAAAGACTGGGGCTATTTGCATTAATTATAATTCTGCAATATTTTACATCCACCAAATGTCTGCGAGGCAATGGATTACATGGTATTCTTTGGATTACACGCCGTATTACCTTGTAACTTTTACGAAAGATCTTCCAATGGAAATTCCTATACAAACATTGGATTCTGCTGCAAAAGAATTGAAACTTACAAAACCAATTTGATCTAGCGATGCAATCTGAATTCTACAAGATCAAAATAGAAAAAAATATTTGGCTCAATGAACTCGAAAAACAACAAGACATAAATATATCTACTCACGCAAAAAAAGGTTTAGTTAGAGCAACCAATGATTATTATAACATCAGCCTAAAATTTCATTTACATAGTTACAAATTATGTACTTCGTCATATTTTTATTATGCCTGCATGTTCTGCGGAGTAAATTTTTTTCACTAAACTAAACGAAAGAGAGTCTCGTTGCTTTTTCGAGTTCCCCTTCCTGTCATTACAAAATTCACTGCGGTCCACATTCATTCATAGACATAGCGAGTCTATGTCTATGAATGAATATCTACCTGCTAGCCGCATATGTTGCACACTTGAACGCGCTGCCACTATCCACCTTCGAAAAAATGAGCATGAAAGATAGGAAAGACTGGGGCTATTTGCATTAATTATGATTCTGCAATATTTTACATCCACCAAATGTCTGCGAGGCAATGGATTACATGGTATTCTTTGGATTACACGCCGTATTACCTTGTAACTTTTACGAAAGATCTTCCAATGGAAATTCCTATACAAACATTGGATTCTCCTACAAAAGAATTGGAACTTACAAAGCCAATTTGATCTAGAGGTGCAATCTGAATTCTATAAGTTCAAAATAGAACAAAATATTTGGCTTAATGAACTTGAAAAACAACAAGACATAGATATATCTACTCACGCAAAAAAAGGTTTAGTTACAGCAACCAATGATTATTATAACATCAGCCTAAAATTTCATTTACATAGTTACAAATTATGTACTTCGTCATATTTTTATTATGCCTGCATGTTCGGCGGAGTAAATTTTTTTCATCGTCTTAAGTGTACAAAATTTTGCCTAAGCACTTGTAACAATTTTGCAAATGGCCCTTAATACCATAAATCCAGTAAACGAGAGTGAACATTTTCTCCCCAAAACTTCAATCTACCCTCTTAGCACGTGATGTCGCGCAATATCTCAAAATCCTAATTCACGATGAAAATTGTCAAGTCTCCGGCTCCACTTACTCTTCTTTTAAGTCTCCTTTTTTTCACCCTCAAATAATATGACACGTTGATCGATAACTCGCATCGCTCACGCCAGCTCTGTTTCCCAAGCGTTCTCGTGTGCATGTAAATGATATTTCATAGCTACGCGTTATCGAATTACACAGGAAGAGAGGAAAGCACAGAACGACGAAAGTGATGGTAGTAGGAATGGGGATAGCGGCGGGTATCTTTACCTCCTCTTTTCTTATTCTTCCTTAGCATTCTCATGTGGGTCCTCACGAAGTCGACGTAGGAGAGCCTCTCTCGATGTGCGCATCGCTTGAGGGATTTATAGTTTGATACGACGACGAAGATCGATCATGTTCGATGGTATCCGTCAGGGGAAAGCTTCTTACACTCAGGCTCCCTGCCCCCCGTCCTTTCTCGTTTCCCGAGAGTGAAGCTTCAATGGAAAGAACCTTTTTACTCTTTGGTATAACCCAGGAACCCTTCTATATCCTTCGGCCTTCTCTTTGCCCCTTTCTCAAGCATGATCCCACCATAGCCGATAAATAAATTGATAAAAAGTTATACCCTCTCGATAGAATCTCAGGCACAGATAGTAGAAGATTCTACCGCACGCGAGGCCAAGTGAAAACTACATGGGGATATATAAAAACGGCTGCGATGGGAATTGATAATGCCCGAATAAAGTACTTGACTACTTGCCAGTATCAACAGAACGCGAGAGTTGCTTCTTCGATTCGCTCGAACGAGCTACGAAACCATACGGAAGCTGTTGACATAATCGGGAAGTGGATAAGCGAACTGGTAATGTTCGATTTTCCGATTCTCTGTCTCTTGTTCTACTACCTATTTTCTATATTAAATGTCCCTTCGTGGTACCGCAACGGTGAAGCTGCGGCATCACGAAAATTCGATCGATCTCCCTTCGCTGTTGCTTCCGATATCGCGTCGGACGACCGGCTGGGAAATACAAATATTTTACACCGATGGCTATACCGTGTCGGTGAGAAGCTTGAGGCTGTACGGGAAACACGCTTTCAACTTCCAACACACTATATCATGTAGCGGAGCCTGTTAGTCAATGCATTGTATCCTCGTGAATGAAGAATATCGATAAGTCAATGAATAGCCTGGGCATCGACTAACTCCCGGATTGGAATACTTTTATGGATATACATCTATCGAAAATGTTTTTCGAGTTGATTTAAATTGGCTATCGATAATTTTGGATGGGCGATGTTTCATTCATCGTGAAAAGGGTGAATACAAAACCCATTAAACGTACACGAGGTATGCAGGGCAAATCAGTCACTCAAAAAAATGACTATATCCAAAAACAATTACCAATAACAGATAGGTATTACGATTGTGAACAAAATTTCCAGTTCAGATATTCTCCATATCTTATGAAGATGCGTTCAGTATGATATAATCCCGGAAAATTTTACCAAAACCCGTTTCTGTTTAATTGCATTTAAACTTCGTTAATTTAGTGAAAACAAATACGATGTACGTTATGTATTTTTTAAATTAATTTCTTACGTGTTAATTTCGTAGCACAATGTAGGATTAAAGGTCGGTGTTTTGATGGAATAGTTGACACCAATTCAATGTGTTCTCTGCCAATTTCTCTTCGATCTGAATTTAAAAGACTTACATAATAATAAGCATATTTTATTACACGTTATGTCCCAATTTGAACATGATTAACTGTCTAGTTTTTCAGGTAAGTCGAATAAAAGAAAGACTTTTCACGTCTATCTCTTTTTGACTAGTTTCTCCCTCGTACATGTTCAGTGCAGCTCCCCTCGCATTCACCCCCATTTTTCTGGGTAAGATATCTTTGATACATGAAAAACTTCAGACTTTTTCAGGCCATCGATTTAAGAAATCCTCGACGTGGGTAATGTAGTGAGGACGTAAAAAGAGTAAAGGTATTTCGAACTCCTTTAAATTGGCTATCGGTAGCTTTCCACGGGCGAACGATTTAAACTAAGCACTGCGACAGAATCCATTAAACTCGTATGAGGCGTTCTATGCCAGATATTCCGATGAAAAAATTACGGTATCAAAAAAAAATTGTACACAATCAGATATAATTACAACAAATCTACCGGTCTCAAAATTCTATAAATCAAAAAAATATTTAGCCCATTTTTTAAGTCATTTTCCATGAACAAACACTTTCATTTTTCATGAGAAGTATGATACCATTAAACGCATCCGTAAAAAATCCACACTTTCTTCTGATATCGCAGTTAAAAAACTTTTTGATGGGTGACGTTGTAGGAAACGCGTAAAAAGTGTAGGAGTGACCTTTTCTCCCCAGGCCATTTTCTTCTGCTTCTCTTTCGCAGATGGGCTGCCCGCCTTTTGCCGTTCGCGTTACACTTTAAGCGCGTTGAAAATTCGTTAATTAAACAACGACGGCGACGCTAACGTCGACGATGTAATCCAAGTAGGACAAGTTTTACGAGGCACTCGATAGCCCCCATCTCCGTCCCTTTGTCGGTACATTTTCCGTACTAAGAGTGTGTGCTACTTCACGAAAGAAATTTGCTACTTCACATAAAATGTTCAGTCTCTAAACCTTGTAACCCCTCAACTTCATCAGTCGATAAAAGTAATGAGAATGACATTTTTTTTAAATGTCGCCTTGTTGTATGGACAGCACAATTTTGCATATTGATGCAGGTTGAAATTAAAAAATGTGCCAACGCATGGAGCAGAATGTGACAATAATCAGAACGTAGTTTCCCGCGTAAAAGTGATATGTCCAGGATGGAGTCTGGGCAGTCCGGGATGGAGTCCGGGTGGTCCAGGATGGAGAATGGGATTTAATCCGATCCCATTGTCCATCTTGGTCTCCGTCCTGGACCGCCCAGACTCCATCCTGGATTGTCCAGAATCCATCCCACACAGCCCAGCTTCCATCCTGGATTCTGTCCTGGATTTCACCTGGACGCCGCACCTTTTTTACGCGGGTTTTTGTCTTATACAAATATTTATGTACAACTTTATTTATTGAGCCAGACTATCAGTCATTATTTTAATAACCATAAAAGTTTTGTTGTCACCTTATACAAATATATTCATGCACCGAGAAAATAAATTGGTAAGACCAACCGAATGTGCGGTTGCGGGTGGCGAAATAAACATTTGGTTAATTGGACATGTATATTTGGTTGAACGAACCAACGCATAGTTTAATAAACTTTCCCTAATTTACAATAACTATTATTTCGTTCACGGAACACAATATTTCTTTCGCCACCTGCAACCGCACATTTGATTGGTTTTTTTCTCAGTGTAGTATATCAAACATATATTTTTCGGAGTGTAGACTAAGATCGATAATTATCCAAAAATGGTTAAAAACCAGTAGGTCTTTATGTAGATTGCGTTAAGTTATTTTTTCTTGAAAAAATGGTGTGTCTGTTTTGAGGCGCTTGCGGGGCACGTACACCGAGAGAAAAAGTTTTAATGATTCACGGAAAACTTTGTCAATGAAATGAAATACTTGAATTTCAATACTATCTTTTCTTTTAATGGTCTCCAACTCAATGAAAAGTAGTGACATTGATTCGAAGAAACATTTCTTTAAACCAATGAAAATTGTTCATTGATTTCAAAGATATCGTCTCTGATTCAATGAAACCTTCTTCTTACCAGCTCAAAATTGCGAAACCTATTCTTTCCTGAAGTACGCGGCAGATAAAGCTCAAATTTTGTGAGTATGTAAGGAAGTACGGCAGAAATAAGCTAAGCTTCTGGCTTCTTGAAACTCGAAGCCGTTCGTTCGGAAGAACCGGAAAACAAAAAAGTGAGGTTAGGTGCGAGAGAGAGAGATCAATGAAAATGTTTCTGTGAACCAATGAAAACGTCTCTTTAAAACAATAAAACTGTTTCTTTATTATATGCTCACTAAGTAAATGTTTATTTACAGGGAATGAAATGTTTTCTTTGAAACTCAAATGCACTATTTCATTGAAATCAAAGAAATATTTCGTTGAAATCAATGAAAAAAAATCAATCCACCCATTTCTTTGGCGTCAATGAAATCTTTTCTCTCGGTGTATAAATTTGAAATATTGAATATTGGAAAAAAAGTAAGTTCCGACTTGGATGTCTAGAAGAAGTTCGAATGTCTTATTAAAATCCTGTGGAAGTACAGGCTGTAAATGCGTAAGAGTGACGTGAAGGGATCATCAGAAGAAGGGCTTTGCAGCTGCCAATCTTTTGGTGCGATCGTAGCCAGAGTAGTGGCGTAATTCACGTCGATATATATGTGCAGTGGAACGATGCGACGAGCTCTGTGGCTATATATGCTGTCCTCGCCATGATATAGCGAGGATCAGTGCCAGTCGTCTACGTCGAAGAGATAGGAACAAGGTGTAGGATGCCGAGGAGGATAAGTGCAGCAGCAAGAGGAAGGAAGTGTACAACGACGGCGACGACGATGACACTACCCTCGGCACGATTTAACGACTATCCACGATCGCTGAAGTCTCGAGGGCTTCCTATTTACGACACACTTTTGCCGATAGGGCATTTTATCGAAATCGCGAACCATTCGCGTTGCCAATATCCCTTCCCTCTGTTTGCTTCTGCTGTAGCTTTATTATACCTACCACTGGCGACCATCGCCGCCTGGACAGCTTGCGATACCGAAATCATAATTTTCCGCCAGGCACGTGTACCTGATATCGTCCCTGGTGCATGACAACCTTCTGCTAGTTGATGGCATAGAGGATTTTTGCCCTAACACTATCTGGCTTGACAGCAAAGCTAGCAATGTTGTAATTTACAGATAAGCGCCCAGTTGAGGATTAAAAATGAATGAATAACCTAACAGCATGAACAAGCCTTTTCACTTTCAATCACTATGTAAGCAATAGATAACAATACACGTCTACCAATTTACAAATTGACATTTTTGCCCTAATGCTATTTGACTTCTCTATATCTATTGAGCTCACTTTCCATTGAAATAACAATAGGCATCTGTGAATTTATAACATTGGTTTTTGAGACCGATTACGTAGATTGCATTAATCCATTAACCGTTTATGTATCTGCATGAATATGCAGTAATCATATGAAGGCAATCACATGAATCACATGAACCAGGTACTTTGTACATTTTGGACGTTAAAAGTTCCAATCATCAGAGAGAAAAGATAAAGTACAATGTGGAAGCAAGGATAATGGTAACGAGATGTAATATGCCCCCTGGAGGTCATCGTTTGACTCGTCACAACAGTCACATCTGCATAAAGAGAAACAAAAAAGCTGGAAAGGTGCACGCGCACGTATGATTCAATAGCAACCACGCGGAGGGAGTAATAAATGCGCTGCGATTCAAATGAAATTTCCGGCTTCATTGTGCTGACAAAGATGATTCGTTCACTGGTCGCTCTGTCGATTCATTCAGGTGCAATCGTCGACATGCACTATATGCCAACTCTACTCGTTCCGTGCGCACTAATACGCTACACATAGCCTGAGTGCAAACTGCACGAGCTACCGGTAAAGCTCGCACTCTCCACAAGAGCATATAGGACAAAGCACTGACCACTATATGGAAACTATGTATATACATATGCGGTTAAGCGTTGGAAGTTGCTGTTGCACGGAACATTTTTTTTTACTTTTTTTTTATTTCCGAAGCCATAAAAATGTACACTTACGTCAGGCGGGCAAAGCGCCGGGATGCGGAACGAGCTTGGAGCCTCTGGGCTCTTCTGGTTACATATTTTCACTCGAGTTGCGAGCAACTGAGACCCTTTCAAAGCCGACCTTGGGCAGTCGCTTCTCCGAGCTTTCTTTTACGTCTTCCGCAAAGAAAATGCCAAGATACAGTTTATCGAGTGGAAGTTGTAAAAAAATGTATCGTCCACTTTTGTAGATACAGCATGTTTAGTAATTTTTATTTGGAAAAATAAAATTGAAGCAATATTCATGGTAGTTCAAGTTATTAGCGATGAAAATATCAGATAAAAAGAATAAATAGAAAAGACAGCAATAGAAAATTTGCATCTCTTTCACTGTGTTAATTTTCCAATAATGATTTCGGTGGCAAACGAAAATGGGTTAACAGAGTTTTAATTCCTGTAAATTAAAAACTTCCAACATAATCCAATTATTTTCTTTTGCAATTTAAATGCTTCGAACATTCTTCGACACACTCGGTATACAAATTGGTATGTTTAATGTGAATTCATTTACCCTTCAAAACAGTTTGTAGGTCGAGTTATCTCACAAATAGCGAATTGATCACAGTCCAATGTTGCCGCTTTATTCGTGCTGTAAAGAAAAACGATATTAAAGATTAAAAGTCGATAAATCACGAAAAAAAGAATCACGGAGACTTTTTTTGGGATGTATCAAACGGAAACCGGGTCTACGACTTCTGAAATCAAAATCATCGAAAATGACTTTTTTTCAATCACACCTGGCTACTGTCTTCATAAACTACATCATTTTGTTGACCAATACTTGATTTGATAAAATATTAATTGTGTAAAAAATATAGATTTACAAGAATAAAAAAAGAAGCTGAGCTAAAAGACAATAAAAATTAGAGCCTTTTTTTAGCAGTTACAATACCATAAAAGCGGACTGGCAGAAGGGGTCAGGATAAAACCTTTATTGAGTCGATGACAAACACGTCTGGTATAATCGTTGAGGGCAATTAAAAATTTGCGAATAATGATTTGGGTAGTAAGCGGAAATAGGTCGCTTTTATACGTTAAATATATAACTGGATTGGAACAATGAGGGTCTAACCAGCCGTGTCAAATGTTCCTGCGTGCATGGATTTTAATGACACCGCTGAATGTCCTTCGTTGGCTCTATGCAGTATAGGTCTCTGGGCTATTTACTGTATATATATATTACACTGGAAATATATTCCCCTACTACAAGCACACCGATTCACAAATCAGTCGCGCCCACCCTGGCGAACAGTAATTGCGGCGTGTCAACGACAGCCCGAGCTGACGACCTTCTCTTCGTTCGTATATATTCTCACTCCTCTTGAATTCTATCGGCCTGCTGGGCGCCTTCCCACCCAACCATTCGCATTATCGCTTCTATGGATGGAGGCGCGACACCCTCGAGTTGGGTGAACCCTTATCGGAAAGACGACGGCTACGAGAAGCACTCGAATAAAATCTTCTTTGGAACACCTTGTCGTTCCCGGTAAGACCCGAAAGAAGATTTTCCTCTGCTTCTATCAGCCGTTTGGAATATACATATTTTTCTGTCGTTTCGACAATGAGAATTGCCACTCGCTTTGCCGGGCCGCATCCTGTATGTTCAGCGTTTAACGCATTCAAAGCGACAAATCGAAATAACAATTTTGTTTTTTCGTCACAATTCTTATTTGGCGTGTTATGGCTATGCATGCACTGAGAGAAGAGTTTGTTAACAGTTAACAAATCTTGGTTAAATATGGCGAAATGAACCATTTAGTTATTCTTATTGAATCTCACTTGAGGCAAATAAGATTTGTTAACTATTAACAAATGTCAGCGAGCTTTATTTTCGACAAGTAAATTTTATTTAGCTCAAGTAAGGGTCAATAAGAATAACTAAATGGTTCATTTCGCCATATTTAACCAAGGTTTGTTAACTGTTAACAAATGTTAACAAACTTTTCTCTCAGTCCCGTGCAGAAATTATTTCGGGCAGCCGCGATTAAATAAGGGGCCTTTTTAGGTATAAACGTGGCATCCACAATAGGGAATCTACTCTAGAACCCTACTAGGCTCAACAGAGGCGGCCACGACAAACTTCGAAGCCTAATCAGGCTTAAATGTGGAACCCTCACTGGGGTCGCCCATATTGAGCCTCTAAAGGGTAGTACTTTCAAGCGTGACTACCCTAGTAGGGCCCCTACTACAATTAGGGCAATCTAGAAAGGGCCAAGTTGGAGCCCCAACTATATTTCTGCACGGGTTGTGTATGGATGTACAGAAATACGAGAAAGTTTGTAATTGAGATACATCAGTTAGCGCGAGAGCGACACGTTCTTCAGGGCTGATCTGATCGTTCAATTTGAAATAAGATGTTCTGAGGAAAATTATTCAGAGGTCTTGATAATCCTACAACCTCATGACGACATATGACAATTGTGACGTTGCAAAGAAATGTGAAATAGCTTTTCTTTCTATTTTCAAGCTTGTAGCTGAAATTTCTGGGGTAAAATACTAATGATATTTTATGGTACTTATGGCTTATATACGGTTTTCGCATTCTTGTTTGTATGGATGAAGATGCGACACCCTCGAGTTGGGTGAACATTAATCGGAAAGACGACGGCTACGAGAAGCACTCGAATAAAATCTTCTTTGGAACACCTTGTCGTTCGCGGTAAGACCCGAAAGAAGATTTTCCTCTTACAAGGACTGCTTCTATCAGCCGTTTGAAATATATATATTTTTCTGTCGTTTCGACAATGAGAATTACCACTCGCTTTGCCGGGCCGCATACTGTATGTTCCGCCTTTTACGCATTTAAAGTGACAAATCGAAATAACAATTTTTTTTTCGTCGTTGGTAAGTTGGTAATTGAGATACATCAGTTAGCGCGAGAGCGACACGTTCTTCAGGGCTGATCTGATCGTTCAATTTAAAATGAGATATTCTGAGGAAAATTATTCTGAGGTCCTGATAATCCTACAACCTCATGACGACATATGACGATTGTGACGTTGCAAAGAAATGTGAAATAGCTTTTCTTTCTATTTTCAAGCTTGCAGTTGAAATTTCTGAGGCAAAATACTAATCATATTTTATGGTATTTATGGTTTAAATAAGGTTTTCGCATTATTGTTTGTATGGATGGAGACGCGACACTCTCGAGTTAGGTGAATCCTTATCGGAAAGACGACGGCTACGAGAAGCACTCGAATAAAATCTTCTTTGGAACACCTTGTCGTTCGCGGTAAGACCCGAGAGAAGATTTTCCTCTTGCAACGACTGCTTCTATCAGCCGTTTAAAATATATATATTTTTCTGTCGTTTCGACAATGAGAATTGCCACTCGCTTTGTTCAGCCTTTTACGCTTTTAAAGCCGCAAATTGAAATAACAATTTTTTTTTTCGTCCCGATTCTTATTTGGCGTGTTATGGCTATGCATGTATGGATGTACAGAAATATGAAAAAGTTAGTAATTGAGATACATCAGTTAGCGCGAGAGCGAGATGTTTTTGAAATGAGATGTTCTGAGCAGAATTATTCTGAAATCCTTATAATCCTACAACCTCATGACGACATGTGACGATTGTGACGTTGCACAGAGATGTGAAATAGCTTTTCTTCCTATTCTGAAGCTTGCAGCTGAAATTTGTGAGGTAAAATACTAATGATATTCTATAGTATTTATGGCTTATATAATGTATACCGGTTTAAAAGGTTCATTGGAAAGCTGCGTGTTCAAATAAAAATAAATAAGCAGGAACGAAAAAAGAAAAACTAAATAGTAGTAAATTTTATCAATAATCAATAGTAACAGATTGGTTGACAACTCGCGAATAATTGAGAATTATTTTGTTGGCCGGAGAAATACTTATTTCATTTTATTTGTTTCCATTTTCAAATTTTCATTAAATGATCCTTGGAATTGTAGACGATGGATGTGTGAATGTATATAAAGCTCGACTATTCGTGTATTGTAATAGTTTTTTCAAGAACGACTTTTTCTGTCCTCCAAGATAACATAACATAACATCACCGTCTGCTGTAGAGAGCTAAACCATTTCGGAAATGTAGTCGCGATAGAGTGATCGTTTTGCCCTATAGAGCTTTTTGCGTTGAAAAATTGATGTTCATCAATTTTGTGTAGAAAAATCGTCGCAAAAGTTCGCACCCCAATCGACGATGGGTGGGGTGTACTATATCACAGAATCCAAGCTGGAGCCTTTGTTCTTTTTTTGCTTTCGTTTTGGCACAGCAGCAAAACGCACGGTACCCGAGAGCACTAGCACCAGAAATACAAGAGTCCTGGTCTGGTCATGCGAGTGACGGGATCCAGGGAACTCAATGACCCGCTGCACGTTTCAGATATCGTATTACGTGTATACGAAAAGGTGAAAGAGTGCTCCAGGAAATAGAGGGTAGGAAACTGTGGGTTAACCTGGTAAATAAAATGTCTCCATTTCGTCGTAATCGCGGTGTTCGCACGTCGTCCTTCTACCACAAATGACACTTACAAAGACTTATGCGGATGAAAATGATTTTCGTGAAGACTGTGGATTTTGCAATAGTGCAAATAATATCATGACATTTGTATTATTTAAAAAATATTCTATATCGATTTTAATACTTAAACAAAAATAAGAAAAATATATTTATTTTAAAAAAATGTTTATACGTTGTTTTAATGAGGCATGAATCATTTTTGTGTTTTGCCATCCTGTAAAACACAAAAAATGATTCGTGCCTATATATGCAGTATACATTTATCTATGCGAAAGGATCCAAGTCACAATTCATTGCAAAAAATATAGATATTGCAGCTTATAAAATCTCAAGGATGATAAAATAGTTAACGTAAAAAAGTGAAGTTAACGGTTAACGGCGCAATTGGTTAGTAATCCTGCACTATTCATCCAAAAGCCAATGAGCGGCAATGCAATAACTTGTCCACAAATTGAAGTATTTCAGCATTCTTGTTCATCCCTACATTAATTTGCGCGGTCGAGTAATAAATTATTTTTTATAATGCCACTATTTGGACGATTTGCCTTACATACAAAAATTATGCATCGTGAAAAATTATTAAGGTAAAAAAAAATACAAAAATAGAAAACATCGAAGCACATATCGGTATATCCAATTTAAGATAAAAGTGTTTGCATATTAAATTTGATGAATCAATTCATACAAGCGTGCTTTTTATACCAGCATATTTTTATTTCGAGAGAAAAATATTTGCAGTATACGAAAATAAAGTATACGCTTTGTTTTCATAGTCGTGTGTGAGCTCTGCCCTTAAAGGGTTAAATGCTTTGTGAACTGCCTTAATGTTGATACTTCACTGCAGGCCACACGACGGAAGTTTATCGCCTGATTTCTGTGAAGCTGTGAAAGCCATTCGCTTGAAACTGCATTAGGAGGTTATATAGTAGGTTCTTGGGAGCAGATACTTCGACTCACTCTTCTTAAAAAAGGCGCAGTCGTCTCTATTTTCCTTTCTCGAATTGTCGCTGAACACAGGAGCAAAGTAGCACCCGTGTCTTTCGTCGGCTGTAAAATATTCCTCGGGGCTTTATACCCACGATTTTCGTGCCCTTCTTCTTGTCTTCTACTTGACGCATAATACTTATTGTTATACCACTTCCTTCTGCTATCTACCTTCACTGTATTTTCATGCAAATACCTTTGGAGGATTGTCTGTTGAGATGTCCGGATACCGCGAGCTGTACAAGGGCAAAAAGGAGGCAACAGGGTAGAGCAAAGGTGTCATCGCTTTTTATATTCCTCGAGTAATAAAATGAGATCGTCTCCTGGAATTACGGCGATTACGTGAAGCGTCTTCACATGGACAATTCAAGATTTTGGCGATATCGATTGCATGTGTATAAAGAAGGGACAGAGTGGTGCAAGAAATGGGGAGGCTCGAGAAATGGTTTGGGTTAACTAGGAAATAAAATGCTCTGTTCCATCGTAACCATGAAGCTCTTCATGTCGACGTCTACCACAGATGACACATATACAGACTCGTGTGCAGACCTACGAGAATTTCGCAATAATGATATGTCGACCCTTCGCTGCGGGCCACACGATAAAAGGCTTATCGCCCGATTATTGCGAAGCTGTGTGCGATACGCTGTAAACCGTAAGATACACTCAGGCTATATATATATATAGATATATATATATACGACAGTGGATTGTCGGAAATAGCCCACACCCTTCTCGTGGACGACACCATGACCTCCATTTTCCTTTCTTGAATTGTCGCTAAACGGAATCTTGGCCATGTCTTTCGTCGACTGTAAAATATTCCTTCGGGCTTTACCCGCGATTTTCTGGCGACATTTATTTCTTCCTTTCTTTTCTCCTTGACGCGTTATACTTATTGCTGTACAACTTGGTACAGTTTAGCTTTACTGAATTGTCAAGATAATTCGTTTAAGGAGGGTCGAGCGTAAATGCAGTAACAAGAAACAGATGCTGGTGTTTTAAATACCCATTGATATGGATGACCTTAGTTCAACTGCAAAGTTTGAGTAAGTTTATCTTCATGGTTTTCAAGTAATCAATTTCTTAAATTGATACTATTTAACATTGCTTCGTTCAGTTTATAGTTTATAGTTTTAGTTTATACGGATACCATGCAGCTAAAATATTGCCAACTGTAAAGAATACATTCAGAATGCTATATGCAAAAATTCAGATACTTGTTTTTCACAATTAATTAACAATAATAAATTATGTAGCTCGAGATCCAGATTTCTTAAACTATCCCCTCCAAAAAACGCGCTCGACCCTCCTTAAAGGATTCGCCGTCGAGATATCCAAATATCGCACGATTTTCTGTTATTTGAATAATAAAATAAGATTTTAACTGTCTCGTGGAATTTTAGCTCGTGATTTCCATACATCTTTTACATACACTACACGGAAAAAAAAAATTTGTTGCCATAACCAAGAAATGAGTTGACACAACCAATCGATTATTCTATTTCCCTAGCAATTCAAATGGTAATACCAACGATTCGAATAGTAATACCGACGATTCGAAGAGTAATACCGACGATTCGAATGATAATACCGACGATTCGAATGGTAGTCCCACCTATTCGAGTGGGACTACCATTCGATTGGATTAGTTAACCTAACTAATCCAATCGAGAACTAATCGTGAATAGTTGAGGTTACTATTCGATATGGTTGAGGCAACTAATTTTTTAGACATTGTGTACAGCAAATCGAAAACGTAGTTGCCACAACCAAACATTTCTTTCCGTGTATCGTGTATACAATTCTTATAGAATCTCGATATTATTTTTGTACTTAGGAGTTAGTAGTCAGAATAAAATGATACATACAATGTTCGATATTACACATTAAAAAATAATTTCTTAAAAATCCGACTGCGAGTGAGAAAGTATTTTGCTGATTTCATTTTTAAAAAAGTGAAAATTACAATTTTTATTTTAAACCGATAAAATACACATTGATTAAAAAAATATTTACGTACTTTTTTTGCAAAAATAATTTAAAAATTTTATGGATGTTTTGTAGAGAAACTCTTATTTTTAAATTTACAAATATTTCCACATTGTCTTTAGTGTGTAAATCAGACGGAACAAAGGACTGCATAGTTGTAGAGAATTACTGCAGAGTTCAGTTCTTATATTCACCAAATTTATCATTCAAATAAAAGTAGATCTAAATTGTAATCTAACGAAGCTATTACGTTTTCCAGAACTGATTCTGATTAGTTCCCAGACCCAATTTTTTTTCTGGACGCGTTATACTTATTGCTATACTCCTTGGTACTATACTGTCTAACTCCGCTGAATTATCATGATAATACGTTTAGAGAATTCGTTGGCAAGATAACCGGATGTCACGAGTTGTACTAAGGCAAAGGGAGTACATGATAGAACAGAAGTGTCGCTCCGTTTTATACTCCGTGAGTACTAAAATGAAATGTCGATCGTTCCATAAAATTACACTGATTAAGTCAGGAGCTTCAACATCGCTAGCTCGAAATTTTAGCAAATCCTTTGCGGGACAATATAACGGATATCGTAAGAGCACCGTGCTTCACAGTATTAATTTATATATTTGCATTGGCACCAGCTGTAGAGATTTAATTTTATTCATATCCATTCACTATTTCCATTTTAACTTTAATCCCGGATCGAAAAAGTTGTGCAGCATTGAAGTGAGTGAAACGCGGTTATATGCCATCTTGAAAACTTGCTCACAACTTATTTTATGAGTGGATAATAAAATTTCTGATTTTGCTTCCTCATAGAGGAAGCTTTGTTTACGCGAAAAATTTTTTTTACGAGATTTTCATGTCAGTACACTCAGAATAGTCCAAAATGTCGACAAAAGTGATTTAGAAAAAATGTCTGTATGTGTGTGTGGGTATGTTACACGCTCAAAAAATGTAAACCTTTATAACTCGGGAACGCCTCGAGATATAGAGCTGAAATTTACACCATAGATAGAGGCGTCAATCCTCATCATTCATACCAATTTTTGTAAAAATCCCCATGTCCATTAAATTTTTACGCGGTTTTGGATTTTTTCAAAAATGTCTGTTAACGCGATAACTCTTTTAATTTTTGAGATATTAAGCTCAAAATTGGTATGTACATGAGGTTCCATACACTGGTGATCCCTATTAAATTTGGTTAAGATCGGTTGAAACGTAAAAATTTTATGATATTTTGATTTTTTGAATTTTTTGATTTTTTTTCTGCGATGCGAATTTTGGTATCAAATATCAAGCTGGGAGTCAAATGAGTGCCAAATTCATGATTAACAGAAAAATACGTCAGATATAGCCCAAAAATGTTGAACGATAACATATTTTCATAGCGATGTTGTACAGTCTGTATTGCGAAAAGTAGCGATTTATGTCGTATAAACTAGCCATATCCTTGCTTCCCAATGAAATTTCGAAAACCACCGATTTCTATCGTGTTCTACAAAAAAAAAAACAGAGAAGATAGAGTATTCGAGGGAGTTTCTGGATCGTTTGTCTTTATTATATTTTCACAAAGCGAGAGTGTGCGCTTATTTATATTTATTTAAAACAAGGATGCAAAGCAGAACCTTGCACATTGCTTCCTCATTATATTTCGCTTTTTACAAAGCTTCCTCTATGAGGAAGCCAAAATCAATTCCCATACTTCTTCTTAGAGGTTGCTTTGTAAAAAGCGAAATATAATGAGGAAGCAATGTGCAAGGTTCTGCTTTTTTAAAAAATTTATCATTTTTAAAGAAATATGCATCAGCTTAGAAACTTTAATTATTCATATTTATAATTCAAAAAATCGTCTTGTATAATGAATAATTTTAAAATCATAAAATGTGGTAATTTGTCTCTTATTTATATCCTCGATTTTCGTAGTGTTATTAAAAACTTCTCTGACAATGAGTTAATTAGGTTAATTTTAACCTTGACAGTAATAACATATTGGAAATAACTTTTGTTGAAATAAATGTACTATGATTCTGTGTTATTCGGTTGAAGAAAATAGTACCGAAGGATATAAATAAGGTGGTGAGAAATCTTAGATATGACAGAATGACACGTGTAGTCCTTACCAGAAATATCATTGCGTGTCCTGGATGCGATAACGAACTCTCCGGAGCTGGAGAGATAGGCACGACGTTGGAATGTTCACTCTGATGCTCACGCTCGACCATCACTGTTCGATACCTGTCGACGTCGCGTGTTTGTTCTACCTATGTGTACCTGCATATCAATTCTATAGACGTACTGTATACATATGTATCTATATGTCTACATAGAATGTACGAGTCGCAAACCCCAGCCGATGCTTCGTTACGCCCGACGGTCTCTCGCTTTTTCCGATGATTTATCGGAATCGTAACAAAACTGTGCCAGGTCAGCAAATCTCCCGCTAACACACCGCACCGAAAATTACATTTTGTTACCTTGCTGCGAATTTACTCCCAAAAACGTAATAATGTACACATTCAATCGTCGTGATAATTACAAACAAAATGTAATGTACCCCCGATATAATTCATTTACCCATGTAGAAATCAGTCTGGGCGTCCCAGTTTGAAACTCGATCCTAGTCGGGATCGGCTCGGGTTTCCATAAACGGATTATCCAACTTGGAATCCGAATAGATCCCAAATAGATTTCCGGGTACGCACTCGATGACAGTTTATCATCGATTAGGATTTGCTAGGGTTACCCCAAGAAAGCCGTCCTATTTAGAATCGGGATGGATTCCGAATCGGGACCTAATTCTGAACGATGAGCTGTATGGCCGTGCATCGGGATTTGTTAGGGTTACCCTCAAAGGGGTTTTACTTGGATTCTGAATAGAATCCGGATCGTCTTCCCGTTACACAACGATTGGTCCGGAACTAATTTTACTTCACCCTTTATGCAGTAAAATATTGTAGAATACACGTACGAAAAACTTTTCCTTAACTCGCGTGATTGTAACAACGTGTGCGGTTCATGTGTCCCCAGACGCGTTCTCGCCGCTGCCCATGCAGAAATTTCGACAGGGATCCAACTGGAATCAGCTTAGTGTTCCCATCTTTCGACAAGGACTTAGTTGGATCCAGTCCTTGAGATCCCGATCGAAATCCAGTTTCCGCGCGTTACATACCATGTCTGGAATTTCATCCGATGACCGACTGGAATCCGATCGAAAGATGGGAATACCAGGCAGGATCCAGCTGGATCCCTGCCGAAATTTCTGCATGGGTAATCGAAGTTTCAGAAAAATATCAATACAGGTCTTTGTAATTAAAGAAATTCTGCATTTAAAGAAATCGTGCACCTTGGTACTAAGCTATTAAGTGACATCGATTAATGATGAGTCCAAACGCCAATTTCTATGTTTACAATATCATTTGTCATGTTCGCTATAAATGAATTTTTGTTAATTGACAATTCTGATCACGTAAATAAATATAGAATATGACGAGAGCTTCCTATAGTTAGAGGTCTTCTAGGGGAGATAAAAAAAATTATGCTTACATGGGTTCATAGGGGACTAAGAATAATCAGAACCTGCCGAGCTAATAGGGGACTTGAAATAATCAGACAGCGGTGAGATATTTTTATAATATAAAGAGATCATGAATGGAAGATAAGATTGAAATTCTGGTAGATACGCCGATTTTGAATTTTTACAGGATCTGCATTCAATTGCATTTTTTTCCCAGTGCAACTCATTATTATTGCGATTTCTTTTTATGCATCACCATCAACACATCGCGGAGAAGTTCTCGGGGCAAGCGCCAGTGCATCGTGTCGCAATCTCGGTAAAATATACTTTGATGTAGCCTCTTTCATCTTCCTGTCTCGCGAAAAGATTGACATTTATATAAAGCTCGAATGGAGTTTTACGCGCGGACTTGGCGTGAGAGTGTCACGGGCGAGAAATGTCTCGTCGTCGTGGCTTCGTGGGTGTCGTTCTCGTCGCCTTTGCGGTGATACACCATCGGTAATGCTCGCAGAGGGTGATCTATTACAAAACTGTCGAAGGAATATCGGGTCGAGAGGCCAAACACGAGGAGCCTCATCCCAAACGTATTTCCCGCAACAAGAAAAGTAGGATTTATGATTTATGTATACAAAAAAGTCGGTAGATTAAAAGAGAATTAGGTACAAGGGTTGTAACTGCTTATGGTAGATAACCAGAGCGAACGCCTGTTGCATCTGAAGCAGCACGCAAGCCCCTGTCCGATTCCACACGTTTATTCGTTCTGACGTTAACTCCAACGGAATCCGTTTAATCCCAAATGGAGCATCGAAGTGCAGCACTAGAACCAACGTCCAAGTGCTTCGTAATCATTTCGCAATCGATTATATATCGGATTTACACATTCATCGATAATTGCAATGGCAACAGCTTCGAAAAGTAGACGAGTCACTCGGAGGTAAAAGTATTTTGAAAAAAAAGTAACAGAAGAAAAAAAATCGATGTTCGAAACAATGTCGGTGGCCCAAGGGCATCGCAGCAACAATAGAGGAAGTTACGTCTGTGTGACTGTACGGTTGTTAGAAACGAGAAACGCGCCTACTCGTCGGTTGATAACGATTTACATTTTCCTGGCTGTTCTCTATTTCCCCATCCCGTCCATTTCTCGCTCTTTCCTCCACTCTTTCTCTTTTTCTCAGCTTCGTCTACCGTCACGCGGTATAAGAAACGAACTGAAGCAAGATACAATGAGCACACTGTTCCATTGTTCCGACCAGGGTGTACTTACAATTAGACGTCCCTCGGCAATTGCGCGAAATAGATGCAGCCACTGCAGCCGCAGCTGGTTACAACTGCTTCCGATATGCCAACGCGCGCGGCTTGCTTTTACGACTGATAAAGTTAGTGACAAACTTTTCGAATGCGTTTTGTTGCCCATACTTCGCGGGTAGGATAGTCGTTAAATAAACTGCCGATCTAACCATCCTACTAACGGGTTAAATAACAATTCTTTTGAATTGTTCGATTATAGCGATTTCTTCAAATTACTATCGTGGGAGTAAACAAAAAAATTCCACATACATGAACCGATACAAATGATGCAGTTTTTAATGTTTTCAGAATGACACTACGTGTTTTTATGCAATCAAGTAGAATATATATGAATTGTATATGATGGTTTCCTATACGCATTCTGGACGTTGAAAAAAGAACTTGAAATGCGTTTTAATCCGGATTGCAATCAGTTGGGTTAGTTATTTCGGAAATAAAAGCGGAAAAGCTTTTAAATATTGAAAGTGCTATAAAGTCCGACACTTTTACTGTATTGATCAGTTCAGATCTATAGAAAATTTGATTATTTGAAATCAAATTTGACGTGACGCTTGAGTGACGACCATTTTTCATGAAATTCCAAATTTCCATAAAATCCGCATCTCTAAAAATGCTGCTCAGATTCTGTACCAAAAATACCTGAACATTAATCTACTTATAAAGAACGACATAAAATTCCAATACACTAATCAATTTCGATAAAAATTATACAAAATAAAGGAACATTAATGCTTTATCATTCTGCCAAGTTCCACCAGTTCGGCCGATCGAGTAGATCTTCAGATACAAAGCTTGGAATTGTAAAAGTCAGCACAGTAACATATTTTGTTGGACATATTCTCGAAAATATTTTCAATATACCGAAATGAAAATATCAAAAAGAAAAATGCACGATATGAAAGTTCCTTCTTTTTTTAATTTAACTTTTGCTGCGTTAGTAAATATCTTTCGAAACTTACGGCATGAAGAAAAACAAATATCGCAACGTGACTTTAAGAAATTATTAATGCCTTGGTACGCTCATTTCTCTCATGGCTCGAGGGATTCTCGAGGGAATCCGTATGTATTGCAGTCAGCATGAAGCAAAGAAAACTCGACGGGGATCAGAACAACAACGATGGCGATGAGGTGGAAAGCGCGCTGGTAACATGGAAGCCCCGCGAGGCTGTATGGCCTTAGGACACCGGGTCCTTGATGAAGGGAAAACCGTAAATTAGCGGAGAGAAGCAAAGAGGGCAACACCATTCTGTGAGCGGCAGACTCGCCAGCTTGCTCTGCATAGCCTGTTTGTTAAGCGGGCCTATATAGCCACCGTAAGCTCCTTTACCGCTATGCGGCGGCTCGCGGATCGTTTAGCAAAGCAGCTTGTAATTACTGCCTCCACGGCTAGGCATCACATACACATCCTTCGACGGCTCCTGTCGGCTCCACCATCGCGCATCTCGTATACCATATATCGGGGAATTCCGCAGAAGCTGGCATCGCAGATGGGATGGCCAAGCTATGTACGTTGATTAGTTGCAGCCTAGTACCGATGGCACTATCTGACATTCATGTTTTTGTCGGCATGCAAATTATAGTGTCAGAGGGAATTGGCATAATTGGAGAATTTCGTAAGGACAATCTCTATAAAGATATAGGCGACGGAATTTCTATAGAATATAGCACAGCAAAACTATTCTAGCTTTTGGTGATATCCGCCCTAATCGGACGAGTTATTCCAGTCGGAATTCATAGGAAACGTAGCTATAAGCATTTGAATCTTTCGAATTTCTGAGACTCAAATACGAATTTGAATCTTTCGAATTTCTGAGATTCAAATACGAATTTGAATCTTTCGAATTTATGTGACGCAAATACGAATCTGAATCTTTCGATTTTCTAAGGCACAAATACGAATTTGAATCTTTCGAATTTCTAAGACTCAAATTCGCATTTGAATCGTTCAAATTTCTGAGACTCAAATTCGCATTTGAATCTTTCGAATTTCTAAGACTCAAAAGCGTAAAAAAGTCTCAGAAGGAACGAATCTCAGAAGAAGTAAGAGTAATAGTCTCCGAGGAAGTATTGGTAACAGTATCGGAAGAAGTCTTGGTAACAGTATCGGAAAAAGTCTTGGTAATAATCTCGGAAGAAGTCTTAGTAATAGTCTCGGAAGAAGTCTTGGTAATAGTCTCGGACGAAGTCTTAATAATCATCTCAGAAGAAGTCTTCGTAATAGTCTCGGAAGAAGTCTTGATAATAGTCTCGGAAGAAGTCTTCGTAATAGTCTCGGAAGAAGTCTTGTTAACAAACTCTCGGAAAGAGTAACACATCAAATCTGGAGCAGTACTCTTTCTCAGACTGTCACCAAAACTTTCAAGTCCCGGTGATCATACTCATCTCTCAATGTACTCTGATAAAAAGGTCTTAGTGTAAAAACCAACAAAAGATTGGTGCCAATCAACCTCAATGGTATATGTTATAAATAATCAATTGTGTGTGAGGAGCCATTTTTGCAGGTTGAGTTCAAAATAGTTATGCCAACCAACCAATTGTATCGACTTTATTACTTGAAGCAACCATTCGAAGTTTTTATTGGTCGCACCAACGTCAACCAATCTGATATTTGTCGCAACTATTGTTACGACAAATATCAGGCGTCATAACAGGCATTTCAAAGGTTGTTCTCTCAGCTAAACACTTTCATCAGATACTAACACTAAAAGCAATTTTTTTTCTGTTCAATATCATTGTACATCTTTGAAGTGCCTTATTTCTACGTATGAATTGTACGTGGAAATTACTTTTTGCACTTTAAATATGTAAAAAGTCTCTACGTAGGTAAGGATAAAAAATGACAAACTTTCCTAACAAACTCTGATTTACGGTGATCGGATTGCCTTCGAATGAAGCACAATGGTCGGCCAATTCTCGTGGAGTTATCCTACTTCCAGGAAGCCACTGGTCTGGTTTCTATAGCACCTCGAAAATTCGGAACCCCCCAAGGTGGTATAGCGAACGCTGCCAGAACCAAGCTCTAGAAATTCCGAGCTTGCTTGCTCTGCCAAATGATGAAGGAACACTGTTGGCCAACGTGCTACTACTATACGTGTAAATGGCAGTCTCTGGCACTCTTGAAGAGAAAATTATATGTATGCCGTAGATTGCACTGCGTCGACTATAGAGCCTCCTTGGGCAGAGAGATCCTGCCGTAAATTCGATTATAAAAGCGCTCAGGACGACCTTATGTGCAGCACGTGCATGGCTAATTCTGAGGGTTTTTTTTTTTTTTTTTTTTTTTCGTTCTGCGAAATCGCATGGGCCACATCTGCCTCCCGATGTTGTCTAACTCAATGTGTTACGTGAGGTACGTACGCTACAAGCGGAACTAGTTTCTTCAACGCTTCACTTGTGAGTTACGCGTCACGCGATGTTGAAATTTCCGTGAATATAAATTGGTCTCTTTTTCTTCCCTTCTTATTCTTCACCTTCCGCATCACATTCGCTCACCACGTGAACCACCCCTTATCGATAACGACCATCTCGTGTATGCCTTGGCGCCACGTACAAATGTATTACTTAGCTTACTCGGTGATCACGTGTGCGTGTTGGGGCCTCTGGCAATTGATGTTTCACAGACGTGCATTCTTGCCGCCCTATTGTATATTGCGTAAGACTCGAGACATTTTATTGCATCATTATTTTATCAATGTGGTATCGATATTTAGTGCGAGAATGACTCACGTCGCACAGATTTCCGTCTCATTCTTGTACTGATTTAAAAATATTTGTAAAGAACCTTGTATAGACAAAGATTGTTTGGAGACTATTGGTGTTGGGATTTGGCATTTCTTTGAATATGATAATAACGGAATAAGTAGTCAAAATTTGCAATATTAGTTTTTTGTACGAAGTAATTGCATGTAAATCCCCAAACATAAACTTTACCATATATAGCATCTAAGATGAAGATAAATCATTCCTTCTATGATTAAAATGTGGATTTCGAATATTTGCAACTTAGTAGGCATGTTGAGAAATCTGTTTAACAATTGATTATTTTGTAAATTTCATTTAATAAATATATAATGATGATACGTTTCGAAAACGATGTTTATGTAATAATTGATACTTTTTTTGTGTATGAAAAAAAAAATTGCATTCGATGTGATTGATACGATGGTGCAAATTGGAGACAGACTGTTCCCGAGAGTGCGAATAAACTGCAGCTTCCTCTACTCGACATATCGTGGTTTCGCATATTACGTCGTTTCTCTTCGATATCATCGAAACTGACAGAGAAAAGGTCGATGCTGATGGTGATACGGCATCCAAGTTTCCTCCTCACTTCACGATGTGCGTCTCAGCAGGGAATTGTCGATCCCCTTATCACGGTTGTTGGCTGTCTCGCACGTACTGTTTCCACTTCTCTCAGACAACCTGGTGACCCAATTCAATACGCACCGGAGCGTGTAACAAGCAATACTTAGATTGCGCTGTTTCATCGCTTATAATATTAATTTTTTTTCAACAAAAATATACGCGTGAATGGAATAATATTTAACACAATGCAGTTACAAAATTATAAACCATAGCCACGGACAATTAAGTGAAATTCTCTTCCAGGTATTTGAATTTATAACGTCATTTACAAATATTTGTATTTGATAAAATACTATTTATATCAATGTGATCCTACATATAGGGGAGAAACGGCTCCCATATAGGGGAGAAATGCCCTACATATAGGGGAGATGGGGGCAAAACGGGCATCAAGACTGAAAATGATAATTGAGGGCAAAACGGGCATAGTTTCAACTTTTTCGAACACGACTTTTTTCAATTTCTTCACATTTCTTACTTGAAAATTTCGGAAAATAATTAATGATGCCAATAGAACAGGCAGGGAGGCAAAACAGGCATCTTGGCTAAATATAAGTATCGGGGTCAAAATTGGCACCAAATCATAAAATGAGAATTTCGTTCTAATTGATTTCTTTATGATATACCGACTTTTTTTCGAAGAATTTATTTGATTATAAAATTTTTGAAAAATTCATTTAACTATATTTTTTTTCTTTGCTCAACAAAGTGTCGGAAAAAAGTTCTGAACGAATGGTTAAAAAAAATCTGATCTGATGAAGATTATCAATTTTTTTTCATCACCAATTTGACGTATTTTCCGCACATTCCCTATCTAAGGAACGTAAAAAACTGAGACAAATCGTTTTTACGAAAGTTGAGACGGTGCCCGTTTTGCCCCCAATCCCGATTTTTAATGGAGCTGCCCGTTTTGCCCCCATCTCCCCTACATCTTATGCATTATTACAATTTCTAAATACACACCGTATCCAAACTCCACATTATTCAATATTGCATTTATAAACCTGGAAAACATGTATAATCTACCTTTACATGTTTATTTGCGTAAACAAAAGCAATATGTGGAAAGACAGATTTTTGGTACGACTTGATAAACACCCAACGCTAAATTATAGTTTTTTGTTAAGTCCATTAATGTATATTAACATTGAAAAAAAAATGTTGTGCAGAATACTCTACGACACCTGTTTTATCAGATAAAAACTTTTATACATGAGAATGTGAGGTGAATTATAATTTTTATTCCTGATCAGAAAAAAAAGTAACATTAATTAAGTTTAATAAAAATGACATTGCCATTAGCTAAATTTGGTTAACATTGATTGTTAAAAAAGAAGCAAAACTGCTGTACCAATAAATTATACTTGTATTTCAATGATTTCACATGTAACAAAAAAGTATTCACTTTTTTTAGTATACGATCTATTCTTGGTACATTCTCTGTACGGATCTCAAGGGTATCTGGAGTTAGTCACAAAAGATTGCACTTAGATAGATCCTCCTACAAGATTCATAAGACACGTCCAACGTTATCTGTTCGTCGCCCAATCGGGGTACAATAGACTTCTATTGATCTTTTATCAAAACTCACAATCGGCACGCGACAACCCAATTCTCACGCTTTCATGCTTCCTTCGTCATCTTTTTTTCTTTCCAACGGTTAAACTCCCGCGGGATTTTGAAAGATTCGCTGCTGAGAGAGTTGTCTCCCCACTAGCTAGAAATAAAAATTTATCCGGAATAAGGCGCACAGAGACATGAATAATTGATGAACGTGTTAGGTCTATGTATGAGGCGAGCCGAAACATATGTGGGAACTGTAGCCACTGCTCCCGGCGGACTCTTAAAATCAAATCGAAGAGATGCCTACCTACTTTCTGCGCTCGGCCCAAGCTAAATCTAACAATAAGAGACGAGTAGAGCGAAGAAAGCAAACAGTCGAGAAAATATGTTGGCCATAATTCGTCGAATATGTTCCACTATGTTTCCATTTCTAACCCTCTGAAAATACTAGCACGAATAGAATTAGTAATAATAGGTAAGGGAAAGCGAGGCGAAATTGTTAAGTTGAAGAAGAAAAACCCATCGAGCTCTTCTACTACCACGTTGCTATGTTCATATTGCTAGCGACAATTATTAATTATAGCACATTGATAATCCTACTAATTTCTTTAGCAAAAAACGACTCCATGCAGTTGAAAGTACAGCGTATTCAGACGATTTGTGTAGATGTTTTAATAGTGTTAATCCATTTTCCATAAAACACTTACTTCAGTGATCCATTTATAAAGCGATTGTCTTAAATTATTCGCTGGTTACCTTAAAACTTTTGACACATTTATATTCGGGATGAGTAGATAAAAATCAATAAATCGTTAGCAATCAACTTAGAGTTATGGAACGAGTAAAATTCATAGGCGTTAGTCAATACCATTGATTTATTTTCAAGTACGATGTGATAAAAATGTTATATAACAAATTAACACAGCTATGGAATTGATCAATTGCTGTTGATATGATTCGTTGTTATGGTTTCATATAGACATTCATAAAACGAGATTTTTAACTGTGTACCGCAAATTGATTTTAACTAAAAACATCTATGTAACACACAGCTTCTATATGGTAAAAATTCTGATGATACGAAAACAACAAAAAAAATGTCTCATAGCAGAATTGTAGCTTGGGTGAGTTCCAATATTATCAAGTTGAAGCAGAAATATTTTCCGTCATTGGATCATGATAAAGTTGTTTGTTCATATAACATTAGTAGTAGATTTATCATTACGCAAATTTTATCGGCAAATGTGATATTCAGTTGCGCGGAATACATGTTTTGGAGAATAAAGTGACACAGTGCAATCGACAAATCTTCCATCTCGCCCCATATACCACTAACTACTATACATCGTCTGCTCTGTAATTCGAAAGGATTTTGAGAGAATTCATCGCTATAACGCAGACAGAATTCATTAACAAAACGAATAGCAATAATAACAAAACTCTTCTACTACCACGTTGCTAGGTTCATATTGCTAGCAACAATTATTAATTATAGCACATTGATAATCCCACTAATTTCTTTAGCAAAAAACGACTGTATGCAGTTGAAAGTACAGCGTATTCAGACGATTTGTATAGATGTTTTAATAGTGTTAATCCATTTTCCATAAAACACTTACCCCTGTGTTCCATTTATAAAGCGATTGTCTTAAATTATTCGCTGGTTACCTTAAAACTTTTGACACATTTATATTCGGGATGAGTAGAGAAAAATCAATCAATTGTTAGCAATCAACTTCGAGTTATGGAACGAGTAAAATTCATAGGCGTTAGTCAATACCATTGATTTATTTTCAAGTACGATGTGATAAAAATGTTATATAACAAATTAACACAGCTATGGAATTGATCAATTGCTGTTGATATGATTCGTTGTTGTGGTTTCATATAGACATTTATAAAACGAGATTTTTAACTGTATACCGCAAATTGATTTTAACTAAAAACATCTATGTAACACACAGCTTCTATATGGTAAAAATTCTGATGATACGAAAACAAAAAAAAATGTCTCATAGCAGAATTGTTGTTTCGGTGAGTTCCAATATTATCAAGTTGAAGCAGAAATATTTTCCGTCATTAGATCATGATAAAGTT
The DNA here is from genome assembly GCA_963970395.1 of Ephialtes manifestator. NCBI lineage: Eukaryota > Metazoa > Arthropoda > Insecta > Hymenoptera > Ichneumonidae > Ephialtes > Ephialtes manifestator. The sequence goes on from OZ019976.1 coordinate 14,895,819, forward strand.
GTTTGTTCATATAATATTAGTAGTAGATTTATCATTACGCAAATTTTATCGGCAAATGTGATATTCAGTTTTCGCGGAATACATGTTTTGGAGAATAAAGTGACACAGTGCAATCCACAAATCTTCCATGTCGCCCCATATACCACTAACTACTATACATCGTCTGCTCTGTAATTCGAAAGGATTTTGAGAGAATTCATCGCTATAACGCAGACAGAATTCATTAACAAAACGAATAGCAATAATAACAAAACTCTTCTACTACCACGTTGCTATGTTCATATTGCTAGCAACAATTATTAATTATAGCACATTGATAATCCTACTAATTTCTTTAGCAAAAAACGACTCTATGCAGTTGAAAGTACAGCGTTCAGACGATTTATGTAGATGTTTTAATAGTGTTAATCCATTTTCCATAAAACACTTACCTCAGTGTTCCATTTATAAAGCGATTGTCTTAAATTATTCGCTGGTTACCTTAAAACTATTGACACATTTATATTCGGGATGAGTAGATAAAAATCAATAAATTTTTAGCAATCAACTTCGATTTATGGAACGAGTAAAATTCATAGGCGTTAGTCAATACCATTGATTTATTTTCAAGTACGATGTGATAAAAATGTTATATAACAAATTAACACAGCTATGGAATTGATCAATTGCTATTGATATGATTCGTTGTTGTAGTTTCATAAAGACATTTAGAAAACGAGATTTTTAACTGTGTACCGCAAATTGATTTTAACTAAAAACATCTATGTAACATACAGCTTCTATATGGTAAAAATTCTGATGATACGAAAACAAACAAAAAATGTCTCATAGCAGAATTGTAGTTTGGGTGAGTTCCAGTATTATCAAGTTGAAGCAGAAATATTTTCCGTCATTAGATCATGATAAAGTTGTTTGTTCATATAACATTAGTAGTAGATTTATCATTACGCAAATTTTGTCGGCAAATGTGATATTCAGTTGCGCGGAATACATGTTTTGGAGAATAAAGTGACACAGTGCAATCCACAAATCTTCCAGTTCGCCCCATATACTACTAACTACTATACATCGTCTGCTCTGTAATTCGAAAGGATTTTGAGAGAATTCATCGCTATAACGCAGACAGAATTCATTAGCAAAACGAATAGAACCATGTTCAAAGGGATAAGAGTAATCTGCCCTATTCGCCGCATATTCTTTCATCAAAAACGTTTTATCTCTTTATTTTTTTTACTCAATTTTTAGAAACGGCATTCATGACCTCCGTTTCTACGATTAACAAAGAGCCTAGCTGGCACCCGTATATATCAAGACTTTGATAAATGAGACTACCAATTAAGATTCTCCGTTCTCTCTCAATCCTTCATTAATCAATGTGCGAAACAAAATGCATGCAGCTCTTGCCTTTTGTTTGCTTTTGTATCGCTGCAACTTTAGTGGTTCTCACTTCTCGTCCTGTATAATTGCCACAGTTTCAATTTCGAGACGCAGAGTTTTAGCACTATGCCGCTAAGTTTACGATCGACACGTTTCCATGAATAATCACGCACGCTGTCCCACGATGAATATATATCTATCCGCAATTCAATTATCTCCCGTCTCGTTTGCGCTTGTGAAATTCTCGTAATTGGCAGAAAACTGTTTACCCTTCGACCCTCGAGGCGTAAAAGCTCATTTATTTTTCTCACGTGAAGAAAAACTTCGTTACTCGCTACATTTAATCACCTGCTCCTGCATGAATAATTGACGTGTTTGATCATAGAGAAGTTTCAAACAGTACTATTTACCTACACTTCGCAACGGGAATAAATAAAATATAAAAATCCTCTTTTTTACTTTCGTCAGCACATACAAAGTGTGTTGAAAGAAAAATTATTTCAATAAGAAATTATCTACGCAGATTAAGAAATAAAAAAACATTCGCCATTTCTGCTGGTCTGTCTGAAAAAGAATGTGAATTGAAATTTAATTTACAAATGTTACTCTGACACTTTATCTTAAATTTAAAGAATAAAAACTCCTAAGAAATTTATCTTTGTAGGTCGTACCGTTGGCTCAGCAATTTCACGACAACGAATTCAGGATAATGTATAATGTGGTGAAAACGTCACAAGCTGCGAATACATCAATGGAAACGTTTTTTATTCACTCGCAGAGGCAAAATTTTGCCTGGCAACCCCAATATGTTGAACAGATGGTTTACGAAATACGGAGTGAGTTACGAATCGTGGAGAGGGGAACACGTCTGAAATTTATTTTCTTCGAGGGTTGAAGATTGTTCGGTACTTATATAAGATATCACGAGGAATCATCGTGGGGTGTCGAACTTGTGATATTGTGAAAAAAAGATTTTATAAATATTTGGAGAATATGTCAAAATATAACCAGAATTTAACAACGATCCGAATCACTTAAACTTTTACACAGTACCACCTTGTAATTACATTATTACATTGTGTCTCGAATTTTGGTTTGATAAATTAAGTTTTAAAAATCCTAGCGGGGTACGTAGGTTAAAATTATTTAACGCAATCCTTAAAAATCTAACTTTGTGATTCGTAACGTTATCTCCAGTGGAAACTTTTTTTATTCACTCATAGGGGCAACATTTTTCCTTCCAACCCCAATATTTTAAACAGGTAGTTTGCGAAATTCAGAATGAGTCACGAGTCGTAAAGGGCAAATCATCTCTAAAATTTATTTCCTTCGAGAGTTCGTTATCTTTAAGGGGAGGAAGACAGGTAAAAAAAATCGATTTTAGAAATTCAATATCATCCACATCCTATTGCATATTAAAACGCCCAACGCACTATATTGTTGGTACTTGATGAAAGGATTTTTTACTGTCGTCTGACTTGCATATGCTTTTCAATATTATCTTAAGCAAAGTTTTTAGGTTTTCCAATCTGCGCATGATTCAAATCAAACTACTACGCAGATTGGAATGGTTGATGTTTCATTTTCTTCTTCATGAAAAGATACACCGGCTAAATGAAAAAAATGTTAATAAAAGGTAATATTTTTTAAGTGACATAATTATTAATAAACAAATATTATGCTATATTCTAAATCAGTGATTAACTTTGCTTTCAGAATGAAAAAAAATAGTTTGCTCCATTTAGCCGGTGTATTTTTTCATGAAGAAGAAAATGAGACGTCAACCATTCCAATTTGTCTAGTAGTTTGATCTGAATCATGCGCAGAATGGAAAACCTAAGAACTTTGCTTAAGATAATATTGAAAAGCATATGCAATTCAAATGTCAGTAAGAAATCCTTTCATCGAGCACCAACAATATAGTGCGTTGGGCATTTTTATATGCAATAGTATTTGGATGATATTGAATTTCCAAAATCAATTTTTTTTACCTGATTCCCTCGGCTTAAGTACTGAAAAATATTTATGTTTGCTATTTATTCAACATATGACGAGAAATGATCGTGGGGTGTCGGACGTGTTATAGCGTTAAAAAAAGTTATTTGATCTATATTTAGAGATGTGCAGCTTCCCCTACTGTCACACGGAGAGAAAAGATTTCATTGACGCCAAAGAAATGGGTGGATTGATTTTTTTTTCATTAATTTCAACGAAATATTTCTTTGATTTCAATGAAATAGTGCATTTGAATTTCAAAGAGAACATTTCATTGCCTGTAAATAAAGATTTACTTAGTAAGCATATAATAAAGAAACAGTTTCATTGTTTTAAAGAGACGTTTTCATTGATTCAAAGAAACGTTTTCATTGATCTCTCTCTCTCTCGCACCTAACCTCACTTTTTTGTTTTCCGGTTCTCCCGAACGAACGGCTTCGAGTTTCGGGGAGCCAGAAGCTTAGCCTATTTCTGCCGTACTTCCTTACATACTGACAAAATTTGAGCTTTATCTGCCGCGTACTTCAAGAAAAAATAGGTTTCGAAATTTTGAGGTGGTAAGAAGAAGGTTTCATTGAATCAAAGACGATATCTTTGAAATCAATGAAAAAGGTTCACTGGTTTAAAAAAATGTTTCTTCGAATCAATGTCACTACTTTTCATTGAGTTGGAGATCATTCAAAGAAAAGATAGTATTGAAATTCAAGTATTTCATTTCATTGGCAAAGATATCCGTGAATCAATGAAACTTTTTTTCTCGGTGCAAGTTGTGCTGTATAAAGCAATATAGTGAGAAAAAAGAGAGTTGCTTTCTATATCCAGCATTGTATTCTTTCGAATACATATTCTTTTTCTGCATCCCTTGGTCCCTTCGACCTTTGGTATGCTGGTGGCGTCGAGAAGGGATTGCGAAAATTGAAATCGTAGAGGGAGGTTTTTGCCAGGGCGCTGACTGCAGCTCCGCGGAATATGATGCGGCTGCTGCGGGCAAGCCGAGTGGCCGGGGCGGCTGAAGGTAGAGAAGAAGAAAAAAAGTAGAGAGAGATATGCGCACCTCTCCAGCATTATCCGGGAACGATAGGCGCGCTAGGTTCGATATATGGAAAGCAGATGAGGGGGCACTTGCTCTCACGAGCTCTCCCGCGAAATGGACAGACTCGATATGTAAAGCGAGCTCGGTTCCCTGCCCGGGAAGACCTCGGAAAGGGAATGCGGAAATTGTGTTAAACGACCGCGACATCGTTCGCACATATAGTTGATATAACCCGAGGATAAGTTCTTTTTTTACTACGGTCTTCCTGTATATGAAATGGAAAAGTTATTTTTTACTGTGAAGCAAGACAAAAATAATTTCAAAAATAATAAAGTCATGTATGAAGCATTTTCCGCGAGTTCAGCAACTATAACCTTCGAAAAACTTTTTTTTTAGTACTCGAAATATTTATTGTACGTACCACTCCAGGTTTTATAGAATTAAGAGCCAAATAAAGAAAGCCCGAATGGGTAAATAAAATATAATTGAAAAAAAAAGTTGTTGAGCGGACGGAGTGTGCCCCATTTATAGATAATTGTATAGAGAGATCACATTCCAGGATTTTCGGCTGCGAAGTTTTTTGCAACGAAAGTAAAAGCACCGAATTATATCGCAATGTCATTAAAATAAACCCTAGCCATAAACAATGCCGAGTTCTTCGCATTTAGACCATCTTTATTTTCTACTTCATTTATAAAAACATTTTATTTTGCAAAATATTTGAATTTAGAACATACCCTACACGGAAAAAAACACGTTAGTTGGGATAACCAGATCAACCAACCAGATCAACCAAGACGCGTGGTTATATTTGCGCCAACTAACTTATTGGTTAGACCAACCAAGTTATTGGTTACACCAACTAAATCGTCGTGGTTAGTCATTCAATAACTTAGTTGTTAAACAAATAACTTGATTGGTCTAACCAATAACTTAGTTGACGCATATATAACCAAGCCTTTTTTTGCGTGTGGTTTAATATGTGCCAGATGAATAGTTAGTTCAATCAACCAAGATATTGGTTACGACTATCAAATTCATGGTAGGTATAAGCAATTAATAGACTCGCACATATTTAACTAGTATCTTGGTTATCCCAACTAATCTGTTTTTTCTCTGTAGTGATAATGCCGCCCCACAAATTACTAAAATGCCTTAACAGACATCATAGAGTATTCTGATTTATAAACTCCTTAAATATATATCTTTTCACGTAGCCAAAAGCCATATTTAAGAAGATAGATTCTAGATAGCTTATCGATAGACATTATGGTTTTTTTGGTGCTTTTAAATGTACGATGATATTGGAAAAGCGGAGTTTGGTGCCAAAACTCATTTAAGCATTAAGTAATTTGTAGGGCATCTGTCTAGGATCAAATTCGAATTTAATATGTTTGGGCAATTTTATAGGTTTATAAAAAAGTTTGGAATTTGAATTAAAATTTGTACGTGTACTCCTTTTCTCTAACATAGATTCTTTAACGACCAGAAAGTTTCGTTTAAAAAATCATATATTTGTTGAATACTGTTCTGAATCAAAATATTGGATTGCATATATGCATTTTCATTTTGAATTTGACGTTTTGTCAAATTTCTTCAGACTCTGGTGTAACATTTTGTTAAATGTTTAAAAAGTTCCGATCAGTCATTGTAATAAACATACTACGTTAGCAGTTAAAAGTTTAAAGCTCGAAACATAATCGAAAAAAGTAATAGTAATAAAGGCATATATAAATAATTAAAGTGAGATTCCGTTCGAGGATTTTCGACTACAAAATTAGCAATTTTCATTCACTTCTCCCTGCGGCGAATGGTTTCCTGTCATTCCCAATAGTGTCCAATATACGACTCCTGTGATGCGAAACATCGATCGATCCACGTCGATCACTTTCCACGGCTTTCCGCTGCTCTCTCTGTCTCTCTCTTCCTCTGGCATCGATTCGATCTTTCGACTCTCAACGCAATCCCAATGCAACAGAGAGGAAAGGACAACCGTTTGTGTCCTGTACTCGCGTTGAGCAAAGTGGCGGACTCCCGAAGTTCGTTACCGAAGCCATTGTGAACTGGTTCGTAGGTGCAGCCAAAGCCATCGGTCTATGCTGTAATCAAAAGCTTTCGGCGGCCAACGACTGGGCTCCAGCGTGAAGTGTCGTGAACTTCCGGATCCTGGATGCGTATTAAATTGGTGTATACTATATAGAGTGACGGAGTAGCATTCCAGTTGCCAAAGTGAAAACGGCGCTAGGCTTCATCGAACCCACTTGAAAATTGTCCAATCGCGAAATTGGCACTTTCGGTCATTGAGTATCACTCTTCTGACTATTCATTATTTGACACTTCGCATTCATAGCTTTTTTACGACACCTGAGCTCGCGTTCGATCGGCGAAATTCTATTTATTTTTGTCTAATATATACACGGAAAGAAAAGGTTAGTTGCCATAACCAAAAAATGAATTGACACAACCAATCGATTATTCTATTTGCCTTGCCACTGAAATGGTAATACCGACGATTCAAATGGTAGTCCCAACAATTCGAATGGTAGTCTCAACGATTGGATTGGATATGCTTACTAATCTCGGGCGAACCAATCGTGAGAATAATTCACCGGGAGAATAATTACACCGAGAGAAAAGATTTCATTGACACCAAAGAAATGGGTGGATTGGTTTGTTTTTCATTAATTTCAACGAAATATTTCTTTGATTTCAATGAAATAGTGCATTTGAATTTTAAAGAGAACATTTAATTGCCTGGAAATAAAGATTTACTTAGTGAGCATATAATAAAGAGACAGTTTCATTGTTTTAAAGAGACATTTTCATTGGTTCAAAGAAACGTTTTCATTGATCTCTCTCTCGCACCTAACCTCACTTTTTTTCCGATTTTCCCGAACGAACGGCTTCGAGTTTTGAGGAGCCAGAAGCTTAGCCTATTTCTGCCGTACTTTCTTACATACTCACAAAATTTGAGCTTTATCGGCCGCGTACTTCAGGAAAAAATAGGTTTCGAATTTTTGAGCTGGTAAGAAAAAGGTTTCATTAAATCAGAGACGATATCTTTGGAATCAATGAAAGAGTTTCATTGGTTTAAGGGGAGGGAGTCAGGTCAAAAAAATTGATTTTGGAAATTCAATATCATCCAAATCCTATTGCATATAAAAATGTCCAATGCACTATATTGTTGGTGCTCGATGAAAGGATTTTTTACTGTCGTCTGACTTGCATATGCTTTTCAATATTATCTTAAGCAAAGTTCTTAGGTTTTCCATTCTGCGCATGATTCAGATCAAACTACTAGGCAGATTGGAATGGTTGATGTCTCATTTTCTTCTTCATGAAAAGATACACCGGCTAAATGGAGCAAACTATTTTTTTTTCATTCTGAAAGCAAAGTTAATCACTGATTTAGAAAATAGCATAAAATTTATTTATTAATAATTGTGTCACTTAAAAAATATTACATTTTATTAACATTTGCTCCATTTAGCCGGTGTATCTTTTCATGAAGAAGAAAATGAGACGTCAACCATTCCAATCTGCCTGGTAGTTTGATCTGAATCATGCGCAGAATGGAAAACCTAAGAACTTTGCTTAAGATAATATTGAAAAACACATGCAAGTCGGACGACAGTAAAAAATCCTTTCATCGAGTACCAACAATATAATGCGTTGAGCATTTTTATATGCAATAGGATTTGGATGATATTGAATTTCCAAAATCAATTTTTTTCACCTGACTCCCTCCCCTTAAAGAAATGTTTCTTCGAATCAATGTCCCTACTTTTCATTGAGTTTGAGATCATTCAAAAAGAAGATAGTATTGAAATTCAAGTATTTCAGTCCATTGGCAAAGATTTCCGTGAATCAATGAAATTTTTTCTCTCGGTGTACTATTCAATATGGTTAGGGCAACTAATTTTTGAGACGGTCCAAGTAAAAAAAATATATATAGAGTATATAAAAAATATATATAGTTTTAAACATAGAATTGGGCATATATAGTTTTTATAAAATCTATATACAATTTATATACAATTTATACATAAACCGAACTTTACAGGCGATCTTATATATAAATTGCATATAGATTGTATATACACTTTATACAGACTATATATGCCCAATTCCATATGTCGGACTATATATAATTTTTTTACTTGGGGGTGTGTACAGCAAATTGGAAACGTAGCTTCAAATTTTGCAAATTTGAAAGACATTTTCAAAGAATTCTTAAAAACTGACGTTACTACACGCCGGATTTTTTTAATTAAGTAAAACTCAAGTTACGAACAAATTACTGCACGGTACCCCTGAGTAATATATACCTAACTGTTCGCTTACAAAGTTTGGAAGATCAAGAAAGTGAGAATATAAAATTCTTCTTCAGTAGAAAGAAAACTTTTTTTCTTAGTATGTTATAGGCGTGACCGAATATCGTTATTATTAATTTTTGTTGACTCTTGGCGGTCTATTTTTTCTGATGGAATTTTGCGAAGCACTTCTCGGGTCTGAGACCGTGATCGCTAGATTCAAAGCGCGCGAAACTGAAGCCTAATTCAAATTTCACTATTCCGAATCGGATTAGTGACCGTCAAGAGTCAATAAAAATTAATAAAAACTTTTTTTCGCTGTTTCTTTCTGTACTTGTTACGGTTGATCTTCCGAACTTGGTTCAGATGCCTGACAATAAGAAGGCACTGCTATCTCTGGATATATAATGTTGCGGAAATAATGATGGTGAACATAGAACACACAAGATCCTTCGCTACGTCAATAATCGTCAAAACAAATTGTAGACATTATCCATGAGTTTATCCGTAATAATAAACCAATGTTACGATGCTTCGGGGCATCTGGAAGGTAGTCCTGACTCGCTTTTCTCGTCATCGATAAATTCTCCCAACCTACTAGAACGACTAAGTTTTCATGCTTGCTTTATAATACACCAGAACGGTACCATACTGTGAGGTAAGCTTTTGCTAGGGCGCTGCAGCGTTTTCTACCTATAGCTGCATCTATATAAGTGGTGAGAAAGAAAGTCGCGAATTTATTTGTTCTTTGGCAAGCGCAACGTGAAGCTAGCGGTATATTTAGGTCGGATTCTGTAGTAGACAAAGCTCGGCCTTACCTCGATTTTTCAGTCGTATAAATTTCTGAGAAGATCCCGCACCAGCGTTTGTTAATGAAAAAGCAAGGGTGCGAGAAGCACGAGGCGACGCCAAGTAGGGAACACGATTTAAGCCCTGTATATGAAGGCGAGAAGATATTGTAGTTGTTGTGTTACAGTTTGGCTCTGCTTCGACGTCGGTGTCACTTTCACGTGCTATATAAAAACGTAAATAAGCGTCAACAAGGGGATAATTAGTATATTTATGAAATTAACAAACAACGACCATTAAGGGAGGACAATCAGGTCAAAATCAGTAATATTCGTCGACGCATATATTGCTTATTCGACAACTCGTATTATATGAATAATATCTACTAATGCATCACTAAATAAACAATTTTGTGTTAGGTGGCAAAAGCATCTAGCTATTCTGGGTCACCGAATTCTTTTTTTTTCACATTTTTTTACAATTTTATTTTTAAAAACCGATAGATAAAAAATGGTCAGATAATTGTCAGTTATGCAGGAAGTGAATCCTATTGGCATATCCCAACGATTTAAGGTAGAGATAGAACTAAGAAAATGCCATTGATTTATGCAATGATTTGAAAAAATCATAAATAAGTTGTACGGTAAACTTTTTTCTAAAGAAAAACTCATATATCTCAAAGCTACGTCTCGTGTTTGCATCCCTCGAAGGTACATCTTATGTGCGTAACACAAAAGTATTTCGAAATTTTTTACTCGCCGGTTCCCTCATTAAATTGTGCAGAGTGTGTACAAGCAACTAAAATATTCTACACGACCCAGAAAAATACAGTGTTTGAGGTGTCAACAGGACATATTGCTTATATAATTAGCCATTCCCTCTAGAATGAAAAAGACTGCATCACTGCGGCACTGTTAGTTCAGGATGTGAAAACAACGTCGAAATAAAAATATTTATGATATTTTTTTTACAAAAATAAAGATGCAATTATTTTTTATCATACTTCCTTGGCGTGTATAACTTTTTGACATGTCATTTTTTATTATATGATGATATTGTAACGGTAGATAAAAACTAACATTCATGAGCTATTGTGATTCAGTATTTTCATTTTTCAAACAAAAATAAGCCCCATTATCCAGTGGTCTCTATATAACCACAATCTCGTCTATAACAATATACGATGCAAGCGAGAAAAATAAAACGAAAACATCGAAGCACCATATGGAAAAGAACCTTTCCGTAGCACGATTTCAGTGTCGAAACTGCGATCGAGTTACGATAAATCGCAAGTCTTTGTATAGCCGATCGTCACTACTGTCGTTGAACGGAGCGCCCAGCGAGCCTTGAAAAAACTCGTGCTCAACGATACTATTTGCGGCGCTCGTAATGTTTACCCGTAGCGGCGATAGTTCTACGTATATATACAACGTATGGAGATACATAGCTTGTGTCCCAGGGTGCTCGGAAGCTCGTATAACTCTTACGAGCACGCTGCGTTATACAAAGCCTTTTACCGCATAAATTTTCATCGGCAAGCGAAAGCTCTGGCTCGGTTGTATTTCGATTATATGTGGGATTTTTCCTTAATGCTTCTATTTCTATTCGTCGAAATATATACGCCGTTGTGCAGAATATATGACGAAAGTGATCATATTTATTCGTCACATGGAAGGAGAAAAATGATGAAAAGCTCGAATTTTAGATATTTGAGTTGAATTCAAATTCGTATGGCTACTCGTTTTTTAACGACGGACTTCACGTGTTTGATACTGAAAGGTTTTATTAAACATCGATTCTTCAACGGCCAGAAGAAACCTTTTCCTTTTGAAAAAAAATATACTTGTTGGATGCTTTTCTACATTAAAATATTGAAAATGCACTTTTAATGAATTAACTTTTCATATTTTCCGGTGTAAATGCATTTTTATTTCGAATTTCGAGGTTTGTCAAATTTCGCCAAATTCTCTGGATTTAAATTTTTACCGCATAAATTTTCATCGGAAAGCGAAACCTCTGGTTCGGGTTGTATTTCGATTATATGTGGGATTTTTCCTTAATGCTTCTATTTCTATTCGTCGAAATATATACGCCGTTGTGCAGAATATATGACGAAAGTGATCATATTTATTCATCAAATGGAAGGAGAAAAATGATAAAAAGCTCGAATTTTAGATATTTGATTAATTATGGAGGTTTATAAATAACGTTTTGAGTTGAATTCAAATTCGTATGGCTTAACAACGGACTTCACGTGTTTGAAACTGAAAGGTTTTATTAAACATCGATTCATCAACGGCTAGAAGAAGCCTTTTCCTTTTGAAAAAAAAAAATACTTGTTGGATGCTTTTCTAAATTAAAATATTGAAAATGCACTTTTAATGAATTAACTTTTCATATTTTCCGGTGTAAATGCATTTTTATTTCGAATTTCGAGGTTTGTCAAATTTCGCCAGATTCTCTGGATTTAAATTTTTACCGCATAAATTTTCATCGGAAAGGAAAACCTCTGGTTCGGGTTGTATTTCGATTATATGTGCGATTTTTCCTTAATGCTTCTATTTGTATTCGTCGGAATATATATGCCGGTGTGCAGAATATATGACGAATTTGACCATATTTATTTATTCGTCAAATCGAAGGAGAAAAATGATGAAAAGGTCGAATTTTAGGTATTTGATTAATTATGGAGGTTTATAAATAACGTTTTGAGTTGAATTGAAATTCGTATGGCTACTCGTTTTTTAATAACGGACTTCACGTGTTTGAAACTGAAAGGTTTTATTAAACATCGATTCTTCAACGGCCAGAAGAAGCCTTTTCCTTTTGAAAAAAAATATAGTTGTTGAATGCTTATGTAAATTAAAATATTGAAAATGCACTTTTAATGAATTCACTTTTCATATTTTCCGGTGTAAATGCATTTTTATTTCGAATTTCGAGGTTTGTCATATTTCGCCAGATTCACTGGATTTAAATTTTTACCGCTTAAATTTTCATCGGAAAGCGAAACCTCTGGTTCGGGTTGTATTTCGATTATATGTGGGATTTTTCCTTAATGCTTCTATTTCTATTCGTCGAAATATATACGCCGTTGTACAGAATATATGACGAATGTGGCCATATTTATTCGTCAAATGGGAGGAGAAAAATAATGAAAAGCTCGAAATTTAGATATTTGATTAATTATGGAGGTTTATAAATAACATTTTGAGTTGAATTCAAATTCGTATGGCTACTCGTTTTTTAACGACGGACTTCACGTGTTTGAAACTGAACGATTTTATTAAACATGGATTCTTCAACGGCCAGAAGCCTTTTCCTTTTGATGAATTAACTTTTCATATTTTCCGGTGTAAATGCATTTTTATTTCGAATTTCGAGGTCTGTCAAATTTCGCCAGATTCTCTGGATTTAAATTTTTACCGCATAATTTTTCATCGGAAAGCGACATCTCTGGTTTGAGTTGTATTTCGATTATATGTGGAAATTTTCCTTTACGCTTCTGTTTCTATTCCTCGAAATATACGCCGGTGTGCAGAATATATGACCATATTTATTCGTCAAACGGGAAGAGAGAAATGATGAAAAGTTCGAATTTTAGATATTTGATTAATTATGGAGGTGTACAAATAAATTTGGGAGTCGAATTCAAATTCGTATGCCGACTCCTTTTTGTACGACGGACTTCACGTGTATGAAGCTGAAAGATTTTTTTAAACATCTATTCTTCAACGACCAAAAACCTTTTCCTTTTGAAAAAACATATACTTGTTGGATGCTTTTCTGAATTAAAATATTGAAAATTCACCTTTAATTAATTAAGTTTTCATATTTTCACGTGTAAATGCATTTTTATTTCAAATTTGGCGGTTTCTCAAGTTTCCCCAGATTGTCTGGATTAACATTTTTACCGCATAAATTTTCATCAGAAAGCGAAATCCTTGGTTTCGGGTTGAATTTCCATTATATATGTGAACTTTCCTTCACGTTTCTGTTTCTATTAAACGGAATATACACCGGTGTACAGAATGACGAGTGTAATCATATTTTTTCGACAAACGAGAGAAGAAAAATAATGAAAGTATTCTAGCTTTTAATGCTCCAGTTCTGGAGATTTCAAGCTTTTATTCTTTCGTGGTTCAATATTGTTTCAAACAACGCGATCAAATGTACTAGTCCGCCGTTTCAAACGGTGGATTGACATGGCTATGGTCACACAAGCTGGCATTGCCCACGTTAAGGGTGATATTCTATTGGGTTTGCTTCCCATCAGTATACAGCGTCAGAAGCTTTAGGCTGCACGTGCGTATGTTCGCATCGTGAGCTTCGTACTGCGTTGTAGCGATCCAATATTGCTTCAAGCTACGTTAAAATACCATATAAACTGAGCGGTACGAGTATGGGCCAACCAGTGGAACTTTATATTAAGCGTTAAATCGGGCGACGCGTTTGAGGAAAATTTTCAGCCAAGCGCACATGAACGGTCTACAATTCCCGCCACTGGAACCACACTGGCTGGACGATAGCTATTATTGATTTGGGACGATTTCATTTGGCTATATCCGAGGTCAGCAAATAATTCATTGGTCAACAATGCTTGCGACTAAAGTATCAGACCTTGTTCGTTTCTTAATGTGAGTGTTGTCAATCTAAACTTGATCACGTAAATTCGAAATATATGTCGCTTTTAATTCGACCCTTTAGCAACCATCAACGTAACATATTTACTACATTGAATGCAAAGTTATTTTTCAAAATATCATTATTTTATTTACACCCTGTAGCAGAGAAACGTCTACATTATTCGTGAAATTATTCATAAAATATTCATCCTTATAGATCATGCGGAGTTTCAACAAAACTCGGCGATATTCGTAAACAAACAGCTAACTCAGGATTATCATAAAATGCAGAGTAACGTCATTGGAAGCTTATATATATATCGTAACGTTGTTGCCCGACATTCGCCTCGTCGCCCTTAATTATACGATGGTACATTATTATTGACAAGTTGAGCGCTTCGATATCCTAATGAACGCCTCAGGTTCACTTTCCCATATACCTGACTTCGCTGCTGGTAAAATACGTTATATTGCATAAGCATGGAAGGGAATGCGTTATATTGCATACTACCTATACTACCTGCACCAAACGACTATAACGAGTCAATTGTAACGAAAGTTACCGCGCAACGAGGAGAACATCTAAGTCACTGAATTATCGACGGCGAAGACGATGCAAGTAAGACGATAACGTCGAGACGTCGTATAATTTTACCGGGAATGGCGCGCGGGAGCTTTCAGACAAATGTGTATAACCGCGAGCTATGAAATCGCCGGAGCACATCGCGTATACTATACTACCAAGCCATGTCTCTGTATACGCGGCAAACAATCAACGTGGCACTGGTTCCTTCTCTGCTCTAATCTCCTTTTGAGCGTGAGCTTGAATGGGACGCCGAGGCTGGATGCGATTGACGCGAACAAACTGGAGCACCGCCCGACCCCTCGAGCTTCAGCTGCTGCTGCTGCTGCTGCTGCTAGTGCTTCTACCTTCGCTTTTACCTCATTCCTATCCTATATATCTCCTTTTATGCGCCTATATGATGAACGCCTTCCCTTCTGCTCCATACTCGTACCCTTCCAACACTGCGTTTACATTAGCCTTGTTCTCCTAACCGGGATTTTGCCTACCCCTTCCATGGTACCCACCTTGCCGGACCACGAAATTTCTGCCAAGTTTTTTTTTTTGCGGCAGCTCCTAATGGTCCACTGTGATAATAAGAATTTCTTTTCATTGTTCCACCAAGGCGATTGCTACAGCTGCACAGCCTGCGAAATTGCCAATACTATGCGAAACCATTTTTTTTCTTTACTTTGGATCTTCTATGGGTTTAGTAAATTTTCAAAGCGGTGGTATTAAACAAACGTCTGTAACAATTTTTTTTAATTATAAATATTCCAATGGTTAGAACGAAATAAAATTAGATTCGTTTGGTGAGGTTACATATTATTGACTATTGAGAATTATTTTCAAATTTTTGACCGGTTAGTTTTCTTATAAAACAATGCAGAGAGTAAAAACAAAACAAAAAATATTGTAGCAAGGCGACAAAGTTGCAACATGTTTTTGGTACATAGGAAAAAATGCTGTGATTAAGCTGACAACTGCACATATTTTTTTAATGTAATTCCAACAGACAAACAAGTGGAATATATTATGATGATGTGCTATACCGGCCGAGTCGCCATGAGAGCGGTTGAGATAGTACCATTTGCAGTCCAAGTGGAGTGAGAGGGAACGACAGAAACGTGTAGCACATCACGTTAATAAAATACAATAAAGAAATTCTGCACTCTCTCCTTGATGATTTATTCACAAGTGAATGTCTGAACATCGCGGGAATGTTAGACAGGTGTGAGATCGAATCTCCTCCAAGCTTCTATTTTCATAACTTTACTGGTAGTAACTGTTGCGGCGACGAGTAATGTCATCGGTTTTCCTATAGCATTTTTTTAGATTATCTGTGGGTTTAGCAAAGTTTTAAGCCAATGATATTAAATAGCCATTTTCAAGAACAGTTTTTTTGGTAAATTACAAATTTTCCAATCGTCGGAACAAAATAAACTTATAGGGGAGATGGGGACAAAACGGGCAGCTTCATTAAAAATCGGGATTGGGGGCAAAACGGGCACCGTCTCAACTTTCGTAAAAACGATTTGTCTCAGTTTTTTACATTCCTTAGATAGGGAAAGTGCGGAAAATACGTCAAATTGGTGATGAAAAAAATTGATAATCTTCATCAGATCAGAATTTTTTTAACCATCCGTTCAGACCTTTTTTCCGATACTT
Organism: Ephialtes manifestator; assembly: GCA_963970395.1. Taxonomy (NCBI): domain Eukaryota; kingdom Metazoa; phylum Arthropoda; class Insecta; order Hymenoptera; family Ichneumonidae; genus Ephialtes; species Ephialtes manifestator. Next base: position 14,912,181 of record OZ019976.1, read on the forward strand.
TGTTGAGCAAAGAAAAAAAATATAGTCAAATGAATTTTTAAAAAATTTTATAATCAAATTAATTCTTTGACAAAAAAATCGGTATATCATAAAGAAATCAATTAGAACGAAATTCTCATTTTATGATTTGGTGCCAATTTTGACCCCGATACTTATATTTAGCCGGGATACCTGTTTTGCCTTCCTGCCTGTTTTATTGACATTATCAATTATTTTCCGAAATTTTCAAGTAAGAAATGTTAGGAAATTGAATAAAGTCGTGTTCGAAAAAGTTGAAACGATGCCCGTTTTGCCACCAATTGTCATTTTCAGTCGTGATGCCCGTTTTTCCCCCCTGCCCGTTTTGCCCCCATTGCCCCTATTCAAATGGGACGAATATGTATTATTCACAATTCAGAATTATTTGAGAATTGCTGGTCTATCGGATCCTTTATAAAAATATGCCAAGGATGAAAACAAAAATAAATATTGTAGGTGATCCAGATTAGTCGCATGTTTTTGTCATCTAGCCAAAAATTCTTTGTTTGAGGCGGCAATCGCACATATTTTTAAATACAGTGCCGGCAGATAAATTAGTGAGATACTGTAATAAATTATATATTTTTAAATCTGCACTGTTTCCTTAATGATTTATTCAAACGTGAATGTCTGAGCGTCGCGGGGAATGTTATACAAGCGTGAGATTGAATCTCCTCAAAGCTTCCCACTTTTGTACCTGTAGTTTCAGCAGTAGCTGTTGCTGTGACGAGTAATTTCATCGGTTTCCCGGTAATACCAAGCTCGCGAATTCGTTTAATATCCCGCGCGTTGTATTACAGACTACAGCAGCTATACTAACACATTTGCTTTCTTCCTCTCAGCTCACAGGTCCGATAATGAAAGAGAAAAGCCTCTCTTTGCCATTGGCACATCGCGTATACATAGAAAAAGAGCAGGAGAGCTGGCGAGTACAGGCATAGCGTGTCATATACAGCGTTATAACAAAGCTCCGACACTAGTAACAGTTTTCCAATAATTGAAATTTATTCCGGCACACTCTTTTGTGATTTTTGATGCAGAGAAAGCTCCCTGTGAATAAATCCTCGATGGGTCATCGTAGCGAACAATAATTGTGTCTGTAAACTGAAAAATTTGATAGTCAAGAACGGCGTAAGTACATTATTAATTTGTTTTAATTTGTTCGAAGTCTCGAGAAATTAACTAGTTTTAATTTTCGATAAATGAAGTCACAATGTCAAAAAAAAGTATAACCAAAAAGATTGATAGTTCAACACCGCTACAAAGACATCAAATTACGAATAATACTAATAATAGTAATCAACCCTTACGAATCACAGATTTTAGTTGTATTTGACTAGACTCTGGACAATTTTCCGTGAATTACAGACTTTTACTACTAGGATTCATATCAGCTTGTATATATAACAGATTTGTAATGCATTTTTCCGAGACTTCGGACAAACTTACTTATATTATGTACTTACGCTGTAATTGACTACAATTTTGATGTGAGCCGATGCTCCCATCAAAATGAGACGATTTCTGGACTAATGTTTAGAGATCGTTTAGAGATCTATAAGGACCAATTTTTTTTTACACCGGTAAGCAGCAGTTTGACTGCGCTATGGAAAAACTTAAAAAAATATTTACATGTACCCGCATATCCCGTCATATCTGAGATTAATTCTTTCCTAGAAGTCTCTGGAGGACGAATATTTTAAGCTGTAACTGTCGAGATTGTTTATTCGAAACATTTAACATAAGATGAAAGGAATTTGCAGCTAGATGGTAATACCACGCGGGGTGACCCCGACTGCTTAAAGCAAATATCGGATATCACTCAAAAGAACTGCTAAGCTACAAATAAACCACGCACACTTCGCACTCATCCGGTAAATATCATCTTGTAAGCTTTCGAGATATTCCACACATGCTTCCGAGCGTAAGTCGTTTCAAGCTAACCGAAAAAGCTTTCGAGGCGACAGGCAGAGGAGAAAGTCGACAAGGTGGGTCAGACGGGTTTCTCATATGGACAAGACTGTGAGATCAGACCGCCGGAGTCCTACGTGAGGTTCCGGGGTCATAACATGGAGTAATATCATTTTTCGCTTGTAGAAACTATCCATATAAACTGGAAAATATTGTACAGGTACACTGAGAGAAATTAAGATGGAATACTGGTAACTAATCAGTGATAATTATATTTTATTCGTCCAGGTGACTATTTTTGTAGTTACATTAACTATTTTATTGTTAATGTGACTTTTTTCGTAGTTACATTAACTACGTTACTATTAATGTAACTACGAAAATAGTCAGCTTAACTAATAAAATATAATTATCACTGCATAGTTATCAGGACCATCTCAATTTCTCTCAGTGTACAGATGTACTTAAGGGGAGGGAGTCAGGTAAAAAAAATTGATTTTAGAAATTCAATATCATCCAAATCCTATTGCATATAAAAATGCCCACCGCACTATATTGATGGTACTCGATGAAAGAATTTTTTACTGTCGTCTAACTTACATATGCTATTCAATATTATCTTAAGCGAAGTTCTTAGGTTTCCCATTCTGCGCATGATTCAGATCAAACTACTAGGCAGATTGGAATGGTTGACATCTCATTTTCTTCTTCATGAAAAGATACACTGGCTAAATGGAGCAAACTATTTTTTTTCATGCTGAAAGCAAAGTTAATCACTGATTTAGAAAATAGCATAAAATTTATTTATTAATAATTATGTCACTTAAAAAATATTACCTTTTATTAATATTTGCTCTATTTAGCCGGTGTATCTTTTCATGAAGAAGAAAATGAGACGTCAACCATTCCAATCTGTCTAGTAGTTTGATCTGAATCATGCGCAGAATGGAAAACCTAAGAACCTTGCCTAAGATAATATTGAAAAGCATATGCAACCCAGACGACAGTAAAAAATCCTTTCATCGAGTACCAACAATATAGTGCGTTGAGCATTTTTATATGCAATAGGATTTGGAAGATATTGAATTTCCAAAATCAATTTTTTTTACCTGACTCCCTCTCCTTAAGAGATGCGGTGACGCCTCGTCTTCACTTACTAAAGGTATAAAAATGCGTCTTCATATTTATTCATGATTAGCTAGACTTTTTTAGATTAATTTATTACTCATATTCATTTTATGAATATGACGAAACAAAAGTAAAATCATATTGCAATTTACATTGAAAATGCTTTCTGTTTCTTTCACTTTCTGCCGCGAATACCTACTTTCAAATTTACAGTCGGAATTCCTACTATGTGTGCCCGAATAATTAAAACGAAGTTATATTCAGCCAATAACTTGTTAACCAAAATCGAATAAGCCATTTGTAATGGTCCAAAAATAATATTTGCATCTTTGTATACGTACACTACAAATTTCGACAATGTTATCCAATCGCTAAATTGGATTTCAATAAACTTCCAATGCAGTAATAGAGAAGCAGTTCTTCGTGAGCAATTGCAAGTGAACAATAAAGTAATTAATAATCAGTGTACTAACAATTTCGAGACTGGCAATCGAATTATTCTTTGAACCAATTATTTGTTATTTGTATCTGTGTAATCCGTGTTTTTTATTTATTCAACGCATCCGCGAAATCTACATATTGATTTAAACACCTATGTTTAAATTCATTACAGATATTGAACCCAATATTACATACAGTAAGTCGTATAAAATCAACATGTATGTTAGTCAGCAAAAAGACACTACAATATGAAGGACAAAAACAACACTTTTGGTTTTTAAGATGAATCTTATTTAACAGTAATAAAATGTACATTTAAATTTCAATACTTTCCACAGACGTTTTCCGACCATATATATCTGGAGATTTTTTTTCGCCGACTTTGCACATAAAATCCAAAAATAACGTATGGATTTTTTTGTTGTTGTATTTTTCAGAAATATTGTCTATCATTTTTACAAAAATAAAAATATGTATACCCTACAAATTACAAATCTTTACCGTCACTACAAAATTTATCATGCCATCCGAAAATTGTACAAAAAATCTATCAATTTAACACACCAAGTCTGTTACTTACGAAAACTTTCAAATAACATTTTTTTCTATGCACGCTGCATTTTTAAGGAGGCATCCTCACATATCGATTTAGAAGATTAAATTACAAAATTAATATATATTGTAGATTGAAACATTCTGAACGATCTCAAAAAATTAGAAAGGATTTGACCATTTATAAATAAAAATATTCCAAACTGAAATATGCCTTTTTTAACACGGTCTCAAATGGCAGTCGTAGTTAGCTCGCACTTTATCGGTGAATTTTATATGCTAATAGAGATGATGCATTAAAAGTAATGATTTCAAATGATAGACGGAATTCTTACAAAGCATTAAAAATTTAAAAAAATGTCTATAACCGCAGTAACACAGTCAAAAACACGGTTAAACTAATTACATTTGTGAAATTTTCAATCTCAATCGAAGAGGTTTGGCAACGCCGCATATTCTGAGGGGAAATAGCGGACTAGCAGAACGGACTCGTCTACGGCGGGAATTTCAAAAGTTAATTTTCGCATTTCGTGAGATTAAAGCTTCTTCTTAGCAAATATAACGTAAAACAACTCCGGAATCCCGGAAAATTCCATTTTTTGAGACTCAACTCAAACTGATCAACGCTCGATTGTAATTATATGACTGCTTTTTAGTCAATAAATAGTTATAAATTTTTGAGATCTAAACGTGCGCTGAAAGTAAACTCAGCGATACCAACCTCAACATATGTGCGGCGTTGCCACGAGCTCTGCGGGACGTCCCGACACGCGACAGCCGACTTTATTTCGCTCAAAATAAGGTTGGCACAATAGTCATGAGTGCATTTGCATTTCGTAATTCGTAATAATAAAACAGAAGGAATTAAATTTCGCCTTAACACCCTACACAGTGACTGAATGGGAAATGTAGAGCAATATGCACTACAAATTTCAATTTTTTTGTCATTTATATGAAAATTTTTAATAGTGCGTTGGTTGACTAGCATGACCCACAGATGCCTCCTTAACACAATCTACATTTCAGTCATTCACTTATATTTATTCTCATTCATAGATAAAATATTCGTCTAGAAATCAAGATAACGCATATTGCAGCTTATTCACAGAGAAGCTCTTAAGCCTCCAAAGCCAAAGGTAGCAAATAAAGTTTAAGGTTGTTAGATGGCGTACACTGCAGCAAAGCTATGAATTTCTCTTGCGGGAAGCTCGTCCATCTCTTCTCTTCCCTTCAAGCGCTCGCGGGTGCAACTCTTGTTCCAGTGTATGAACTGCGAGTTGGTCTTTAACTAATAACGCAATTTTGTATCACACATTACGAGATACTAAAATTATACTCGAAACTCGGTTTTGGCACGAAATCGCTGTTCAGATATGGAGAAATACACGAGCGTTCGAGGTTTCGATGTACTTTCTCAGTCGCTCTACTTCCCTAATTCGCTCGACTCTTCCTAGTGCGGATCTAATCTCCGTTGTTGTTTGTATACGCCCCCATCAAACTTCGACGTTCCGGGGCGTACAGAACTCCCCGCGACCGTAACCGAAACGCGAAGTTCACTCGAGAGTGTTATTTGCCCGCACTACTGAAGAGCCACCAGATTCCAAGGAGAATACGCCGCGGGCGTATATTTATCCAACTTACACTGTATCAGGATTGAGTAAGTTTGACATTATTGTAGAATTTCGAAGAGGGAGAAGTCCACGACAGTATGAAGCGTAGCTCAGGCCACACCATCAACATTTATGTACAGAAGTTAATTGGATCGACGTTCAAAAACGAATGGCAATAAGATTTATCCATCAACAGTACAAGCAATTTCTGTCTGTAACGTATAACACTTTGGATGAATCATTCGGAGATATAAAATAATACTTTGATTGGTTTCCATCCTCCACAATATTGTTACTGTCGAACAGAAATGGTAGACACACATAAAAGTGGATTGAACGTATCTATTGCGAGTTATAGCATTTGGCATGACTTTTCTTCGTGAGATCACGTGTTTATCCAGCACATGACCTATTGCAATATTTAACCCTTTAACGGCACTTCCGCATAAAAAAGCAATAACTAAAATGTAGCCTACTAAAAAAATCTGTTAGCCTAACAAATCTTTTCGTTAGTGTAGCATGTAATGTAATGCGATCACCATATTAGCAAAAGGTTTGTTGGCCCAGCAAAATCCTTTTCTACGTGTGTTTATCTTCGGGATGAGTAAATAAAACAAATAAACTGTTGGCAATGACTGCCGATGGGTTAAGAAACGAATAAAATTCAAAAGCGTTATTTAATTCTATTAATTCATTTTTAAGTGAAATTCGCTTTAAGTTTTGAAGTTGGTCGCCAAATGTACACAACTACATGGAACCAAAAGGTTAGTTGAAATAACCAAGTTACTGGTTAAATTTGGTATTCTCAACCAATATCTTGGTTTATTGAACTAATTAATCATCTGGCACATATTTAACCAGCAACTTGGTTATACCAACTAACCTGTATTATTTCCATGTACTAACTAAAAGCAACATGGAATTACATGCCCTTCCTTTTTTGGGCGGGATTTTAAACAGTGTAAATAAAAAATCATTTTGTCGGTTTCTATTATAATTCATAGCAACATCAACACCGCAACACAAGGTGCATGAACAATTGAGATATTAGTGGTTATCGTGTAAAGTATATAGAGGAATCTGGTGTCGCTGTGGTACACGTTTTGCAACGCGATAATTAATTGCGTTAAATGGGCCGAACAGAGGACCCCCACCGCGGCGCACGGACGATAATCGATTGTGTTAAATGGGTTACAACGACGAAGAGAGAGAATGAGAGAAGGGGAGATGCGGTTCTCTCAGGTTCTAAGGTATCTCGATAACTCGATATCAGTTTCCTTCTCGTGGATACAGACCAGTCCATTCTTTCGGGGGACGTACCGTTGGCTCAACTATCCTTATCCATCGAACGAGCGTGAAAGAACGACAGAAAAGAACCATATAGTCATATTGACATAATGATCGAACGTAGTATGCTACCGCTATTCTCATATTCTCAATACAGTAGGTATATAGTAAAATCACTAACAATATCAGAGACCGGAGATATTTGGATCTATTTTTATACCGCGGATCTTTGCAATCATCAAATGTTAAAAAAAATTTCATCACTTTCCATTTTTTCGGGGGATGAGCAAGCTGTCGTTATGTCAGCCTCTGCGAAATCCTCAAGAATACATATCGGTCATTTCTTCAGACATGCAAGTTATTTTTTTTTACCAACATTTTTTGATAATTTCTTCACTTCTTTTTCGTCTTACCTGCTTCATTATTTTTTAGTACGATCATTGACAGGCCTAAGATATATAATTACACCTAGCAAATGAATGCTCAATAGTCGTTGTTTAGCAATTTTTGTAACATTACAAGTACAAGTTTTTATGAAATATACTTGGCGAAATTGTCGGTTGGTCAATCTTCTCTTATAATAATTTCGATTTTCAATCAAGTACTGAGATTACAAAAATTGTTTATATACATTTTTAAAGAGATACTAATGAAAACGAAGGTAGATCTGGAATAAAGCAATTCTTTTTAATGTTTTAATGAAAAATATGTAATGAATTCACAAAAAAAATTTACTCAGATTTACGTAAACAATCAATGATAAATATGAAATCCTTTTTTTTAGTCTTATTTCTAATTCTATTACGATGGGTCAGTAGATTTTTTTGAACACTTTTTACGAATTCGCCGAGTAATCAACCAAAAATCAAAATAGGTATACACAAAATGAAAATGTATTTAAAATAATTTCATGACCGAATGATTATGAAGTACGTTTAATTATACATTTTTATTTATCCTTCATCTAAGTTTCTCACAATTATTGTAGGAAAGTGAAAATGTTAAGTTTTGCATAATAATTAATCATAGTTATTTATTTTAAAAAGCATGCATAACGTTATTTCATTGAATTAACGCCCATATTTGATTATATACGGATTTCATATTAAAGTCTTCCAAGCAACGGCCAACAGGCTTCGATCTCCCGCCTCGTAGTGGCTGTAGTGTAGTAAGCCACACAAGAGCATCAGGGTGCAGGGTGAGCAGCCTATAGTAGCCTCGTCCCGTTGACGACGTCTTCGTTCACCTTCGCCCGTTCCACATTATACGCGCTCGCCGGCCCATTAAATATAGATGGCCGACTAGCGCCGGCTGTGACTACTGCTCCGCGAAGGAGTAGGTGAGCGTCGATGTCGCCGAGCGCGCACAATGTTCTGTTGCCAAAGAGGCTATTAGCACCAAGCCACGCACGAGCAGGCCCACCAAGGGCGCTTTCTTCTCCTCCATCTCGGCCTTTACTGCCATCCTCGATAGTACCGGGGCTAGTTGGAACACTTTTGTACTGTCCTTTTCTTTTTTAATATTTCGATTCAACGATTTGCCATATGAATACTAAAATTCTATTCTATAACTTAATTACATATATTTCTTATGTTGTATTCAATTTTCAACATTTTATATGGTTCTGACTATTTGTAACAACAAATAATTCAACAGCCAGCGATGTTTTCCAACTTTCCACGCTGCAGGGTAAATTGGAACGGTCTCGGGGCATTTCAAACAGAAGTAAAAAAAAAGGATGCAAAGTAGAACCTTGCACATTGCTTCCTCATTATTTTTCGATTTTTACAAAGCTTTCTCTCTGAGGAAGCAAAAAAGTAGGTTATTCAATTTTGGCTTCCTCACAGAGGAAGATTTGTAAAAAGCGAAAAATAATGAACAAATTGCATCTTTTTTTAAATTAGATAAATAAACATGTTGTGAATTCGTTTTTTCTATTTCGTTATTATTAGAGCGTTTTCGAAAGTAAATGTGATAACGTATATTATTAAAAATAATTCAACATTCCATAAAATCACAAATTTCATACCGTTTGTCACTAAATTATACATATATAATGGCTGAATATTGTTTCATTTATATACAAAATTTGAGCTCCCTATTTCACGTTTTGCAAAAGTTACAATAGAGCGATAATGTCAATATTTTGAAAAATTCAAAATTCCATAAAATCTCAACCACTTTACCGATTCGAACCAAATTCAATACCAAACAGCATTGAGGGCACCTACTCTTATAACCAACTGTTTAGCAAAATAGACTAAATTTTATGAAAGTTAGAGCGACCACGTCCTTTTTTTAAACAATTCAGAACGGCAGAAAATCGAAATTTTTGCACAGATTTTATCGAAAATTGCTACAGTTGAAGAGGGTCTGCTGCTACACTAGTGTGCCAAATTTGAGCGCGATATACAAAACCGTTCTTGAGTTATCGGCGTTCGAATTTTTGGAGTTGTATACATACACACACACACATACATACATACGGACATTTTTTCTAGATTACTTTTCTGGACGTTTTGGACTATTCTAAGTGTCCTGACATAAAAATCTCGAAAACATTTTTTTTTTCATGAAAACAAAGCTACCTCTATGAGGAGGCAAAAATGCATATAAACATAAGAATAACAACATATAATGGCCGACAAGTACAAAGTATTGTTTTATTTGAGATATATTGACATTTTTTTTACCTTCGAATTTGAACGGGGGTGTTTCAACTTGTCCCAACTTCCAATTTACCTCTGGTCTTCCCTGCGCACATATACAGGGTGACAATTCCAAGGTGGCCACCGCTACCACTACATCTAAATAAGTGGATGGCCACCTTAAAATCTCCACCCTGTATATATGTATATATATATTGTTATGAATATGGGCAACATTCATACAACTAAGGCATACGATAAACTCGCTTCAAAAGAAACAGACGAACTACCTAGCAACGAAACATCACAAAACCGACAGTCTCGTTCGAGATCCCAAAGCATACACACGTGACAGTCTTTACAAAATAAAGTTTCCGTTTGATAATCGGTGTTTTTATTCACGAGGATACAACAATATATACACGACACCCACTAAATGTTGCCCATCGAAACGCAGGGGTTAAATGAATAAAGTTGGAAAACGAACGAGAATACCACATTCACACTGGATCAACTCCAAACAACCATTATTACATCGTAAAACGACCGCACGACATTTATCGTCTCGAAATCCTATCTATCCTGGGGCCATTCACAATATTTTCATCGTCATCTCAGATTTTCGTTGTCATTTTCGTCTTTCTGGGGTGACTCACATTTTCGTAGCAGCACTTTCACCAAAGACGATTGACTACCCGAGCAAGAAAACCGAGGTGGAGGAAGAGTTCTTTATTAAATTTATACAGCTCGTTACGAGAGAGGCTCAGTTCTCGCGTCGTTAAAGCTCTTCGCAGAAGAGAAGGGCTGAGCTAAGCTTATATTTTCGAAGCTTTTTCATGAGCTATAATACTCTCGCCGATAGAACAGTCCAGTTGCTACATTATACTTGATACCTCGAGATCACCATAATTACGGTTATAATTCGTCCGGTAAATAATTCGAGGAGCGTGACTATTGTGATTAACCCGAACTCGAACCGACGCGGTAGCCAGCGGTGCAGTTCTCTCGTTTTCGTATTAACTACTTCCGTATCTCGTTTTATGCTGCTTTTACTACCTCACACTTGGTACTTCTCTGGCGCCAATGGCACCTTTATGATGGGACTATTGTCTACGTAGTACACGTGGCGAATTGAGGGTTAATATTCATCACTAGTGAAAAAAATAGATCATATTTTTTTTTATATATATACCTCCATGCCCCCGATATGTATATAGCTCAACAACAACGATACCCATGTATTTTTACTGTTATTTCGATTTTAGAATGTAGGGCTTCATTAAAAAAAAAAAAAACAAAAAACACTAAATCATTTTTTATGTTTTCGAAAATTACTTTAGTCACAATCACGAAAAAGTTTTAATCACTTATCAATATTTTTTATTGAAAATGAAAACTATTTGAACTATTTGAAAGATGCACGTGAATCTGAGATAACATAAGAAAAATATTTTAAAAAAAGAAAAAGGGGTTTTTCCCAATTGTTTATTTTACGACACTTTTTCCTTGCGCAAGGTGTAGTCGTATTTTGATAAATAAAGAGACTGGAAAAATGTTAATTAGTTGTTAATTTCCCAGTTACATATGATATTTTTAGATTTTTTCTTTGTTTTGAAAATACATCAGCCTCGTAATAAAAACAACAATAATGTACGGAGTTTGTAGTAGTGGAGTGTACATATTGATTCTTTTCTTTAACATATATAGATCACGGACATGATGACATTTTATTATTTTTAATAATAATTTTGAATAAACTTAAAAATTGTCTAAAATCTCTAATTTTTAATAATTACCTAAGTAAATAAAACTTTTAAAACTTTTTCTGAGTCCATAGTGTTTTGTATCAAGTCTCAAGGTTTGTTAAAAAAAAGTATCTCCATGAACATAAAAATATCTCGATTATCATTAGGCTACGATGTCTTACTTAATATTTATTTTGTAATAGTTTTCTGCCTTTTTCAATACCATGATTGACTTACCTTTGATATTATCAACAATGGTTAACGTTAATGTCTTTATAGATATTTTGCTGTAGGCATGGCAGGTAAAACCAACACGATGTTCATTCCCACATCAAAGGATGCTTTTAAAAACACAGTGAAATACATCGCGTTATTTGGATTCCATCAGTTGACGGGGTGCAAGGATAGAAAAAAGACGAGAAAGATATACGGCATTTTAGATAAATATCCCAACGGAAATAAAAATAGCTGGAATATCATTAACCGCAGGCTTCGCACTCGCGATTTTCTTCCACAGCATTGTATTTATTGATTAGATTTAATAAAAATAAAATAGTCAATATTATTCAGCGGTGCATTTTCACCGCGTCGATGGACGACCATTTATTTTATATTTATTTCTTATTTGATATTTTGGTAGTCACTTTATCGAAACATCTTTTGTAATTTTTTTTTTCATTTGTGACAATTCAACACACAGTGGAATTTTATTCGAAATGCATTCTACATTTTAATTTCCACTCACAAGTAAAAAATGAAAACTGTTATTTTTTACAATTTTTTTTTTATAAAAGTGTCCATCAACCAAGATTTTATTTTGCAAAATAGCGGCTTGTCCTTTAAGGTAGTCCTTGCGACCCATACTAGGCAATTGACGCACTGTTCCGGAAATTCTGTAAATGCTAACATTTTTATATATCTACACATTCAATTAATCACAGTGAGAATAAAAACGTATTTGTAGATGCTTCGTAAACTTAAAAAACATAAATTGTATTAACTAAAATATCTCATCAGAGTCTCGCTTGAACGCGGAGTGGTATTGTATCATCACGCGGTCAGAGCTAAATTTAGTCGTTTTAAAGGTAAATTTGTGACACAAAACAAAAAAAGTAGATAGAAAATCTAATTTTTGCGCCACGACTACAACCGCCACGAAATATCGGGTCGCTGAAACGGCGCCGGTTGACACTAGAGGTTATGTTGATTTCTATCATCGTCCGCTACATCCGGTTATCCGTAACTTCTGAGTAGCGATGATGTGTTTGACGTTGGAATTACACCCAAATACTTCGATAACGTCTCTTTTTTATATTTTATATGGAATCTTGACACTCTAAGGAATCCATAGCACATTTGATATTGTTTAAAAGTTCAGTTTATACATGTTAGTTTTCGTTCTGACGTACGAAATCGGTTAGTTTCCCATAAGAGCCCGTGCATAAGAAGTCTGTTTTAAATATTTATTTTCTCGGTAATTTAGTCTGTAACCCAGGTTGAAACTTTGCAATTCGCATTTCGAAGGGTTTCAACTATTATATGAAAAAATGTTAACTCTTAAAGTTCAGAAAGGTTAATGCGCAAGGACTACCTTAAAGGATTAAGATAAGAATCTAAGCTGCACTTGACTCAGACCCGAGTCGTGACTCGTCAAATACTTCATCTTAATTACGAAAATAAAAACGAAATAAACAAAACAGTCGCCCTCAAACGCAGTGGAAAAAAGTACTGTGAAATGTATGGTATCATTTGGATTCTATTAGTTGTCGAGGTACGAGGTACGAGAGTGGAAGAGAAAAGTGAGCCAACGATAACCGGTGGTAAAATTTAATGTTATATTTGTATTTATTTCTTATGTGACGTCCGGAGACGTGCAGAAAAGAGAATCGCGCCGAGCGGTTAACGCGACTCTAAATTTTACACCAATCTACAGGATAGATTTTTGTAAAGGAAGTGGGAGTACGCCGGAGATCTCGAGAAACCTTGTCTTTATAATCAGTAAAAGATAAAACGTTAGTTGATCCGTGATGCAACTACAATTTATTTAAACAAGATGCAAGTTCTTACAATTCATATAATGACAATAAATACCTTTAACAAGACGATGCTTAACAGTCGGTTCCTTACTCTCTCAATGTTTCGTGGTGATACTCGTGTCACACGCACAGGATTCAATTAGTCGCAGAGACGTCGTACACAATATTTCGCACGTTTACAATATTTCTTAAATTGATCAGAACACAACAATGATTTGAACAAAATAGGATGCAACTACTCGCACTCAGCTAACGGAGAAGCCGCGCGTCGCGATATGTAGTACAAACGAAGATCGGTCTCCCGATGTACAGACTCGTAGGCTCTACCGAAGACTGACTTGATTTTGATTAGAAGTCGCGGTTTAAATACTATTCTATGGGAATGAGGTTTACAAATAAGGGCATCGGATGAGTGAAACGGGTTACATTGGTTGCTAGAATTCGGGTTACAATACTGTAGTCTATATAAAAAAATAGATATTCTAGTAGGTTTCAAGTGTAACGCTTCTTAGTAGGCAAGAGAGCTCAGTTCTTTTATCTAGTGCGGCTGACGGCAATAATTTGTGCAGTTTATGATGCCTCTTCAGTTGGGGTGACAACACCTAACGTTAAGCGACGTATCGTCTCATAAGTGGCTGAGCGCCTCCCACCGTTCGAAGAGTCACACTTGTCCTATGTTCGGCACTGCGTTTACGCGGATGCTGAGAATCCGGGAGGTCGGTACTTTTGCGTGTGAAAGAATTTTAAAAGCTTCTCTGAAGGAGGGCTTGCTCTAGTTTGGTGTCTATTATTGCTTCCACATGCGGAATCGACGTCCCTGTTTCTAAATGCCGGTGCGAACTTACGAGATAGCGGTTGGTTTAGTATGTTTTAACGTTTCGTGCTGTTAGTGACCGGACAGTCGTGTGGTGAGAGTGGCAATCGTGAAAAAGAATTCGGAGGAAAAGTGTTGTACGTGACACTTATTTAATATTATGGTAGTCACTTTTTCGAAACATCTTTTGTATTTTTTTTTTCATCTATGACAATTCAACACACAGTGGAATTTTATTCGAAATGCATCCTACATTTCAATTTCCACTCACAACGAAAAAATGGAAAACTTTTATTTTCCACAATTTTATTTTCAGATAAGTGTCCATCAGCCAAGATTTTATTCTGCAAAATAGGGGCTTGTCCGTTAAAAGATTAAGATGAGAATCTAGGCTGCACTTGACTCACTCCAGACCCAAGTCGTGACTCGTCAAATACTCCATCTTAATTACAAAAATAAAAACGAAATAAACAAAACAGTCGCCCTTAAACGCAGTGGAAAAAAAGTACTGTGGAATGTATGGTATCATTTGGATTCCATTAGTTGTCAAGCTACGAGAGTGGCAGAGAAAAGTATATGCCCTGGCGTATTCGAATGACGCAGAGAGCCAACGATAACCGGTGGTAAAATTTAATGTTTCATGCCCGCTGCCTGTGCTAGAGTGCTTGCCGGAGGGTTGGGTGGGTCCTCGTGCGAGCCAACGCGTTCGAATAACGTTTCTCTCCTTCTCTATCTCTCATTCTAGCTCGGTATACTAGCAGATCCCCCGGGAGAAAATGCGGGTAAACCGCCATTCTTTCTGTCGTCGCAACCCTCTGCTCTGCCTCTCTTTTTAACCCTCTGCGGCCAAGCTTTGCCACAGCATTCCGTTTTTTCTATCGCAATCAATCTTCGAAACTCCGAGTACTCCGTGCGGATGCTGTGTGTTGAATAAAAAGTTAAGGACCTACGAACAATGACTCCTCCTACGTTGCGACGATGCTCGTTGCTTGGCTGAGCAGATACTGCGGGATTCCAGCATCGAGTTCTTTATCTTGCGAATCAGCCTTGGGTCATACTTTCTTTGATCTCGGATTTTTATCGATAATCGCTGGCCTCTGCTTCTCTTTCAGCCTCTATGACGACGGCCAAACGTCGACTTGTTTTCTTTTACGCTCCTCTGCCTTCTATAAAAAAAAAAGATTAATTCAATTGTAAATGGCCGACAATCTATCAAGATATTGAAGCCTGTTTCAGGTGGTATATATTAACTAAAAAATACAATTTTATTTGAAGTGTAAAAGTGCACGGAGAGAAAAGTTTGTGGATAGCTACGCGGACTTCCATTGTTTCCACATGAGCTTTATCATAGTCGTTCTTATACACGAAGAAGCTTTCAAAATGTGTATTGTAATCTTTCCGATTTTGCTTCAGTACACGAAAAGAAATGTTTGGTTGTGGCAACTACGTTTTCGATTTGCTGTACACGATGTCTAAAAAATTAGTTGCGTCAACCATATCGAATAGTAACCTCAACTATTCACGATTAGTTCTCGCGAGATTAGTTAGGTTAACTAATCCAATCGTTGGGATTACCTCTCGAATAGTGGGACTACCATTCGAATCGTCGGTATTATTATTCGAATCGTTGGTATTACCATTCGAATCGTTGGTATTACCATTTAAGTTGTAAGATAAATAGAATAATCGATTGGTTGTGTCAACTCATTTCTTGGTTATGGCAACTAATCTTTTTTCCGTGTACCATGCTCATTATGCCTATATTAATGTTTCCAACCGAAATTTTACTTATACGTATACGTATGAAAGTATTCCCTTTTTATATAGGACTAATTAGTAATTTTTTCGGACTACTTTCAATACGGTACTGGAATTAGTTACGGAAGGATTTTCTATGCGTTCCCTTAAGGTGTTCCTACCGACGATGCACTTTAAATGCCATCGTTCTGAAATTGTTAGAGAATGTTCGCCAATAATTTTTAAAATTTGCTGCAGAATTTGAATCTAATCGCCTACCCTATTCCGGAATTCAATGTCAAACTTGTTCATGTTGTATACGCCATAGGTTGCACTCGCTTAGAAAGAATAGATGATGAAATGAAAAAAAAAGCCAAAAAATTGTGTCGAGAAAAGAATTTTCTTCTCCAACTTGTGTCCAAATTTAAAGATATCATCAGAGAAAGTATCCGTTCTCTCTCTGACTCATGCATTTTCGGGTTATCGCGCTTTCTTGCACCAACGCGTTGATTGTTCGTCTTGCACGGAAAACAATTGATATCTGCCCCTCTGATTTTTTAATTTAATTTTGTGTCACTGACTGTTGTGTTGAAACTACAACACGCTAGCCAAAGTAGGTCGATAAGACATAGAGTTGAAACTTATCATATGACAACTCGACCAAAAATACAAATATCGGGCAGCGTCACTGCCATGTCTTCGATGTTCCACGAAAGACACTTTGGCGAAAAGTCTGCTCTTTATATGTATCGCCGTAGATTATTTCGTTTACGAGAAAAGTCGTGGTTATTCGCCATCTAGCGGCTGAAAACTCACTAAATGTTCTCTGGATTTGTTTACCATATGAATATGACATGTCAATGTTTCTTATGGTGTACAGTAATTACAACATTTCTTATACACTCTAGATTCACAGTTCTACTTATTTGTGCTGTCGCTAGATGGCAAATTCGTGTACCGATTCTCGTAAATGGAAGTGACTGCGGATTCGTATATAAGCGGAGAGGTTTCGTGCCGATTCGTCCTGGGGCATTATACCACAGGACAATGTATCGATTTTTTTTCGCTCTCTTCGGGTCTTTGTGAGATAGTAACGACCCAGCGCTTTTGAATAAAAGAAAGACTTTTTTAAAAAAACCCTACATATTGATAATCCCAAAGCAGTATAGGAAATTAATACTGATCGATGGTGATAAATCCCATTTAAATGAAGATTACTCCAATGTTTGCACCTATCAAACAGACACAGATACAACGGACTACTATACTGTTAAGGAATAATTCATTGCTGTAATCAAGCAAATTTGGGACGATTACTATACGTTTCGTAAGCTGTAAGTTTTCCTATAAGCTTTTGCAATAAAGCCCATGCCCGAGTACTAATTTCATCAGGCATGCCTGCTGTCACACGGGGTCCAGATCAGTTTTAGGTACGGTAACCTAATTTGGGGCCGCCGTAAATTCACCTGCTCAGGTCCATGTAAAGCCGAGATATGGCATTCTACTTTAAAAATGCCGTCTTTCCACCGGATCAGGCCCATGTCAGGCTTTTCATAAGGTAACCTCACATAGATATGCCATTCATCGACCTTATCCGTTTCGCATAAGGTCTTCCTGTGGCATTTGGACCAAGATTTTGTCCAATTTACCTTTACTTTCCCTGGCCTGATCCGCATACGGTCTTCGTATGGCATAGTTTTTTTTAAATATGCCGTAAATTTACATTATCAGGTTTGTGTAAGGGCTGGATACGGCATTCGTTAAAAACATTAAAAAATTATTGTTATGCAAAATCAATCTTTTCAGCACCTTGCGTGTGCTGGATTTTTTAACATCTTTATCCCATCGAGAAGTGTTCGAAATTTTCGCTGAAACTCACGTTTACGAGACTGTACCGCTAGAATTACTTTGAAATCTATCCAGGTACTGACCGTCAAACGCCAGTACCTAGATGGGTGACGCCCCATCATTTTTGAATTTTGAATATTTCGGTCGTAGTCACAATAAATGGATGTACAGTCTTGACGTGTTTTCATTTTAAGTATACTTCAAATAGACAATAAATATATAAACTTTCTAAGATGTCAATGGCCGAGGGGTCTAAGACGCAGAACTGTCACCCAGAGGATCAAGGTTCGATTCCCACCAACGGCAAATACATTTACATGTGCTTTTTCCAGCAATTAATATGTTCTAAAAACTAAATAAGCTCAAATATTCAATAGAAAGTGCAAAATAAATCGAATTCGATGAGCGCAGATAATTATTTTGTAATTTATTTGCCGTTTTCATAAGTAGGGGCTTAGTAGGGCAGCCTCTATCCGGCCCTTATCTGGAAAACTTAAACTGGCCTTGATCATGCGCTGCGTTACTTTCCTGCAAGGCCCGTATAAGGTTGCCAGGCAGGGGCCTTAAATTTAAATCCGGCTACCACGTTAGGGCCTGATATTCCCCGTAGCTGAATTTCTACTCGGGTGTGTCACCGCTGTACCATATTTTCTGCGAGTGGCAACTATATTCGCGGATCCAATTCTATCCGTGTGGTGAATAGAGCTCAACAACATTTTTTTATCTGAGAAGATTCTGTTTGTGATTTAAATTACGTTTTTGCAAATGAACATTTTCGTTGAAGCAAAATATATACATATTTGTAGATATAACAAAAATATCATGCGCCTTAACGACCAGCTTATTTTTGGACCTTTATGAAAAATCGTTTTTCGATGGTACATAACTTCTCATTTATCATTGCATAGATCTAACTTTCGAATCTAATGACTTTTGGCCATTCATATTCACCACTTTTACACGAAACGGCGCTATACGGGTCTTGGTCACAAACGGAAGCCTCAACTGCGCGAACTTCGTCGACAGGCTATTACGAAGTTTGTCGTGGTTCGACGGTAGACTTAAAGTTTGCTGAAGAGTGAAAGATAGACACGATGTTCTCTCACGCGTAACTCCACCCGCGTTACCGTTTACACCGAGCTGATGTAATCGCTCCAACTGATAAGGAATGACGTGCTATGATCTCAACATCTCAATTTTTTTTCTTCCTTTTTATGTTTTATCGCGATTTCTAATCAGAATCAGAATTGTAAGCCCAGATTACTTTTGGAAACATGAACTAGTGGTAAAATTATTTTTAAAATTATTGTTTCATGACAATAACTTGCAGCGCTCAAAATATGTTCAAATTTTTTAAAAACAACAAAAAAAAATTCTTGAATTTTTTTTTTTTAGAAAATGGACGTGAAATTTCATGAAACTTTTTCATGAAATGAAATTCCTAGATATTTAAAAAAATGTCAACCTCTTTTTACAAAGGTGGCAGTTAACTATTGCTAAATGATAACTATTCTGTCAATAACACGATAAATTTATATAAAATGAAGTGAAATGATGGGGTTTCACAACTGAAACCAATAAGAAAAAATACAGATGTTTCACTTAGATAAATCGTATGAGGACTGGCGACTATTAATGTAAATATAAGAATCGTCGCTTGAACTAAGAATTAATAGTTTACAGACTTGTTTAAATGCAAAACAAAACTGAAATATGTTTGTATACCCGAAAAGTTAATTAAACAATAAAATCGACAATAATTATAGACGGAACGTGAGAAATACTGCAATGCGCGTATGGGTTGATATACCGATCAATGATATTGGTGCAATCGCCTAGTCATTTTTCGTTCTCCGCATGTGCAAACCGTTGATCGTAAATTGAGATCCTTCCGCAATCGATTCCTCCATAAACGCGCTTTTCATTGCAATATTTGGTTTACGTGCGCGCAGTATAGTATCGCATTACGTGTATCGAGTGCGTTAATTAAATTTTGTATTCCAACATTTTCTGTAGCAGCTGCTCATTCTGATAGATGGACCATATTGCCAGCGTAAGTGTAATCCGTTGTTGCAAAACAAAAGTTCTGTACGGCAAAGCTTCTCATTAAGAGAAAGTTTTCAAGCTGTTACGTTTATTCCTCTCCGGTTTACATTACAATTAACACAATAGAATATCTCTCTCTGATCGAGAAGCAAAAGGAGTATTAAATGCTAATTATATGTTTCAAATAGTGGACGGTACAACTTAGTAATTAGCAGTCATTATTTGTTCCGATAATGAATATTAACAAACATGCAATATTGCAATATACTGTTCCAACATATTTTATGTAAAATAATATTCAAAATTGTGAGTATCGGTAATCGAACAATCAATACCGTAAGCAAGAAAACTTGAACATTTTGTGAATTTAACATTTCATTTACATTTATCAAATAATTAATTTTATATTTATTATTTCGCAACTTTTATCTGCGGCTTTTATGACAAAAAGGTAATTTTTAAAAATAATTAATGAGAAAAATAATGACATACAATATGACTATTATTTTTGTTAGAGAAATAGTGCAGATCGTTGCATTAAACAAAATTATGAAGTATCCCACCCCTCACTTGTTCCTCTCAAAATTTTTCACAAAATTCGTTTAAAAATAAATCAAGCTTTGCAGTTGTCCGATAGTTTAAACATATTTCTACAAGCACTGTTGACTATTATTAGGAAAACAATTTTACCATGCGTTTCTATTTTTAAAATTAACAGGGGCTCATAACTCTGCGGTGCACTAATCTTCATAGCTTACAATACTTAAATTTGGGCGTATAAAGTTCTTTTTAGCACAAATTTCCTGTTAAAACGCCCAATTTAGATATCGGCGTTGTAACTTTTTTGAACGCCATTTCTCCTTGTTTGATTTGCCGTTGCTATGCAATAAAAGAAATCCCACTTGCGTCAAAGACACGTCATACACGCGGTTGGTATAGAACGTCAAGCGACGATGAGACTTATCGTGCCGCCAGACAATTCGTGGAAATATATATAAGCGTTGGTTCTCAGCGAAATAGTAACTCAGAAGTTCATTGTCAGACGACGATTCACCGGGAAGTGAATACTTCGAAAATTCTCATCCAAGGTTCCTTCGCAAGCACGTAAGAAACCCTTTTATATGTAGAGTAGGGCGACAATAATTTTGGTCTCTTCTTTACAATTTTCAGTCTCCACAAAAATGTCGTTCTTTTTAGCCAAAAACTTAGCCTTACGAGGAATTTATACTGGCAAAAATAAGTTAAATAGCTCTTCAACGTAATTAACAATTATAAAATGTTATTCTTATTTGCTAATTTATTGAAAAACTGTATCACAATTTTATGTTACACTGAGAGAAATTGAGGTGGTCCTGGTAACTATTCAGGAATAATTATATTTTATTAGTCCAGGTGACTGTTTTCGTAGTTACATTAACTCTCCTCACTGTTAACGTAACTACGTTACTGTTAATGTAACTACAAAAATAGTCACCTGAACTAACAAAATATAATTATCACTTAATAGTTACCAGGACCATCTCAATTTCTCTCAGTGTAATGACTTGTAGTTAGTGTATAAAATAACAACTCAAAAGATTATCAGAAGAATGTTACGTGTGGGCTTAGAAAAAAACCATTATACAAATACAATTTCCTAATTTAAGTTAAGCCAACATTTAGTGAAGATACATTTAGTGACTAGTGAATTTTTTAAACCAGTCATTGGAAACTAAAATAAAATAAAGTCGGTGCAAAAAAAAAAAAGATTAATAAAAATTCTATTTTACGATTTTTCAGTTCGTTGAGTGTACTTTAAATATTGTTTGCCAGATTAGGTCCTTCGTAAAGTTAGTTGTCTAATATAAAGGGACAAACTAATCGAATACAACTTAGATTTGAAAAATAGAGATGACATTAGTATCATCCTAATGTACAGTGATACAATTTTAGTTGTTATGTCGTTGCGTTTGCAATGGGAGAAATTTAATATTTCTGTGCAAACGGACTCGAGACGCTTCTGAAGTTCTCGCATATACCGTCGGGCATTAGTTATTAATTACGTTTGCTATGTTAGTTATTCATGGGCGCATAGGCTCTCTTCATCTCTGCACGCCAAGTGCTCTCAGAACCATTTATTATTAATTGTCTGTGTCTTGAGGCTCTAAGTTATTCACGTCGAGGCGAAGACTCATTACATTAAGGTATATAGCAACATACATTCACAGTATAGTGGGCACTAAGGCACTATGGCACTTGAAAGCATTCGTTTTGTAGATATACTGAAATATTCATATGCCTGGATTTATGAATATGATCAATGCACGCAGGGCTATCAGTAGTTTTTTATGCCAAATTGTGTATATACAAATACAATTAACTTTAATGATTTTTAGTAATAATATTATACGAACCGCCTGGAGCAAACAGTGGCACAAGAAATAGGGGCCTGAACTTACTATAATTCCAAGTGTATTACAGAATGTGTTCAGTATTTTCTCTACTGCTTTGTTATCTGTCAGAGTTATCAGACCCCACTTCTTTTTTTTATCGTTAATCTCGACAAAATACCGTTACTTTTATGATAATAATAATTATAATAACAATTTGACGAACAACTTTTATAAGTTCATAACATTATAACATTCACTGTAAAAAATGTACTCGAAATTAAATGTGCTAAATGATGTTGATGAAGTTGTGGCCGAAGATAATATATGATTTAATGATGTTTTGGTGTTGCGGCTTCAAGCGGCCTTGGTGAAGCCGCAACACCAAAACATCATTAAATGTGCTATACTCTGTAAATGCCTGAAATACTGTAATTTAAAAGCTTTACTTTATTATTACCGTAAAAGAACATTCATTTTACGTTCACTATTGTATATTAAATTGTCAAATTATGTATAAAAACTTCCAAACACGTACATTAAATTTGCAAATATTTATAAAAATACTCGAACCTGAATTTTTTCGAGAGCTATCATGCCTTTGTACCAGCGCCAAATGATTGTTAATGCCTACACAATACCGTGACACTATGCTGTAATTAACGTGGTCAAAGTCTCATTAAATTATCGTATATCAGAGGAGTGATGTTCGAGGGAGAACAGAATGACGATGAAAATCGTTTGTCATGTTGGCACTTCTCTACATATGTTTACTATAGAGAGTCATATGATTACTATGGCTCAGTACAGTAAAAGAACATTCATTTTACTTCGAATTACCAGATTTATGTACAAAAACTTCCAGACTGGTACATCAAATTTGCAAATATTTATAAAAATACCCGAACCTTAAATTTTTCGTGAACTGTCATGCCTTTGTACCAGCGCCAAATTATTGTTAATGCCTACACAATACCGTGACATGGTGTTGTAATTGACGTGGTCAAAGTCTCATTAAATTATCGTATGTCAGAGGAGTGATATTCGAAGGAGAACCAAATGATCATGAAAATCGTTTGTCATGTTGGCATCTTTCTATATATGTTTACTATAGAGAGTCATATGGTTACTATGGCTCAGTACAGTAAAAGAACTTTCATTTTACATCGAATTACCATATTTTTGTACAAAAACTTCCAGACTGGTACATTAAATTTGCAAATATTTATAAAAATACCCGAACCGTTAACTTTTCGTGAACTGTCATGCCTTTGTACCAGCGCCAAATTATTGTTAATGCCCACACAATACCGTGACATGGTGTTATAATTGACGTGGTCAAAGTCTCATTAAACTATCCTATGTCAGAGGAGTGATGTGCGAGGGAGAACCGAATAATGATGAAAATCATTTGTCACGTTGGCATCGTTCGATACATGTTTACTATAGAGAGTCATATGATTACTATGGATCACTACAGTAAAAGAACATTCATTTTATATCGAATTACCAGATTTATGTACAAAAGTTTCCAGCATTACATTTGTATTTGGTACATTAAATTAGCAAATATTTATAAAAATATCCGAACCTTAAATTTTTCGTGAACTATCATGCCTTTGTACCAGCGCCAAATTATTGTTAATGCCTACACAATACCGTGACATGGTGTTGTAATTGACGTGGTCAAAGTCTCATTAAATTACCGTATGTCAGAGGAGTGATGTTCGAGGGAGAACCGAATGACGATGAAAATCGTTTGTCATGTTGGCATCTCTCTATATATGTTTACTATAGAGAGTCGTATGTATACTATGGCTCTGTACAGTGGTCGGCAGTAGGTACGGCGACGTCCGCCTGGACTGGCTCGTACTACTGCGATCCTGGCGTAGCTCGGCTGCAATTAATTAAACTTCGGGCGTCCGTCCAGCAGCAGTCCAGAGGCCTTGATGTAGCGATTGTTGTGGATATATAGGCAATGCTGGTAGTAGTAACAGTGTATAGACGCTAGTGGTGCAACGTGCTGCTTGGCCAGGACACATAAATCGGCTGGCAAGCATCGACGAGCGTCCAACAGCAAAATCGGGAACAGGGAGTTCGGGCCACGTGCCACCAGGAATTTGATGATCGCAAGCGCGTCGCGTAGCCTCGGTCGCATCCTCGTCTACACATTCTTCCTACACTCGCCGATTAATTAAAACAAACTCGCGAGATCCGGCGAGACCCGATAAATCCAATCAACGAGCCGGCCCATCAACGATAATTAACCTTATTTACCTCAACTTATTGTTCTTGTCTATTTGGGTTTCAGATAGCAGCGCCAATATGTCGATCTCGGAATTCCGCAAGAAGAAGCTCCTCTTCGTCTTCAACACTTTCTTCGGTGAGTACTTATAACAAGTAAGAAAAGAAGCAGCGGTAAAGAGTTGGAACAATAAAAAAATTTTGCCACGAACGTGAGTAGCTTTTTTATGTCCTATTTTTTTCTCCTCTGCTCTTCCTGCGGAGGTTCTTTCTACTTTTCTTCTCGAGAGTGAAATACGACTTAGTCGAGCTGACCGTACTTTCGGGCTTTCGAGACAGACGCGTAGTACAGCCGGGTAACGGGCCGGAGAAGAGCTCTACTCGATGAAATCGGGGCTGTTGCGAGAAGTTACTATCCTTGCCTATCTTTAGATAATACTGAAAGATTCGAGCGAGCTGTTCGAATCCTAAATTTCTTAGAGCTGTTCGTGCGAAATCGAATCCAAACACCCAATTATTTATAGGATGACTGGGAGCATGAAGCGAAATCGTGTGGATAAGGTAAATACGGTCCAATTGGTTAACCATTAAGTGAAAGACCAGCCTGAGATAAATTGGCCATAAGAAATCAGCCAGAAGGAGATATATATTATGAATAATTAAACGATTTCCCTTAAAGAAACATTTAAATGCTATTTTTCTTCTGTTCCAATATCACATCTTATATATCTTTCAACTCGTACAACCTTAAGCTCAAGCTTCTAGTTATTTTCATCGCATAAACTGTCCTCTTGAAAAAACAAATCATGGCACCATAAGCCTGAGGAAACGAAAACGAGATACAGGTAATCGAGAGAACAAATCCATTATATCCATCTGCTACACTGTGTTTTGTTTCTAGTCTATTATCAATAATACTATGTCATTTATTATATGTCTGATAATCTGTACCATCCAATCCCTCCTTCTCGTATTGCATAGGGGTTGATGAAAAATAAGAAAAATATTCTAAAATGGTTTGGTCCTCCTCTTACATTTGAGGATATTCAGAGCAGAAATGCGGCAGGGAATCCGCGGAAGCCGTTATTCATGATGACGCGAGAGATAAATTTATGCCGACGACATAAACTAGACAGAGAAAGAAGTAAAATATCTTTCGTTTTCTTGATTAACCCTAAAAACTAGATTCTTAATCATCATAAAGTTGTATAAGTCTTTTATTACGAGGGAAAAGAAATTGGCAAACAAAATAGCCACGCTCTACTGATTTCAACCACGTTTCGCACTTTTATATTCCATATTACGTAACTTTAAGGATGCTTTAGCAATCCTAACTAAATGTTTGATTTGATCAGAATTTTAGTTATTTCAGATACTAAGACCATTGGTTTTATATAATAACAGAATATTTTTATATCATTTCTTCAGATCAAAAGAATTCTATGATGTTAAAAAATTTCATTTTATAAGGAAGAAAATAAACATTCTGATATAATTTGTTAAATAAGTTTTATAAACTAATGTATTAATAACTTGGCATTATTAGAATAAAAAATCAATGGTTTTAAAATCGCCGGGGGTGTCAATTTTTTAGAAAATATTCTCATATCACAAAGTCCTCATATACTAATCCAAGGAAACGTTTGGTTCTGAATATATGTGTAATGAATTCTAGTATACATTAATTGAAAATTAAAATGATGAAAATTAAAAAAAAACATTACAAAACGAATTAAACGGACTTTTGTCCATAAATGAGTAGAATTCCAACGCAGTGAAGTCAAAGCGTGTTTTTATAAGGATATCCTCAATCTCCAAAAATAATTAAACTGCTGAACCTATATGAGCTCATATGTTGAAAATGTAATGCACGAGTAATGAAAGCTGTTATGCATAAACTCGTACATGAAATTTAACGTACAGATATTATGGAAAATTGAAGTACTTTTATATGACATACGAATTTCTCAACGTTTTTAGTTTACCGTACACTAATTTTACACAACACGGGTATATTAAATTGAATATACCAGGTTATGCATGAAAACTTCCGGTACCAAGGCATTAAATTATAGCACATTTATTTACAATGAGAAATTCCATACAACCACATCCAATTTTCCATGTTTTTTTAATAACCAAGGTCCATCGTTTAATATAATAAATATTCATCGAATCATTGCCATAATATTTATCATTTTGCACAAGTGTTCAAAAAACGAGTTAATTTTTTTATAATCGTTAAGACATCTTGTCAATATAAAATTTCACGCTAATTTTCAAGAAACAATATAGAAATATACTTGACGCATTAATAAATAAAATCAAAAATACTTCATCATTTTTGTCTGACAATTCTTCGTGAAACATGTTAAAAAGTCGAATTTTTTTTTCTTTATCCAAGAACTTAAACCTCTTTTTACAAGCACCACAGTTTATTATTATGAAATCATAATAATAAAGACGATGTTCCTATACATTTTTATAAAATGAAAAAAAAAAGATTTCATAACATTATAACATTGTTTACAAATCGCTCGACGATGTTCAACTATTTATGGTATCGAGAAAATATGAACAATAGAAGTTGGCGGGAATAAGGGGTAGCACGCGTACTCACAATCAGCACACAAACACGTGCATGCTTATAAACTCACACAGCAATACGATATAGTACCTGGAGCGCCCTCGTATTTCTCGTGTCTATCTTTCACCTTGTTTAATCCACGTGTGTCGTATCTCTGCGTTGTCTCAGTTTTCTCACTCTTCTTCGTATAACCATGCATGTATTTGCTGATACACATAGGCAAAAGCACAGTGGAAGGTCGTGAGCGTGCACACGCCTCGCAGCCCTCATTAGGCCCTCGACAATTTTCTTCACTTTGACCGTCGATAGCGCTAAACATATCCCTCCCTGACCCGATGTTACCAGTAGTTCACCTATCTCTCCCCTCGCAACAATATTTCATCGTGCACACCAGAGGGCCGCAACTCTACATACATACCTACATATAAAGTCATATATTCGCTATGCAAAGCACACGAGGTATAATACCTGATACATACCACATACCGAGAAGGTTTTCGTGAGAAACCAGCCCCGCGAAGCTTCTCTCTGCACTCGCGATAAATTCCGGTGGCGTTGTTTTATAAATTTCACCGATCCGGTCGTTGCCCAGGCAAGGCAACCCTTTGTCATCGTGCTATACTCTCTACCATCCCTCCTCTGGTCATGTCGACGCCTCGCGCACTCTGTGCTCTCAACGAAAAATTATTATATACCAAGAATTTACGGGCACCTGTGGGGCACCTGGACTGTGGCTTTACGCCCTTGTTATTTTTTTTTCTTTTTCACTCCGATATTAGTCTATTATTAGATATTACAGAGTTCATTATTATCACGGTACATAGTTGTATGTTTTACACGATGTTTTTTTTATTTTTTATATTTTGTACCTTGGTAATAAATTGTGAGGACGCATGGAAAAAACGACTTTGTTGGGTTAACAAAAAAAGTAGTTGGACCAAACCAAGCGACTTAGTGCTCTGAGAGACAGACGATTTCTTGGTTAGGTCAACTATTTTCAGTTGGTTGGTCCTGATCCTTGCACGACCTAAATAATTAGTTGGGCCAACTACTATTTTGGCCACAACGATCTTACTTAGTTGGAACACGAATAAAATTCGTAGTGAACTAAGTCGGAATGGTAAATGTGACTAATACCAGGTCGTTACACCGCCCAACCGGATGGTTGGGACAACAAATTTTCACTCAACTAATAAATAGTTAGTTGGCCCAACGAAGCCGTTTTTTTCCGTGCGGGTGAGCTATCAATGATATGTTAGTTTTATATTATGAATTTGTTTAATCATGCTACTATTTTACAATGTATATACAGAATAAAAAATAAATCGGAATTTCTGTACTTTCAATAGAATTTTTCTATCCACTGATGGTACATAATATTTTTGTCAATTTTACACTAAAAGAATTAAAGTAATTATTATATACCAAGAATTAACGGGCACCTGTGGGGCACCTGGACTGTAGCTTTACGCCCTTGTTATTTTTTTTCTTTTTCACTCCGATATTAGTCTATTATTAGATATTACAGAGTTCATTATTATCTCGGTACATAGTTGTATGTTCTACACAATGTTTTTTAATTTTTTATATTTTGTACCTTGCTAATTAATTATGGGGACGGGTGAGCTATGAATGATATGTTAGTTTTATATTACGAATTTGTTTAATCTAATTTGCAATGTATATACAGAGTAAAAACTAAATTGAAATTTCTGTACTTTCAACAGAAATTTTTTATGTAATGATAGTACAGAATTTATTTTTGTCAATTTTACACTAAAAGAACTAAAGTAATTATTACATACAAAGAATTTAGGGGCACCTACGGGGTACCTGGACTGTGGTTTTACGCCCTTGTTATTTATTTTTCTTTTTGACTTCGATATTAGTCTATTATTAGATATTACAGAGTTCATTATTATCTCGGTACATAGTTGTATGTTTTACACGATGTTTTTTTATTTTTTATATTTTGTGCCTTGGTAATTATGAGGACGGGTGAGCTATCAATGATATGTTAGTTTTATATTATGAATTTGTTTAATCATGCTACTAATTTGCAATGTATATACAGAGTAAAAAATAAATTGAAATTTCTGTACTTTCAATAGAATTTTTCAATCCACTGATGGTACATATTTTTTTTGTCAATTTTACACTAAGAAAACAAAAGTAATGTATTAAGATGTTGTATTTTTATTTTGCGCAATACTGTACACAACAAAATATGTAAATTCAGTACACTTTTCGTCACTTCTAATTTAACACATAAAAATGTATAAACCGACAAATTTTTTCTATCACTTCTGATTTTGCACAAAAAAAAATATTTGTGAATTCGTAGAACTTAAATAATCTCTTGTTACTGTTTTAATTCCACATTGAATAAAAAAAAATACTAAAAAAACAGTTGTGGAATTAACACAACAGGTTTGTTAATTACGGAAATATCTACGAAATTATTTCTTCCTGCATATAACTGGAATCCTCTACGCTCTAAACGAAAAATTATTATGTACCACGAATAAGCGGGTAGCAACGCTAAGTAATATCCATTTGTGACTAGACCAATGCGTATGCCATAAGCGAAAGTCTATTTGCAGCAAAACAATTCCGCTTGTGGAAAGTAATATCGTCTTGCCGTAAATAGACACTATTTAGAATATGTAGAGCACCTGGATTCTAGATTCACGTCCTTATTTTTTTTTTTTCCTCTTCAACATTAGTTTATTATTAGTTATTACAAAGTTCATTATTATATCGGTATATACTTGGACGTTGTAAGCGATGTATTTTATATTAATATTTTACATCGTGGTAATTAATTATGAGGACGGAAGAGCGCATTGCGAAGATATATATATTTTTTTCCTATTATGCATTTTTTAAACCCTTGTACTGAGCTGCATGCTCGGATTCTCGCAGATTTATACGAGAATATCTCTGTGGAAAGATTAACCAAAATATATCGCCGAAGAAACAGTAGACATGCATATATGTATGTGGAAAATAACATTTGTACATTTTCGCCTGAGCTTCTCTCTGGCGAGCTCTTCGGTTACGCTCCCTACAACACTCGGTTCGCACTCCACGAGTCTCAGGAGTCGCATCCAGTCTCGAGCCACCCTTACGGCGCATGCAGTCCCGTATAATGTGTATATAGCTGAATTTCACCGAATTACCTCGGGCAACTAATCTCACTTCGTGAAATCCACTTCGGGTGCTCAAGATTCTCGTAAATCCCTGAACGATAGTTACGTGGGAATTGTATGAAGAAGCGAATAAAAGTTTTCCGCCTTTTCTGTTTTCAGATGTCAACCAGAGCGGGGGTATCGACGCCAATGACGTTGATCTTGCTGTCGAGGTGAGAACAAATATAAAGAAATTATTTCTTCACCTTCTAGTTCCATTTCCTTGTAGCTGGAACGTTTTTAAAATAATTTAAACCCATAATTTCATGAAAAGAGATGATCAACACACGGTTTCAACGTCATTGCCACACAGGTCATTTTTCTAAGCACGATTAATAAAATCTTTCGAACAAGTTTTATGTGAATCACATTTTCACATTTTTGCAGACAAATATCGCGTTTCAAATTCTCAAAAAATCCACCACATTGAATGTATGCACTATAAGAATTCAAATTTATTTGCGATATTTTTCATTAAGAACAAAATATTAATTTTATTATTTGATTCTATCAAAATTTAATTCTGTGAAGCAACCAATTTTTCGTTTATATAAATATAATATCGAAACAATACTTTGAATTCGTAAGTAGTACCATTTTTATTTTCAATTTAGTGATGATTTAGTGATTTCGTGATCGTTCAACATAAAAAATATTAATGTCCAGTGTCATCGATTACAAGACTACGTACTCTAAGAATTTGATCATCTTCTTTCCCTTTTTAACGAAAACTGATTTTTCTGTCATTAGAAAATTTGTTCGTCGAGGGGTTGGGCACCAGGACACGAGAGGTACCAAAGAACGAAAGATACGCTGCTGAAGGTTTGGGACGGTCTAAAGTCAGGTGCAGACGCGAACCAGGATGGTCAGGTAAATCTTATAGATATTAAAGAAAATCTACCTGAAATTTAACGTACCTGTTAAAAAAATTGTATACACCAACTAGTATGCTGAATACAATACTTAAGTGCGATATAAAATTAATGTAACGCAAACTCAATTATCCAACACTCAGATTTTTATCATTTTCTTTAATTTTACTGTAAAAGAACATTAATTTAACATTATTATTGTTCATTCAATTTAAGATACCGATTTATGCCTAAAGAATTCCAGTCTGTTACATTAAATACCGATTTTGGTAAACAATAATTTTAAATAACTGGATAGGTCGAAACATTCAACGAAAATTTAATACAGCACGAATGTATTATCATTTTCAGATCAGCCGAGAGGAATGGTACTCGATGTGGGAAGATTACGCGAAGAATCCAGCTCAGCCACTCGAGTGGCAGCAGACCTACATGAACTTCATGTTCGACCTCGAAGATTCCTCCGGTAAGTCGAATATAGTACTTCCCTTAACAGAAACGTGCATCAGCTAAGCCACATCCGCGAGCGACGGGAGAATGGATATTCTGCAGAGCTTTGTTTATCCAAGTCGTAAAAGCATTTATGCCCTGCTAAAACCAAAGTTTGGTACCTTCCGGTAGAAATTACGATATATGTACGTGCGTAGCGCATAACTGTGAGATGCGCATAGGAAACAATTAATAATCGGATCGACAGCATAAAAGTTTACGTCGTCGATCAGCCACAGTGCACTATGCCTCGTGTTCAAACTTCGTTGTATTTGTAGTTATAAAAAGGCTCAACAAAATTGCTCAGACAAACGACGTGAATTTCCGACGATAACCATCTCGGGGGTGATATTCTCTTTATTGTTCCGATATCGAAGGCCGTTTAACGACCGACGTGATTTTTCACATTTCACCCCATAAACGCTTATCTGCAAATTCCCACAAGACTCATAAGACCAGAATTTAGGAGAGTTCGGTCAGTACGGTGAAGGTTACTTCGGTTTCTTAGCAAGAGAAACATTGAACAATTTGGCTCTTTGATAATTTCTTCAGCATTGGGAATTAACACAAAGGAAAAATGGCAGCGGTATCTCAGTTAGTCAAAAGTTTGCAATTAAGATGAAACGATATTATAATATCAGTGATTATTTTTCCCATTGGAATTTCGGCCAATAGAAACGACGCATTTGGCCTCATGTGGCCTAGTCGATCTTATTTCAGATATTTTTCGGATATTTCCTAACAAGTTGCTAAGCAATAAAAACAATTTTTGAACAACTTTTAGCCTGAGAATTTTTCACATCTGTCAAACTTCTACCGAGAACTGGAACGTGATCTGAAGAATGAGCCGAAATTCCGATGGAAAAAATAATCCGACAAATACCTCTCGAGCTTTAAAATTAATCATGAATTTCCCTCAAACTTCCCTGCATACAAACAATCGCGTCAAGTTTTGCAGAAAATTCAAACATGCAAACCTTGACACTCCTGTTTCTATGCAACGAAGTTATCGGGAAATACCCGATAATTTTGAAGCTCTTGGGGTATTACTACTGAATATATGTATAGAAATGGCTTCTTAAAATGTAAACTTTGGTTTAATTTATATAGCAGATAATATTTTGCAATAAATTATACGTTATAACGACTAGGAAGGAGTAGTTACCGTTTTTCCATCAAATTCCGTGACGAAATTTGTGAGTAGTAGTAGTAACTGTTTGTTTATTGACGATGCATACAAATTTTTTTTCTTGTATAACATTTATATATATATACAAGTGTAAGGTACGCAAGGCTAATTGGCCATTGACCGAAATCCTTCAGCCTGGTTATGATCGTTGAGTAGGGTGTTTCGTTTATTATTTGATTGAAATTTGTGATTTTCTAATAAACTTATATATTTTTCATCATGAATTTATTGGCACTATAGAATCCAATCAGGAATTAAAAGAGTAGTAATGAAAGCAACATTTACAATTTGCTGTACTCAAGTTCTCTACTAAACTTGATTGCAACTACTCATAAATTTATTGCCACAACCCCTTCGAATAGTACTCTCAACTTCTCGAGTACAATTTTTTCACTCTCACAAACAACTGAGGAGAGCTGCAAGGAAATTAACATAATCGATTGATAGACTTTACTTATTACTTTTTGTTTGTCCATCCTTTTTTGCTGTGTGAACTTGAACAATCAATGATGTCACTGAATCAGTTTTCAAATTTAATCATAGATATGATTGTATATCGCACAAATACACTAATCTTCACTTTTTGCTAGATAAACTCTGGATTTCTTAACACGATATTAACGCTTTAATTACCAATGTAGCATATTTGCTTCATTGGGGAAACAATTATTTTTCAAAACATCTTTTTTAATACCTATACAAAATTTCCGATAAAATTCGACAAACTGGACAATTTTATCAGGAATGCTTCCTATATTTTGATTTCATCTAACAAAAGCACATTCAAAAGTAAACATTTAAAAAAAGTGCTATATTACACTATTTTGATTTAGAAAAGTGTTCAACGTTAAGACATTTTTCTTTTCAACGAGGCTTGTTCGTTAAGGGGTTGATAGTCGATGAGTTGTAATATGTCGGCAGTTCTTTGCTCCGGACGCACCGAGATAGTTAATTGAAGTTCACGAAGAAAAATTTCGATGTTCGACAGGTGACGGATCGATCGACGAGAACGAGTTCAGCCTGGTGTGCAGCAGTCACGGGGTACCGGAAGCTGAGTCTCGCGAAGCCTTCAAGAAGCTCGAAGTGGTGAGTTCGTCCAGTGAATAATTAACACTTGGCTCGGAAGCCAGACGCGTCGTAGAGCGCAGAGGTGTGGTTAGGAGTCGAGTGAATTTTTTAATTTTCACACGTAATTTAATCGTTTTTTTTGTTGTTTTTTTTATCTAACAGGGCGACGAGGTCGATCGCGAAAAGTTCATCGCACTCTGGAAGGTATTTTTCTCATCGGACGAGCCAAGCGCACCTGGTAACTTCATATTTGGAAAGACCTCGTTCTAATTCTCCGGCCAGTAACGCCGAGAGTCACAACCGATTTTGGCGATTCGGGACCGAGAAACATTTCGCGGCTGCTCGTGTACTGAGCGCCAGTGCGATCCATCGTCGCAAGAAAATATGTCTCACGGAATCGACGTATTTGTCTCTCTTAGATTCTTCCTTCTCGACATTCGGCCTTCGTTGACATCACGAGATTCGCTGTTGAATGAATATAACATTTAATTAAATGGAGAAAAATAAATAAATAAAAATAATAAAAAAACACGAGAATCAAAAGCGTAAATAAAGATACTATATACCGTAGAGTGTATAAATCATCGTTGTCGTGTGGTCATCGATGGGTAAATGTGTCGTTGCAATCGACAGAAACAGGGATGATTAATTTTTTTTTCGTCCGCTCCTTATTGACTTTGAACTCAACTAAATTCAGTCAATATTCGGTACATCGACGTCCACTGCAAGCGATAAGCAAATCGAGCGTTCGTCAATAATTTATTTAACATAAAACGCGTTGCAAAATAAATTTAAAAAAAAGTTATACAAGATTATCGATGATAAAAACATATATATCAGAAAAAACATTAACCATATC
Organism: Ephialtes manifestator; assembly: GCA_963970395.1. Lineage (NCBI taxonomy): Eukaryota > Metazoa > Arthropoda > Insecta > Hymenoptera > Ichneumonidae > Ephialtes > Ephialtes manifestator. The sequence continues at coordinate 14,946,870 of OZ019976.1, forward strand.
GCGACGCGCTGAGCGTGTCGCGTTCGCGCTTAATATATATTGAAGAAAAATAGAGCTAAGCGAAGCTACATATCCTCCAGAGATTTACACAGAGTATAATATCAGTTAAGGTTATAATTCCCCCTCTGAGTTCTATTTACGAAAAAACAAAGTTATAATAAAGAAAATCGTTACGATATATCGATCACTGCCCAAAAAAAAAATCGAAGCGCAGTGTAATATCCCCTCCCCTTCCCAAGTATATAATAGACGTAAACACGTATCTGTCGTTGTAAATAAAAAAAAGCAAACATTGTATTCTATGTTCGTTAGAAAAAAAAATGAGTGTACAGTGTAACGCGTAATGGTCAAACTGCACTAGCTAAAACATTATATTATGTATAGCGTGTATCTCGATCGAAGGAGTGTCTTATATTTATTATCGATGGTCGCGTTCAACGCGTAGATTGAGCGTCTATGTATTTCCCTTGAATCTTCTTTTTTTTCGTTGTCTCCATTCATACTGTAGAGTGATTCAGTGTATCGGTGAATATATACTACTTATATTTACATGCACGTATTATATATACATGTATGTTTTATTCCATTGAAAATTCAGAGATATATATATACAGGCTGTTTATATACAGAGTGTCCCAAAAGCCACGAGCTAATTTCTCATTGACTTGCATAGCAAATTGGCCCGAAGAATTTGGAACGTCCTGTATATTTATATATATATATATATATTCAATATACCAGATTCTAACAAAGAAGCTATGAAAATAAATATCATTATATTAATTGTCACTCTGACAGACAGATGTTTTAACGTTCTACGTTCCTTCAGCCACTATCTGGCAAATATATTATTTACCGTCGATTATCTGTTGCGTGCGTTGGTATGCTCTTTAAGAGAAATTTTCGCAGCCATGACATTAAAAGAGGAAAATGTTTATGGAGAACTTCTGCTTTATTGCCCAGAGTCACGCTTGCACACTATTGCGAAACATAAAATAAATGACATAATTGCAGCCTTTAAAATCAACAGATATCCTCTGCGACTACAGGATTTAGTTATTAAATGCGAAATCTTCTCGATGCTTATTATACTTTAAATCATCATCAAACGAGGTGAAACTAAAATTGTTAATAAATGAGAAATGTATTAATGTATAAAAAATTAAATTCATATACTATATATGAAGTAAATGTGTATTTTTTTTCAACAACAATCATTCCATATCAACCACTTTGTAATACTCGGAATTTTCAAGTACAACACATCGTAAGAATTTCAGCCTTGACATCTTTAGGTCAGTCATATATCGCAACGATTAAGGATGCTTCACGTATACATTGCTCATCAAAAGTTTAAGACGATCAACATTTTTGAAATCAACTATACAGCGAGGACCGAAAACATCGATTTTGAATAATAACGATCCCAAAAAGATGTTTAAAAATAAACGAAAATGAAATTACTTGAACATTTTTAAGAAACCCCTACTTTTAATTTTATACAAATTCTTCATTGAACCCTCCGAATACATTTGATCTTCTAAATAATTTTTTTAGCTCCAATTTTGTGAAATATTTGCAAAGTTGAAAACTTATTATCCACAAGTTGTTTTGAAGTCTCTGAAACATGAAACTAAAGTAAAAATCTGAAACATGAAACTAAAGTTTAACGGCTTTAAAAAAAAACCTCAAGAACTGCAGTTTTGTACCCGAGTGGAAATCTGTTGGGGATAAACTGGTTTGAACCTAGCGTCTAGCTAGTTCTTTCTATCAAGTTTTTCTGTAGTGACACTAGACATAATCTAGCCAGAATGCACTGATAGATAGCATATCTATCTATGATCTGTCTACCTTTCATGGCACAGCTTACCTGACTAGAGGCTAGGCTTAATATATCTAGCATACATGTATAGATGCCCAGACCATCTAGAATCTATCTAGGTTTCATGGCACAGCTTACCTGACCAGTGGCTAGACATAATATATACGTTAACAAAGTTAACGCTGCAATGCGCGTCGTTTACGCTGCACCGTTCGTGTTTTTGGCGGAAACGCGGGCGTTTTCCGATACAGGGAGATTCCGATACAGGGTCTAGTCGTGACACGCTGCGCAGCGAGTTATTATTATGTAGAGTGGCACGTGCATGTTCGTGAAAGGTACCAAAAAATACGTTCTAGAGGACTAAGATTTTTTTTGTTTTGTACGACGCGAAAGAATTTATATTTTTTTTGTTTTTTGCGATAGGCCTTATCGAGATATTTGATTATTATTGAAAAAGTGATTACGTACGTTATTAAATACGTTCTAAAGGACTACCATTTTTGTTTTGTTTTTTACGACGCGAAAGAATTTATATTTTTTTGTTTTTTTGCGATAGGCCTTATCGAGATATTTGATTATTAATGAAAAAGTGATTACGTACGTTATTAAATAGTGTTCCCTGTTTAAATAGTGTTAAACAGCTTCCCTGTTACGTGCTGATGCAATAAATGACGGTTTATATTAATTCTGTTTTTTATTTATCCTAAGCTATTGAACCGGTATCTGGGTTCAATAGAGAAATCCGGTCTAGCACCTAGTCAATTTTATGCTATAGGGTTAACCGATTTCCGTACTGGCCAATCACTAGCTAAGTTTACTGGGCGAATTAATAGAATCTTAGCCAGATTTTAGACAGTTTTTCTGTAAAACGACCAGACAGCGAGAAATTACACATAGCGCTCGGATCTAGCTAGTTTTCCGACCTAGATCTTATACAGAAAATAAGAAAACTAGTCCATTTCTAGGTGATGGCGAGTTGGAATTTCCACACGGGTAGATGAACGAAAAATCTTTATCAAAATCAGACAGACAAATCGGCGTATGAAGGCAACATTGATTTCTTTTTTAACTTGGCGTCGAGTCGCTACCGCGACTCTTGATAATATCATATATACTCGGAAAAAAAACAACAATTTTCTTGCATAAGACAAAATCGATTTCTGTGAAAAAAATGTTCGTTAGTTATGAACTCAATGAATGAATTGTCTATTGCTTATCACGAATACAAAAAGATTCACATAGCAAAGGAGGACTGTACTCTCTTTAGCGATAAATTTAAAACTTCTTGGTATTATTATAATCAGAAAAATCAATGTTCTTAGCATCTGCAATATCGTAGGTTTTAACGCAATTCTATAACATCGTAAATTACTTAAAATTGTGATCTAATATAACATTTGACTGGCAATGTCTGTCACTTAATATGGTCATTTCAAGTCTGCGGTATGTTATATTATATTTTTTAAAAATAGACAATATAAATAATAGCATTGAAGAAAATAAAAACCTCTCAAATTTGTTATATTCGAATCTACAGAATTTTTCCACTATCAGAATAAGATGACAAACAATAAATAACATGTCATTTTTATACGAGTTTTGTAAATGAACAATTTATACAAAATTTGCAAAAATTTATCTTCCATGTAATTTAACTGCTTCCAACAATTATCGTCAATTTTGGTAGACCTTCCAAAACCGAAGAACGAAAAAAAATGTCCACTTCCTCGATAGGCTTTGTTATCCAGCACGATATTTTTTTCTTTTTTTCATCAGATTTTGAAATGGGTAAAAAATTTGAATTTCCACAAATAAATTTTTTTATCTAACCGATTGAATTGTATTTTTTTCAGCTTTAACTAAAGATCAATCGTTTGCAAATAAGGAGGCATCAATAGAATGAACCTAATATTTTCTATCGTCTCACAATTATAGAAAAAATATCGGAATAAATCGTATGTGCTTAGATTAAATGAAGCAGTTTTCTATCATTTAACAGTGATTTCATGCTGATTGACTCGTTTCTCTTCTCATCGTTATATATAAATATTTAAATTCAAAGATTTGTGGCTGAAACTTTTTTTTTTTGGTAAATGGAATATTATCAACATTACTCCTACGATCGTATATTTTTATTATTAAATTTAATACAAAAATTATATTATTTATAATAATATTATAGGACATGGAAGAAACATATAGAATTTCGAACGCTAATTTATGATAGTACTTTGTAAATTCGCGAACCAAAGTCCGTATTCGGAACCATAGAATTAAAAAAAATAGTTTTCTATCATTTTTACCAGGGCTTAAGAGTGTCAGTATCAATAATTAACCGAGTAAACCATGAATCTCTTATATATACCTATGACCTTGACATTATCAATGTAACCACAACCTACCTCCTTGCAAAAACATTCATTTTTTTAACTCATGAATAGAAACTCCCGCTTTCCTCAACTGTAGAGCGTGGCGGAAGGTGGCCGTTCCCGTACGCCGTTAGGAAATGTTCTACGCATGCGCACATCAGCTACATTCTTCTTTTTCTACACGCATATTTGTTTTTCTAAACGCTGCCGCAACATTTCCTAACGCGCCCGGCACATTTTTTAACGGCGTGTTGAGGTTAAGGACCCTTTCCACTCATACTCTACAGTCTCGGAAAGCGATCGTTTCTATTCTTTCGTTAAAAAAAGCACGATGTGCAACTAGTGCCGGAATTGGCGATTGCAACTCGTGCGATTGCCACCCTCGCTTCGCTCGGGCCGCAACTCTCGCACTCGTCAGAATCACCAATTTTCGGCACTAGTTACACAATGTACTATTTTCTTGCCCCCTTCACTCAGACAGACTATATGTCTCCAGGTTAAAAGGATGCTCGACTGTTTTACACTAGTCAAATCAGTGCTAAATTTTTGCAATTGTTTCATTAAAGTATAATGCATTAAATAACTGTAGTGAAGCGTTGATTTGTATTGAAGCATATACACTTAACCGAAAGAAAAATAAATAGTGACGGATTTGAATAAATATTATATTAACTGATATACTAAATATTAACTGATTAACGTTACATTCCAATGGGATATATTTTCGTTCAGTTTTTTCAAGAATAATCTATAAATTTTTGCCAATTTTGATGTGTGATAGCTCATTCCCTTTCTTAAAAGATGCTCTACAAACTGACCGGCTGGATAATATTTGATATTATAGATCATTTAATAATTATACCTATTTGTTTATGAAAGTATTTTGATTTTTGTTAAACAACAGGCAACAATCAACCATCCTTAAGGATGTTCGACTGTTTCACACTGTCAAATCAGTGCTAAATTTTTGTAATTGTTTCATGAAATAACAATAGCAGGGAGTAGTTTGAATTAAAGCATGTACACTTAACCCAGAGGAAGATTAATAGTGCCGGATTTGTATGCATTTTCCTTCAGTGTTTTCCAAGAATAATCTATAATTTTTTGCCAATTTTAATGAGTCATAGCTCATTCTCTTTCTTAAAAGATTCTCTACAAATTGACCGGCTGGATATTTGATGTTATTGATCGTTTAATAATTATAGCCTGCTGTTTAACAAAAATCAAAATACTTTTATAAACAAATAGCTATAATTATTAAACAATCAATAATATTAAATATCCAGCCGCCAAATTTGTAGAGAATCTTTTAAGAAAGAGAATGAGCCGTCAGTCATCAAAATTGGGTAAAAAATATAGATTATTGTGGAAAAAACGGAACGAAAATATATCCCATCGGAAAGTGACGTTAATCAATTAATATTTATACAAATCCGACACTATTTATTTTTCTCTTGGTTAAGTGTACATGCTTCAGTACAAATTAACGCTTCACTACAGTTATTTACTGCGTTAAACTTTAACGAAACAATTACAAAAATTTAGCACTGATTTGACTAGTGTGACATAATCGAACATCCTTAACGGGCCTCATGTAGATATCTACTTATGCAGAATGCAGTAATGCACTCCAATGCACTCCGTGCGAACGCGACCGGTTTTTGCGACAACGACACTGCGTCTCGTTACGCAGTCTAGCGATCCAAATGCTTTGTCGTATGTGTGTTGGTCGTCGTGACTGTACAGTCATTACCGACTGGGCTCTCGCGAGTGCATCAATAAAATTCGAATGCAAAAGAATGCAGGAAAGTTCGGTGAGTAGTAATGCATGTTATTGTTTCGTTCAACGACGAATGTCGTGAAATCAATGGTGTTCTTGAAGCCTGCATAATTAGATTTATTTGAGTAACATTATCCTCTTTGTTCGTAATCCCTTCTTGCATTATATAATGAACTATACATTCTAACCTCAAAGTCTAACACCCCGCGAACGATATCGTAACTACAAATAAATAGTGACGCACCTACGGCCGTGGGGCTCCAGTTTCTAACGTGTGTCGCACGTTAGACATTAGTCTATTAGGTACTCGGAAGTCACGAGGTGGTTGCACTCGACGTCAACTCGTCTGACACTAAACCTGCTCTTGACATCAACACTTTTCACTCGTTGTCATTCTCTAAATATTCCAGTGAATTCATTTTATTTTTCTTTCAATCGAAGCTACGGTCGTGTTGTTTACACAAAATTATCTACGAGTGGCAGCTGCAGCTACTGTTGCTCTTGGCTCTAACAGTATTATTAGATATCGCAGCTCTGTTCTCTTGACGTGAGAGAGAGAAAGTAGTTGTGTACGTCTTGAGTGGATCTATTGGATATTTTTAATTAATGAGGGGCTTTACGGTGACAGGAAATTCAATTGCAATGTGAGTACAGAGAAACTGCATCGATGCGATAATAATCCTGGAGAGCTTGTGAAATTTCTTTGGGCAACGGTGCCACAATCTCTTTACAAACTTTTGGCTTTTCATCGTCATGCGTCAAGTCAATTTGACAGACTTTTCCACCTTTCCTTCATTAACAATTTGTTAACCATAATATTTATTCCAATTCTAAGTTATTGATTCTCATATCTGTATTAAACATTGGACCGAATGACTCATGTTCTGCTTATCATGTTTATCACACAGCAATACAATTAATAAACAAAAATCTGTGTGTACGAAACTTTTCCACAAGCCATGTGCATGTGAATGCTGCAAGCTTTATCTGTTATGCACCCACTGTGTCTTCCAGCTTACTCACATATAGCTTAGGGAGTTGCGATGAGTCACAATAATTTCTTTTGTGATTTTGCTATCATCCAGGTTGGCCAGGAGGAATGAACTTGAAATAGAAGACAGCGAAAGGGTGGAAGAATACGCCATGACGTCGCTGGGGAAGCTTGTTTTCGTCGACACTTATTCGCGGCACAGAAAATCAATTTCTGCCGATGATGCATCCAGCGAATATCCGGAAACGCTCTCACTGGGTTTTGAAAATCTTTTTTGCATGCCATTCGACATAATAGAGAACTATGGAAGTACAGTACGGACTCTGGATCTCACTCACAACAAGTTCAGTAGGTGAGCAAATCCTCGAGATGTTGAGGAGTGCAATTCGTCGAGAAAAAAATCGATATCTATAAATTCGAATTTCTTTCAGGAATCTTCAATTTTTAGCTGAATTCGAGAACCTGACGTCCCTCAATTTAGATCACAACGACATCGACGAATTCACGATATTTCCATACATGCCTAAACTTCAATTGCTCTGGTTGAACAACAATAACATTGTGGATTTGTTTCCATTCCTTAAAAACTTAAACGACAGCGTGCCCAATCTTCGTTATCTTTGTCTGATGGGTAACAAAGCCGCTCCGAGTTATCTCAACGGTGGAACATTTTACGACTATCTTCAGTACAGGTTGGTGTAGCTGTGTACTTCTGCAATCGTACAATCGTCTCTTATCGTCCACTTGGTCACAAGCAATGGTTTTATATCCAGGCTTTTCGTCGTTTCGTGGTTTCCTCGGTTGGTTCACCTTGACGACAGGGAAGTCACACAGGAGCAAAGACTCGAGTCCAAGAGGCTCTTCAAGAGGCCGCTCTTCGAGAGCTTTGCTGACAACGCTCCACTTCCCGAGTGTCTCAAACTCATTCACAATAAACTGACGAACTTTTTCTCGAAACCTGTGTTGCCCGATATGTTGACGAGGAAAACGCCAAATCTTGTCATATGAAGCAGTATTACGAGCAGCTGTAGCGACTCCGAAATGTACTTCGTCTCGTTACTCAAAAGGAGCAACGAAAAGATAATCAAAGACATTATTTTTAACTCAAAAACAATAATATTTCATTCCGAGCACGATCGCTCAACGTAACTATAATGATACTTACACAACGTGCTACGAAGTAATTTTTTTTTATTACTCACGAATATAACAACGAGATTCTATTTTCCGTAAGATATATTTCAGCGTTTATATGCATGATCAATGCAAGAATTCCAAACTGTATGGACTGTCGTGTATTTTTCATGCGACGATTACTTGGTAGTTTTTTATATAAAAATTTATGCTAATAATACGGTCCTATTTTGTACTAATTATTAGGACAATTATCGTGGAACTTCGTCGCAGTTAATGTCGGTAATAAAAACGGAAATGTGTACAAAAACGGAGATTTCTTTCAACGGAGAAACCCTGCAATTATGATTTTTTTTCTTCTGTTTAATTATTATCACTCATTCCTTCCACAGCGTCAGATCCAATTTTGGTAAATCTTCGCAGGGTACCAGAGGATTCTTCGGGGATATTGCGCGAAATGCGTTCCGCTGTACTACAACGACGGCACCGCCCATATCGCACATGAGACGAGACAGTGTAACCTTCGTTATTTCATGGAATTGCTCTATGGAATAATGCAACAAAAGGTAAGTGCCCAAAATTGTCAATTAGCGCCCTAATTAAAAGTGCATCACATTTATATGCCTAACCATAAGTGAAATTCCATCAGAATTTTAAGTTCTACGGGATATTAGTAACATATTTCAATGATCAACTATGTTGAAGATCTATAACTATTGATTCTAAATAATAGTACCGAAAATTTGTTACTAATTATAGAAAAAAAATGGTTAAAAAGATTCCCGGAAAACTTTACTTTTTATATAATGAAAGAAATTCACTAATTTTTCAAAATGCGTGAGCTTTTTTAAAAGCCATTATCTTTTTAACATCTACGTTTTTTTGACATTTATCCAAACTGTTGAAGTCCAACTGTTGAGCAACTTCTAATGTGTAATACCGAACTTTCCTAAAAAATCATTGCCAATATTTGCGATGATTCATTAATGAAGAAATGATTGAATGTATTTGAAAGAATCGACAGCATTATTTTAAATTACAAAAATAATGATTCACAAAAATTGTTACACTATTCGTCTGTCAAATTCATAAACTTTTAGTATTTTTTAAATATTCATTGTTCTTAATTTTATAAATGTTTATTTGAAGAATATAGTTCTCTTACCGCAAATGACTCAAATTCTGATAGAATCGAACTTTTTATCGAGAATATATACGTGACACATTTATTAAATTGGTGACTTACCCGGTGTAAAAGAGTGCGGAAAATTTACATTATCGTAGAAATACCGATCGCCTACGCGACTTCGATAAAACTGTTCTGCAATGAGGCAACGATTGGTTGGCCCAAACAAACTTCCGGGTGCTCGATTTTCCATAGTCGCTCCGACTATCAAGTCAATGTCATCCACGTGCGCGTAATCGCGTCGCAGCTTCTCAATGTTCTGCGCAATTTCAATTGGTTTTTTTTTATCAAGTCGGAAGATAGTGTAAAGATAGTTGATAGTCTTCTATGTAGTTTGTTGAACTCATTGAACTTACCTCCCAAGAGATTTCTTCTGAGAGGTCATCGAAATCATTGGCGGGTTCGAGACGGCATATTTTACGATAGACATTGTAACTTGGTACCCCGTGATCTCGGCCTCTTTGGATATCGATGGCCGCAAGATCCATACCGTAATTATTACGCGAGCGAAACAGATATTCGGTTAACTGTAACATAATGAATTAATTTCTTAATATTCCATGTATTTTTGCACATTTATTATTTTCATTTAGCAATTTAGTACAGTACCTCTTTATGTAAGTTCATGTCCTGGGCTTGCATACGTTGCAAGGCAAGTCCTCGCAACAAATGCTCAAAATTATTTCTTTTTTCAATTACTTTGGGCCGAAAGAAGTGGTCACTCAATCTAAGACTGTCAATGACCTGACCTCCAACGTTGCATAAACTGTTTAATTGTAATTTGCAATAAAAAATACTTATTCGTTATAACATAATGTCTAATGAACATTTTCCGTCTATGACGTGTATAAATTTACCCAATGTCACCCTCAATCATTGAATGCAATGATCTGAAAGCTCCCGACGTGAATCCAATTATAGTGGTTGGATTAACTCGATCGTTGTATGCGTTTGACATTCCTGGCGCGGTTCGGTTTAGTCCATGCTTCTTCACGTATCTTTTCCCTGATAGGATAAAATCAGAGATAAAACATGACTGTGGTCAAGTACTATATATCGTCGTTAGATTCTAAAAATAAGTGATTTTCAAGTGGTTTCAAGCATCGGATTAATGCAATTCCATGAGGCATAGAAATTATGGTAATACTAGTAACTATTAAATGACAACTATTAATTCATAATTCATGTAACAATTTTTATACTTTTGACTGTGTAGTAGTTTTTCCGGTTATTAAAAACAGAAAGAAAAAATTGGTTGCCCCAACCATTCGCGTGGGTAAATACGCTCCAACCGATTAAGTTGGCTAGGTTAATCAATTTTTTGGTTGAACCAACAAACTAGTTGGTTGTAACACCCAATTCGATAAACCCTGACCGGTTTATCGCCTCAACTAACTGATTTGCTTCTGTAACCAACTAGTTTAATGTCCAAACCAATTTTTTCGCTTAGAGCCTATTCAACCAATTATTTTTTTCCGTGTACGGTTACTCACGCGCTGACGGTTAAATACACGCAAAGAAATAGTTGGTTGACCTAACCAAGTGCCATGGTTAATTACGGTCCAAGCGACAAAATTGGTTGGGAGAACCAACTATTGGTTGTGACGCCCGATCGGTTGGTTGTGACACCCAATAGTTGTTTCTCCCAACCAATGTCGCTTGGAGCATATTTAACTATGGCACTTGGTCAGGACAACCAATTATTTCTTTTCGTGTACATAGTATATTTACCGTTTGAGATAAGTATAAGGGTTGTGGTTTTTGAAACTATTACTTATAGATATAAATACTAAATAGCAATTCATTATCTACCGAGGAGAAGAGGTAGCCACTCATTATAAGTTATATGCTGATATTCCGCGATGACAATGCGTCTGCTTTCTTGAAAAATCCTCTCGTCGTTCCACGCCAAATTTAGTGCCTTCAATCCGTCGGCCACTCGATTATGCTCTCTTACTAGCATCGTTTGCAGAATGACCAATTGTGGATTCTGATTGTTGCGAGGATCACCTGTATGCATTTAGATCAAATACTCATGTTAAATTATGAATTATGAAAAAATACAATAAGCCTTTTATTTATCTAATTATGGGTTCGTTAAGTTTATTAAGTATTTTTTGGAATCAATTTTAATAGTCATAATAATTTAATTCTGGTTTTTATATTTGACATTCTGGAGCGTAATTATGGTCTGTATACTGAAGTAAAAAAAGTCAGCCCATTTTTTTTCTAACAAGTTTTCCAAAGTCGTACTGAAAAGTTTCGTTCAACCCTCGAGAGAAAAACTTTTTCCCCCAGTGTTGATATGTACTATTGATTGGATACCTTATCATGAGTGAAAAGTTCTTTCGAAGGCATCAAAATATTTGAAAATTTTGTGGTTCATCTCACCTGTTCTGTAGCACACATCGTCGGATGTCCATATATCGCAAAAGTTCGATTGATTAGTTGTGGTTGGCAACATCCAGCGCCCACTTCGAAATTCAACTTTCATTCGGCCACCAGTGAATTCTCGAAGTTCATCCGAAGTCGCTTTGTTGGGGCCATACATGGACGAGCAGTCCAGATAACTCGTCGCTCCATTTAACTTAATCGACAAAATTCCAATACACTCAGTATTAATTTTACATTTACTCAGAGAAATCGTGATAGTCCTAGCAACTATAAAGCGATACACTGTTAAAAATATTTAAGATAAAATTACTACACATGTGTAGGTATATAAATTTACTACACGAGTATAACATAAAATTGATGTACATTTCTGCAAAATTCGTTACAAAAGTCGTCTTTTTAATATAAGTTCAAGTCAATTTTACCACACGTACATTGAATTTTCATTTTCTTTCGTATATTAAATTGAATTTCCTACACGGGTTCGGTAAAAATACAATACATTAAATTACTATACAGTAAATGAATTTTCCAAATATTTTTTACAGTGTAGCTATACATTATCGTATTTGTGACCATTTTTCTAGTTAAGTATGCTGATTAAAATAACGTAACTATAATAAAAATTGTTGCATAGACTTGAAATGGAAGCTGTCACTTTATAATTATTCATACCAGGTGTTTTTCCAAGCGTAAAAATTATTTTGGGAATCTAACAACGAATAACCTGCCAATTCCAGTTTCGCGATATCACTGTTTTTGTTTACCTGGTCCGCTGGCCCGAGAGTGCAGTCCTCCCTGCAAACGGTCATTGCCCGCACAAAGTTCATGCAGCGTTGACCGTGAATTGAGTAGAATTTGTCCCTCGGCGATATCGTTATCGGTGCGCACGAGTGATGCTGCAGACTCTTTGGGAGATGACGTTTTCCATTGTCAGCACAACATTCGATACCGCCATTTGCTGTATTTTTAACAAATAACAAATTCAGATCAGACACATTGGTATTATTAACGAAGCGTTTTTTGCGAGGGTTATACAAACTGGATGACCTTTACAACGTAATTAGGGTCGTCGCATGTGAAACTTTCGAGAGTTCGACGATCAAAGGCTAGACATTCGACCAAATAATAATTTTGTTTTTCTGTCCTTAATAAAAATTAAAAAAAGGAAGAAGAGCATTGATGAGATCGTTTTTGTTGTCGCTGAGAGAAAGGTCATACAGGTACTCGGTATTAAGCCTTAAACTATAAATATGCATATGGTTGAGTATGTGTATCTTTGCCGTTGCAAACTTAGTTCACTGCGATCACTTCTTCGACAGTTCACTTCGTGACTCACTGGTTTGGTCCATGACCTGGCGGCCCAAGTCGTGCGCCAATGTTTGACCCCATTGCATAAGAGCTAGAGTCAATTCCGGATCGGGTTTGGTACCACGGGAGTACAATCTAACGCTGAGTTTTCGAGGATTTGGCAACTCAGCTCCGGTTACGCTCACTGGCATTCCATGGATGCCTATAAATTCATAACGCAAAAAAGACATTTTGAGAAATCGATAAGAAATAAAATATATAAAGTGAACTCTACCCTCTTAAGGAACTAAAATCGAACCGTTTGTCGTGCAATGAAAAAAATATCTTCAGCTCTTTACCATTTTTTTCTACATCTGAGGAAAACCCATTTTTCAAAACATCTTTATTGTTTATTATAATATAGTTCTGGAAAACATTGACAAGTGATGGAATTTTATCAGAATGCATTTTACATTTTTATATTATTTAATTAATTAATTAATAATAGGAAAACGCATCTACACATAGCAATTGTTCGGCTACTTTACTGTCTTAAAAGTAACCTACATTAATTAAAAAAACGTATATTTTTTCAAGGTCAAAGAGACTTTTTTTTTGCTTCACTCTACATCGGAACCTTAAAATTTTATTGTTTCAATCTCATGTTAACTGTATGAATTAGATTTAGAGATTGAATGTTAAAATTTGTTTTTAGCAGCCGGCTTTCTAATTAATAAAAAAAATTTAGTGTGTTTTCTTAACATCGACTTACCGTCAGAATAGCGGGCAGGCAAAATTCTAGCAAACGCTCGATTGCTCTGACCCCAAGTTGGATGGGCAACGTTATTGCACGATCCATCGAGACTCCGAAATTTATCGTATCCACCGCAGCGTTTATGACGACCTCGACAAATCCTGTCACCCGTTACCCGAAATCCGTGATGATTGAGAAACTCGAGGAAGTTGTTGGGTGTTATGTTGTAACTGTATTAAGAAACGGATTGCATATTATAATTATATATCGACGGTCCCACTAATCATCCCGAACACGAAAACTGTGTTTTGACAGTTCAACATAAACACATTCCTTTCAATGCTTTTTTATCCGTTTACTAAAATAACAGAATAAAGATTCTGCCGTAGTTAAGTATAAAACATAACAAATATTGTCAATTTTTTTAAAGGTTCTCACGGCACAATTGGTTACTTTTGCTAAATTCAGAACTCATTCATTCATCCTCTCCAAGTGAAAGTGAAAAATCTGAAGGGCACTCATTTATCCAGAAGAAACTAAATCCTGAATTAAACATACGGTGAAAAACGCGATTGGTCTAACATTCTAGACTAATTGAGAGTTATTTACGTACTCGACCGATAGCTTGTGCTGCAAGAGTTTCGTGCCAAACAGTGTCAACTCCGATTCCTCGTTTAGCTGTACGAGGTCGTCGGGAACTTTGCTGTGAAAGAAATGTAGCATAGATGCTGTGTGGGGATACGGATGCAATCCTCCGGCGACTAACGACCGAGCCCGGTCGTGCATGTCCAGAGCGATATCGTGACCGTGGCTCAAATGGGTTCGCACAATCCCAAGAGACACCGGGTTTCCATCTTAAACCGATAATCAACATATCCATACAGCGATAAACTTCACTGTGACTTGATTAACGACGAACTAATTCACTAGACGTCCGCTACAATATTTATAGATTGACGTTTTACAGCGTGTCCGTTTTTATCATGTAAGGAATAGTGGGGCAATATGAAACAGCTTGACATATAATAAACTTGTATTTTTAATAGACTCTTTTATTGTTTTACGTACAATGTACAGAATTATAAGCAGAAAATCGATGTAACGATAATTGTTCGATAACTACTTGTACTTTACATAAATAATTATAGATGAAATCGTGTTCACAATATTCAAAAATTAAGTACAAAGGATAAACAGTCACTATTAAAGAAAAATAACTACTTAGTAGTGCAACAGTTAGGAGTACGTAGATGCTCTAGTATAAAAAAAAGGACAATCATAAGGGCCATATTAAATAAGCAACGTTCAAAGGCAGGGCTGTGCCATCTTGCCCCACCTTACCAATAAACCGCAATGACGCAACTCCACGAATGCCGCTCGATTATTATAATTTTTCAGGAAAACTATGTACCTCTAGGCGTCTGCAGATTATAATCCAGGTTCTGGCAGTCAGGACTTTGTCGAAATGCTTCGTCGCTGCAGTTGGCGTTCAAGTTTATGTAACGTTTGAAACCGCATGTGGTTTCTGGATACAGTTCAATACCCTCCAAGGTATCTGCTGTTCTTTTGCAATTCTGAAATTATCAAACATAACACTTCGTCACGTATAAAATTGCATTCCCTTATCATTAGTATTGTCGATTTTTTTTACCTGTTTTAGACCATCGAAATGGTATATAGTTCCACGTGATAAGAAAGGTTGTCGTTCTCCAAATATATCATCCTGCTCACCGCAATTTGGACAAAAATGATCTGTTCCGCTGTACAATCGCCTTCTGCAGTTGTCGCAAATGTACGGAGGTCCATCACGCCCGGTGTGTTCAAATCTCGAATTAGGGCACGAGTCGTGCTTCCGGAAATCCGAAGTTCCTCGACAGGCAGCCTCACAAATCTTTTCCCCCAATTCGCCATCTAATTTCTTAACGTCTCCCATGATTTCAGAACCTCGAACCGCACCAGGAACGCCATTTGTTCTGGTACCAATATCTAAATGAGAATCAACTCCCAATGAAGATTTGATTCCACTGTGCAAGTGACCACCTGCATTTATGTCTGTATCGAGCGAAGTATGAATTCCGGCGTCCGCACGTATTGCCGAATTTATTGTACCAGGAAAGTGCCGAGAATTGTCGCTATTAACTGCTGACGTCGTCGTGCCGATATCGAGATGAGAATCCAGATTCAGGGATGTCTTGCCACCCGCGTGGAGACCACCAGCTGAACCCACATTTATATCTACTCCTGTGCCCACAGAACTATGAATTCCACTAGCGGCGTGAATCCCAGAATGTACACCACGTTGGCCGCCTCTGTATTGACCTGCTGAAGATCTTCCATATTCTCTTTCATCATCGTAATCGGGGTACTCTGCAGAAATGTCTTCTCCACGATGATATCCCCTATATCTTCCATTTGGTCTCGCCAACCTACGTCCTACATCGAGACGAGACTCCGCGTCCAACGAAGTTTTGCTTCCGGCATGCAAATGAGTCCCAGCTGCATTTGAATTGAAACCTCCGCCAGCGTCTAGTGAACTGTGAATACCGGAAGCTGCATGTATCCCCGAACTTACTCCACCTCCATTAAGACCTGTTTTTACGTCGCTGCCTGCATCCAGCGATGCGTGAATTCCGGCCTTCGCCTGAGTTCCAGAGTTATAAAGACCTCGATGTTCAGGACGGAATCGACCGCCTGGATATCTACGGCGATATTCTCTGTACTCCTCGGAGTCTTCGCACTCGCGAACGTCTTCTTGTTCATTAAAATCACCATAGATTTGATTTCTTCCTGGAGTTCCCAATCCACTGCGTCCAATATTCAAATGAGAATCAACGTCTAGTGAAGATTTTGCTCCGACGTTAAGTCCTGCTGCACGATGACCTGAATTTACGTCTAGACCAGCATCCAAGGATGCGTGAATACCAGATTCTGCATGTATTCCTGAACTTTTCGAGATACCGGCATCCAAATTTGTATCAACACTCGTCGATGCTGCAATTCCCGTCTGGATAGAGCCATGATTCGATTGTATACCTGCACCTGTATTTAGAGCTCTATGGAGTCCAGCATCCGCATGTATCCCAGAATGTGCTTCGTGATGGTCTCGTTCTCTCATATCTAGATATCTTCGTCTGTACTCTAGATAATCTTCGTAATCTTCGCAATCGCATAAATCTCTGCTTTTGTCAAAGTCATCATGGATTCTATGGTTCCCCCCATGAGTTCTCAATCCCGTACGACCAATATCAAGATGGGAATCGGCGTTCAGAGAAGATTTAATCCCAGCGTGAAGATCTCCACCATGGACACCGGAATTCATATCCAGACCCGTAGCCAAAGATGTATGAATACCAGAATCTGCGTGTACTCCAGAAGTCGAGGTCCCTAAATTTAGCTTGGAATCGGCACTAGCTAAAGCCGCAGCTGCGGTGTGGATGGAACCGTGATTCGTATTTATGCCGACTCCTGTATCCAGTGACGTGCGGACTCCAGCATCTGCATGAATTCCAGAGTTTAATGATTCTCCTCTAACCTTCTTGTCTGGAAATCTTCGTTTAAATTCTCGATATTCTTCGGAATCAAAATCGTAGATGTCTTCTACGCTGTCATATTTTCCAGGATGCCTTAAACGTTCGCGATCGTAGCCATAAGTTCGGTAATTTGATCGGCTGCGTCCAATATCTAAATGCGAATCGACCCCCACGGAAGATTTCGCTCCAGCGTGAAGACCACCGCCACGATGTTCAGAATTGATATCCAGGGCTGTATCCAAAGACGTATGAGAGGCAGCGTCGGCGTGTATACCCGTATTTGCTGAATTCCCTACATCTAGATTTGCATTAAGATCTGGGGATGCTGCAGTTGCAGCGCTGATTGAACCACGATTTGAGCTTACGCCAATTCCTGCATCGAGCGAAGAGTGTATTCCTGCATCTGCGTGAATTCCAGACTTCGGCCTTTCATAGTAATGCTGAGAATTGGGTCTGTATCTACTTCGATCCGGAAATCTTCGTCGATATTCTTGTTCGTCTTCAAACTCATCGTAATATCGACGTCTCAAACAAAATTCTCGATCACGATTATCCTCTGAAGAACCTACGCATTCGCACGACAAATCGTGACTTCCTAAAACCCGGCGAGCTGGGTTATGTTTACGACTTTTTGCAGTTTTAACATCTGCTTTTGAGCCAGTAGATATTTCTGCGTTGAGTGACGCTTCACTTTTACCGTTTACCTGCAAGACTGAACCGACCGATGCTTCTGCGTCTGACACAACCTCAACACCTCCTGCTACCTGTGAACTTATTGCTATACCGCTTTCTACAACCGGAGTTTCAACCACCTTTGTATCTCCAATAATCTCCTCAGCAACTAAAGTTTCTCCAACAATTTCAGCCTCCTGCAAATCAATTTGTCGTTCATTTTCGGCAACTGCAATTTCTTCTTGTACATCTTTGTCGACTGTTATTGCTATACTCGATTCAGCTACTGCATTTGAAATGATTTCAGCACCCACAGCAGCGTCGTTATCGGCGACAGAACCCACTACGGTATCCATTCCGGCTTTGGTCTCGGCATCGAGGGAAACTGAAATTCCAGTTGTAATATCCGTATCCGTACCCGCGTTAATTATTCCCGAGTTCGTATCCAAGACAGAATTTCCGACGACTTCAAGGCCACTATCAATATTCGTTGCCGCAGCCGCGCTGACCCCTTCCTCTATGCAGTCCGCCGCTGCATTATTCAGACTTCCCAACGCGATGGCCTGTGTAGCCTCCTGGCCTAAATCAATTACGTCGTGCTTAGCTTGCGCTAATTGCCTGGCTCCGTTTACTATCGTGTCCGTAACCACTTGGCTCGTCTTTGCTATCCCCGAGTTGACCAATTCAACCGCGTTAATTGCTGAATCAACGAATTTCGCGGATGCGGCTGCACCTGTGATACCATAGTCGTCAGTACAATCGTCGATATAGCTTCCAGAGATTCCACTTTCATATTTGTAAGGGAGAAAGGGTTTCCGTCCATATTTGTTAAACAAATAATCTGACCGCCAGTTAGATTTCAACCTCGACTTTCCTGCAGAACTCTGCAGCAATGATATCGTTCGACCTTTTCTGTTCCGATTTGAATCGGAATTAAGAGCTTCATCCTCGTCAGCTTCCTCTTTTTGTGAAACACTAATTTCCCTTTTTTGACGACTCCACGAATTTTGCATCGAGAAGAGAGGATTTATCCTTTCGCAACGATCTGGGTAGGAAGTTTTTGTGGTCATTAAAGGCTCTGTCGTTGAACTCAGCGAACGATCATCTCTGTCCGAAGAGTTTTTTATTGAGACTTCAGACTGATCTTTATTGATTATTTCAATAGGTTTTACTTCAGAATCTTCTTCATCCCATTCTTTTACGTATTGCAGTTCAACAGTCTCGCCAGGTATATCTGGCAGATCTTCGAAAGCCGGAATATTATCCATACTTCCATAAATCGATTCCCAGTAAGTGACGTCGTCCACATTTTCCCATTGCTCGTAAATTGGCTGTGTATTGACAATATCTTCTCTGCCCTGTGGAGGCTTGACTTCAATAACGAGATCGCCAAAGTTCACTGTCACTTTCCCGTCCTGCGCAACTACTGGATTCCGCGAAGATACCTCGTTGTTTTGCCCCAACACAGAACAAGACAAAATAATGCTGCATAAACCCGCAACGACTAGAAACTCGGGGACCTGCATTTCTCAGACTTTCAGACCATTCCAGCTGGTAATTGACGCGCCAGGGTCGGCAATGCTACTGAAATTTTCGAAGTCCACCTCGTTTTCATTTTCACTTGCGTGCGATTGCATCACAAGAATATTTTGTCGACGCATCACTTTTTTAATGAAACATTCATTGCGTGATCGTTGTTGTGATATTCGTTAAAAATCAATGGAGTTGCATTTTTGTGAAAAAAAAACATTGTACAATTTATTTAGTAAATTTAAAGAAAAAGTCAAAAACGTCGAAGCGTTCTACAGAAAGAAAGACGCAGTCACACAATCGTTTATAAGAAAAACAACTATACAGCTATACACACAATATAAACAAAAGCTACAGGGATTTGGTAATAACTCTTAACGGCGTCCTCTCGACTTGCGAGAGATCGCTATTTATTATTATTATTCGTATTATTAATATTATTATTTCTTATAGAACACAGTGTCGTGCTGTTGAAAGTGGGCGGGCTGTTGTTGGGCAGCAAGCTGGGGACCGTAATCTTTCCAGGGCGACAGGTCTACCTCGGGTATGTCTTGGCACTTCGTTATAGGATTGCTGTAATTAAGCGAAATAAAGAAGATAGAATGTGGCGTGTGTCACCGAGTAAAAGAGTGATTGCGGTCGGTGGATGAGTGTAATTAAGAGATGCGACTTACGAGGCGGACGGTTGCTCGAATGCTCTGCGCTGCATGGTCTGCACGCGGTCGCTGTCGTCGCAGAACCATCTTGCCATGCTAACCTTCCTGATCTCCTTCAATTGTTCTGAGAAACAAAAGATAATTACGAAAATTTTACATTGACAGACATTTTTTGGATTTAGCTCATTATTTTTTTTTAAAGTCAGCTACAAAAGCTGTGCACTGTTAGAAAAGACTGAAAGTTTTTATGCATAAACTCCAAATTTAATATACAATTGTGGAATAAAATTCATGTATTTTTCCAGTAAAATTAAAGTCAATTATTGAATGTGCTGTTGTACCATATATTAATTTTACATTACACTTGTATATTAAATTTAATATACTAGTTTATGCATAAAAACTTCCAGTAAAAGAAAATTAAATTTCAAGTAGATTTTTTTTACAGTTTGTACTTGTATATATAAATCATTAATAAATTGATTATATATACATCCCGAGTAGAAATTCAGCTACGGGGAATATCAGGCCCTAGCGTGGTAGCCGGATTTAAATCTAAGGCCCCTGCCTGGCAAACTTATACGGGCCTGGCTGGAAAGTAACGCAGCGCACGATCAGGGCCAGATTAAGTTTTCCAGATAAGGGCCGGATAGAGGCTGTCCTACTAAGCTCCTACTTATAAAAA
This sequence comes from Ephialtes manifestator, assembly GCA_963970395.1. Taxonomy (NCBI): domain Eukaryota; kingdom Metazoa; phylum Arthropoda; class Insecta; order Hymenoptera; family Ichneumonidae; genus Ephialtes; species Ephialtes manifestator. Next base: position 14,967,663 of record OZ019976.1, read on the forward strand.
CGAAAAATAAATTATAAAATAATTATTTGCGCTCATCGAATTCGACTTATTTTGCGCTTTCTATTGGATATTCGAGCTTATTTAGTTTTCAGTACATATTAATTGCTGAAAAAAACACATGTCAATTTATTTTCCATTGGTGGGAATCGAACCTTGATCCTCTGGGTGACAGTTCTGCGCCTTAGACCACTCGGCTATTGACATCTTTGAAAGTTTATATATTTATTATCTATGTGAAGTCTACTTAAAATGAAAACGCGTCAAGACTGTATATCCATTTATTGTGACTACGACCGAAATATTCAAAATTCAAACATGATGGGGCGGTCACCCATCCAGGTACTGGCGTTTGACAGTCAGTACCTGGATAGATTTCAAAGTAATTCTAGCGGTACAGTCCCTTACAACGTGAGTTTCAGCGAAAATTTCGAATACTTCTCGATGGGATAAAGATGTGAAAAAATCCAGCACACGCAAGATGCTGAAAAGATTGATTTTGCATAACAATAATTTTTAAATGTTTTTAACGAATGCCGTATCTAGGCCTTACACGAACCTGATAATGTAAATTTACTCCATATCTAAAAAAACTATGCCATCTTGGTCCAAATGCCACAGGAAGACCTTATGCCAAATGGATAAGGTCGTTGAATGGCATATCTATATGAGGTTACCGTATGTAAAGCCTGACCTGGGCCTGATCCGATGGAAAGACGGCATTTTTAAGGTAGAATGCCATATCTCGGCCTTAAATGGACCCGATCCGGTGAATTTACGGACCCCGAAATAAGGTTACCATGTCTAGCCTGACATCGGCCTGATCCGGTGTAAAGACAGCATTATTAAGTACGAATGCCATATCTCGGCCTTACATGGACCTGATCAGGTGAATTTGCGGCGGCCCCAAATAAGGATACCGTACCTACAACTGATCTGGACCTCGTGTGACAGCAGGCATGCCTGATGAAATTTCTACTCGGGATTTTTTGAAAGAGTAAAACGAATCTGTTTTATTTAATAGATGGCCAAGTGGGTTCAGAAAGCTTCATAATCTTACCAATGGTAAAAGCTACGCCTGGTTTCGGGGACTCGAACCAAAATCGATCACCCACTCGAGTGCGATAAAATTGTTCCGTTAGTATGCACAGGAACGTAGGACCGGCAAGAGTTCCTTGAACAAGATATTCCAAAGATCCGCCAACTGTAAGATCAATGTCGTCTGGCGTTTCGTACAATTTGGAGAGTTTCTCGATATTCTAAAGAAATAATATAAATTTCATGTAAGTATAAATAAAGTAGAAAATCGACTAAGATGGTTATTAGATTTCTACTAACTGCTGGTTCCATCAGATTTTCCAAATCCTTCCAACTATGTGCTCTTGGAATCCCGCAGTACTCGCGGTAATCATTGTAAGTCGCGAGACCATGGTCACGATTTCTCAGGATGTCTGTGGCACGTAAATCTCCACCGAATCGTCTTCTACCGCGGAACAGGAATACAGTTATCTGGAATGAAAAAAAAACACACGTTGATGTCGTTAATTTCCAGTCTAATGAAATGAGACTTTGAAATTTTTTTTAAAGTGCTCACTTTCAAACAGGAAAATGTAAATATCGACTTTATAGAAAAATAGTTCTACATATTTGGATACAAACACATCAAAGGCAGCAATGTTAATTTATTTGCATCTGAAAAAAAACCCGGATTTCCAGGCCAACTAAGAATTGCGTATCCACTAAAAGCAAGGTTGTACTGGAAAGTAATTGCCTTTGTATTCGACTTTAAAACTCATGTAACAATAAAAAAACAAGACTTATTAGAACAGATCTTGATGTCGTGTCCAGCATACGAAGGATTTAGAAGTCATTACTTCAGAAAAAATGAAAGTATGCTATACATATTAAACTTGAATCCACTGACAGAGCTGAACAATTTATTTTATTACCTTGAACACAGTCTCAAGAGAGACCAATTCACTTTGCCAATAAGTTTAAGGGTGTTTGAAAATAGCATATACTGCAAATAAGTTTCAATCCATGATCGCTCTGCAAAAATGTAATCCATCCAAATGCAGACGACATTTCCACAATTTATACAATTAATCTGTCAAATTATCATAATTGTTATTTGTTTAAAAAAATAAATAGAAAAATTGTATATACCTCCTTAGTGTAATATTCGTCCTGCGCCTCCTGCGGTTGATCAGCCAATCCCCTCGTCAAATCGTCCATATTATTATTCTGCTCGATAATGCTTGGCCTCATGAACCAATCACTGAGTCTCAAAGCGCCTCTGCTAGATCGGTGTTCCTCAACCAGTCTGATTGAATCAAGACATTAGAAAAAAAATACATTATTAATTTTCATTTTCCAATTATCGAGTTCCTTCGAGGCGTAATAATGAATAATTTTAAGACTTGCTTGAGATAACCGGCAATCAATGAATGAAAGACTCTGAAAGCAGAGTTCGAGTGTTCGTTAAGAACACTGGGATTGACCGAGGGATCGTAGTCGTCAACGTAGCCATCGGTGCGATATAGTATCTTGTGGTTGTAAGAGTTTTCCACGCCTGGAATGAGAGCAATACGTCAAGGACACCGTTCAGGCGTAATTGCTAGTGAAACGCGAAAGCGAAATCCTACCTATGAATATAGGTAGCCACTCGTAGTAGGTGATCTGCTGATGCATAGCAGTGACTATTCGCCTAGTTTCTTGATAGATAGTCTCGTCGCTCCAGTGAGGATTTATGAGGGCGAGTTTCCCAGCCACTCGATTGTGCTCTCGTAATAGAATTATTTGCAGAACGGTCAATTGAGTGTTCTGATTGACACGTTCGTCACCTGAACAAATTTGGGTATAACTAGTAAGAGTCATTTTTTATTAATGTAAATCAAAAAGTCCGGTTTTCAAACTGTATTCAGTAATCAGTTATCCGGTTCTGGAATACATATATATGAGGCGTTCCTGGCCTTTTTTATAAATTGGAAAGACTAAATTGTACGCTATTTAAGTGCTTTGAGCAGTTCAAGCCAAATTTGCTATAAAAATGTATTAACTTTTAGGTTTTATTTTAACATAAATTTCTGGTTCGTTGGTTAGAAAATTGGTCGAGCTAGAGCACTTAAAGAGATTGTAAAGGATTTGAATAACTTATAAAACTACGGAAAAAAGTTTTACTCACTTCGTCGATAGTCTTAAATGTTATATTGTCCAATACCTGACTTTTAAAAAATTCTTAAATTTTGGAAATAAAAAGAAAATTTGGGATCATGATTATTAGAAATATGTCTTTAAAAAAAATTGTTAAAAAGGAGTGTTTTCATCAGTTGCAATAATATTAAAAAATCATGTGACATATCAGAAGAAGTCACTGTCAAACATTTACCATTTGGCCTAGAATACCTCATATGTAGACATATATACCTGCTCCGTAACAAACTTCCTGGCCAGCACTAGATGGACAAGCGGCAGTTCGGTTTATAGCACTCGGCAGCCATTCCCGATTACTTCGAATATCGGCATTTAGCCGACCACCAACCCTAGCTCTAAGACTTTGGGCGATTTGATCGCTGGATCCATAAACAATAGAGAGATCCAAGAAGTGAGTTACTGTCGTCAACTGTATAAAAAAAAAGTAATAAAGATAACTGTTAATAATGATACACAACCCAAGTAAAAAAATTATATATAGTCTGACATATGGAATTGGGCATATATAGTCTGTATAAACTCTATATACAATCTATATGGAATTTATATACACTCAGAAAAAAGCTTGGTTAGAATTACCAAAAAATTGGTTAAAAATTTTATCAAGAAAACTTGGTGGGCACAACCAAGTTATTGACTAATATAACCAAATTATTAGCTAACATAACCAAGGATTTGGTAAGACAATCAAGTATTTAGTACGCCTAATCAATAACTTGGTTGCGCCTACTAAATTTTTTTTGGTAAAATTTTTAACCAAAATCTTAGTAAGTCTAACCAAGCATTTTTCTCCGTGTATAGCATCACCTATGAAGTTGGGTTTATGTATAATTTGTATATAGATTATATATAGAGTTTATGCAAACTATATATGCCCAATTCTATATATAATCTTATATATAATTTTTTTACTTGGGATACCATTCAAAACGTCGAGAGTTCATATGTACAGCAAAGTCAAGGCCATATGTGGCTGCTGGTAATGACGATATAATGATAGCGGAAGAAACGTTAAGTGGTACGTGCAGTACCACGCAGCGTCTCTTGCAAGCCTATTCTGATGGTAGAGATTCAAACCTGTTCAGCGGGTTCTTTGCGACTAGGACAGCCACTGTCAAGGTCCGTAGCACCGCGAATGAAGCTCAGACACTGAACTCCAGCGTAATCAGGATCGTTTTTCGGTACAATGATGGGTAGACACTGGTCGTCACCGAAGAGCTCAGTTCTTAGCATACCATTGTCGGTGCAGCATTGCATTACACCAGGTCCTATTACCATTTAAGTATTTTACTACCTAATCCTCTTATTTTCCAATTTAACAATCTAAGATTAGCTGCCATATCCAACTTGATTAGTGCGATTTAGTGTCGTAAAAAAAAGACTGTGCCGACCATTACTGGTTGTTACTATCAATTCAATCGACTGTGAAAATGGCTGGCACTTCCAATCTTGAAATTGGTTTCACTACATTCCTCGTCTCAACTCAATCTCATTAATCAGTTGAGTACAGGAGCCAATCCTTTTTTTTTTTTGCACGCGTCGTATAATCCGTCATGGTGATCTGTTTTTTAAGGCCTTACTTATCAATAATATAAATTTTGGTTCTTTGATCAATGGCACCGATTCATGTAATTTCTCATTGATTTTGAATGGGAATCACGTGATGCACTTTTTAAATACTCAACCACACGAAGAAAAATGTTTACACTCATAATCATCTATGCGATTAAATATAGAACAAAGAATTCACTTGGCCGTGACAACCAACTATTTTGTTGATTCAACTAGTGAGTCACTTGGTTCAAAAACACGTTAATTATGACTTCCAAGTAGTTCATTAATTACGTCTGTCATGAAATACTCAGGTCTAATGAATCAGTGCATTGAGAGAAAAATACATGGTTAAAGCAACAACCTTTTACTATATAATAGTTTACTACATGCAATATAATTCCTAGGAGCGCCGATTATATTTTATAGTAATGACAATGACAAAAATAATAGCTGCAAACATAATTATAGCTCAACAAAACAAATACATAGTATCCTGTAAAAATCGATATGATCGTGTCTCCTGGGAACTATATCAGTATAGTCGGCTCTACCATTCTGCTATATATTTTTCTCAGTGTGGTTATTGGACTAATCAACTGAACTAAATAATGAATTAGACCTTCTGATTGATTGTCGTATTCGCGGATACGTTGTTACATTAGAAACGCCCAGTCACGCTATTTCACATTGATCTCTTATTTTATTGATTATGTTAATTTAACAAAAAAGTCACCAGGTCGTTTTTTAAACTACTTAAAACTTAGAACCTATTAAATATTTTTTTTTACTTACGAGGCTGAGTGGTTCCAGCAATCAGTGCCATATCATGGGTGACTATTTGTCCCCACTGCATCGCCGCCAAAGTCCACTTTGGATCGGGAATTTTTGCATCGGGGAAAAGGGTGAAGCTGACAACACGTGGTGCCGGTAACTCTTGCTTCGACGATGAGAGCGCGGGTGCGTGAACGCCTGTGTATGCGTTAAAGTAAGAAAATAATAATGCAGCATACCTAAGTACGTAATTAAAAATAACAATAGCGTGCGAATAAATGTTAACATCTTGCCACGTGGCTAGACATGCGATTTATGTTTTGTTGTGATCTCATAACTTCCTCGAAATGAAAAACCCGACATCGCTCCGGTCTTATCGAAGCCCGATCACTTGGCCACAATGTTGAACCGATTTTCTCCATTTAATCACGGCCACGTTTTTCTTTCTTGCGCATTTTTCTTGCAGCAATTTCATGCCGGCGCGAGAAACACGTTCGGGAAAGTTTGAATTGAACAATTCATTTACCGCCGTGCGTTTACACTTAATTGTAATGTTTTCTTCCACGCATAACGGAGACATTAGTCGAAATTAAGTTGTCAAGATTACACACACAGAGAAAATTCTGTCGTCGGTAACTATAAAAATATAGTTGGAACAATTTTTTAGTTACTGTAACTACAAAGATTTTTTTTTTAAATGACTAAAAATGAATAGCTGTCACTTTGTAATTTTCAGGACTGCCACAATTTCTCTGAATGCAATAGCTATTGCATTCACTAGTTGAAGGTTTGCTAAATTTGTACAATAGTTTATGCAACGTTTAACGCATTAATTGGTAGTGAAGGGAGACTTGTATTATGTCCTCAACCTAGATAATCATTATTTGCGATGGGTTTGCAGAATCATTTACCAATGAATGCACAAGTCCATGAACGGATGCATATTTGTTGAGTTGTCTTTTTTCGAAGAATAAACTGAAGATTTTACCACCTTTAACGTGATGTGCTACACGTTTTTGTCGATATCTCTCGCTCCACTGCGACCGTCAATGTTGTGAAGCAGTTCATTTCGTTTCTCGAAAGTTGGCGCTCGACTTTTACGCGTGTGTTTTTTTTAGTGTTAATGGTTAAAGAGATTCGCCTATTCGGCGAAATGCATCCTAAGATCCGCACTCTCTTTCGGGAGAAAGAGAGAGGGAAAGAATCTTTCGCTTCACCTAACGCGAGCCTTATGGTGTTACCACGAATGGAAAAAAGTTGCATTTTCTTCCCATGGTTAAAGAATAGGCTCTTATTTTTTAACGACCAATACTGTAAAAAAATCCATGTAATTAAGCTGTAGAACAACTTTCGAAATATAAAATGCATTGCGGCGCCTTTAAACCGATAGGAAGTAGCGCATTATTGTATGAACAAATTCAACGAAATCGTAACGCCATAGAAATGTGCATTTATCAGTTTTTTGCTATTGGAAGTTTTCTAGATATTATCACATAATGTAATACTTCCCATAATATTGTCATTTATTATGGGAGACTGCATAAACCATTGCAGTGTTGTAAATTCCTAATACTTATAGAAATAAAGATAATGATACAATGAGGTCTATAATTGTAATTTCATAATAATAACATGTAGTGATTATAATACGATGACTAAACTTTTGAATAGTTGCAAGAATTATTATTTTTTAATAAAACTTCATGGTAATCTTTTTGAAAACATGAAGAAACATACACCGAGAGAAAAATGTAGTACTCATTTCCAGATTCGTATAGTAATCGGGATCCAAAGTGGAAAAATGGCATTTTTTCCAGACACATAGAAAGATTTACTACGCGTCGCCCGCTGTATTATTTAGCATAAACAGTATAACGGGCGACGCCTAGTAAGTCTTTATATGTGTCTGGGAAAAAATACCATTTTTCTACTTTGGATCCCGATTACTACACAAATCTGGGAATGAGTACTACATTTTTCTCTCGGTGTATTATTATTATAAAATCATAATTACAAAACAAACTGTATTGTAAACTATATTTTATGAATTAATGGGAATTTACAATTCTGAAGCATTGTGACAATTTAACACTAATTTTACTAGTACGAAGCGCCGTGTCTACCACAAGTTGCGATACTTCCTTTAAAAAGATTTTAAATTGAAAAAAGTCTATGCAATGAATGTTTGACCACTCATGAATGATAAATGAATTATTTAATATATAATTGAAATGAAACAAGCCAGCGTGTTTAACGACCTCGCGTGACAATGAATCTCTCTTATTAGCCGATGGGCAAACGGGTTCCATAACGTCGCAACGCGTTCCGCTTCCGGACACGGTCTGGCACGCGTCGTTCCGCCGTCTTCATCTTGGCAATTGCATCGGAACGATCGTTCTGATGCCAAGGCTGAAACCTGTGCCGCTGTATACTTATTTATACCACGAACTTAAGCCTTAAGATTTTTGCCTTGGAGCTCACGAGATGAGAAATGAGATTTCAAATGGTAATGCGAAAAGTGAAATACGAGTAACGAATAAATTTTCATTGCTACTCACCGTCGGAGTAAATAGCCGGAAGCAGTCGTGCATAACGAGTCCCAGCCATTCCCCACGTGGGATGTAACATATTGTTACAGGAACCATCGAACGTTCGATATCGGGACTTTGGATCGCACTGACCCAGAAAAATGTCGCCGCATGTTAGTGGCTGCGCGGGCATACTAGCGAATAATGGCCTGTGAAAAAAAAATGTCACTGCAAATGTCAGCAAAAACTGCTTGAACAGAAAATAGAATCTTGAGACAATGAACTTTTGAGTACCGCTTTTAAAACGTTTTCTTTAGCTTTTCAGCGCTGTTTGTTCTTTTATTTCTTTTCGTTCAAATGACTTTTGTTTAGCGTAAATGGCGCATTAAAAGACCATTACTAAAGGATAACGGAAGTAACATAAAGAGCGGGAAACGAACAATTAGCCAATCGGAATTCCAATATAAAATCATTGTTGCTTTAATGCATTTCACGACTTAAAATCGGCCAGAAAAGAGAAGTGGAGAAAGTTAATTTTTATTCGGAAAAATAATAACTTCTTGCAGCTTCTATTGATAAAAGTTGAGGTAATTGATTCGGGAGTCGGATCAATTGGAATGCCCAATATTACATTAAGAATTGCTTAAACAATTTGCCAATAGATGAGATCTTAATATTCTGGAAATTGATGACAAAATTAGGATTTCGCAACCTCTGGTAGAAAATTAGTAGCAAATTAGGAAGTAATTATGATGAAAATCGGCGGTGCAATTTAGTCATTGTTTCAACTTGCGGTTATTGATACTAACGTAGGATATCCTTGTGCAGGTGGTCCTGAAGGCACCGGAGGTCCGTAAGGCAGTGATTGTGCACCTATATGGAAATCAGCGGCGGACCACTTATTCGGAGGAGCATGAACAATCGTGGGTCTTGTTTTGAAGCCCATTTGATCGCTGACCGATGAGAATATTGAATTGTAATAACTCAACGCTGAGTTCCATGACTGCTCGACTGCTCGAGTTATCCTCGCAGTGGCTGGAACAAAAGTATAATTCATTTTCAGTTATCCTATTCAGAGATTGGAGCCATGCAATGAAAGGGTATTTGAAATACATTGATGATTGAACGATTATAGATTATTACGCTTATAAAATATTATAACTTCTTGCGAAACAATAATTTATCTGAATCACACATAAATAAGGAGGAAATTAGAATACATTTATTTTTGCATAATTATTAATCATAGTTAATTTCTGGGAAAAATATTTTAGATGCCTTTCCATTCAGATGGTGCGGAACGGAAAGTATGTTTATCTGGTGTGGTGCAGATAAACACACTAAAAATAAATTTGAAATTACCGTTTTTCATAAAAAATTGTTATCCCCAAACGTCCAGACACTTTTTGTTAATTTTTCTAAAAAAAATTGGTCGATTTTTCTTTCACATTTCATCTTTAAAAAATTTTGTTGGTTTTTTGTTCTAAAACGATAAAATGACTGAAACGTTTCTGCAAAATTAATTAAAAGTTTGTGTCGATATTTGTGGCCAGAATTTCTTTATATAAAATATCAAAATTTCATTTTAGTTCCTTCTAAGTTACAACAACGAGAGGGATTCACTAGATCTGATGAAAATTACTGTGCATTTAAAGCCTCTTGTATACGTTTCCGGTATACCACAAAAAGGACAAGAGAATAGTGTCATAGAAATTTCAAAGGTAACGGAAACATTGCTTTCTAGATATTCTATTAATTATGTGTATATATATATATATGCCGTATATTGTTAACGAACGCTACATTTTATAGTTTTGTGCCTATACATCCGGTGTACATACTTAAATACTATCTGTTGCTTAGACTTTCATGATTATGTTTGCCTAACGGTAAGAAGCCTGATAACAGCCCGCCATCACCAGAATTACTCTAGCGTTGCATTATATCCTAATCTGTGTTCACAAAACACAGAGCGCTCCGCGCAATAACCATTTTTATTGCTATGCAAACTTCCCGTCTAATTATTAGTAACATAAAGTATCAGTAACAGGACCACCCGAGTTCGGTGTGTGTAGGGAGTGCGAAAATTATCTCTGCACGGATATAATAACTGGGACACGGATAGTTATGAAAATGTTTCTGTTTTAAAAAAATGTTTGCAAGAAAAATCCAAATGAATGCCTATTAGGGTGATTTTTACACACACAATTTTACACTAATTGTGTGTTTTTTACACACAATTTGGTTCTAACGGGTTGCGCATTTATATTTGAATCTGGGATGGGACCAAAATGATTTCCACTAAGTCTAGGAGGTTTGGAATGATATCTACTAAATACTACCTTAACGATTTTGAAAAAAAAACCCCAAATAGTGTTTCGAGTTGTTTTAATTTGTAGGAAAATTAATGCTTATAGATTTTTTCGTTGTTTAACACTAATTCATGATATTTGTACACGAAGAGAAGGATCTGATAATTTTTACCATATTTCTAGTAAAAAGTATCGTAAATTCCTGACACCAGGAGCCATGACGCCACCTATCAAGAAGTACGAGAACTACGAAAATTTTTGCCACGAAATACGGTAAAAAATGCTATGTATATGGTAGAAATTCTCATAGTTTCCGTACTTTTCGTCAGGTGGCGGCTATGGCTTCCCAATACCAGGCGCTTTTGATAATTTTTACCATAGTGTGTGGTAAATTTTATCAGATCCTTCTCTCCGTGTAAAAGTTGAGACATATGTGATGATCTTTATTAGTGCTTCATCGAACTCGACATTTCGTAAACCGCTATTAAAGATTTTTTATAATGCATTTTTTTTCCTTTCTTTACTTCAGAGCTTGGTATCAGTAAAAACAAACATTAGTGTGCTTCCATAAATAATAAACACAATATTCGAATTACGGAATTGTTAGATATTGAAATATTGTGTTACACTTCGATCTTCTGTTAGGCTCTGATTACTGATGCATGTCCGATAATACTTCGCGACTCATCTATAAATATTCTTTACTACTCTGAGACGGAAGGATTAATTTATTTACATTTTATAAATGTGGCTCCGATAAACTGAATCAAAATCTATTGGAAATTAGAAGAACAATAAAATATATATTTATTGACATATGTCAATATTAATAAGTTTTTGATTTCTCGAATGGTCCTGGTTTATGTGGGATTACTGATTAAATTTTTATCTTTATTTTAAGATTACGATTTCTCCAATATATTTACCTGAATGCAAGGTTTGAATATGCCCATTGAGAAGAGAGATACAATGTATTTTTTTTAAATCCCAAAAATCGTATTTTACAAAATTTCAAGATCGATTAGGCAAATAGATCTCACATGCAGACGTCTCAACTTTTCCAAAGTACAGTAGAGCGTCGATTATCCGAACGTCAATTATCCGAAACGTCAATCATCCGAACGATGACTTGGTTCATCCGAACAGCTATTCGGTTTATCCGAATTTTCGGTTTTCCGAATGACGATGTCGATGTCGATGCCGTGAAACAGAAAGAAATCCTCGATTCTTTCTCAAGAAAATAGCATATTATATAGAGTCCGGCGGTTTTATCAGAATATTCCTAGCAGATCCGGTCACCGAACAAACCACCGTCCATATCACCATGGTAGTTTCGTACAAAAAGTCCACTTAGAATTTTGTCGAAACCACCACGTAAACCACCACTCCGAGATTCGTTTAAATCTCAGAGTGGTGGTTTACGTGGTGGTTTTGTCAAAATTCTAAGTGAACTTTTTGTACAAAATCGCTATAGTCGAAACGACCGTGATTCTATGGTGGTTTGTGCAATGACCGGGTCTGCTATGGATATAATATATACTAACAATGATATATTAAAAATATTAATTTTCAATAAATACATACATATTACATATATATATGGGTCATTCCACGGGATTTCGCACAAAAAAAAACCCGACCGACTCCAATTTTCGCCTAATTTTTTTATATTGTTGACTATGTCAAACGGTGCATCTGTGAATTTTTTGAGAATTGTATTCTTATATTTCGACGAGCCATAAATTAAAAGGAGAAAAAAATGAAAAAAAATCTGACGTCAAGTGGAATAATGATATCGACAAAAATAACTAGGTCAAAATTTTCGTAATTCAACACAGTTTACGGTAAAAATAATCAAAATAAAAAATAAACATAACTTCTATTTTATTTATGTCTTTTACCAAGAAAAGGTACCATTTCGCTAATTTGGCCCCCTCCGATTTCAATACAAAAAATCACGAATATACTACATGGAGTCCTAAACATTTTAAGCACAAGCCCAAGATGGAGAACGCATTTTACCCATTTAAAAAAAATATTTCGGGTAATTGATTTTTTTAATTTTCTTCCAATCTTCTGCGTATTTTTTTATGTAATCGGTAATATTAAAAGGAGCTTATGTGATTTTTTTCATAATTTTATATGTAGATGTATTCGATTCATTAAATGTAATCGAATTACAAATTTTAAAAATTGTATTTTCGTTGCGTCTTTTACAAAAAAAGGTCCCATTTCACTTATATGGACCTCTCCGATTAAGTTAAAAAAATAACAAAATTACTATACGCCTCAGGCGTATCTCGCGACGCTAGCACTCGAGCGGCCACTGCGTGCGTAACGAGACGATCAGCTGATCGCACGCCCCAGGCGTACCCCAGGCGAATCTCGCGACGCCAGCGCTCGAGTGGCCAGTGAGTGAGTAAGAAAGCGATCAGCAGATCGCTTTCTTTTTTTAAAATTTTTAAAATTTGTAATTCGATTACATTTAATGAATCGAATACATCTACATATAAAATTATGAAAAAAATCACATAAGCTCCTTTTAATATTACCAATTACATAAAAAAAATACGCAGAAGATTGGAAGAAAATTAAAAAAATCAATTACCCGAAATATTTTTTTTTAAATGGGTAAAATGCGTTCTCCATCTTGGGCTTGTGCTTAAAATGTTTGGGACTCCATGTAGTATATTCGTGATTTTTTGTATTGAAATCGGAGGGGGCCAAATTAGCGAAATGGAACCTTTTCTTGGTAGAAGACCTAAATAAAATAGAAGTTATGTTTATTTTTTATTTTGATTATTTTTACCGTAAACTGTGTTGAATTACGAAAATTTTGACCTAGTTATTTTTGTCGATACCATTATTCCACTTGACGTCAGAATTTTTTAAATTTTTTTCACCTTTTATTTTATGGCTCGTCGAAATATAAGAATAAAATTCTCAAAAAATTCACAGATGCTCCGTTTGACATAGTCAACAATATAAAAAAATTAGGCGAAAATTGGAATCGGTCGGGTTTTTTTTGTGCGAAATCCCGTGGAATGGCCCATATGCATTATAGTATACGTATATATTTTAATATTTTAAGCGTTTCAGTTCCACCCTCCCCCTTCACAAAATATCGACGTTCGGTCATCCGAATTTTCGATTATCCGAACGATAGTCGGTCCCAATTAGTTCGGATAATCGACGCTCTACTGTACATTCATTTCTGTTATGCAACAAATACTTTATAATCATTGTCGTCGAAAAATAAAATTAACCTCATAATCTTACCGATAACTGCCTAAGTCAACAATATCAACTAACAATGAGTAAATGATTAACGTCAAATCGTGTATTTTATAGCCACTCTAATGCTTATTCTGTCGATAAGATTTGAAACAAGAAGTATACATGAATGAAAATCGGTGCGGCAATAAAGAATAAAAAGATCCGGCTGGCGTTTTATCGAATATCCCCCGGCAGCCGCACAACTTTGGATTGATGTTTCTCTTGTTCGCGCAAAATCCTTGAAGCCTCGCAAACGTATCCTATTGATTTATACGGGTCGATAGATTTTCAATGGATTTCTATGGATCATGTAAATTTATCGGGGAGGCCATCTAGCTCCTTCTTCGAGTCGTCGGGTGGTTTCTCGCTCCTGGTTAGCGCACTCGATGGATCGAGCGAAGGGATTCCGCGCATGTATACCGCGGGAACGGCTCCGCGGTGCGCACTGCGCTGAGCTCGTGCTGCTGACTCTCCTGCAGCTCTCTGCATCATGAGGGATCCGTGAGCGAGGGAGGACCTTTCACCACTTTCAAACCAAGCGATAAATGTTACTGCAGTACGCGTTCGCGACAGATTTCATCTACGTGTTTCTGGTATGAACGTATACTATACCTATACGTTTATAGATATATATATATAGCTATAGCAATTGTGGTATCGAGGTAGGTAATACGTAGTACGGCAGGTATGTTGATGGAGCGAGTAAACACGCCCGAGAATTCTCAGGTTGCTTGAATTGGACTAAAAAAAAAACCGAACGTAGTAAAATCCACAGCATGTTACTTACATAGTGTATATAGGCTATTCGATATCAAGCGCGCTAATCGAAACACGTGTGAAAATTCGGAATCGAAAAATGTTTCGAATTTTTAGAAGGTTTTTATCAACATTTGGAGTATCGACTTATTATTAGAATAACATTCGACAGATAATCCGTCGTCGATCTGTCGAATAGAATTCGACAGATGATTACGTTGATGCTGAAAAAGGCGGTTAATTGCCTCTATCCGTATGGTTGTCGTAAACAAAAGTAGTAAAAGTTATTTATTTAAATATAAATTTTCATCATTCCGACATTAAACAAGGATGCAAAGTAGAACCTTGCACATTGCTTCCTCATTATTTTTCGCTTCTTACAAAGCTACCTCTATGAGGATGTATGTTATTCAATTTTTGGCTTCCTCATAGAGGAAGCTTTGTAAAACGCGGAAAAATAATCAGGAAGCAATGTGCAAGGTTGTACTTTGCATTCTTGTTTTAATTAGATAAATATACATGTTGTGGATTCGCTTTTTCTATTTCGTTATTACGTTATTTCGTGATTATTAGAGCGTTTCCGAAAGTGAATGTGATAATGTATATTTTTAAAAAAAATTCAACATTCCATAAAATCAAAAATTTCATACCGTTTGAAATTTGAGCTCGCTATCTTAAGTTTTGCAAAAGTTACAATAGAGCGATAATGTCAATTTTTAAAAAAATTCAAAACATCATAAAATTTTAACGGTTTAACCGATCTTAACCAAATTCAATACCGATCACCGGCGTATGAAAGCTCACATTCATACCAATTTTAAGATCAATATCTCGAAAATGGAAAGGGTTATCGTGTAAACAGACATTTTTCAAAAAATTAAAAAACGCGTAATAATTTAACGATGAAGTGGATTTTAACAAAAATCTGTATGAACGATGAGGCTTGATTCCTCTATCTAAGGTCCAAATTTCAGCTTGATATCTCAAGGCATTCCCGAGTTATAAAGGTTTACATTTTTTGATCGTGTAACATACACACATACTCACATACACACACACACACACATACAGACATTTTTTCTAAATCACTTTTCTCGGCGTTTTGGCCCATTCTGAGTGTACTGACATGAAAATCTCGAAAAAAATTTTTTTTTCATGAAAACAAAGCTTCCTCTATGAAGAAGCAAAATTGTCCGAGAATAGTCGCATACGATGAAAAATTAATATTAACAATAAACGGTGCTATACCGTTAGTTGTGCTACAGCATTAACAATCGCTGCCTAAGATATACTATGGTTATTTATTGAAGTCGACACAGTTTTGAGTACCTGGGGTATTCGTCGGTTGGTACACGGAAAGAAAAAAGTAGTTTTGTCTACGAATTCCAGCATATGCTATGCCGCGTGTTAGTCACTGAAACTAAATCGGAATCGTAGGCTCAACTTTTTTCGATTGGTAGCAAAAATAGTACAACAACTTGGTTCCTGCAATTATCACGACTGGTCTCCAATCCAAATGATTCGTTACGCCAACCAACCGGTGAGTTGAGGTTGTAGTTTCTTCAGCCGACTGAGTAGTTGGCGCTATTATATTTCGATTGGTTGTCAGGACTGATAAATCAGTTTTTGCAACTACTTTTCCTTTCCGTGTAGTAACCATAATTTTTGTAAATTAGAAAAAATAAATGTAAATTTTATTCTTATTAAAATATGTTGTTAATTGTTATTAGAAAAAAAGGAAAGTAAAACGCGAAAAATAATTCAAGTATCAAAAGATTCAAACATGCCCGTACCAAATGGATACCTTTACTTCGACCGATAATAGTTTACATTAGAAAAACTGCAGAAAGAGCCGCTAGGATTATAATTTTTGTCTATTTAAATATGTTATTTCTGCGATGGATAATGAAATATATTGTCGGTACTTTCACTGCCGCATATTAAGTACTGATCGAAAATTTATAAGCTCTTTTTGCACGAAAAACTGGGATCGCCCGCTTGCGATGGAATGGCATATATATTTAGATATCTCTCTATATTATAAAAAGATCTCGCCGCCGCCGTGTTAAGAATCGAGGGACTTAGAATAATTCGGGCTTGGGGACATTGAAGGACTTAGAAAAAATCGGGTTTGGGGGCTATTGACAGGGGCTTCATTTTTTTTAAATAAACAATGTTTTTAAAGAATAGGCCTAAACTTATCAAACATAGGCCTAAATTTGTAAAAGAAAAGCAAAATGTTTCAAAAATAGTACCAAACTTGTAAAAAATAGGAATTATTTTTTAAATACGTTAAAATTTTTCAAAAATAGGAAAATTTAAACAAAAATACACCAAATCCCAGTTTTTTGCACAAAAAACTGGGATGGCCGCTTGCGATGGAATGGCATATATATTTAGATATATATCTATATAAGTATAGGTAGTGTACGTAACACGCGCGACATTAGACCGTGATTAATATGAAAGATCGCAATCTTTGTGCCGCAGGTAATTTATCACGTTCTTACCAAGACTATGATTACATTAGATACAAAATATCTGTCCATTATAATCAACACCTGACGCGATTGTCCAGGAAAAAAATCAAGAATTGTAATACAAGTTTAATTGATTTAGCGGTCACTCATTCAACAGAACTTTTCATTTTTCCAGAAAACTCAGCTCTACTTTTTCAACGTATTTATTTCGACGATTTTAAAAATATTTTCTGTGAAAGTTCAGTATGGTAATATAAAATAAATTTTTTATGACAATAGAATGGTATGTGCGTCTCTTGTTTGTTCAGTTCTTTGGCATGCCCTGAGGTTACAAACTGATTTATGCGTAGTGCCATGAATGCGTTTATACCATGGAATAACAGCCCAGCGATATTCCTTTACTTTCCTGTACACATATGAAGTAGTTGAGCAGCTCAATCTTTTTATATTGTACGTATGAGAAAGTGAACTTTCGTTAGTAAAATAATTATAGAACTCGGTAATTTATTTTTTAGAGCTGTCTCAAAAATATATTCCGAATATAAAGTAGTTATACCAGTCCTGAAGACTGTAACAGTCACGGTCAATGGGTTCTTTGACAGTATTAAAATTTACTTCTTTATAGCACAGTACCGTTGTTGGTACAGTGTCCATAGTCGGTAGACCCTATATAGTTTTTGCTTCCTCCTAGAGAAAGCTTTATATTCGCGAAAACAAAAATGGCCAGATTTTTATAACAGAATGTTTAAACGTCTCAAATAGTCAGCAAATCACACTTAGGAAAAAAATGCCCGCATGTGTATGTATGTGCCCACTTCAAAAAATTCAAACAATGGTAAATTTTTTGTGAGAGTCTGCGATGAACAATTTTTAGTCAGTCAAGAAAAGATAGAGAGAAGAAAAAAATCGTCGTAAGAAGGCGACATTAATTTTTTTTTTTACTACTTGGCGTCAAAACGCTACCGCGTTCATTATTTTCGAAGATGGCAGTCAGTTATTTTTCTATAGCGAAATTTTGTTTCTATTTTTTTTTAATTGGTGAATGAATTTATAAAAACGCTGAAAATTTTTCTGATAAACCACCTTGAGTGCACCTGTACTCATGAAGCACTTTTTATCAAAATAACCGAAATTGTATAAAAGTTACAGCAGTCGTGAGCTTTAAAACAGAATTCAAATTTTCCGACCAAAAGTCGGATCAGTGAATTCTCAAATCAGAACCGACCAAGAGTGCGTTTTTTGTTAAATCATCATAAAAGGGCATGTAACCGATACTTTCTGAGGTACAATATGCGACTTGAGAACGATAGTCAAGGCCAAAATTCGATATATTGAAGAACAAAAAATGTAGGTTCTTTAGGTTGGATTTTCCAACCAAAAGTTGGATCTATGACTTCTGAAATCAGAACCGACCAAAAGTTATTTTTTTTTATCATCGTAAAAAGGCATGTACTGATACTTTCTGAGGTATAATTTTTACGGAAATTAAAGCGACCACGCCCTCTTTTGAAAAAAATTAAACAGCTGGAAATCTAAATTTTCGCATGAATTTTGTTTGAAATTGCAACAATTGAGGAAGGTGATGTTCCACCTGTGTGCCAAATTGAAGCTCGATAGACAAAACGGTTCTTGAGTTATCGACGTTCGAATTCTTGGAGTTGTATACATATACATACACACACATACATACGGACATTTTTTCTAGATCACTTTTCTGGACGTTTCGGACAATTCTAAGTATCCTGACATAAAAATCTCGAAAATTTTTTTTTTGTGAAAGACAAAAGTCATAAAATGTCATTTTCTTTACTCGTGCATGCAAAATCCTCGTTTGCCCACCGTTTACAGACATGCAAAATGGCCGGTTGACGCACTAGTGCGCAAAACATTGTGCGCACTGGTTCTCTCATTTTGCACACTGTCCCTGGATTTTGCTCACTGCTTGAAGTTGCAGCTCATTTTGCATGTCTGTAAAGAAAAATATGGTTCGATACACGAGGCCAAAGGGTCGTTCTGCGCACTGCTCGTGTGAAAAGACAGTATGAAGCCTCGGCTTCGTGCTGTCTTTACACAAGCAGTGCGCAAAACGCTCCTTTGGCCTCTTGTATCGAAATATACTATTTCTGCATGAATTTTGTAACCCATTGCAAAAATCAAAGAGAGGTTCATCTGTGTCCACAATTCCATGTCGATCGCTAGAACGGTTTTGGTATTATGGGCGATTAAATTCTTGAAACCAGGAACGCATTCACATACATATGAGGCATTCTATCCCGATTCGACCTGGGTCTGACCCTCGACCTCCTTGATTTGGCTCATAATTTTTTGTAGGATTGGTTAGGCCCTCAAATGCACCAGATTTTATTTTTTCTATGCTAATTTTTTTTTAAATATTTGTTTAAAGCGACATATCGAATGCCCTAATTAAAAAATCTGAAAAAAAGTCTGAAAAATACTTTGTTGAATATCAAAATTTTCTAGCTTATAGCCAAAGTGGGCATAATTTTTCTTCTTATAGTTTTTAAGCTTTTTTGATTTTAAATAATTATGAAAAAATAGAAAAAAATTAATCTACTATAAGCGATTGGTCAAACGTTGATTTATGTGAACTCGGGTTTTTCTGAACTAAGACTATTCTAGCACCATACATGCCACATTCTAGCACCATAATTAAAAATTCTGTATAATGATTAAACAGTCTGAAAATTTTCTAGCTTAGTGCCAAAGTGTAGAAGATTTTTCTTCACATAGTTTTTAAACTTTTTTGATTTAAAAAATTATTAAAAAATAGAAAAAAAATCAAACTACTATGGACGACTTGTCAAGTATTTTTGTATATGAAACTGTATTTTTCAGAATTTTTTCAGATTTTTAAATTATGGCATGCTGGTGCTACAATGTGGCGTGTATGGTGCTGGAATAGTCTTAGTTCAGAAAAATTTGGCAAATTCCTAAAAATCTGAGAAAATTCTAAAAAATCCGAGTTTACATAAATAAACCTTTCATCAATCACTTGTAGTAGATTGATTTTTAAAAATATTTTTTCATAATTTTCAAAAATAAAAAAAGCTTAAAAACTATAATAAGAAAAATTTTTCCCACTTTGGCTATAAGCTAGAAAATTTTGATATTCAACAAAGTATTTCTCAGAATTTTTTCAGATTTTTGAATTAGGACATTCGATATGTCACTTAAAAAAAATATTTAAAAAAATTTGCATAGAAAAAATAAAAAAATAAAATCTGGTGCATTTGAGGGTCTAACCAATAGTACAAAAAATTACGAGCCAAATCAAGGAAGTCGAGAGTGAGACCCAGGTCGAATCGGGATGGAATGTCTCATATAGACATTTCTTCTGGCTCACTTTTCTGATCATTTCGGACCATTATAAATATGCTAACATAAAAAGCTTTAAAAAAAAGTAATGTAACCAAAACTGCCTTTATGGGGAAATTTTTTCTCGCGTATACACAAAAGATCACGTACTCAACTTTTATTCCATATCTCCTATGGAAGTAGTAAGAAATTCATTACTTTCCAATAAAAAATGGTTACGTGCTAGTTGATACCAAGATGAAGTACGAATAGACTCTCAATACTGAACATTGCTTCGTTCCAGAAAATCGCGTGAATATAATTAATTTTATGTGCCATTTACCCCACTTAGTTTATCCCTTTTGCCTTGTAATGAACGTCCGAGAAAAAAAATCAAGCAAAATACGCAACGGTCGTCAATTGGACTGTAATTTTTGTTACTTAGTTTTTAGGGCTTTTTCACCATAGATCATATATGTAAATAGATAAGTAAGGAAATCACGCGCCGTTTGCATAACGGCTGCGTGTAGTGTGGGAGTTATACAGCGGGAGACCGTAAACTCGTTTATGCAACTTGTGGTCGGCCCCATAGTTAGGCCCATAAATGTTTACTCGACGACGTTAGGGTTCGCACATTCTTCGTACCTCTCGGTGTGTATTATATCTACTCGGAACTCTCGAGTGGTCGAATGGTGTCTGCACAACCGGATCTAGACAGATATAGGCTAGTCAGTGCATATACAGTGTATATCGTAAATAATTCGTGCAAGTAGCCAAGTACGAGCCAATGTAGCATGGCCGTTGCTTCGTCGTCGCTTCAGCAACGTTATGCGAAACCTTCTGCGATTGCTATAATTTATAGTACGTTGTGTGCGTCTTGCAGACTGCTGGACAGCACGTTCTCTATATTGGGTTTTGTATATGATCGCATTGCTTGCACTACAACATCCGAGCACTTGAGACTCCCACCTGTCGAATGTAGACTCTGAGTTAGCAGACGCTACATACAGGCTTTATGCTTTGCAAGCAACCAAGTGCGCTGCAACCCTCTCGACGCTCACTAACTAATCTAATGAGCTCACTCGTACCTGCAAACATCTTACATTTTATTGCTATAATTTCTGCCTCTCACTATCAGAGGTGTAGTAATAAACGTTTCACTTAAATAACGCACAACATCTTTTTTAAACCAGCGTTCTAAACCTCTATTATTTAATTTTGTAGACAATAGTGGTTTAATTGAGTCAGTAGTTATTATTTTACAACAATTATACGCTTTCATTAAAAGAGTTTACTATCAGTTTTTATAAGAAGTTGTACAGATTTTAGCATAATTGCTCTATTAAAAAAATCGTAAAATTACACAGACATGTTCTTGGAAATATGGAGACATTACACTTTAATGCATTGACAATTAAAGTGAGTAAATGGAATAATTATTCATTTAATTTTATCGGAAATTATTTTCTTTCACGGTCATTGAAAAGATTGAGCTTTTTTTAAGCACTGTACACTGCAAAAACAAAGAGTGTTGTCAAGTGAGTTGTTTCCTATGATTTAAATTGTAGTCACTTTTTGCACACTTTCAAGCGTGTCGCATATCCATGGTAATGATATGTTAAAAGAATACGCTTGTAAGTGTGTAAAAAGTGGCTACAATATAAATGATAGGAAACAACACACTGGGCAATGACGCTTTGTTTTTGCAGTGTAGATTATTGTGAAATAATTATTAAAAACAAAATGTTACTGTATATTTTTCTTTGGAAAAGTAATTGCAACTCTGGTTTTAGCTGCAATATCCTCTGTGACTCAAATGGAGCATATCTGAAGACCAATGAATGCATTTTCGTGCAGGTGTCCATATGGATTAAGAAAACTATACGAGTGAGAATTGTACTTTCATATTCTGAGATTGTCGTTCCTCGATATGCCATGAGAATGCCACTGCAAATTGCCACACAACTAATCGTCTAGATACACAATTAGCACAATAGTCTTAGCGCTATGCAACAATGATAGCGATTGGTATAGTTTGGGCTCGAGGCCGAGGAAACGTTGCTGTCTACAGCCGAGAAAAACAGTCACAGAGATGATAGTTTTTCGCCCCTAATTGCTTGGCTTTTTTTAGAGCAGCAATAGTGTATTTCGTCGAAGCGATCAGACAAGGTCCCTCGGAGACTGTCTTGGAACATTTTTCCTTCCTTTCTATATGCCATTTTTTTTTGCTTATGATATGTGAATACTAAAATGAGGCCGAGACTTAAAAAAAAGAGTCGCGTGCTTACGGTAAATATGTACGTGCTTGACAAAGCAGTATTTAAAGTCGGAAATACCAAACAGTTTGCAAAATATTTTACCAACTGGAACACAATGTTTTGTGTAATATTTTGAAGAATTTTTGGTACTCTGAATATTAAATGTGATATTGAAAGGTATTATTACGCGTTTAGTTTCGATTGAGGATGAATATTATTCCAATTAAATTGCATTGAAAATAGCTTTGCGTTCGAATAACAGGAAATAATTTAAAAAAACTGGAGATAATAAAAAATTTTCAAAATATTTGATTTTATTTATACAGAACAAAAATAAAATAATACCAACGCTCTTGAAAATTATGGACATTGAAATTGAAATGTATATTTAAAAGATTTTGATTTGAATGTTATCCACATATGATTCGGAACCTCCATTATGGTGGGCGAACGGGATTGTCCCGAGCAATCGATTAATAAAAAGGAATAAATCGAGTCTGTTTCTACATTGATATGAATAATTACATCGTGAGTAATATAATTGTTCTGAAATTTCACGTAGTCAGACATTCACACGATCGAATGCCCAACGGCAATTTGCCATCGCGCGTGACGAGCGAGAACCGTCTGCATCTAGTAGGTACGCCCGGTTCTCAACAGACACACATCAATTAGAAAACACTTCTCGACAGTCAGTGGCTAATTACTTTTTTTCCCCCCACGGTCTGGAAATCGAGACAAAAAATCCATTAATCTCTATTCAATTAGACTGTATAAAAAAATACGTTATTTCTTGCACTGGATTTTGTACTAAATTCGTACACTACGCCAATTAATATACATGCATTTCTCTATTATTGGGGCTAATGATGAACGATTAACAAGATGTTCTGTAGGCTTACATCATTTTCTTGATGTTGTGCGTAATATTTTTGAGATTTCTCTTCAACGTTTAACTAACGTTTAACAATTTTTATTTATTTTTTTCATTTCTTATTTCAGTAATTAAAAAATTGGGGAGGGAAGAGTGCTAAAATATTTCACATTACTGTAATCATTGCGAAATATTTGTTTTATCATGAATACACAGAGAGAAAAATAGATACTGGTAACTATAAATTTATAGTGGAATACAACCTCATTTATTTAAAAAAAGTTACCTGTACTAATTATTTATAGTCAATACAACAGATCAATAAATATATCAGGGTGAAAGTCACGTTTTTACAGTTCCTAACGTCTTCTGAGTTCATTAAATTGATTATCGCGGTGGCTTTTAAGCCAAATGCAAAGTACACAGTAATCGAGATTTAACTGCATGGACATACGTTAATTAATTTTGTTCTAAATTCGACGTGACTCTTTGATTTAAGGTATTACCACCAATGACGGAAACGGATAAAATAGTCTACAGCCCGTTTGGTGACACGAGGTCTTACCTTATTTTGGTACACTTTTTAATGAATGTTTAACAACAAGAAAAATTAAGTAAGCAACTATAACAAAATCTGGGAAAAAGACCTTTGCATACTGGATCCTAATTATTTCCATATTTAAAAAACTGCATTCCATGAAAGAATGTATACGATATAGCGCTGTAACTAAAAGTGCCGTTCTGCATTTAAAAAAAAAGATCTGCTAAAACTTTAATGGCTCTGCCGATATTTATTATTTATTGCCGTAATAATCAATTTGCAACTGCTTTACTATTATTCGAAGTTTCAGCTTGATGCTTCAAAAGTTTTTCGAGGAAAATAACAGGGAGCAATGTTTGAAAAATAAATCATAACTTTTAAACCGGTTTCTCGATTCTGCTTAAGGGGAGGGAGTCAGGTGAAAATAATTTATTTTGGAAATTCAATATCATCCAAATCCTATTGCATATAAAAATGCCCAACGCACACTATTGTTGATACTCGACGAAAGGATTTTTACTGTCGTCTGACTTGCATATGCTTTTCAATATTATCTTAAGCAAAGTTCTTAGGTTTTCCATTCTGCGCATGATTCAGATCAAACTACTAGGCAGATTGGAATGGTTGACGTCTCATTTTCTTCTTCATGAAAAGATATATCGGCTAAATGGAGCAAATGTTAATAAAAGGTGATATTTTTTAAGTTACATAATTATTAATAAATAAATTTTATGCTATTTTCTAAATCAATGATTATCTTTGCTTTCAGAATGAAAAAAAATTGTTTGCTCCACTTAGCTGACTCAAATAAATATTTCTTAGATTTGTCTATATTTACTATTCAACAAGTATATTAATTACAAATAAAAAAATTTATTTGAGGTGAATGGAAGTCTAGTAGGTCGGCATCCAAATAAGAAATTTTATTTCCCAGCATGCTTAGATTCTAGTCCCGTTAACAAGGTCTTTTTTCTGGGTGTATAATCGCCATCTTGGTATCCCGCGCAAAAAAAATAGTATGAGAAGAGTATCAGAATAGTATTAAAACCGAAAGTATGAAATATGTCGTATTGGACGAAATCATACTCCAATTATACTCATATTCAAGTATTAAGTATGAAATGAGTATACAAAAAGTTATTCAAGTATCTTTTTTCGAGTATTAAGTATGAAATGTGTATGCGAAAAGATATTTAAGTATGTTTTCGTGCACTCATTTCATACTTAATACTCGAATATGAGTATAATTGGAGTATGATTTCGACTAATACGACATACTTCATACTTTCCATTTTAATACTATTCTCATACTCTTTTCATACTATTTTTTTGCACGGGATTCTATACTGTATATTAGTAATTTTGTGTATATGACTAATAAATATGTCCAGCGATGCCTTGAGCCATACAACCAATGCATTTTCCTACGAATTGATGATTAGCGTTATAAATATCACGAAAACAAAGATTACAACTGGACTTAATATTTTCGTTCGTGCAGACATTATTTATTCAAACTTGAGTTAAGTTGATTTGCTTATAACCTGTAAATTTATTTTTAAGCAAATAGACTGTTTGCTTATCTTATGACTAAGTACTACATATATTTTAAGAGGCTGACATAAATCACTTTAGTTTATACAACTTTGCACCCATCGCACATCTACAACTAGACTCATAGACACTAGAAATATTTTGACCCTCGGGGACAAAGAGAACAAAAAGCTCTTGGATTTACTAATTTAGCGATTGCCGTCGACGGACAAAATATTTGTTAGGTGAAGGGAATATTTAATTAATCGAATGGATGTTTATTTGAATTTAATTATATTTTATGTACTCTGATTCATTTTTATTCAACCAACCAACTATTTTGTTTGCTGCCCTAATGGTTAAATCGGTTCACTGAATCGATTCCGGTTTCTGAGTCTAAGTTTTACTTTGAATAAATCGTTCCGCTAATGATTTTGCAACAGAAAGTATTTTTTATATTCATCCTGAATATAAATGACTGTAGACACAAAAAACTTGACCCAGCCTATTCTGCTTATTGCAATATTAAGAATCGAAATGATCCAAATAAGCTATGAGGTAATTTAAATTAGCACTTGACTAAAAAATAATCGTAACAGTGAAAGTATCCCATAACTCCACAATGTTATCACAAACATAAATCTAAACATATTATCCATATGATTTTTTTAACATAAGGTAAACGGCCCTGTTTGTGACCCTGCCTCGGTTTGTGACCCCCGATACCTATTTTACACTGTCATAAATGTAATTTACGTCAAATTATAACCTTATTACCGCCAAATTAAAGAGCTTTTTTAATAGTTTTTTCTGCAATAAAGAAATTTCATAACAAATTATTTAGAAATACATTTCACCGGTGAAAGCCGTGGTATTGCGTCTCAGTGAGTTCGAACCGCCATTCCTAGACGGAGCTCACTAGCTGCATCGGTCGCGTATTTGATCGTTTCCATTGTTAAGTAAGTATAATACAACATAACAATTATATGAAAATGATCACAATAATTAGCTTTATCGACAAGAAATAGAATACTTAAGCTATTGATTAGTTTTTCCCGTAAACTCAAAGGGTCAATAACTCCCAACGTAATTGTGGTTATTGACGCGGTTGCTGACCCTCTCAATATTTACGATTTTTACTTGTTGCTGAAAATTAGTTTAGGATTGAATACTGTATAAATTTCAACATTTAACGTTATTATGGTTTCGTTTTCATTTAATTATCGATATTTTTTCCAAATAGGAGTTCGAAAAACCCGGATAGGTATCAGAAACCCGGTACACGCGGGGGTCAGGACCTACGGCGTGAGTGTCACAATCCCGGTACACGAAAGGGTCACAAGCTACGACATGAGTGGTTCTGCAGGATCAGGAACCCCGGCAGTAGACAAGCAATATTTAAATAATGTTTTTA
This sequence comes from Ephialtes manifestator, assembly GCA_963970395.1. Classification (NCBI taxonomy): domain Eukaryota; kingdom Metazoa; phylum Arthropoda; class Insecta; order Hymenoptera; family Ichneumonidae; genus Ephialtes; species Ephialtes manifestator. Next base: position 14,994,485 of record OZ019976.1, read on the forward strand.
TTAATATTCTCAACATGTTGCCTTTGAAGAATAGTCTAATCTGTTTCAGAAGGTTTTAATGCACGTATTGAACACGTTCATTTTCAGTTTAACAATATCACGCATCTGTAAATAACAGAAAATCGACCCCGCTGCTCTAAAGGTGTCACAAACTGGGCCGTTTACCTTATTTACCGTCTTTGGCAAAGTACCACAGTTTTTATAAGTATTGATTAATTACGCTAAATGATGCAGAAAAATGACACTAATTTAAAAAATTTAATATCCTGTACGTAATATTTAATATATCATTGGTCAAGACTAGGAATCATTCGAGTGGATAAATATTTTATATTATATCATTATGACTAATTATAACAAGAAAATAATAATTTTGTGCGTTTTACAAATATATAAATAGGCGTCACCATTTTTTACAAGAAATTATAATATTTCTTCGGGGCAGAACTTCATAATTATTTGGAACAAAAAAGTATTGACAATAATTTTCAATTCGAATGGCACTTATTCCTCTTATTGATACTAAAAAAATTAATGCGTCAATAATCGGAATGTAGTCAATTATCCTGAATACAAATAGATATTTGTCTTATTATTTATTTAGTGAAGCCATTATTAAGTGTTGTTATAACCATAAAAACGTGGTTAACCACCTCAGGGAAATATCTACATATCATAGTCAACTATACATTTATCCAGGTGTACAGTTCTGATTGCGAGAACCGATCATGTCAAACGTTCAATGCATACTTTGTAACAACCAAAGTGGTACTAATAACTTGTTACGAATAACTACGGGTAACAAGATTTTCACGTTTGAGTAATTACAACAAAAAAGCGCATTTATTTATTATTCAAGTTCTCAGAAGTGACCCACATTACGTTTAAATTGTCTACATTTTTTGTTGCGACTGAGACAACCCTTCCGGTTCTGAGCTCTGATCCGATCAACAACAACTTCGCACACGTTAATCTATAATCGATCGAGTAAAGGGAAAGTTTGCTTATTTTGAGGATTTACGCTGATCACCACGCCTGACGTGTTGGCGGTGGATCGAGCCCAGCGCTAAGTAATTGATCCGCGCGAGCAAGGGAAATTGCAAGTTGATCCGTCCGTTGAAAACGCACTTAGATCGTTGGACTCGTTCGCCTCGAAGCACTTTACTAAATGTTTTTTTCGCGAGAACGTGTTCCTTCACGGTAAATGCGCGTTTTACGCTAGACAGGGACAGTCTCGTTCGCGGTTGAAAGTTAATTATGAGACAAATTTCTAGAATTCAACATCGGGATAGAGTGGCTCAATGATAGTCTTTCATCATATATTCGTTGACTGTGAGCAGCACGTCAACATACGTGATTCTGACAAGGTGATCTAATGCTTCAAAACGTCATGGTATTATTTTGCCCCAGGCTTAAAATATTCGGTGTAACACTGTCTCGATTCTCACGAGAGAAATCATTTATAATTCCAAACACACCACATTTTACACGTACAGTTTTTCTTGCCAATTCGGGATACACATTACGCTCAAGACTAATTTCGCGCCAACTTTGACAATCCAATCCACACCAGATTCGGATAATAATACACGGGTATCAAAGCGTTGAATAACTTGCAAAAACTCCATAGCTGCGTGCAATATTATTTACGTTTTCGTGCACTCTGAAATATTTATGGGTTTTCATGAAAAAGTTGTACTGCCTTAGAACTTGTCTTTAATATAGATAAATGGCTGGTAACCTATGGCATACTAATTTTCATGTACGTTTTAGGAGTCAGTGTTGCGTTAAGACATTTCCTGAAGGGGCGGTTATACAGGATTCTACGCGGTGGTAAATTCACGAAGATATTTGCTGCTCGTGGCACGCGTCATACATTATGGAGACTTGGTTGGATTGGTTGAAACGTTCGACGCCTGTTCTTCACTCTGCTCGACGGTAAAGGGCGTGAACGGGAAAGTCACTTATTTCCACGTCTGTTACGGCTTCTGAGTTATTACTACATTGATTATCGCGGTGGCTGTTAAGCCGAAGTGCCAAGAGTACTGTAATCAATACTTCATTGCATGTATGTTACTAAGTTTGTTCTAAAGACGATGTGGCGATATGATTTAATATGTTATCGGCAATTAAGGAAACAAATAAAATAGCCGCCAGCTCGTTTTGTGGCACGTCGTCTTGCCTTTTTCTAAATTTTGTTAAGGCCTTCAATAGGACCCGTTTGACATTATATACGAGAGTAAATTTTTCAATAAGAGTTTAGTAATAAAAGTACACCGAGAGGAATTTAAATTCTCCTGGTAACTATTCAGTGATAATTATATTTTATTAGTCCAAGTTACGATTTTCGTAGTTACATTAACACTGTTAACGTAACTACGTTACTGCTAATGTAACTACGAAAATAGTCACCTGGACTAATAAAATATAATTATCACTGAATACACCGAGAGAAAAAGTTTCATTGATTCACGGAAATCTTTGTCAATGAAATGGAATACTTGAATTTCAATACTATTTTTTCCTTGAGTGATCTCCAACTCAATGAAAAGTAGTGACATTGATTCGAAGAAACATTTCTTTAAACCAATGAAACTTTTTCATTGATTTCAAATTACCAGCTCAAAATTTCGAAACCTATTTTTCCCTGAAGTACGCGGCAGATAAAGCTCAAGTTTTGTGAGTATGTAAGGAAGTACGGCAGAAATAGGCTAAGCTTCTGGCTCCTCGAAACTCAAGGCCGTTCGTTCGGGAGAACCGGAAAACAAAAAAGTGAGGTTAGGTGCGAAAGAGAGATCAATGAAAACGTTTCTTTGAACCAATAAAAACGTCTCTTCAAAACAATAAAACTGTTTTTTTATTATATGCTCACTAAGTAAATCTTTATTTACAGGCAATTAAATGTTCTCTTTGAAATTCAAATGCACTATTTCATTGAAATCAAAGAAATATTTCGTTCGAATCAATGAAAAAAAAAATCAATCCACCCATTTCTTTGGCGTCAATGAAATCTTTTCTCTCGGCCCGTGAAGAAATCTTATCAGGGTTCTTCCAAGGCCCCGATTAATATGCCCTAATTCTCTTAGGGGCCTTATGTGGAAGCCTCATAGGGTTTTGCAAGTGATGGTCACACTTTTTTCTTCAGGACCTTTAAAGGCTAAATGTTAGGGGCCTTTAAAGGCAAAATAATGAGGACCTTTTAAGACTGCCCTAATAAGTCCTTACTAAAATAATAAAGAAATTTAATTTAAAAATATATATTTGTTATTATTTAGTTGAGTAATGTTGCACTTTTAATTAGATATTTCGTCTTTCTCTACACGATGGTACATATTAATCGCTGAAAAAACATATTACATTTTTTTTTTACATGGACGGGAATCGAACCTAGAACCCTCCGGATGGTATAGTTGCGCTGCGCCTTAGCTCTCTTGGCCATTCGAATCATATGAATATGCAATTTTTTTTGTCTATTTGAATGACTGTAATATGAAATATGAAATAAAATTAATGTAATATAGTCAGAACTTGATAGATTTACATGACTGCGTCTGATGTGTTAAAATAAAAGCACATTCAGTTATTTTTTTACAGAAATTGGTTATATCGCATAGGGTACATTGTATCGTTGTTGTCATCTGTAATTATATTTCACAAAATTGCTTGTTTTATCGTTTGCGCGAATTAGTTCGTTTGTATCTAGGTGCCTGACTGTCTGACTGACCTGAGGGCCAGTATTAGAATGGGTGACCACCTGGCTGACTTTGACGGTCATTAGTTGGATAGGTGACCACCAGTTTTGCCATGGAAACCTCGGATTGCCATATAAGATCCTCATCTGGCAAATTTATTATTGATTTGTTTACTTTATGCCATGGTTAGGCCTGACTGGGCCTTTAATTAATTAACTTATCAAGGCCTTATTAAACTTCACCATGGTCTTATGAGATCCTTATTTGGCAAAATTATGATTAATTAGTTTACTTGGTATCATGATGAAGCCTGACTGGGCCCTTAAGTAATTACCCTATCAAGCCCTTATTGAACTTCGCCATGGAAACCAAGAATTGCCTTATGAGACCCTTAGGTGGCAAAATTATTATTGATTTGTTTACTTGGTGTCAAGAATATGCCTGACTGGGCTCTTAAGTGATTACCCTATGAAGCCCTTATTAAACTTCGCCGTGGCAACCTAGAATTGCCTTATGAGGCCCTTACGTGGCGAAATTATTATTGGTTTATTTACTTGGTGCCATGATTAAGCCTGACTGGGCCCTTAATTAATTGCCCTAATATAGCCTCATTAAATATCGACATGAAACCCTACAGTATCCTTACTAGTTCCCTAATTGGGAGTGATATGGAACTTCCTTTTATGGTGTCCACATTAAAGCCCGATAGGGCCCTAAGTTATCTTAGGACAACCCTAATATTTTTCTTCACGGGGGTGTAGTTACCAGCACCATCTCAATTTCTCTCAGTGTAAGTAAAAGTTCGGTAGTTTAATATTTGAACACGTGGACGCATTATCGTAATTTACATTTTTTTAAATTTGACAACTTATATTGGACAGAATGAATTTCAATTAAATATATCAGGGTGAAAGTCACGGGTTTACCGTTCCTAACGTCTTCTGAGTTCATTACATTAATTATCGCGGTGGCTTTTAAGCCTAATGCAAAGTATACAGTAATGGACATTTAACTGCATGTACATGCGTTAATTAATTTGTTCTAAATACGACGTGACTCTTTGATTTAAGGTATTACCACCAATGACGGAAATGGATAAAATAACCTACTGCTCGTTTGGTGACAGGTGGTCTTGCCTTATTTTGGTACATTTTTGAATGAATGTTTAACAACAAGAAAAATTACGTAAGCAACTATAACAAACCTGGGAAAAAGACCTTTGCATACTGGATCCTAATTATATCCATATTTTAAAAAACTGCATTCCATGAAGGAATGTATATGATATAGCGCTGTAACTACACGCACCGTTTTGCATAAAGAAAAAAAAACAAAGATCTGATAAAACTGCCGATATTTCTTACTTATTGTCGTAATAATCAATTTGCAATTGCTTTACTTGTATTCTAAGTTTCAGCTTGATGCTTCAAAGACTTTTCGCGGAAAATAACAGGGAGCAATGTTTGAAAAATAAATCATAACTTTTAAACCGGTTTCTCGATTCTGCTTAAATGTAATACAAATCAACCTTGGTTGTAGGTGCAATTATTGAGAAATTTTGAATCTTGTAGTATGCAATTTGAACACGTGGACGTATTAACGTAATTTGCATAAAGAAAAGTTTGATAATATATTAAAGACAGACCGAATTCAAATGCAATTTATCATGATGAAAGTCTAGCAACTGCTTCAGTAGCGCGCCAAGTTTTACCACGATAGTCCAATCCGGTCTCTAGTCAGTCATAAAATACTCTTACCTGTAGCACACACACAAACATCGGACACTTTTTCTAGGTCACTTTTCACGACATATCAGACAAGTTTATGTATAGTAATTTGGCACGCTGGTAGAGGAGCAACGCCCCTTCCTATGTATACATTTTCGAAAAAATTGAAAAGAAAATTTAGTTTTTATAATCCTTTCAATGTTTTGAAAAATGTCTGTATGGTCTCTAGCTTCCGCAATTTTTCAGCCAATAAGCTAAACAGTTCTGGACAAATATAGAAGTGAAAAATGAAGATCGGCATTGAATTTGAGCGAAATCCATAAAACGGTTTAGATTTTATAAAATTTTGAAGTTTGAAAAAATTTTGTTTTCGTTCTTATTCAAGTTAAGTTCGACCAAACCTGCTCAAATCTTTTGCAAGGTAAAATTAACATCCAGTTGTAGTAGATATCGAATTTGGTGAAGATTGCCATGCCACAGCGTGCCAGATACTGCCATGTGGCATGGCAAACACGAAAAAAAAAATGTCGACAACAACAATGTCCTCCCTGTATGAGGAAGCGCAATGTAGTTATTATTTGATGCTGCCTGCATAAATTCGATTATGTTAATGGATGTAAATGGTTATTTAAGCCATTGTTTAATTAATTCTAGGCCAGTTATAAACCAAAATTTTTTAACACTTTACCTGATAAATCCGAACCATTGATTGCTGTTGAGAGTTGCAACAGGATAACTAGAAGGAGGCTGACCCTCCTTATAACTCTGACTTCCATGTTTCTGGAATGTAAAGATCAGACGTTCGATACTGATGGCTAAATACCCATTGCACTTGCATCTATTCAAGAATCCAAGCACCCTAATGTACCATTATACATATCAGATTTAATAACTCACTAGTTGAACACTATCATACTAAAACATAACAAATAATTGAATATTGAGTGCACGACTCGACAACGATAATTAAAAATAATAATAATAATTGAAAACTATACACGGCGAGTACGAGGATAATATTTATAATTAACTTTCAACGTAAATATTTTATTAAAATGATTTTACTTATATCTGTATTCACTAGATAGATACAGAACTGCGAGCCGAGCCGATAAGATGAACTGATTGTTAATTGAAACTTGTTTTTCAATAAATTCCACGCACTTATCGAAGACAATTAGCGATGGTCTGTGAATAATGGTATTTTATTACAAATGAACGGTGAATTATTTACAAATAAGTAAGCTGATTTATGTCAGACACTGAAATTATACATTTACGTATAGTTTTTTTTTCTAAAGCACAATTTACAATGTCAATTTAATCATAACTTTCATTCATCGACTATATTTGTGTGTTGATTGCGTATTGAATTTATCAATAATCTAGGAGACTAATCAATTTTTATCAGCACAACATATTTACTAATTTTGAAGATGAGTTGGTCTGCTGAACTGAAATGTTTTTTAAGAAAACTGAAAATATTGTTGCACTTATTTGACGATCGTATTTACTAGATTAAGCGGATCGAATTTCTTTGCACATTAAATATTTTACAAATTTTCATTGTAAATAATATTTTTATTTTTGACAAAATTACTGTTACCGAACATCTATATTGACAAATCGAAGCAGCAGATGTTTTTTATTTCAAAGAAAATGCACCTGTTCAGACTGAATTATAAATTAGTAAAGAATGTTTTGGTACATTGGAAATAACTTAGATTCTGAGTACTTATTGGTTAGCCAGGTGACGCGCCTCAGGCATCGAATTCATGTCGCGTGCAATTTGCTAGTAGTAAATCATCCAGAGCAATCATCTGATGTTGATCGAAAGACAAGATCTCTAGATAAATTATTGATATGTACGATTTCGTCACCATAAGATGTCTTGATTCTATTGGAATTTACAATTTTTTTTTCGAAATACATTATCATGAAAATCCAACATATTCTGGGATAAATTTATAGCTCCCCGATAACCTTTATTTGTGATATTTATTAGGAGAGCTCGATAATAACCCTATCAAAACGAAGAGAAATTTTGTAGGGACTTCAGAAGAAGATTATAAGAATGATTAACTCCAAAATGAAGATGGCAGTGCCTTAATAATCCCGGATACCATTACTCACAATCTTTTTTTTAATATGAACAATTTGTTCGAACAGTGTTTAATACCACGTGAAAATGATAAAAATTGGTATTATCGACAAGAAAATATATCGCTTATTTAAATAACAACCCTAAATTATATGTTACATCGTTTTTAACTGTCCTTGTAATCACTTTCTGTATAACCATAGAAAATTTGCATATTTTCATAAATAAGGCATTCTCTGTCAGTTCAGCCACTTTTTTTTCGACCCTCTCAGATCTATCCCACAATTGGACACATTTTAGTACCACTTGAAAGCACTCTTTGTGAATTTTTTCAGATTTTTGAAACAATCCATTTGGAAAATGTATTTTTTTTTATTATTCATGTAACTTTGATGGAGTAAGTCTGACAAAAAAAATACATCTATAAAAAAATGTTGTTTTTCACTCAACTTTGTAATACAATAGGTCTCATATTTTTATTCGTGTTGCAAAAGCGATATTCAGCAAAAAAAAATGTTAAACAATTTTTTTCATTCATTCGGACACCTTTGATATTACTCTCAATTTTTTATAAGCTGTAGGGACATGTATAGAACCGACAAAAAAAAATTGGTGTAGTGGGCATCGACTACTTGAAGGATTCAAAAAAGAAAGAAAATTAATTAAATTTATTTAATTGTTTTTTTATTTTTATATATTTTTTTATTTCACTTATTTTTCGTTATTCCTTCAAATAATCGATCCACTGAGCTACTTGACGTGTAACGACGACACGGCCTTCAGGGTTTACATACAGTTATTCGTGCCTATAGCCATTTATTGGATTTAAAATTTTGGAAAATATTTTTTTCCTCCTTGAAATAGTCGATGCCCACTATGCCAATTTTTTGGTATGCTTTTGACATATCCCTGTAACTTGTATAAAAATGGCAGTGATATCGAAGGTGTCCGAATGAGTAAAAAAAATTGTGTAACATTTTTTTGCTGTAAATAGCTTTTGCAACACGAATAAAAATGTAAGACATATTGTAATGCAAAGTTAATTGAAAAATAACATTTTTTTGTATGTGTGATTTTTTTATCAGATTTACTTCATCGAAGTTATATGAATAACAAAAAAATGTACATTTCCTAAATGGATCAATTAAAAAATCTGAAAAAAATTCACAAAGAGTGCTTTTAAGTGGTACTAAAATGTGGCCAATTATGGGATAGATCTGAGAGGGTCGAAAAGAAAGTGGCTGAACTGACAGAAAATGCCTCAAATATAGATGTCAGTGAGCCAGTCATCTATATTCTGAAGCTGCGGATTCTGAGTTAACGTAAAGTCCTCGTACTATTGAAATTCTCGAAAGACTTTAAAACAACCCCCGATATAAAATCAACCAAGGGACTATAATATTACCTCGGGATATCTTTGATTTTGTTATTATAATGTCGAAAAATTAAACAATTCCAGTACGCTATGTGGCCTCACGGATTTTAGATAGACATTATCTCTTTATGAATACAGTTGCACTATCATAAACAACGTGTCAAATGATCGTAGGTATACGTAACTCATTTAATTCCAACAAGATAATTTTCTTTAGGAAAAATTATTATCTTAAAAAATGATATATTCAGATATTATTAATAACCAAAAATATTTATAAAATGAACATCTGAACATTAATTCCAAAATGTTTATTGAGTGACAAAAGCATAAAAATAATCAGAACTTTTTAACTTCGACGGTTTTTCTTTATAATTCATTAATTTCTTTATTTAGTGGTAAGTAGTTTTTGTTGCTATTATTTCTATGTTGCACAGTGGTTAGTGAAACACATTTGAATTATTCACTGGTGGGGTGATGACACTGAGGGAGTTGAGCGGTTAGTTCACGCGGGACAAGACGGAGAATCCTCGATGATAAATTTTCGGTAAAAACTATAACTAGTCACCCAGCGGAGCGTACCTAGCTAGCGTGTGTCCGGTTATAATCTGGTAATTGTTGGCGGTACGACTGAACAACTAGACTGTTCGTACCAAGTTTATAAATGACTGGAGAAAGTATAGGGGGCATAGACGAGCGAAGGAAACGCGAACCCCACGCTCCCCAAAACTTACCGGCACTAGCGAATAGCAAAAGTGATTCACCGATTAGTGTCTGACAGGTCCATCGCCGCAGCGCAGTGTCGGTCAGAAAAAAAAAATTGGTTTCCGTTAGCGAGCAATGACATAGTTCTCAACTCATATGCAATATTTCTGCGTTCGATTGGCACTAATCGATCCTTGTATGCGTTTTTTTCTGCTATTCTCGTTCATCATCCACCTTAAATTATCAGGTCCTTCAAGCGTTTTTATTCTTCGGACGTAGACCAGCAAATGAATTCTAATAGCACTTACTAATCAACCCTTTAACCGTTAATGTATTTGGTACATTGGAGAACTAATTATTTACAAAAGGATCTGTTAAAATTACAATCATAAAATTCTTTAGAAATTTCGCAATTAATAAATTCCAATAGAAATGCAAATGCAAATTAGTAGGACTATTTAAGGACTATTCATAAAATTGAAGCCCGGAAGACTCCCCATGGAAATAAAGTATACTTGAGATATACGCACGGATATATAAATTAAATACGCTATATATAGCTGTAAAAAGTTCTATATTCTCTGTATATCTACCACTCTGTAAATGTGGCGGATGTATGAAAGATATATTTTGTATATATTGCTCGTATATGACGCTTAGAAGCTCCTTATACAATGTATGGATAAAAAATACAATTTTTACGCACAATAAGTATATAGAGAATACATTCTCCATAAACAATAAATATATAAAATATACATTCTTGATGTATAGCTAATATGTCAGCGATATATAATTGACATATAATAGTTTTATCTATGACCGCCAAATTATCTATGCGCTCTTTCAATACAACCAGATTACTTAATCTTCTATTTTTAATGAATGGTGTGTTCGTCAGCGACGAAGAAATATAGAAGGCAGATTTTTCGTGAAGTCCAATAAATACGACGTTTCCTCAAAAATATTTTCACAGCGTTTAGATGTTTACTCAAATCCCTGCCTCATCTCGTTATTCTAAGTATTTACTCATTGCATGTATGAAATGTACATTTTCATATATGAAATCAGTACATGATATACTTAAAATATTTGTGTAATATATACCGAATATCTTACATAAATATAATCTTTATAGATTTTAGATATATAATTTTTATACTATGAATGCATAAATAATATATGTATTATGTGTCTCAGATATATACCGAACATACCACGTATCTAATATAAATGCATTCTCCATATATACCAGATACATAGTTCACATATCGTGAAAACAGAAATTATATATCAATTATATATCTCCCACTTATGCTAAATATAAATCATATATATTGTTGTATATCAAAAATGTATTAAAAATATATTGATTATATTTTTGGTATACACAAAAGAATACATTCTGTATATATTGATTATATATCTTTTATATACCCATGCAATATATAAAGCGGCAAAAAGTTCTACATCTCGGATATATATATCATACATAAACAATATATAGTATGAATTTCCTATGTATCCAAGATATATAGTAGATATATCAAAAACTATAATTCCGAGTATACTTTTTTTCCATGGGGGACATGTTGTTTTCAAATTTTTTTTTTCTGTTGAGATAGTAATGTGATCATAACATCAGAATTTTACGCACGATTAATACATCGTCTGGCTAAAATTGTGTTTTTTAAGTTGAAAAATATTGATAAACAATAAAATTATCAAGACACTCGAGATAGCATTTCAACGCCAAGTGCTTAAAAACAAGTTTTTAATAAGTCCTTGTTATTGAAACGAATTATCGACGAACAATCTATGCATTCGATTTAATTCTTATTCGAAAGGAGCATAGTTTACAACATTTTTCATCGTCTGCAGACCGGATACGGTGTGAAAATTGCAAACAAATTTAACCTTTTGTTATTTACAAATAGATAAGTGCACGGAAAGAAAAGATTACTCGCCATAACTAAAAAATGAGTTGGCACAACCAATCGATTATTCTATTTCTCTTACAACTTAAATGATAGTGTCTACGATTTTAATGGTCATTTCAACAATTCGAATAGGTGTCGTAATAATTCGAACGGTAGTTCCAACGATTGGATTGGTTACACTTACTAATTTTGCGAGAACTAATCGTGAATAGTTGCGGTTACTATTCGATATGGTTGGGTCAACAAATTTTTTAGACCTTTTGTACAGCAAATTGGAAACGTAGTTGTCCCAACCAAATGTTTTTTTCTGGGTGGCATAATTTTAAAAATCGTCCAGTCATACGATAGAAAATGTTATAAATTATACTCTGTCTGAAATTGATGTGAATTAGACAAATGGATTATTCGGGGGTATTTTATTTAATTAATATACACAGTCTATATATAATTTTTCACATTTTTCAATTTAAAAAAACTGAAACTTAAACTACGTAATAACCGTTTATAAAATCCCTATCTCATGATCCCAATACTCTCATCAGAGAAAAAAATTGAAAATCGCCCTGTCTTTTGTGTCCCAAACTTATACAGTCCACTTAATTATACGATATAAAAACCAATGTATAGATAGAAATTAAGAAAGTGAGACGTTGAATAATGCCATTTTTATGCAATATTCCCATTCGGAAAGTATGCAACATTTAAGAATAATTATTTCATGTGATACTAAAGGCCGCTAAAGGGTTAATTCATTCATTAACCATAGGCTACGTAGAATAGGGTTAATCGAGTGGTGAATGAACACTGTCCGTATTAAAAGCACGTGCATAAAACATTTTGGATTCATTCACGGGTCGAGTCGCCCCATCACACCAAGAAAGATATTCTTGAAATAAGCGTACGTACTTAGCCGAAATAGTATACTGCACTGTAAAAAAAATCTGCCTGAAATTTAGTGTACTTTTACTGGAAGTTTTTATTCATAAACCAGTATATTAAATTTAGTATACAAGTGTAATGTAAAATTAATGTATGGTACAGCACATTCAATAATTAACTTTAATTTTACATTAAAAGTGCTTTAATTTTACTGGAAAAGTACATGAATTTTATACCACAATTGTATATTAAATTTCGATGACGATTGTATGAATAAAAACTTCCAATCTTTTCTAACAGTGTGTGCATTAATGACGTGTGCTAACCATCACATGAGTAGAAAATAAACTTACTCGCACAAGTTGCACATACAATTTTTTGTAATTGCCGTGCGATAAATGAGGTTTGTCTCGTGAGAAGGTTTTTTGGGGAGGTTTTTAAACTTCCCATTTTTTTTTAAAGAAAAACTGTCGAAAAATACGGCTAAAGAAGCTTCCATAGCGTGATAGCCAATCGCATACTAACTAATAATCCTTTGGTTTTTTTTTTTAGATAAAATTTGCAACCCCTACACGGAAAGAAATATTTGGTTGTGGCAACTACGTTTTCGATTTGATGTACACAATGTCTAAAAAATTAGTTGCCTCAACCATATCGAATAGTAACCTCAACTATTCACGATTAGTTCTCGATTGGATTAGTTAGGTTAACTAATCCAATCGTTGGGACTACCACTCGAATAGTTGGGACTACCATTCGAATCGTCGGTATTATCATTCGAAGCGTCGGTATTATCATTCGAATCGTCGGTATTACCATTCGAATCGTTGGTATTACCATTTGAGTTGCTAGGGAAATAGAATAATCGATTGGTTGTGTCAACTCATTTCTTGGTTATGGCAACTAATCTTTTTTTTCCGTGTAGGATGTCCACCATGAGGCTATGTTTTATATCAACATTATTTTCAACAATTAAAAAAATATATTTAAACAATAAAAATCGTCTTATAAAAAATTATTTTCTGTCATTCATGATTACCTTGATATGTCATCAAAATTTCAGATTGATCGACGTATAGTCTATTTGTCGACGTATATTTGTACGCATACACCGGTACAATAAGAAATCCAATATACAACCATCGTGTAAAATTGAAGTACTGTTATATTTAATCGATATTTTTTACGTTTCTATTAAACGATACTTCAATTTTATATCGCAATTGTATATTAAACTTGTCGGTTATTTGGATTTATACGGCCTTGAATTTTGTTTTTTGCATTTTTTTAAATTCTGAAATATAGCCACATATTTCACTCTATTGGTGAAAACAACGTGTAAGTCGATCGAGCCGTTTACGGACATACGTTGGATTATAAATATCCAGGGATTAAACGTGTACCGGCTTATACATAAAAACTTTCATTACCGGTACGATAAATTGAGGGAGATTATTTCAACACGGTAATCCCTTAAATTTAGCAAGTGCAGTGAAACAGTAAATAGGGGAAATCCGAACTCTCACAGTGTGATGATTATCGACATGAGCTCAAGAAATGTCCGCAAATTTTTTTCGTCGAATATTTAAATCTGAGGTGATAAACGATTAGAGATAATTGCCGTTGCCAAATAAGTATTCGATAATTGAAATGTACACTAACATTATAATACGCGACAAATTCTAAATTTCTTACTCACACGTTTCCATTATTGTCTTTTTATGGCATTTACGTAAGTTGCACATAGACTGAAAACAGCGGACACTAAAATGACAGGACATTCACTCTATGTCGAAATCTTATCTAATATCTAAATTTAGTTATGTAAAAATAAAAATGTAATTTAAAAAAGAAAACTTCTTATCTATATAAAAATCTACGCGTACACAATTAACTTAAATAAAAAGGAAGATTAAACCCAGACAACACGCATTAGCTTTCGCGAATGACCTGGCAATTTGCGTGAGGAATATAAAACACAGATTCTTCTTTCTCTTCAACGAAACCAATGATTATATTTAAATACGAGCGCGAGACGCGGTTCGAAGGTTCACTCATGTGCTTATAAAATCGGCTAAGTAATTCACACATTTTTTTTATTTAAATATTTTTCGACTACATTATTTATACCAATAATTCACCTGGGGCGCTATTCACTTAAGGGAAGATACATACGAAATCGCCAATTCCGTAATTTCTCTATGGATATAAATGGGCATTTCGCTACCGATTTTTATATCTTGAAAAATGAGAACCACTCCCGAACGTAAATAAAATGTATTTGGATCTGCGTATTCCAATCTGTGATTGATTCACAATTTCAGAAAATGATGTTATAATAATTAGACCTGATAAATATTTGCAAAAATTATCAAAAATGGAAAATAATTAATTACAATGAAATATTTAGTCTATATCTAAATATTTGAAAATGAATGTCATCATTATGAGGATCTAAACATTGTTATCGTGTACTTAAGGAGCTGGTGTCGGACGAGTTCAGATTACCTTTTTTGGCATTTAGGTATGCAGCATCATTTTCGTCTGTACTAAAAAAAAAGTCGTTTAACAGCGACGGAAATAATTATATGTCTCGAAGGATTCTCGCACATTACCCTCCTTTTTTTCTTAAAAATGAATCGACACGAATCGAACTCTCTCTTATTAGCGCTTCTTCAGAAACGGGATTTCAATCTTAGCAGACACGTGGATAACATATAGCTCACGCCTCATATTAGCTAGTTTTTAATGATCAGTATCCTAGAGTTTCAAGTATTTGTGAAATTTTCACTTCTTTCATTGGGATGGTAATCAGAATATAGGAACACGTAAATTGCTATATAAATACATATTTATTTGCGTAAACATGTACAGTCAGGATTAGGATTCCAAAACGTTTTTTTCAAACACTTTTTTTTCTACATAAGCCATACAACTTAAGTACCCATTTCTTTTTTTTCTTCAATATTGCTATGTTACGAAGCTAATCAGTCGCATTCATCACACGTATACAGCATTCACTTTTTCGTATGATAATGTAAGTTTTATACAACAAATAAAACGTTAATAAAAAAATATATAACATTTGGAAAATTTTGAAGATTCATGGGATGGCAAGGTGCGTGAAATGCAAAGGTAGATCAATATTTTTACGATTCCGCATCGCAAATTATTTGTCATGTTATGTATTTGTATATCTACAAGATACGTCAATATCTTAATTCACGAGCGGCGTACCTTTCAATACACCTGTTTTTGCCTTCGTCTCTATAATTATTTCGGACGAGCTGGACGATTTTCTAGAACGATATTTAGAAGATGTCAGACATTCATTCTTGTACATTTCTATGTTTAGTCTTTTTCAAAATGCGCTAAAAAATTCTAACGCTTTTCACCATTCACGCAAACACACTAGTAACTCTGAGTGAAATGTTGCCTCATATCTCCATCAGTTTCCGACAATAACAATTACTCCTTACCATCAGCCGATATTACAGAAATTATCGGTCGGGACTTTACTGAAGGTGGAGGCTACTTCACTTGTTTATCTGGCTTTTACGTGCCGACACTGTTTTCATTATTACCCACAATCAACTAGTCACGTGATTTCACCGCCGTTCACCGAGCAATGACAACGTTAAGAAACGTTATCCCATTTCTTCTTCTTTACCGCGTCATTGTACGCGTTTCTGCAACGCCTCTAACTGTCTGGAGGCTTTTCTCTTTGTCCTCGGTCCCGATATATTTATACATCATCGGGAGTTTCGATCCGGTAAAGTGACCAGTCAATTGGCAGATTCATTCAACGGTAAGCTTTGGCTTTTTCAGCCCAGGCATATAGATCGACACTCGGTATAGCCTGGAAATCATCGCAGAGGCCAATTTCGTTTCTGCAATTTGAAAAGCATATTCTCAGTCGATGGAAGCAAGAGAACAAGTAAATCAAAGAATTCAATAAAAATTAACTTAATCTAGAACAAAAAATTGTATCAACTTACCCTACTTGTGGACGAATGAAAACGTTTGGTTGCATACGTGATACATTATTGCTATTATCACAGAATATTCTCGCCAGTGTAACACGACGCAGTTGAACGAGTTGCTCTATGAAAATAAAGGAAACCATGAGTTTTGTTTAAATTACATAAAAATAAGAATGGAAGTGGACAGGGAGATGGTGACTCACCAGCTGTGAAGGGATGCGGCTGACTTGCCGAATCATAAAAGTATCTGTCAGTCCAACGAGTTCTCGCGAATTGTTCGGACAGGAGACAACGGAACGTAGGGCCCAGTAGACTATTATCAACTGGACGTTCGGCTATGCCACCGATTACAAGATCAATGTCGTTCGGATGGTCGTAGATCGCTTTCAATTTTCTTATTGTCTGGTTAGAACAAAATGGAAACGACAAAAATGTTATAAAATGAATTCGAAACGATGATTTGTAAGACATTTAGAATAATATCAAAATACAAACCTCCGCGGGAATGTGATCCATGAAATCTCCAAATTTCTTCGCTGCAGGCAGTCCGCAGTATTTACGATAATGATTGTAACCTGGCAGACCGTGATCGCGACCCCGTTGAACATCCAAGCTGATGGCGTCGAGTCCAAGTTCAGTATTAGTTCTATACAGTCCTTGGGTAATCTATAAAAAGTTTGAAAATCGCCTATCATTAGAAAAACTATGAACGTTCTTCTCGACTTCGAACATTAGAGGAGACCGTAGCAAATATGCTAAGTTGATATCTAAGGGATTAATATTCTAAATGCTTTTAACATAACAATTGATGTTGAAAAACCACAAAAAAATTTCATAACAATTAACTATAGCACAAGTTACAGAAAATACAATTATTTATAAATCAAATATTGCATTTTGTTAGAAGCAAAATAGCCTACATCATATCTTTTTTAAAAATAAATGTACAATAGGCACGATCAAATAAGGTATTAGTGAAGAAGAACCTGCTTTTTGACAATGTCCTCCCTGCATAATTTGCATTAAAGGTATTCGACGTTACCTTATTGTCACGTACTTATTGAATGTCAGATACTTTTTTGTATAGAATTCGCAAAACCTCTTACATCAGGAACAAAATTTGTGTCCATTTTGTTAGATGTTTGTGTGGCAAGACCACGAAGAAGACCATCGAAAACGTCGTCGTTCTCTATGACTCGAGGTTTGTAAAAGTGTTCAGACAATCGCAGTGTTCCATTTCGTAGACGATCTTCGTCCGGCAAGCTAACCGATAGATAAGAAAAAAAAGAACACCGACTAAATATTGAAAAGATTCTTGTCTTAGTTAGTTCATCAATTTTAAGCAGCAATAAGTGGTTACCTTAATTTGCCCTGCTTCAAAGAATTCAAAAAGCGTAAGACAGCGGTTGCAGCTTCATTGCTGACGCTCGGATCCTCGTAAGCGTTGTAATCGCGACTGTAACCCAAACTTATTCCAAGCCCGATATTTTCGGTATACTCTTTTCCTAGAACGATAGGCAACCACTCTTTGTAAGTGATATGTTGAATCTCGGCAATAACTATTCGCCGAGCTTCCTGATAGAGAATCTCGTCCGACCAAAGCGGATTAATCTCCGCAAGTTTTTTTGCAACACGGTTATGCTCTCGATGCCAGATTGTGTGCATCACCGCGAGTGGAGGTTCGAAGTTAACGCGGTCATCACCTGCGGAAATACAAGATAGTAATACAAATAACCAGTTTATTTCCGTAGAGAAATTAGAGCAAGTAATATTTTTTTTCTTCAGCTTACTTACCGGCTTTGTAACAGGATCCGGAAGAGTGACAACGACTCGATGGATCAATGTCACTGGCTGGCAGATAATCGTGGTTTTCATGAGTCTCGACCAACAACTTTCCACCCTGGAAAGTGCGCAACTGGCGGGATCGATGCAACGTCGAACCGTAGATCGTTGAACCGTCCAAGAAGTGCGAAACTTGATTCATCTGAAAAATGACATAATAATTATAATTAAGTACTCACAGATTATTCTACTGGAAGTAATAAAAATATGTTCAGTAAGTTCTTTCTTGAAAATCTGAATTGATGCATTATATATTGATCAATTGGTCAATTGAATAAAATAAAATTCATCTTCGTTCAATTAAATTTTTAGATAAATAAGGAATTGTAATTAAATATTATGTTACCTGCTCGACTGGACCGAAACTGCAGTCCTTTCTGATAACTGGAAGAGATCGAACGTAGTTCATGCAATTGACGGAATGAGATCCGTAGACCGGATCGTGTTCAGGAACTTTAATAGCAGCGCAGTCAGGATGAATGTGTCGAGGAGACGGCCAAGTGCCATCCGGACGACAGCAGGAAATTGGTTGGCCGGTGGAGACTGATGAAAAGAAAATTATCATTTTGCAAAACTTTCTAAATCATAATTGTAAATTATTTTTATAAAGACATACAGCAGCGCATCTTACCCATTTTTCGAACAGGTGTGTGCGCCAAATCATGAGATATAAATTCACTCCACTGCATAACCGCCAACGTCTTGAAGCTGTCTGATTGATCGTTCGAAGTGGAAACACTCGTACTGACGACCCTCGCACTAGGAAGATGATTTCTTCTTCGCTCCGCATGCCTCAGCTCTTGAATGCCTGGATCCCAAATAGCACTTTAGTAATTTCCTTCTTTCGTCCTAAGCGCTCCAATTAAATCGAAGTAACATAGGAATGCACTAATGGCTTAATGATTATTTCGATTTGAGGAACGTTGTCGAACAGCGCAAGATCCATTTGTTTCTCAAAATAAATTTCCCAGGAAATTATTACATTTTTATATCCATTTTCATGTAGAATTGTCTTTCAACTTTTTTTTCTTTTCAAAACTTTATCAATATTATAGTATTCATGGAACGTACGCTGAATATTATTACATTATAAAACTAATCCCGTTGACTTATCTAAATGAGATGGAGGCATCCAACGCAGTGAATCAAAATGGGAAATAAAACCCGGCTCAATTAGAGCCGCGCAATAACAATGAAGTTGTTGATTAAAATTAAAATGAAATTTAGAACGTTTAGTCCCAGTTTGAAATCACCGTGGTCGGAAACCTTTCCGAGACCCGTTAACCGCATATATGATGAAAACACATAAGACTCGAAATTTTCTTTTACACCTAATACAATAATAACAATATGATAACAATATATTAGATATATCCGAATTAGGTTACATACACTCGTCTATTGCTGGATAGAATCTCCCGACTGGGTCGCGCTATTGTGTAGGCAGTATTATTATTCACTGCTACGTACACTCACAGGCATATTATGCCACTCTACGTGTTCACTTT
Organism: Ephialtes manifestator; assembly: GCA_963970395.1. Lineage (NCBI taxonomy): Eukaryota > Metazoa > Arthropoda > Insecta > Hymenoptera > Ichneumonidae > Ephialtes > Ephialtes manifestator. Next base: position 15,014,237 of record OZ019976.1, read on the forward strand.
ATCGCACAACAACTGTAATTCAAATAAGAGAATATAATTTGTTAAACGACGAACTTTTTTTTTCTTTTTTTTATCCCTTAGCGCTGGGGCTGTACGGTGTCTGCAGCGTTATTGAAGCGTTGCATGAACGAGTTGATTTATGGATTCACAGGAACAGCAAATGGATTTTTGTATTGATGTCGTAGTTTTCCTACTTGGGCCCAAAAGCAGGTCGATTTATACTACTTTTGAGAATCAAAGTGTTGGCGAGAAAAGGTCGGAATTTTACGGACAATTAATACATAGTTGTGCCAAAATTGAGATTTTGTTATTGAAAAATATTGATAAACGATAAAGATTGTTTTTAAAAAGTGCCGTCGAATTACCTGTTCGTTCGATTTACTTCAAATTCGAACGCAGCATATTTTGTAATATTTTCTATCATTTTACTCTATACTTTTTTTCAATTTTGAAAATTACAAAAGTGACAAGCGGTAGAAAAAAACGGTTGGATTATCGACAAAAAAACAATTTTAATAATTTGTTTTTAAGAAATGAAAAAACATAAAAAATCCTAACATCACACGAAAGGAAATGTTATGTAAACTACGCTCTGTCTGAATTTCAAATTAATCGGATAAACAAATAAGTCGGTGGCACGTTGTTTAAACAATAATAACTTTATTATGCAACAATATTTTGAGTTTGAAAAATTCAAACTTAGCGCGACTATGTTTTAATTGCGTGCAAAATCACGACCATAACATCCCAATAATCCCAGTTTTTTGGGCTCTAAGCTTATTCAGATTCCATGAGCAAATACCAAGCTAATGTGGTATAAATGAGAGATTCAAGGTATAGGAAATTTGAGGATAGGAGAACGCTCAACGTTTTCAAGGCTGCAAATAATCGTATTGGTTATATATCATGGTAAACAAAATTCAAAAGGGACATCTACGAAAATTCAACGAAACCGCGGTTCGCTTTGTGACTGCGCGAGAATAACAAGAGCGATTAGAAGAATTTAATGGTCGACCCGATTTTCTAAATGGTTTACGGTTATCCTACGAAACGATTTAGATAAATTGGCATGCATCGTTCAAGTGAGTGGAACCAGACGAAGTTCGTGACGAAAAACCGATAAAATGCTCGAGTGAGATGTAAAATAATTGTTATTCTTTTACCCTTCGGTGGTCACTGAAAAACAATCTGACACTCTTTTTCCTCTTTTAAATATGATTTCTTATAAGAAAATTTTACGACACTAATTTACACTGTTACAAATTTCTTTATGAAAATTAATGTGCTTTATACGAACTTTGTAGATACCGCGTATATCAAATTTGATATACAAGCAATTTGTAAAATCAATATACACAATACTGAACACCACAAGTAAGTTTGTGTATTAAACTGACTAAAGTCAGTATTAAAATACGCGGTAACTGCAAAAAAACAGTGTAATAATTTTCGAAAAATTTATAGTAGTGTACATTTTCCTTCAGCAAACATTTATAGAAATTTGAAATTAATAATGTGAAATTTGATTGTCGAAATAGCATTTTTCTATTTTCTTCAGTGAATGCCAAAAGGTCATGTTAATTGATCCCCGAGTATCGACACATGCCGGAGAATTAAAAGCTCACCGTCGGAGTAATGAGGAAAAAGAATTCTCGAATAAGCGGTCAGTGCGCTTCCCCATCGTGGATTTTCCACGTTGTTGCAGCTTCCATCAATGGAACGATAGTTTGCAATTCTTTCGCAATCAGCAATCTGAGTCAAAGCACATGAATCACCGAGGCTCGTGCCATCGAGCTTGTGGTTGGAAACAAAATGGGCACATGTTTCGTCGCTCAATCCATACCTGAGGTAAAGAAAAAAAAACAGATTACATAAGTGTGCTGGAACATACAAAGCATTGTTCCGATTAAAAATCCTTACAATTGTTCCTGCACGTAGAAAAATAAGTCACTTCAATCCTCTAAATTTGCAGATACGATTAGCAAGCAAAATATTTGATAAATCGAGCAAAATAATATGGTTCCAAAGATTTTCTTCGGCGAATTAAACAATATAATAAATATCTACACACGCATTTACTTTAATTTATTTTTTTCACACACCGAGAGAAAAAGTTTCATTGATTCGCGGAAATCTTTGCCAATGAAATGAAATACTTGAATTTCAATACTATCTTTTCTTTGAATGATATCAAACTCAATGAAAACTAGTGACATTGATTCGAAGAAACATTTCTTTAAACCAATGAGCCTTTTCATTGATTACAAAGATGTCGCCGCTGATTCAATGAAACCTTCTTCTTATCAGCTCAAAATTTAGAAACCTATTTTTTCCTGAAGTACGCGGCAAATAAAGCTCAAATTTTGTGAGTATGTAAGGAAGTACGGCAGAAATAGGCTAAGCTTCTGGCTCCTCGAAACTCGAAGCCGTTCGTTCGGGAGAACCGGAAAACAAAAAAGTGAGGTTAGGTGCGAAAGAGAGATCAATGAAAACGTTACTTTGAACCAATGAAAACGTCTCTTTAAAACAATGAAACTGTTTCTTAATTATATGCTCACTAAGTAAATCTTTATTTACAGGCAATGAAATGTTCTCTTTGAAATTCAAATGCACCACTTCATTGAAATCAAAGAAATATTTCGTTGAAATCAATGAAAAAAAATCAATCCACCCATTTCTTTGGCGTCAATGAAATCTTTTCTCTCGGTGCAAAGTAGATTCGTGAACAGGTTTTCTTTTAATGAAGCAAATTCCTACCCAGGTATTTACTTTCTTCTATTTTTTAATAAAGTAAATTCCTTTGCAAGTATCTACTTTATTTTTTAATTGCTTTGACAATCAATCGCTTCCCACCTTTGGCAGTGGTGCTGAAGAAGGTACATTGAAGCCTTGACCGCGGCAAGCGCGTCAGCTTGCGTCTCAAGCGCATCGGCATTCGGGGACGCGAACATGTATTGATTGTGCGAAGGAGTGTTGGCGGTCAGGGTTATCCCTGCTTGGACAAGATTTTCTTCAAATCTATGAATACGATTGACAAGCGTGATGCCAAAATTGACCGAATCATTGAGAGGTTTCTCAGTGATTTTCGGTATCCTTGGGGCCGCAGTAGATCCGGCATGCACGATTATGTCATTAGGAATGCCTAAATAGAAAATGGAGATTGAATTAATTTCGCATCTACAACTATTTGGATATAATTATTTAGAAGTAACAATTTGCACCTAAAATATATCTAATAGAAACCGTCCAAAAGACAGCAAAAATATAGTCATGCTTGTTGCACTCACTCAGAAAATGAACAATTCCGCACGACTCTTTATTTCCTGGTTGAAATATTCCGGATATATTTTATTTCAATTTATTAAGAATTTAATGATTAGAAAATTCAATTGACACGTGAAATCATATGTGCTATTGTCAACGAACGAATATTTCCCATGATAAGGGTTTCTTTCAGGTGCGAATGGGAACGTACTAATTATTTTACATTTAAGATGATTAAAACTCACCGTTAAGTGCAGAAAGATGATTGTGGAAAAAAAGAGGTAGTTTGTAGCCACCAATAACATGAGAGTATCCGAAGAAACCCATTGTCTGCAAAGTGATCCATAGCACTGCAAGAGACGCTATAGAACCCGCCATGACTCCGCTAGCTGCCGAAAACATAAGAATAATAAATCCGTTTAGTAACTTGTTGGATTATCGTTTCTCATTTAACACAAATGTATTCAAACTCGATGAATTGTCAGAAATGTATTGACCTAGGTTAGTTTCCGTTTAAGATGACCTTCTATTGTTCTACGGAAAATGCAATATGTTTCTGGAGTAACATCGACAGTCATAAGCTTTAATTATTCAAGGTCGGTACTATTCTTGGCCGTACCCAGAACTTAAAAAAAAACTATTATGTTTGTCCTCTCCGCGTTCATATCTCGGCGATAGGTAATAAAAAAAAACTGTGCACGTAAACATTTGCGAGGATATTTATAGAATTGTGAGATAATATAGAGGCGTCTTCCACGTTAATCTACTTTTTGCGGACAATTCCACATCACTCGCGGCGCGTGATCCATTTATGGTTTGTACGTTAATCTCATCGTAATAGCATTCACTGCAATAAATAGAAATTCCATTATAGCAGCTTTACACAACGCAGCAAATCAACTTGGTAGACCTTTTCGATTACAGTTTTAAAATGTATCAAAAGATTAATTAAATTCATTAATTTATTAGATTTATTAAAAGATTAAAATAAAAATTAACTTGACTTTTGAGAGGTTCTAATTTTTTTAAAACATATTGATGAAAATACATTTATCGAATTGTTCTCACTAGAATCGCAATAAAAATTGCTAGTTATACTTTTGTGGCATTAATTGATTATACAATCTTGTTTTGTCTATATTTGCACTTTGTTTGTCAGGAACGCTATAACTATTAGAGTGCGCGAAACGAAAAGGCATTAATATGGAAAGCTTTAAAAACAAAATTGAGAAGATTAGGTGAATTTATAGGATTTTAGGGACATAACTTTTTACTGCTCGCCCACGCTATGGAAAAAATCTATGGAAAAGTACCGGTTGGGTTCTACGTGAGAAGCATCAGGAGAGAGGGTCATAGAGGCGTAACAGCGAGAGAGGGTTCTACGACGATTCATGTTGTGCTTGAGTCACGCATCGTGACATCGCCAACATTTAAGGTTGCGTGGGGCCAAGTCAAAATGAAAATGCCACTGTCATGAAAATTTTCACGAATGTTCATTATCCCTTCGCAAATAGTCCGCTGAAATTTTAGAACGGTGAACAGCACCGTTTAGGAGAAAAAAAATCGCAAATTTTACAACCTGTTGCACTATTGTTATAGCGAGTTTTGGCGATGTTGCCGTGGGGCGGGGTTAAAATTCCGAATGGTAAACACACGAAGGTCAAAAATTCCGAAATTTAATTATCTCACCTACATTTTTGAAGAAATGTTTTCTAGCGAATTTCGTAAAAAATGTAGGTGAGATATTAATTTTCGGAATTTTAGACTCGTGTATTTACCATTCGGAACTTTAACCCCGCCCCGCTTTAACGTTTGGCACCTTTGGAAGACGATCGACAGCACCGTTAGTGAATTATTAATTTTTTTAAAGTCTTCGTCGTCTTCGCTTGGGAACTGAATACGCAGCTGTCTCACTCGTACATCAACCGCACCGCACACCGCGCGCCAGCTCGTCGCCCCGCCGCCTCACCCCGCAAGCCCAGACCCCACAACAACCTTAAGAGGCAGTGGTACTTCCCTCACCTCATTTCAAAATTTCGAAAGCTGTTTTCTCTCAAAAAAACAACACAGATTGGGCTTGCATTTTGAGAGAATAGGCGGAAGGATGGTACAATTGGGCTTAGCTTCTGGTTCCTCAATCGATGCAGTCGTTTTTTTGTGAGAATTAAAAGAAAAATAGTGCGAGAGAGAGAGATATGTCCGAGAGAGACAGACCTATAGGCGAATAACATTGGGCGAAGAAATTCCAGCCGGTGTATCATATGCTCTTAACTATATTAAATCTGTAACTCCAATTACTCAGACCGAGAAAAATATAGCATATTGTGAAAGATACGCCAAATATACAATCATATTGATATCGTGCGAAACTCAAATTAAAGTAAAAACACATTGTGAGACGACCTTTACATAAAAGATACTCATTTCGTACTTGAGTCACGAAGCGAGACATCGTACAGTTTTTTCCACATCCATTATATCTGTAACTTCGATTGCTCAGCCGGAGAAAAGTATAACATAGTCTAAAAGATATACCAAGTGTACAATCATCATTGATGTCATATCAAATTTCAATTGAAGGAAGAACGGAAATTGTGTCACGGTCTTTGAATAAAATATACAACGTTGCAGAAGTCATAAATGCTTAAAAATTTCGATAGAGATAAGAAGGAAAATAAACAAAAGTTAATCGATAACAAAGAATAAAATTAACTGTATCTATGGTAATGATTCCAGTAATCAGACATTAAGCAGAAAGCGGGCAAATTGTACTTAAGCATTGTTGATCAAATATCAACCTAACATGACCTGTTCGGCTGCTGACACCTGATCAAGGATCCTTACCATAGAGAATTATGTTCGATTACATATATCTATTTTATATTCTATATTTAAGTTTAAGATTTTAAGCACTTAACAACTTTATTTCTTATCAATAATTTCTCATGTATTCTAAGCCTTGTGTTTTTAATAGCTTATCGGACATTACCGAGGCCTTGATCAATGGGTTTCTGCAATCCGTGCATGGCGAAGATCCATCGATCGTTGTCGATTGGTCCGATATCAATCATTTTATTTCAATCATACAATTAAATGTCTCTTCTTCGTAGTTCACAATTTATAACGTTGTAAAATAAAAACAAACAAAATAATATGAACACGTAAAGAATTGTATCAAATGATATAAGAGCTCGCAGCACGATCCAATGTTTTTGTTATTGTTGACACTAGCCGGCAGGTGCAAAGAACTCAACGAGAACTGTTAGATCTCAATAGGCTGAAACCGGTTTTTGCTGATGGTCGATAACTGTATATACGTGATTCGCAGCAGATACGACTCTTTCACGTAGGCACGCAAATTTTTATAGCCAAAATATTTGTTACGAAAATTATAAGTATTTAATTCGAGTAGGAGCTGCCCAATGCTAAAGAGAACTGCTGCGCTCGCGTTGATATAGCTGCGACGACAGGACGCGAAGCCACAGACAACTCTTTCCCTTCTATATGGCTGCGTATACCTGCGCCTTCCCCCACCTGAGCTGCAGCCTTATTCGGCACGCTTAAAAAAAGGAAAAGACGTTCTATCACTCGACGAGCACGTGTTCAGCCGGCTTGTTGCCCGTGTGACGTAGTCTCTTCTGCTGTTATTGCTACACTGTATATGTATATATATATATATATATATTCATTCTCTTTTAATACTTGGTGTCGCTACGCTACCGCATCGCTTGATATACTTCCTTGTTTAGCATTCGGTAGCATGTAGGCTAATCGTAAATTTATTCACGATATTTGCGAATTAGCCGTCCAGCAGACATCGCCTTAGATTAGACCTGAGTTTTATTTTTAGACAGCATTGACTCCCGTTATCGTAGCGCTACGATTATTACTATCCGTTTGTTTTATGCTCACTCGTCCTTCACACCAATTGGCGATAACCAACGAAGAGAATATCAACGGTTTTTTCCGCACATTCTTAGAATATCTTGCGAATGAATGTAACGAGTGAATAGAAATATTTTTATTCACTGTTGTCATTGAGTCTCATGCGCAGCACACATTTAGGCTGCGGGAGCATTCTGCGCGTGTAGAATAATCTGGAACCAGCCAGACGCCACGTTAAGGGTATAAACATGTATAAAGAGAAGACAAGAATCGTGACAATTCTTTTGTCGATGCCAAATTGAAATGTTGATTTACTTTACAAGTTAACACATTTTAAATGAAATAATTTTTTCTCCTTCACAAATATTTATCCTCTCTCTCTCTCTCTCAATGTCGCATATGTAGTATAGATGCATGCTTGAAGAGTCTTATCGATGACGTGACAGTAGGATTATGATTTATGATCTTATCACTTCATTAATTAAAAAAAACATGCAGCTAACTGATGCTGCTGTTGACTCTCTTTAGGAGATAACAGATTCTCTCTTAGAGCGACTTCTCGTTCGCCTAAAAATCTCATGTTTTGAAGCAGTATCAATGAACGAGGTCACCCGAGTATTATTTAGACAGTATATGATATACGCATTTCGAAAACTTTGAATCAAGACCTATTAATGAAACATCAAACCTTGTCGATAATTCAAGAAAATGTTCGGTAGTTGTAAATATTTCACGCATTTTATATGGATGAATAAACGTAATCGCTTTTGCAGCGTCGTTGTCAATAAAAAACGTTATCACAGCGTTATCAATATTTAAACACTTGGGCTCTCACCTAGATACGATTTCTTGTATAGCTCGACACGTTGATAATTGTTGAACAGAAAAGCGAATATGTCAAGTCCCATCTTCGAGGGTGAATCCATTCGCCAAAGACTGCCCTGTGACTGGGATGCTTATAGCTGAAGCTTCGACAGTCGAGCCAAACGCCTGTTTTCCTATCGGTCTAGCGCGATCGATACGCGAAGCTTCAAGCCTTTCACTATTTATGCGAAATTCTTGCCGCAATTTCTCTGTATATATATATGTTCACACGGCAAATTTCACATATATAATCACAAGCAGCACGCAACGCTTTTTTTTCAACACAGCAGCCGATAATGTAGCAATTTTCGGAATTGTCAAATGTTTAGTTTGATCTCAATAATTAATTAATATAGACGGACAGAAATATTTTGATTTCACGTCCGTCTGTCGAAAGCCGTACGTTCTTCCGCGCTGGCTGTCTTGATTCTAACGGGCTGACCCTTCGAAACACCAAAACACAGTCAGGTAGAAAATTTTTAGTCAGTGCGCCTGCGCCGGATTACAGGATTCTTATGGAATATACCCATTGACGCCTACGCCTATGCGTCGCATCCTTCCTTGAAAGACTTTTTCAGTATTTATTCTACTGCTACCTCATTTTTCTTGACGCTAAAAATAGTTGCAGTATGTTAAAAGAGTATTTACAGCACAGGTGTTAACTCAATACATTGTCAATTATTTCTCTACATTTACAAATGACAAAGTTTGTGAAATACGCACAAAAAAATTGTCTCGAGAGGAAGAAATGGGAACTGCAACTTAGCAAAATCTGGTAAATTTGTAGATCTAATTGGTAAAATGCGCAGAATTCGGTTAATGAATAGTAATAAATACAACTTCACAAAATGTAAACAAGGAAATCAATCACATATTAATTCTTTTATCAAAACGCAGTCCAATTTTTATGCAATATTATTTTAGGGGCATATTTATTTATATTAAAATATTTTGTGTCGCGTAAGAAAAATGTATATTTTAAAACGGTAGCATTGGCAACGAACATATTGAACGTTTTAATCTCTTAAAATGTTATCAAGTGGATCAACCATAAATTCTAATTTGTTAATTAAGACTCCGGCCAATTTTTGTGGTACGTTTTTTTAAGGGCAAATTTGTTTGTCATTAAATATGAAATATAAGAAAAATGCAATATTGCGAAAAGGTAGCATGAACAGGAAAAATACTTGGCGTAAAAACGCGCGTCTATCTTTAAAGTCGCGCAGTTGCATTGTCGTCGGCAGCGGGAATCACGAGACTGGAATAGTTCATCAACGACTGAAGCCGGTTGGGCTAGCACGTGAACAGAGCATGATCCGTTCACACAACCAGCTGTTACGTGAACTTACGCCATAAGTATGCTGGCGCTATGAATGTATTGGTGCGTACTATACTATAGCAAACATTCTCCAGCTGTATAGTCGAATGCAACGCGATTCGGTATATGATGGGGGCTTTCGAACGCTGAGACTTCTCTACGCGTACGAGGTCGACGCTTTCTTTGCCGTTAAGCGTCGGTAATTCTTGTTGTCAAGATATGATATAGAATTCGCAGACGTGGCATTTTACACGATATGCGATTTTCGTCGGAAAATTGAATTTATGTTTTTTTTTTACTGTGTTAAACAATGTGTTTTAAACAATGTATGTTCATGGTTTTTGGCTTCCTCATAGAAGAAGTTTTGCAAAAAATAACAAATAATGATGAAGCAAAGTACAAGGTTCTACTTTGCATCTTTGTCTTAAATAAATAAATAAAAAAACTAAATATTGGCGAAATTTTAGTGATTCAGAAGTAATAATCAATAATAATAATCAAATACCTATAAAATCCGAACTACCGACCTTTAGTAAATTCGATATGTAGTATCACTGAACATTATTTTGTTAACGTGAAGAATTTGTGCTTGGTAGAGAAAATTTTGCAAAAATTTATGCAACAATGGGAATTTATGAAAATATAAAAACGTTACAAAACCCGGAATGCTGCACCGATTTTGTTCAAACTCAAGGTTGCATAACCTTTTTCAATTTTCATACGAACTTCCGGTCTGATAGCTAAAAGTTTGTTCGAGTTGGAGCATTGACGGACATTTTTCGTAATTTAAAAAATCTTATGAAAATAGAATGCCTCAAGCGAGTTTCATGAAATTTGTACCAAGTAAGGGTTGACCAGTACTCTACGTGACTTTAAAATTTCAGCAGATTCGGTCGAATAGTTTACGAATTATAACAGGATGAATGTTACACCCTTCATCACAAACACACACACATACAGACATCCGGATGATTTTTCTAAACCACTTTTCTGATCCTTTCTGACCTTTTTGAGTGTACTGATATGGTAATCTCGGAAAAATAAAAACTTCCATAGAAACAAAGTTTCCTAAATGAGGAAGCAACAAGTAATAGTACTTTGCGATACAAGGGCGAGAAAGCGATCATTATACGCAGATTGGGAAGTTTACCGCACGAGCCCCACGAGGATCACAGCAGCACGAGCCGAAGGCGAGTGCTGTCTGTGGTACGAGTGTGGCGAGTGTAATGTCGCGCGCGTGCGAGAAGTGCGTGCGAGAAGTGATTCCCGTGCGCGAAGTAAAATAGCATCGATGGCCGTAAAGCGCCATTTACGCCACGCGCAGCAGGCACGAGAAGTAGCACTTTTCATGCATGCGTTACAAAATAGTAGATCGTGATACTAGTGCGAGAAAGCGGCCGTTACGCGCGGAGGTTAGGAAGTGGCGCACTCGCCAGATCGAGTGCTACAACGACACGAGGCGCAGACGAGTGTTGTTTGTAGCATGAGAGGAAGCGGACGGCCGCTTTGTCGCACAAGTATAACATACTACTTTTTGTAACGAATGTCAACGTGATCTCGCACATCTCCGTGCCTGCAAAGCATTGCGTAAAATCATCTTGTAGGTAGTTTCATACACGCCAATGTGTACGTGAAGTTATCTACAGAAATCTAGATAACTTCAAGCACCAGATGGCGTACGTGAAATTATCAACGTTTACATGAGCATAATACGCGATCTCACGCACGCTTTGCAGGCACGAAATGTGCGACATTACGTACATGAGTTGACAAAAAAAAAATTTATCTTTTACTTTTATTTGAACTTTTAGACCGAAATACTCTGATTCTGCATCACCCTGTATAAATAATCGTCAACCAGTTAGCCGACAATCGGCCTTGCGCTTTATTTTTGTCCTGATTGAAACGACGAATGATTGAATGAAATACTGATTGTACGACTGTGGAATGCGAAAGGTTCGGATAAGTAACGTTCGTTTGTAAAAGCATTTTACATACTTTCTGGACTAAATGATCACGCTTTATTACTCTGGTAAAATATTAGAATTGCCTGTAAAATAATTATAACCTTAATTTACTCACAATTATTGCCAAGACATGATATTTTTCATTTAGGCGCAATAATTAATTACTGTTATTTACGTTGAATCATTTATACTTAAATGGTTGTTCATCCTACGAAATATTATAATTTACTGTTAAGAAATGGATACTCTAAGTTATTCATGATTATTGCAATAGGATGCAAATTTTGATTAAAGCTCAATAATAAGTCACATTTATTTATTTCGAAATCTTTATACTCAAATAGTTGTTCATTCCAAGAAATATTATTATTCACTGTAATGGAACGGTTATTCTAAGTAATTCATAATTATTGCAGAAGGGCAAAAGTTTTCATTTTTACTCGATAATTAGTCACGGTTATTTATTTAAAATGGTTTTCTGCTCGCATATTCGCTCAGCCCTGGTAAGAATATCGAAGTTGAGACATGTTTTCACTGCACATTTATCTTGCAAGTGACCTCATGAATGCACGATATACGACCCATGCGCTTTGCTCATCGACCTTGACCTAAAGTGATTCACACTTTTTCTGAAGGAATGATCCTCCAATATTAGTTGTTTTCGATTGAAGACATATTACAAAGTGTAATTTCTTTCACTTTCCAGTATAACAATGAATAAGTACTTTCTCGTAATGCGCAAAAAATATATGACGTACACATTGTAATAAAAGTTATGCCTCAGGCGAATGAAATTAACTGACGATAATCGCGTCGAGTCGCTTTAACAAATTAGCAGCTTGTAGCTTCATGCACTTTTTTGTTGCTATTAATCAGCTATGGTAATAATAATAATTTTATGCACTTCGCAATTTGCAAAATACGTCGCAAAACGATTTTTCCCATCAAAGAATTTTTCAAAGGGATAAAGCGTGAACAATACTCATCCGTCTTTCAAAATATTTTACGCACTATTTTCTTTTTAATTGCATCAAAAAAAATTGCCGCCAAATCATAAAGATATAACGGCTAATTTAATCACTCACAATAAAACGTTGAAACTAATTTTGCATAGTATTTTTAGAAATTTGGTATGGAAGTGACGAGATGAATGCGCGTAACACACAAAAGAGAGTTATGTCTAGTTAGTTTAAAGAAGAAATGGGGATAAAAAATGTACATTGAAACGACAAGATATACCTGGAACATTAATGTGAATGCACCAGGAATCTTTTCGTAACGTGAGATGTGAATGTGGCGCCTTCGCGATACCAGTTTGCGCACCTCGTAGCAAAATATCAGTGACAAGTGCTGATAAAACAGCATGTCTTAAACGTTTCTTTTGTAATTCTTACAATTAATAAGTCGATAAATAATAGTTAACTGCCGGTTCGAAGGAAGTGTTAATTACTATGTAATCATTAGTGTGTAGAAAAACGTCGAGTCGCACTGATGATATCTTACTTATTCATCCATATATACGAACTACACTATTATTTGTTTTACTGGCGTATATGTGCAGAAAATTAATTATACTCACGATGCGTGCGTTATATCGCAGACAACCAGGCGCCAAATCTTTTTCCTTATACTAATTCGTAATGAAACACTTTGCCAATCCGGCTAGAAGTCGTGATGGTCACTGTTCTGGTTTCGAGATCTTCTGAGAGCTTATAACCAGTCGCTATGCGTGTCGAGGGGGCACGTCCAGTCGTTGGACGTCGGTGGGCTTCTAATCTCCCTCGTTTCATTCTCTTTTTTTTAGTTCTCCGCTACGCAGCTCTCGCGTATTATTATCAACATCGATGCGCCGCACACTCTGCGACCAAAGATATTTTCACCGCGTTTATTGGTGCGCGCTGCGCTGTTACAGAAGCTGGTCGCGAGAAATATCGATAGGTCGCTTGGGGTCACTCTCCAAGCTCGCCGCTTATCTTTCCCCGAACGCGTACGTGTTTAACGAAACATCGGCTCGGCTTCTGCATAGCTCATTAATTTTCTCCCCGATTTTCCCAATATTTCGAATACTAGTAATTCTGCTGTGATCGAATAAAAGTTAAGTGATCTGCGAATTATTTCTCATTTGTAGGAATGTCCATTATGATTTAATTTGACAGTAAAATTGTGAACTGGTATACGTCACTCGGTACACAGGATATAGTTATTGTAAAAAAATATTTTCCTTTTTTTATCATTTTCATTTTCCTTTTCTATATGGTGGTCGAAAATGGGGCTATCTTTACTTTTATTTTTGGTGACAAAAATGACAAAAAAAAAAAACTACTAAACGATTTTGAATAGTGTTAAGCATAACTACATATACAATTAATGTCAAATATCGACATTTTCATATCTTTCGATAGTTTCGCTACTTTTGGGATATGAAATGTTTAACACTGAAATGTAAGTCTTATAATAGTCAATGATTTGCTGAATAACATATAAACATTTTAACTTAAGAGACAGGATGTTTTTACTTCCTGATAGAGGAAGCTTTGTTGTCATGAAAATTTTTTTTTTCGAGATTTTTATGTCAGGTTACTCAAAATGGTCTAAAACGCCGAGAAAAGTGGTTTAGAAAAATTGTCCGGATGTATGTATGTGTGTGTGTGTGATGAAAGGCCAAAAATTCATTTAACTGTAACTTTTAAACTATTCGACCAAATCAGCTCAAATTTAAACAACATGTACAGTACTGCCCAATCTTCAATTGGTATAAATTTCGGAAAAATCGATTGACACATTCAAATTTTATAAGAATTTTTTAATTTTGAAATAGTACGTAAATGCTCTAGCTCGAACGAATTTTTAGTTATCGGGCTGAAACTTCGTATAAAAATGGAACAATGTGATGCGACCTTTGGTATTGAATTTGGGCGAAATCTGCAAAGCGGTTCGGTTTTTATGATATTTTGAATTTCTTGAAAAATTTTCGTTTTGCTCTAATTCAGGTAAAATTTCACCAAATCATTTGAAATTTTTTACACTGGAACAATAACATTCAGACCTGCTAAGTATCAAATTTGGAGATGATCGGTAAAGCGGTTCGGATTTTACGTTATTTTGAATTAAAAAAAAATTACGGATGTCGCTCTGCATTTGGTAAAACATCAGAAAATAAGAATAAAATACAACAAGGATGCAAAGTAGAACCTTGCACATTGCTTCCTCATTATTTTTCACTTTTTACAAAGCTTCCTCTATGAGGAAGCCAAAATTGATTAACATACTTCCTCATGGAGGTAGCTTTCTAAAAAGCGAAAAATAATGAGGAAGCAATGTGCAAGGTTCTACTTTGCATCCTTGTTTTTTTACTTTTTGTCTACGCCAGTAAAAAAAAAATTAATAAGAAATAGAATAAATTATTTTGTTCCCAGGTTCGTAAATGAATTTATAAGGGATCATACTTTTAACTTATCCAAAATAGTATATTGTGTATTGAGTGCGTGAGGTAGGTTATTTTCGCGGCTGTGTCTATTCGCACCCTTTCCGTGTCTCTAAGAGACACGAGACACGAGCCACGGCTTTTCGTGTCTCGAGAAGACCACGGACTTGGCGACACGATTTATTTTCTGTGTCCCGTGAAGTTTGTATGCTTAGAGAAACGACGTCGCGGATATGACAGTTTTTTTTATCTAAAGCGAATTTCCGTGTCTCGTGTCCGGTAGCTAGAGTAACGAAAATCGCAAGCCCATTTCCGTATCTCGTGCTCCGTCCCATGTAGGAATTGATATGAGGCTCAGTACTGGCTTAGTACCGTTGCCGGAACTGCCAATATTGGCAAATAATTCGTTGCCAGTGTGCGGTCAAATCTAAATCTGTACCGTGTTAATAACGTTTTGATAACACCTGACCGAGACTTGGCGTCAACTTCGAACCGTTACTGACTATTAGATATGTCCCAGTGTGGATAGTCAATGTCGGGCCAGTTTCGATAACAGTTAAGTCCCAGTTACGGTTAAAATAATAAAGAACATTAATTGAAAAAAATTAATTTGAGCTTACTCAATCGAGTAATTCTGCATTTTTATTAGATATTACGTCTTCCTCTACTTGATGGTACATATTAATCGCTAAAAAAACATATTACATTTTTTTTACATTGACGGGAATCGAACCTGGGACCCTCCGGATGGTGTTGTTACGCTGCTCTTTAGCCCACTCGGCCATTCAGATCATATGATTATACAATTTTTTTGTCTATTTGAATATCGGTAATATCAAATATAAAGTGAAATTAGTACAATATAGTCAAAACTTTATAGATTTATATGATTGCGTCTGAAGTGGTAAAATTAAAAATACATTCAGTTATTTTTTACGGCGATCGGTTATATCGAAAAGGGTACATTGTATCGTTTTTGCAATCTATAAACATATTCTACGAAGTTGCTTGTTTCATTATTTACGCCAATTAGTTTATTATTATTTGGGTAGACTGACTGACCTGAGGGTCAGTACTAGGATAGGTGACTACCTGACTGACTCTGACGGTCAGTAGTTGGATATGTGACCACAGGGATGACTCTAAAAGTTAATACTTAGATAGGTGACCGCCTATGAACCTACGACCGCATCATAAGAACAGGAATGTTACATCTTTTCGCCAAAAGGTTGATCCAGCACACCATACCGGTAATTTGCCTCTAGAAAAAAATGCACCCAGCAGTAGACATGATTGGGTCGATATGTTTTCGGTACTTGACCCAACATCGATCCCCAATAATTTGCCACGTGTCGCCCCAGTACACATCAAGTACCGCGACGACTCTTGGCAATCAGTAAAAAATGTCATTTGACACAATATATTTTTCGGATACAGACCCAACACTGTTTGCCAGTACCAAAACAGAATTATTTGCCGGAAATTCGCCAAAAGGTTGATCCAGAACACCATACCGGTAATTTGCCTCTAGAAAAAATGCACCCAGCAGTAGACATGATTGGGCCGATATGTTTTCGGTACTTGAGCCAACATCGATCCCCAATAATTTGCCACGTGTCGCCCCAGTACACATCAAGTACCGCCACGACTCTTGGCAATCAGTAAAAAATGTCATTTGACACAATATATTTTTCGGATACAGACCCAACACTGTTTGCCAGTACCAAAACAGAATTATTTGCCGGAATAGGATATGTATACGGTTCAATATCGAGCCAATGTCGATGCCAAATTTGAGACCCGTGTTACCATCCCAATACTGGTCTTGTAAAGATTTTGATTGGGGCGAGCGTTGGCACCGTACAGATAGGTCGGTGCTGGTTAAGTACTGGCATGAATTCTGGGGCACAATACGAGCGTGTGGCAAGTACTGGCAATTCCTACATGGGGTGTCCCGTGTCTCGTGTCTCGAAGAACGAGTAGCGAGAAGGCTTGTGTCCTGTGAGAGGGTTGCCTTGCATCGTCACAAACCGGGCCGTTTACCTTATCCGTTGTAGTGTGAAGCCAAGAAGCCTTCTTAAGGGGGCTACAGAGTTCAGGGGACGAAACCCTCCAATAGAAAGAAAAACAATCTTTTAAAATTTTATATCCAGAACCCACAAAACAAGAAAATGGATGAATAATTCAGTACAAAAACCAGTGCAATAATTACATAGTTACGTTGATTTTCGGTCATTGGGCGAAGTGAGACATTCCCGTCGAATCGTCGACGGGAATGTCTCACATCATCATGTCGTCATGTATCGACATGTATCTTGTGAAGAGCTTGGCTAAATCTGCAGTTTTGGGGT
Organism: Ephialtes manifestator; assembly: GCA_963970395.1. Lineage (NCBI taxonomy): Eukaryota > Metazoa > Arthropoda > Insecta > Hymenoptera > Ichneumonidae > Ephialtes > Ephialtes manifestator. The sequence goes on from OZ019976.1 coordinate 15,031,310, forward strand.
TATGATGTTTCTTAGAAAACACAATATATGTCTTGTTGCCATGAGCCGGGATGTTTTACTAATAGGCAATCAGCAAGCGTGCGCGACACGGTAGTTTATGTGACAGCGCTTAACGTGATTGACGGGGTGGAGATAGGGGGCTGGAAAGGAGTACCTCTGCCTGTGACATGCGGTCTAATAGTAGTGGACGCCTGTGTTCGTCGAATCGTGGATAAAGTAAAGGCCGTACGTAAAGTAACGAGCGTGTGTAATAGTACTTTACTTCACACGCTTCGCATAAAACGCATTTTCACACAATGTTAAAAAAGATTGGAAGTTTTTATTCATAAACTCGTCATCGAAATTTAATATACAATTGTGGTATAAAATTCATGTACTTTTTCAGTAAAATTAAAGCAAATTATTAAATTTAAAGTACTTTTACTGTAAAATTAAAGTAAATTATTGATTGTGCTGTGAATTTATTCATACTAGTTTATGAATAAAAACTTCCAGTAAAAGTACACTAAATTTCAAGTAGATTTTTTTTACAGTGCACCTTGCGAAATAAAATTTGAATAGAAAAAATTATTCTGCACTTGTATTGTAATATTCTATTACTTTACTGGGTACAATAATGGACGTTTTATATAATGCATAAATTGCCGTTTTCACACCATATGAAGTACAATTTTGTACAACACTTATTGGAAAAACTTTTTCTGTTGAGTCTGACATTGTAGCACGAATCGAAGGCGAGTGTTGCAGTCACACGCGTTAAGAAAATGTTTTTTTCTGTAAGTTTTGTAATCACGTCTCGAATTGCTTAAACTATAACCTACCAAATGTTGAAGCATGTAAGTTCAACCATGAAGTTTCGACAGTATCTCGTGAAGGCAATAATCATGACAAGAGCACTTATACCGTTATGACTCTTAGTACTCGGCAATATGAAAGAAAGGTGAAATAATCACAAAAGTGCATAAGAGAAATGCGCATGAGAGTCTGAATTCCAGTGAGTTTGATGGATCGCTAGTATTAGACGAATTATGATTTATTATTTCTCAAAAGGTCGATACGCCAATCACGTTGATAATGACGAAATCTTTGCGCGAATCAATGTAATTTTAGCGGCAGTTTTGTACTGTTTTATGCTGCAGCTGATTGCCGCACCCAACGCAGCACGTATTCAAAAGTATTTCGTCTCCCATTACCATACAGTTAGTAATTTCTTAGTATAATTGATGAACCATTCCGGTTCTTGATAAGAATCGACTGCTCTGAGCTGTCGTAGCTAACAACCACAGTTACTACTCATTCGCGTATTATAGATATTTTTCATTTCCCGTCGTGCTAGCACAAAGTCCGAACACGAGGCGATACAAGGATCACGTGTCGCTTTCGTAAATTGCAACACCCGGAAAATAGACGTCCCGTTGACAGAAATAGCGCATTTTTCCCTCTTTTCTTTGATTTCTTTTTTCGATATAATTACTACGAGAAAATGTTTACTTGTTTTTGTTTTCAACGCGCATCTTCGGGCTAACGAGAAGCTGGTGTTAAAAACTCGTAAGCTTCAATTTAACCCTGTGATACCACTTTTCTGTGACGTTATTTGAAAAGATTAGGGCTATTTTTACCAGAATCGCGAGATGATAACCCGAGGGACGCTGCGTTCAGCGGTATTAGTCACAAGTGCAAGATAGAAATTCGAGCAAAGGGTCATCTGAAAAGAGATGCACCCAAGATCTTTTGTTTATTCTACGAACTCCAAAAACTGGACCATGAATAGTAATCAAATGTAAACATAATTTTTTTTAAAGTCATGTGACATGTACGGCCGCGAGGATGATAGAATTAACCTTCTTATCCCAATTTCTTTTCCGACAGTTGATCTGTCGAACAAATGGCAATAAAGCGCAGTACAAGATGTAGTTCTTTTTTGCTTGCTTATACTTTGAGGAGGAAACTTAGTTTTCGTGAAAGGTTATTGTTTGTTTGAAATTATCATGTCAGGTTACTCAAAAATAGCTTTAAGGCGATTTGATACCCAACTCAAAATTATAAAAATGCGCTCAAATTTTTGGACGATATCCGTGAATAAAAATCCCATCTCCTTACCAAATTTTATATCAATCGTATAGATGGTTATCGAGAAATTAATTATTGAAGGTACACTCTTATACATGGGCGACATAGCGGAAACTATAACCCGTGTGGAAATTCTAACTCGCCATCACCTAGAAATCGACTAGTTTTCTTATTTTCTGTACAAGATCTAGGTCGGAAAACTAGCTAGATCCGAGCGCTATGTGTAATTTCTCGCTGTCTAGTCGTTGTACAGCAAAACTGTCTAAAATCTGGCTAAGATTCTATTAATTCGCCCAGTAAATTTAGCTAGTGATTAGTCACGAGTACGGTGATTAGTCGCCAGTACGGAAATCGGTTAACCCTATGGCATAAAATTGACTAGGTGCTAGACCGGATTTCTCTGTTGAACCCAGACACCTGTTAAATAGCCTAGGATAAATAAAAAACAGAATTAATATAAACCGTCATTTATTGCATCAGCACGTAACAGGGAAGCTGTTTAACACTATTTAAACAGGGAACACTATTTAATAACGTATGTAATCACTTTTTCATTAATAATCAAATATCTCGATAAGGCCGATCGCAAAAAACAAAAAAATATAAATTCTTTTATATTTTTATCGTGTCGTACAAAACAAAAAAAATCGTGGTCCTCTAGAACCTATTTTTTGGTACCTTTTACGAACATGCACGTGCCACTCTACATAATAATAACTCGCTGCGCAGCGTGTCACGACTAGACCCTGTATCGGAATCTCCCTGTATCGGAAAACGCCCGCGTAGCGCCAAATACAAATATTCAAGTAAAACTAGATTGACACTAGATGGCCTCGGCATCTATACGTGTATGCTAGATATATTATGTCCAGCCTCTGGTCAGGTGAGCTGTGCCATGAAAGCTAGATAGATCCTAGATGACCTGGGTATCTATACATGTATGCTAGATATATTATGTTTAGTCTCTAGTCAGGTAAGCTGTGCCATGAAAGCTAGACAGATCCTAGATAGATATGCTATCTATCAGTGCATTCTGGCTAGATTATGACTAGTCCCACTACAGAAAAACTTGATAGAAACAACTAGCCAGACGCTAGGTTCAAACCAGTTTATCCGCAACAGATTTGGACACGGGAAGCACCTTCAACGTTATGAAAAGTGGAAAATGAGGAAGGAATGTGTAAGGCCCGATTTTGCAATCTTTTATACGATGTTCGGATTGCTGTTTTTATTATTACCCGATCCAAAGGAAAACTGCGGAAAATTTGGCCGATACAGGTGGTTTTATTTTTACTGAGTTTCTACTGTGTGAAAATACATTAGAAACTCAGAAAAACTTCCTCCCGCTCAGTAGTTGGTGCGCAAGCCAATGCACGGCTAAGCGGTCACCCATCCAAGTTATGACCGTAAGAAATGCTGCTTAATTAACTCTGGAAACGCGCGGTCGGTGCAAATACCAATTATTTTAACCGCTTTATTTTTCTTATTTACAATTGAAAGTCGAAAACGGTATGGCATGAACTTCGTACCTAATAGTGAAAAGTATCATGAAAGCCAATTGTTTTGACTGATCTGGGTTGTTAAGTCATCACATAACAGATTTTAATATAAATTGACGTTGAAACTAAATTTTCGAATCAGAATCGTTACGCCAAGGATCATATTTTTCGGAGAATTTATCATAATGGAAACCAATTCAAGAGACATAGAGATTCTTAATAAGAATTATCTGTATAATGACATGCTTGCCCGAGCTCTCGTTCAACTAATGCCAGCTGAAGGTTAGATTTTTGGGTTAGAGAAGTCCATGAGATTTTGGTAGCCAGAAATGTATCGATACTTTCATTTATCAATCTGTTCAATATTTCTGTATTCAGAAAGAAGTCACGTCGTCATCTGGCTTGATAAATTGCACACAATAAAGGGTGACGTGACAACTCTGATGACGCGAAACGAATATACATGGCTACTACTTCTCGCAATGCAAAGTGGCAAATTGACCGAGCCGTTCGATAAATTTCCACCGAATGGAATTTTAGCACCAATTTCCGATATAATGGTATTTGCAATTTTGGTCCAATTTTTTTTCTGGTCACGCAGGACAAGTATATCACCATTAATAATGGTTAAATTTACTAAAACTAACTTTATCGTGCAGTCTCCAAATTTGTACGAAGAAATGTTAACATCCTCCGAGCAGAATTTCTCTTGGATCGACGACCTGATATCTGGAGGAGCTAATGCCGCGGCCGACGATAACGGCACCCCCTCCAGCTCCATCCCACCTCGCAAGTTTCTTGAACGTCAGCCCCAACCCATCAATGGAATTACGTGTTACTTTTCGGTTTTCAGCAATTCCTCTTGAGCGCAAAGATGGAAAGTTTCAGTTTTTTTGTATTGACGATGCTTTTCTGTCATATATCCTGAAATACTAAAGCAAACAATGAAGGATGTTTTTTTTTATGTTATCCGTTATCAGCTGCTACGTCTATGCATTAGTTGCGTCATTTATATTAAGTGGTCACCATTAGCATAATGCAGATTAGCCATAGTTTACTGAAAGCCTCGAACTATAATTGATATAATCTCAGGTTTGCGTTGCGCACCGTTTACAAGGAGCGTATTGGATAAATAAAGCTCGGCGTTCTTATGATGATCGAATTTAAACCTTAAGGAAGTACCACCAAATTAGTTTCAATCTAAAGTTTTATCTCGTGGACATGTCTAAAAGATCTATGATTTAATCGGTCATCGTAGGATTCTATTTATGATTTTTTAAATGGTTTTTTTTTATGGCGACTATTATAGTCACTATACAACATATCAAGAGATGCGGTAGCGTTTCGGCGCTAGTATTATTGTAATCCACAATATTAGGAATATTAGTTAACGTCGTGAAACTTTATTTATTAACTTTGTTTATCACGATGGTGAGAGTAAACATTATGCCAGACTGTATGTTCTGTTCACCAGATTATCGTTACCAAATTAATGTTTATAATACGACGGTGAAAGATTTTTGTGACATTCCTTTCTAGCTTGGACTAGTTTTTAAATACAGTTATTATTTGACGTTTTGACGGTAAAAATAGATATCTACTATTTTTACACGCTTTGCAAAAATGGGTTTTTAACAAAAAATGGGCTTTTAACAAAAACTTTTTGCTCGCGAACGTCTACCGAAACTTTTTCTTAATTTGACAAATAATTTTTAACAACTTCTGGTTTTTGTAAAACTAGAAACGAACCATAATTATTTAAATAAAATTAACAAAATCTTTCTCTGAACATTTGTGGACAAAAAGATTTTGTTAAAAATACAAAAACGCCAATAATCTTTCCAGAGCGTAAACTTGACAAGTTCATGTGTAAATATCTCGGAAACGGTAACCATTTTTTTTTAATTTGCCAGATGTTTGAATATGACGTAATGATGAATCGGTACGGCAATATTTATTGATTTCTTAATATGTAGTACGATTTGATCGGACCTGAGTTTGCAGACTCTTTCAACATTTTACTCACTTCTATAAATATAATAGCATATGCCAAAAATAGGTTACTGACACATTACACAGAGAAAAAAGAATTGAAATCATCGCTGGGGGATCGTAATCGAGGGTCATGTGCGCAGTCTGAAATTCACATTGAGAAAAATAAATGCGACAACTTGCTAAATATAGTGAGTTCTACTATAAAAATAGTAATACGTGCCGTAATTTAATTGCTAGATACATTATTTATTGTTACAGCAACCATAAAAACATAATTGTCGTCTGAGGGAAACATGTGCACGGAAAGAAATGTTTGGTTGTGGCAGCTACGTTTTCGATTTGCTGTATTTTTAAAAATTTTTTTTATTATTGGTTTCTTCCGAATGCCTTCTTCAGGTTTTTACGTTTCCCCTCTCCCCTTTTCCCCGTTCCTTCATAGAGACCCCTCTAGAGTGTTGTCCGCAGCGACTCATCCTAACGCACTACTGTATCGCATTTGCACGAGGGCACAGGGAAACTGCGGAAAACCTGGCCGATACAGTCGGCTTTATTTTTACTGAGTTTCTACTGTATGAGAATACACTAGAAACTCAGAAAAACTGCCTCGCGCTCAGGATTAGTTAGGTTAACTCATCCAATCGTTGGGACTACTACTCGAATAGTTGGGACCACCATTCGAATTGTCGGTATTATCATTCGAATCGTTGGTATTATCATTTGAGATGCTAGGGAAATAGAATAATCGATTGGTTGTGTCAACTCATTTCTTGGTTATGGCAACTAATCTTTTTTTCCGTGTGTATAGTTGAATTCACCATCAATTTTTTTGGGTGCAGTTTGTGTATTACCATCGAACTCGAACTTTGGGAATGAAACTGCAAGTCTACAAATCCCGGACTGCGCATATATCTGACGATTACAATTCAAATTTGGAAATCAGTCTTATTTCTTTCTCTCCGTTCGGCTTCCTAACACAATGTATCTAATCCCCATCTGATCTTCTGCGATTATTGTGTTCTAAATCCCCAATTAAATTGCCATAATTATAATTATAGTTTTTTTTTATCATTACGACTCATAACACAGGAAAGCCAATTCCACGCGTATATCCGATAAAGAATGAACTCACAATTAGCGGAAACAGAGGTACAGCTGTTCAAATGTGCACGAGAGTAATGGAACTTTTTTAGATTGTAACATTCCTTCGTTGAGCTCTGATATGTGAAGGATTGTTGATCGTTGTATTATTGCCACGATTCTCTGTGTATTCTGACACCCTCTGCGTTCACGGAGAATTCCTCTCGATCATATTCTACGTTTTTTCATGATATAAAAAATAAACATAAACATCCAGAATTCTGGAAAGTAATACCGACGTTTTATAGATATACTTATTACCTTTAATGCGTCCTCACCGTTTCTCATGGCATCGTACTTAGTCTAAGCAGATACATGGAGAGCAAATGCTAAACCACTCGAGTATCTGGCAGGCGTTCTCCGCGTCTCAGAACACTCGGTTAATCCTCTTTCTCATTAAATAGTACTGCAAAAGTTTCCATCGAAGCGGGACAATTTATTTATAGAGATGCTGAGAGAATTCAGCAACGACACTTGCACATACAATTTCGCTTCTGCCAATGCTTCAGAATATTTACAGTAATAGGTTCAACTCGTACGGATTTCTATTCGTTGATAAAAGTCCGTATCTTCTAGTGAGCATATTTTTCCGATATATGTTGTGTTGAAGTGTTTCACCAATTTATGTAAATTCTATAAAATATTGTTAAGAAAAATTATAAACAAAAATTTTATCTCGTATTTTCGAATAAAATAAACTATAACTCTGTTTTCACAACAACAAGAAAAATACGTCTGGGATCACATGAATCCTTTTACTACCAACGTAACATATTTGCTCCATTAAACGAAGGGTTATTCTACGCAAAAAAAATTCTATGATATTTACATTCAAATTTCATGGCCAAACCAAAATGTACTTAGGTGAAAAAAATAGGGAAGTACATTTTTCAAAAGTCTAATTTTTAAATTAGTTTGATTACGAAAAATGTGCTACGTTTAAGATGGATTTTTTGTCAATAGGACTATTTTATGTTTGATTTATATAAGTGCCTGTTAATTCTCGAATATACGTTTTTTTATTACAAAAATTTACGATGCAGCCTGATATTATATTATATTACTAATAATAAGGTTTTTCAAACAACAAAATTTAAAATTGTACAAATAAGAAAATTGATGGTTGTATGGATGTAGCATTTAAAAAAAAAATTCTCTGCAATACGTTTCTCAAAGTTTGTTTAACTATCAAGTCCAGAATAGCTTGAATTAATTATAGAATACAGGATTATTGTCACGAGGTTTCTTATTGCAGCGATACAAGGCATTCAGCCATTCTTCGGTGCGTAGTATATACGGTGCCATATATTATACTATCACGTCGTAATGCTACAATAACCGGTACGCCAAGGCGGTGTAACATTTTAATCCTGATATGCTTCCGAGGCTGAATAATTTATGTTTTTAGTACTGTACACAACACTATATAGTCTGAAAGTATTAAACGGCGTCAACGACGTATGCCGAAGATTAACAAGGCATTGGTTGCAAATGTGACACAACTGACCAACACAGCTTATACATTTCAAACTTTCTCTCAATGGAAGCTTTTTAATCCAATAATAAAGATAATCATCAGGTATTTCACATAATTAATCGGTAAAAGCCGGTAATCGTATAAAGTAATTAAATATTTTTATGTAATATTCTTACACTGAGAAAAAAATATAGTTGAATACTAATTTAGCGTACATCCTCGTTCAATTGAATTTCTTGTTGGTAAGTATAAGAAATATTTTGATTACCGCAAATAAATTTTAGACAACTGAATCTAACGATTATTGAAGAAACTAAACATTTGGTTATCGTAACGAAAAATTCATTTGAACGAAGGTGTACGCTAAATAAGTCCATTCAACTATATTTTTTTCTCAGTGTATATCCTCGATATTCACACTGGTTCCCGTATGCACTGTTAAAAATATTTTGAAAATTAATGTATGTATTGGAAGTTTTTTTGCAGATCCAGTATATTAAATTTCATTTAATATACAGATATTTTGTAAAATTCCAATAATTATATTATAAACACAACTTTTATGAAGTATTTAGTATACTGTACATTAATTTTACAACCATTTTTTCGTATATTAATTAAAATTTGTGTATTAAATTTAATATACGCGTATCCGCAAAAAACTTCCAATACTTTATATTAATTTTCAGTAGTAATACCACTAGTGCTTCAAAAATATCCGATTAATTTTGAAGCACGAGTGGTATTTGACGGATTATTTTTTCCTTTCGGACTTCGGTCAATCAGAGTGGAGGAAACAGCATCTGGATATTTTTTAGAGAAACTTTTCCAAAGCGACTCATTTTTCAATCACGTTTAAAGTAACCCACTTTTTTATGTCACATAGAATAGTTAGTGTGAAATGCGCCGTAAATGAGGAGAAACATATGAAAGCTCATCGGAAATTTTTAAGAAATTTCCGATATAAAACTGTTGGGTAGCTTCAAACACTGCGCTCTGATTGGCCGACAACCGAGTGGAAAAAATAATCATACAAAAATTTCTAACAGTGTGGTTGTATTATTAACATTAAGGTGGTATAGTCACAAAGTTTGTTAATAGGTACATTACTGAATATGTTATATGTTATAAATAATTTACAGTGGAGTGTGTATATAAAAGCGAACAGCTATGTATTACATTTCACAAATATTTTGTGATTAGATGAATATTGGAACAAAAAATCTTCTAGAGTCCTCAACGATTTAATTTCTATCTGAAAAAAGTTGGGTGTTCAAATGAAAAAAAACTTCATATGACCAGACCCTGAATTCAGAGCCACTGATTTATTAGTTGTGCTAACTAATTACATTAGTCCACAATCGTCAAGAAAATCGAAAAAAAAATTTGTAAAAATTATGAATATGTCAATTGATTGTCAGTCGTAAAATGCCAGCAATAATCTTGCTGTTATCTATATATCACATAGGGTATGTTCGCCTGAAAAAAGGATTCTCCCGGTCAGGCAATGAGAATCCAAATAAAGCTGCCTTAATACTTCATACTTCGTCAAAAATGGATTTGAGTACACTGAGAGAAATTAAGATGGTAATGGTAACGAATCAGTGATAATTATATTTTATTAGCCCAAATGACTATTTTTGTAGTTACATTAACTACGTTACTATTAATGTAACTACGAAAATAGTCACCTGGACTAATAAAATATAATTATGACTGAATAGTTATCAGGACCATCTCAATTTCTCTCAGTGCAATCTCGTAAAATTTGTGTACGAATTATGGATATGTAAATTTATTATTAATCGTAAAATGACATCTATAAACTTGCTGTTATCTATATATCACATACGAACATACCCTTTGTTCGCCAAAAAAAAAAGAATTCTCCCAGTCAAAAAATTACAGTCAAATTAAAGGCTGCCTTAATACTTCGGAAAGAATGGATTGGAGTAATTTCGTACCAGATGTAAAATCCAGACTTTATGATATTACAATTTTTTTCGAACTTACATTAGTGATATTTCAACATTTTCACAATTCTCATTTATGTAACTATTCCGAACACATTACGTTAACTATTATTTGGATATTCAAATTCTTATCCGTATAGCCAGTGCCAATTTAGTGCCAATAACTAGGCCTACTCGCGATAAACGACATATAGTTTACGCGAAAGTAAAAAATGATGTGTTTCTTTTTACATTCGCATATGTTACCACATAAACGTCACGACCCAATCGCTCAATTCACCCTTTAACCGTGTAATGGTGATTTAATGTAGGGAGAAAGCGTGATATTCGGGTGACGTACAGCCTACCAACTGTTGAACAAAACCAATAGTCATTCCAACTCAGGCCTCGTAGTTTATTAATCGATTGTTAGGCAACCGTTCAATGATACAAATTTTAGTAGTAGTATAAGTTTTTTATTAATCGCACTTTTTACAGATCGATATAAGTATGCGTATGCGTGATTGTATTATGGAATTGCTTTCTCAAACTGCAGCGGATAATAAGTCATCGACCTTTCAGTCTTCAGCCCTGATTAAAATATTTTATAATTTATCCTGCAAATGCATGGGGTAACTAATTATTAACCATCGGTTTTAAGCCTCCATCTCTTATTAATTGCGGTAAACATTTTTAGAAACTTCATTTTTTTTCTCGTATTATAAGGAAGACATTTGTGGACAGTGTCATTTGATTTGATTCATTTCAGATGATTAAAAGTTCATTAGCAGCTATGCGAAGTCTGAGAACTCGCAAGAATCAAGATTTTCAATAAAAATTTAATATGCCAATCTAAGATCAACTGTTACTCTTATATTCTGACATCCTTACGGAAAAACACTATTGGCGTCCTGAAATCACTACTGATAACTATTGAGATTTCAGTAGATATAATAAAGTGAAAATCCCAATTAGAAACCGTTTCCTTATAAGTAACCGCTATATATAGCTATATTTTTACCGACATTCTGAAAAACATAATTTCATTATCTTACATGATTAGAATGCGATGTTTTCTTATTTGGTTAATGATCCGGACACTCATTTTTGTTATCAGAGCGATTTCACGCCACTAATAGTTTTTCTTTGTAAGATATAATAAAATAAAAAACAAATCTTGAATAATTTTCATCTCACAGAATAGAAAAATATTTATCATCATCGAAAAATAAATAAAGAATTATAAAATATGTCAACGTTACAAATGAAATCCGTTTCCTTATCTCGATCTTTATCAAATGTCCTTGACATAACGTTATACTAAAACGGTACCTTGAAATATGACATCGTGTGTCATAGGCATCAAAAACATTATCCATGTAACCAAGATAATCTTACATATTTGGAATGCGATGTTTTCTTATTCGATTAATGATCCGGACACTCATTTTACTTATCAGTAGTGATTTCCCGCCACTAATAGTCTTTCTTCGTAAGATAAAATCAAATAAAAAACAAATATTGAATAATCTTGACCTCACAGAATAGAAAAATATTCGTCATCATTGGAACCTAAATAAAACATTATAAAATCAATCAGCGTTATAAAATCAAGTCCGTTTTCTTATCTCGATCATCATCAAATGTCCTCGCTGTGACGTAATACTTAAACGGTACCTAGAAATATGACATCCTGTGTTATAAGCGTCAAAAACACTTTGTATGTAACAAAGATAACACGTAAGTATCCTCAGTCTTTTCTTCCGTCACACCCTCCCCAATTCTTTAAACAACGCATTTACTTCCCCCTCCACAAAATTGGTCTGCCCAATCAGATATTTCTCTCATCCCTGCAGCGAGCTACGCGACGCCGTCGCTAGTCACCGCTACAATCGTCATAGAATACGAAAGCCTTGGTCCATCGTGTCCTTCCTACCAATATGCAATGTATTTTGTAAATTAATTGCCATCATGATGACGTTTACCTTAATCATACATCCAGGGAAGCCTTTGGCATGTTTATATTTCATTGTATGGAGAATCCTGCGTCAAACACTGGCTTGGTCACGCGTCAAGACAAGAGCGGAGCAAAACGTTTCCGAGGCCATATTCTATAATCGGTTACCGACTCGCATTTAGCATTTCTACCGGCAACGAGGAGGAATGGCGCCCCCCACCCCCAATCGGCACCCGGATAATAAGCAAGTGCACAAGACCGCTTGGTCTTATTCCCGATGCTAAACTCACCGTTTGATGAACATATCATCTTTCAGTCTCAACGAGGACTAGAGCAACTGTTAACGGGTCTTGAAAGCATCTGAGAAGTTTTTGCGGTCAAAGTCACCCTGTGCTTTATAATTTCTATTTATTAAAGTTTTTTTTCTTTCTTTTTTGTTATTACTATCGAGACAGTGCGTGAGATATTCAAACTTAAAGGACATTCCATGCATTCACCAGTTATTCATCGAGGCAAGTTTTCTATGTACTTTTTTTTTAGTGTACCTTTTTTCACTGCGATTATATTGTCAATACTTTATGGTTTCTACTGTTTGGTTATATTTGTTTGTGCTGTTTTGATGAAGTTGCTCCTTGGAAAATATTCTTTGTGTTTTTTGCGATCACAAATATTGCACCTTTGCTTCTTCTGACTGACGTTTGCTACTAACTATTAATGTATGCGAGCAACTTCTGCGGGTGATATATAATTGCAATAGGGGCTACTAATAGCAAGGCGCTTTTTACGTCGCTCGATCAACTGCACAGTATTGTCACGATTTCGCGAATTAAATACAGTATGTTGTAACAAAAAGATTCGAAAGTTTATAAATAAACATTGATCGAGCACCCGAAGATCGTTTATCGTTATCACGTTTATTTTTCGTATGATTCATAATATCCTATACTCATAGGTCGCAATCTTCGTCATAACATTAACCAATTTAATGGATAAAAATCTTTAAATATTAGTCATACCGATATGCAATTGATTATAAAACAATGCGTATGGTCAAATGATTAGTTAGGTGCAAATTGTTTTTGGACTTACAGAAATAATTTCGTATATTGCGATCTGCAATAAACTTTGGGTGGAATTGAACACGTTACTAAAAATATTTATTGAAAAATTGTCTAGTAGCTTTGACGAAACAATGTTTGATTACAGTCGAGAAATACTTATGTCGAATTTTCGAAATTTATCTTCACATGTTACAATAGATAAGACGGCCCCTGCGTAGTATACCAATATTTGTTTTGGTCGATTAATGGAAATGTACCATTTATCGACAGAAAAAATAGAGGGTTGATCGACTTTTTGATAAACAATCTTTTTTTTTTTCATCATCGTGGAATAATTATAATGAAAACATGAAATTATTCATATTAAATGACGAATTCTTATTTGAAAGTAGCAAGGTGTCTCAATACCAACATATTTATAAATCTACCATTAATTTCTTGATCAGAAAATGACTGTACGATACTGCAAACGATTAAAAAAAACCGAAGATTGTTTCGATATAGCTAATGTTTGCGAAGATTGTTTCGATATAGCTAATGTTTGCTACTTTAGGGTTTTTTTTTGTTTGCTCGACCGAAAAGTCGAATTAAAGCTAAAATATTAACCACGGATCATTGTGTCGACTCATAAAATATTGAGACTAATATTTGGTGAAGCCTCGATCGGTTAATAGCCATTAATTTGGAGCAGCATAATATTCCGAAACATAATTGATTTTCATGTGTATATGTGATATGTATACCTTGTCAATAATTTTACATAGATGAGAAAGAAACTTCCCGAGAAGAAATTTGGAGGGTTACATCAGGCGTCAATTTGGTGTTGCTAAGGCCCTGCCAGGGCCTGATTTGTGCCGGATGTAACGCTAAAAATTTCTGTTCAGGATACTCGAAAGCTGCCCATTTTACGCGGCAACCACACGGAAAGAATTGTTTGGTGGTGACAACTACGTTTTAAATTTGCTGTCCATAAGCCCTCAAAAATTAGTTTCCCCAACCATATCTCTACTATTCACGGTCAGTTTTCACAAGATTATTCAGCCTAACCAATCCATTGACTAGGCCTTCCATTTGAATTGTTGGAACTACCATTCGAATCGTTGGCCCTATCATTCAAATCGTTGGCACTACCATTTGAGTTATAAGGGAAATAGAATGATCGATTGGTTGTGCCAACTCATTTTTGACCTAGGATCGCATAAATCGCAGTTACTCAGAGATTCCCGGAGTACAGTCGAGCAAACAAGTTAAAAAACTATTTCATTACGTATCTACCTGCTGCAAACTGCGTGACTTTGTGCTGGACGTATAACATTCCTAAAAAAGAAAATCTATCATGAAGATTTGTTGACTTAAGTTCTATTTATTTTTTATTACTCTTGTTTAATTTTAAGTCATCGAGTTGGAAGTAAACATGCGTTCCAGGTATCGATAATGAAAAGATAACCTGGTATAATTAACATGTTAAAAAAATGGATAATCGTACGTTATGTATTTATATCTGTCATGATCATGACAGACATAAATACTACTTACTACTACTGCTACTACTACCAGCATTGGGAATGCTGGCTTTTTATTTCCGGAAACTAAATCGCACTAACACATAAAAATAATAAAATTGAATTTTTCGGAAGAGCCATTCTTCCACTATTTTAATTCAGAAAAGTGTTCAATATTTAAGAAAAATTATTTTTGTAACGGTAAAGTGCTTGGCCGTTAAGGTGTTCCTGTGGATGATGCACTTTAAATGTCATTTTTCTGAAATTCTTATAGAATGTTGGTCAATAATTTTTATAATTATCTGCAGAATTTGAATCTGATTGCCTAGCGTACTTCGGAAATATTCAATGTCAAAGTTATTCATGCTGTATATACGCTATAGGTTACACTCGCTTAAAAAGAATAGATGATGAAATGAAAAAAAAGCCAAGAAATTGTGTCGAGAAGAGAATTTTCTTCTTCTGTTCAAATTTCAAATCGATTGTCCATTTTATTTTTGAGATATCATCAGAGAAAGTATCTGTTCTTTCTCTGACTCATGCATTTTCGGGTTATCGCGCTCTTTCGCACCAACGCGTTGATTGCGTATCTTGCACGGAAAACTATTGATATCTGCCCCTCTGACAGCCGCGTAACGGGCGTCCATAGGAACATCTTAAACGGATAACCTAGTAGGTTCTTAATATGATAAAAATTATTTCTGTCTTTAAATGGTGATCCGTTTTCCCAAAAGTGTTATTTCAATTTCAATAAGTGAATCGTTTGCCTCTCAAGAGAATAAATACCATTGGTTATGACAGGTCATGCAATCTTATTATTGGATGCTCGCAGTATTATTTCGTAATAGTACTGCGAAGTAATTAATTTGCTCATAAAATTCAACCCCTTCGGCTTCTGAAAATTGCTGATAAAACGAAATCCTTCAATATATTCATCAAAATATTATTAATTTTCGACGCTCCCAAGGTAAACAAGAAATGTTCAATTTGCATGCCAGTATCTACTGATGAGTGTATGACTGTACCGCGGATTTACGCATATCAACGAACTTGTTACAATGGGGTGGGGATAGTGTATATTAGAAAGTTCTCTCTCGCGGATCTACCGAGTACACTTCAATATGAGTCCGCGGTCAGTGTGCTTCACCATAAGAAGTGAGTGATATAAATATTACTGATATCGCATAATTTCGACCTAATATAACACCTACTACTTTGTGACCTCCAACATTCGATTATCAAAAGAAGCGTAACCGAACAAAGTAAACCGATAAATTTCCACCGGTTCTTCGGAAAATTTCGTACAGCCGGTATTAGGATCCTTGAACCGTGATAATACTCGTTCGCCATATGTTTACATCGTCGTACATCGCACTCAAGTTATCGTCTCGTTATCACTGCGTCTATCGTACCTCGAAGATCATTAATGTATTACAAATCCCAAGTGACTTTACTTTACCGCTGTGAATCACCGTCACGTTATTTCACCCACGCGAAGCAATATTCCGTAATCTCGATATGTGAACGAGGTAACAAAAATGCGTCAACACGGATGTTGTTTCTTGGAAAATAATGATTTTAGGAAAGTTTATTTTACCGGATATAAAAAAAAATTCGCAAAACTGCGCCGAGAGCATCAGTTTGTTTTAGTCCTTGATCGGTATCGTTGAATACACCATTTCTTTGGGGTAAATGACGAGCTTCTGCGAACAGAGTGAATAGTGTATTGGATCGATGAGGAAATGCTTCGTCTAGTAGCCGGTGAACTCAACGAACCCTCCAGGGAGCGTTAATTCTCCATAACACTAGAAAATTGCTTTATATGAATATTAATTGTGCTCGCGGGCTATGTAAAACAATTCCGACAGGTTTGTTTCCAGTTAGCGCTGATTGTTGATGTAATTTTCCATCTCTTTGCATCCGTTAGTTCAATGTCAACACGAGTCGATCAGAAACCGCGAGTGAGAGACATCATATTACCATAACAGTCGGGCGTCAATGTAATGTGTAACAATCTCGTCACTTTTTTTAATATCCAACAACACCGGAAAGATAGAATGGCTTTTCTCTATCGTTAGCAAGAAATTCTGTAGACTTTCTTTGATACGCAGCGTGGAATTATAACGAGCATGATAAAATTATACACTCGATCAATTTTATTTGGGAGATTTATTAATGGCTTCCTATAGCTTCATCGGGACAGTGGAAAACTTTATAGGTTTTCAGAATTATCAGTTTCAGAATGGAAATGAGAGTCTACTAATAGTAGTCGACACCGATTTTACTTTCGTTTGTTTGCCGATTTTCGTTTTTTTTTAAATATGGAAACATTGCTAAAATAGTGTTAATGTGGCGTGATAAATAGTTACATTATATTCTATATTCAGAAGGTCCGGATTTTCAGTTGTAATAAAATACTTCC
Organism: Ephialtes manifestator; assembly: GCA_963970395.1. Classification (NCBI taxonomy): domain Eukaryota; kingdom Metazoa; phylum Arthropoda; class Insecta; order Hymenoptera; family Ichneumonidae; genus Ephialtes; species Ephialtes manifestator. The sequence continues at coordinate 15,048,382 of OZ019976.1, forward strand.
CGATGCGAATAATTCTCGACAGACTTCAAGAAAAGTGTGTGCGTTCAATCGATGCACTGAAATGTTATCTCATGTGTACTCACAATATGATATGCTTTTTTGCATGATGATGCAATACCGTAGTTAATTTCCGACTTTGCGTTTTTACGATGCGGGATGCAAATTATCATCTTACTTGAAGATCCTGCACAGAGAGAAAAATATAATTGAATACACCAAACGGATTCACTTGAAGACCGATAATCGGTTAAAGTATCTGGTATTTTAAGCAACTGTATTGGTTAAATCAACAATATTTTGCATTGAATGACCTAAATAACATATTTAAAAATCGTGAAATACATCATTTAGTTATTCTTATTGAATCTCAGTTGAGCTAAATAACATTGAATTGACCCAAACGAAGCTCGCTGAGATTTGTTAATAATTTAAAAAATCTTATTTAGCTCAACATACAATTAGTACCAATAACTAAATGGTTCGTTTTGCCATATTTAACACTTCATTTGTTAACTGTTAACAAACTCTTCTCTCAGTGCGGAAGATTCGACTTATTCAATTTTAATTTCCTCTCAGTGTATGAGAAGCGAGCGATTTGCAAGCTAGGAAGCTTTATTAGTGGAAAACACGAGGTGTTTCAGGGCTACCGGTTTATCATGGAACAACTCTTAGGAATAGTAATCTTGTGTTGCAATCAACGAAATCGCTTGTGGCTCATCGTTCTTTGATAAATCCTTAGCACCTCGACATTGCAAATACATTTTCAGAGCGTTCAACGAGAATGAGTTTATCCTGAGCCTTGAGAATAATTGAAACTAACATAGGCTACAAAAAAAAAACACGCTTGATTTAGTGGCTGCATTGTAACGATTTTGTATGTTCGCAATCAACGGAATCGCTTGTGGCGCATCGTTCTTTGATAAATCCTTGGCATCTCGACATTTTGCGAGGACATTTTTTGAGCGTTCATAGGAAATGAGTTTCTCCTGAGTCCTGAGGAAAATTGGACATTGCGTAGTGTAAAAAGAGCGCTTGATTTAATAGCTGTATTGTAATGATCTTGTGTATTTGCAATCAACGGAATCACTCATGGCTCATCGTTATTTGATAAGAACTTGACATCTTGACATTCCGAGGGCATTTTCTGAGCGTTCATTGAGTGCAAGCTTGTCATAAGTCCTCAAAGTAATTGTATGTTGTATAGTCTGACTAGAAACAAATAAAATTTGATTAAATGGCTATATTGTAACGATCTTGTGTGATCGCAATAAACGGAATCGCTTATGGCTCTTTGATATATCCTTGGCATCTCGACATTGCAAGGACATTTTCTGAGCGTTCATTCAGCACAACTTGTCCTAAGTCCTGAGAATAACTAAACCTTGCGTATTCTGACAAAAAATAATAAGACTGGTTTGAATAAATAACTATTTTGTAATGATCCGTAGTAGGAAATCCATACGATTAAACCACGAACGGAGTTAATTATTTCGTTCACGCAATATTCCAAGTTTATGTCAATGAGTTGTACCCGCAATTCCAATACACACGATGAGCTTTGCGTCTGGTCTGTTCGTAAAAACAGGTTCCACCGGCTAAGTCATATTCTGATTATCGTACATAATTAGTATCAAGCGGAGCATGGCAAATATCACGATTTGTCATTAATTCTATTAAAATTCATGACAATTGATTATGAATTAACGTTTTGCGTATATATTCATACACATCTGCAGTTTCGTTTTTCGCACTTAGCCGCCTCAGTAAGGACTCTTGCAGTCTAGACCAACAGAAATCGGTTTGACGGGTTTATTTAAATCAAATACCGGTTATATTTCAAATTAATAGAATTTTTTTCTGCTAAATAAAACTTACTTAAAATCAATACGATTTATTTGAATTTAATACATTTTATTTGATCAAAATAAAATCCGATTTTACTAGCATTTATAGAAGAAATTTATTTAATGGCTGGCCTAATAGGATTTTATTTCAATAAAATACAATTTATTGCATACGTACTAATTTTTTATAAAATTTATTTGGTCAAAATAAAATTTGACTGTTTTGAAATAGAACTGATTGATTACACTGTTAGAAAAGATTGGACGTTTTTATTCATAAACTCGTCATCGAAATTTAATATACAATTGTGGTATAAAATTCATGTACTTTTCCAGTAAAATTAAAGTAAATTATTGAATGTGCTGTACCATACATTAATTTTACATTACACTTGTATACTAAATTTAATATAATGGTTTATGAATAAAAACTTCCAGTAAAAGTACACTAAATTTCAGGCAGATTTTTTTTACAGTGTAGATTGAGATAGATAGATTTTTTTGGGTGTAAGAAATTTAAAGTTTCTTGTTTATTTTAAGGCAAGTATATTATATGATGTAAGTAAGAAATTGTCAACATTCTTGAAATTTTTCAGATGATGTCGAAAAACCGGACGTACCGGTAGATTTTGAGCAGGCTATTAAATTAACAGGTAAGGTCATTCTTATTTAGCCTTGTATAAAAGAGGCACTTATGAGGAGCTTTGTCATTTTTAATCGTAAATTTTTAAAGGATATGGAAAATTCAACTACCTACTGCTCCTGGCCATTCTTCCGGCAGGATGCGCAAGTATCTACTCTTCAACTTCGATGTCCTATGTTCTCCCTTCAGCTGAGTGCGATCTCAAGCTCACCCTTTTCGATAAGGGCCTCCTTAACTCCATGCCATTTGCAGGTAGATATTTGATTGCCCAATTTTACGTTTTTTCCAACTAAGTAATGCTCTTGCGATTCTTAGTAGTAATGAACGCTTTTTGTTGACCACAAATTAAAGTAGTAAGAATGGAATTTGAATTGCAATTTTCGTATTTTTAATTAAAAGTTTTTATCCACAAACATCTAAAAAAATGTATTGTACATTTTACGAAAACCTCCAAATATGACTTAACAGAAATTAGATGAAAAAAAAGTTGTCATTTACTTTTTACAATATATTTAGTCAAGTTTTACAATGAAAAAATTATCTTAATAAATGCTTTTGCGGCTTCTTATTTACTAAAAAAGCTAAATCCAACGATTTATTATCACGAATGATTTTTATTTGTACAAATTCACTGATTTAATTTATACATTTAATAATGTTATTAAATTGGTTTCCAAACGAAAAAATAACAATCTGTGAATTAAATTTTTTTTCACCTGATTTCATTAAATTTCATCAGAAATTTTGGAACACTGGTCACTTCGATTATACAAAATTATTATTCAATGTGTATGCATAAAAAAGGGAAAAATCTGGGCATACAATTTTTATTCATGTGGCAATCGAAATATATTCCGGTAATTTGACTATTCCCACAGTATGGGACAATCGTTAAAATTCCAAAATATATCATAACTGTCACACATCGTACCAGATTATTACCATATCAAGAGTCGCGGTAGCGACTCGACGCCAAGTTAAAAAAGAAAATTAATGTTGCCTCCACCTGACGATTCTGCACTGAAAAAAAAATGTCATTGATTCAATAAATCCATCGCTTGCGGGCTGCCAAAAGAAGTATTTTTGAATTAACTCTAGTTCTTATTCGTTCAATCCCATTTAACATTGAAATAATAAAATACTATTTTGTTTATTTTAGAGTTATTGTTTCGATCTCGTATGGAATTGTAGGAATTAGAATTCAAATTAAGTTGATATCGCTTGTTTTTGGCAGCCCGCAAACGATGCATTTATTGAATCAATGAAATTTTTTTTCAATGTGTCTGATCTTCATTTTTCTTTCAGTGTAGTTTGATAATTAAATCTTATAACTATAGAAGCCAATCGGCCATTGACTGCGTTCTTCAGCGCGTATTGCCATGGCGTCTGATACTCAACCATTTTATGTTTTTACGAAGCGTTATTTTCTAATACATAACACTATTATCATCAGGGATGATCGTAACATCATTTATGTGGGGTTTCCTGACTGACACGTTTGGCCGAAAAAAGATCCTCATATACGGTTATCTGACCGTTTCCTTGATCAGTTTGTCGAGTTCTCTAGCACCAACATCATGGCTCCTGATATTGTTCAAGTTCTTAAACGGCGTTGTGTGAGTAATCAATACATTTCCTTAACTCGAAACTTATAGTTTTTACAAATGGTAAACATCCCCTAATTTTGTTTTTCTATTTAAATAATACACAGAATATCTGGGCCTTATGCAGCCCTGATGTCGTATCTAGCTGAAGTTCACGGTGAGCAGCAACGCTCTCGAATTTACATGTGGCTTGGCGTCTTCTATTCCCTCGGGCATATATCAATACCATGTAAGTATGCGCAGTGTTTGAAGAAAATGCTCATAAATCAATTGCAATCACTCTTTAGGATGTCTGCGTAACGGTCCTTGGATCACGCTAAGTTTAATTCCCATAACATTAACAATAACCATGTGAAGGACAACACGACAGATCTTGATCTTTGGGCATTCGTTGCCGTTTGCCTCATCATGATTTCAGGCCTAGCATGGCTGATATTACCTCAGGAATGGCAGTGGAACATCTTTGGAGGCACGATGAAGGTGACCTCTTGGAGGGTATTCCTCGCTGTATGCGCGATCCCCGAGATCTCAGCCTTCTTCGCGCTCTCCTGGTTCCCGGAGAGTCCACGTTTTCTCCTCTCGAAGGGTCGCGATCAAGAGGCCCTCGAGGTTTTCAGGAAGATCTACTCGCTCAATACCGGCAAAGAACCTAACACATATCCGGTAAGTAACGAAGCATTAAAATTCGGTTAACGCCTCAGGCCGATGTCCTCGTGTCACTTCTTGGATGGCCCTCTCCAAGCTTTATCCTGAGTTAGATGCGGGCTCCGTGATAATGAGCGCAGATATCGGGCTGCCGATCGAGCACTTGTAGGCTACCGATGAAATTAAGGTAGTTCTAGGATATAAGTCGATAAGAAATATTATTTCCGTTGTTCGTTTAGACGGATAATCATTAGAAATTTTATTATTTTAATCGGCAGGTCAAAACTATCATGGATGATGATTTTGTCAAGAATAATGGCAAGACTCTGATGGAATCGTTCAGCGGGGGCTGGCAGCAGATCAAACCCCTCTTCCATTCGAAATATGCATTCCGATTGATAGTCATTGGAGCTATTCAATTTGGAGGCACAGTAGGGTAAGAATCAATGATTTGTTTCAACAAAAATTTACCGCGTCGGTATTTCAATTTTTTAAATAATTTTTTGTTCTATAAGAAAATAGAAAGCTTTGGTAATTAGTGGTTACCCATAAAGCTATGAATTTTCTCTTACACTTGCACTTCTAGACTAATAAACTTTTAATAGCTAATTTAACACTCTCTGATGGCCTTAAAACGTATCACCGTATTGGTATAATACATTTTAATTAAATGAATTTATAAGAATTTGTACAGCATGTACAGGACTTTTTACTATATCTAGTGAAAATTATCAACTTTGGTTTTGGGCTATCATAAAACTTGATGGTTTTTCCCATCGATATGGCTATTTTTTCTAAATCCTTCTCGCCGGGTATGCATTCTAGGCAGGGCCATCCATAAATAATTTGCTTTCATATTTTTAAAGTAACTCACCATATTGGTAATTAAAGCAACATTTCATTAAAATCGAACAAATATTTTTCTTCGCAGATTCGTTTATTTCGTAAACAGAAAAATAATGATTAATGAGTATTGGTTCAATGGTGGCCTATTTCTTTCTCCAGTAATTTGATTTCGTGTTGGTATTTTGAAATTGGTTTTTACAAAGAAACCTTTTTTTAACAATATTAAAAATAATAATTATAATGAATATAATTATACATTTTTTACCAGTGTCATATGAACAAAAAATTGAATTACTAAACATTAAATCACATTCTTTAAAAAAAAGCGAAAAGAGCGGACTTACCAACTATTTTTTATGTATTTTAATATGTCACCTGAAAATATTATGTCAAATTATTCCGTACAAATCTCGTAAATCATGGTCTTGATTGACGATGATTTAGAGTTTACTGCCAAATACGGATATATTTTTTAACATCCTAATACATTTATATAATCTCTTTGCAGCTCAAATTCCTTGAGATTGTGGATGCCCCAGCTATTCGCGATGATTGAAACATACGAAACGAGGCATCCAGTCAAGACCTCAGGACCTTTCCCGTCCATCTGTGTTATGCTCGAAAAAACGCGGACGGATACTTATCACGTCGTCAAAACTATTAGTAGTAATAACACGGTCCAGTTTACTGGAGTCTGCGCACCTGTACGAAGAAAAAAAAATCAATCACTTCATAAAAATATTGGCAAATCACAAATTGTAGTCTGCAAATAAAAATATTTTTTCGCAGGTCATCTTGAACTCTACGGTGTACATAAATTCAATAGTAATTGCTCTGACTGGTGTGATTGGTTATACGTTAGCCGGAACTTTGATCAATGCTGCGGGAAAGAAAAAACTCATGGGTAAGAAAATGATAGATTTTTTATAAGAAAATGAAAGATTACATTTGTGACATTACATATTTTTTTTTTTAGTATTTTGCTTTCTATCCGCGGGTTTGTGTTGTGGTGTTCTTTACTGGGCCGAAGATTCTAATGGGATCCTCGGGATATCGTCAGTTTTCGTAGCACTCTCTAGTATTGGGGGAGCGGCGGTAATGAACGTGATCGTTGACAACTTTCCTACTTCTCTTAGGTAACCGATAAAAAAGCTTCTTTTATGAGAAACAAAATTTTTTAGATCGTGTCAACGACTTTTTACTTAATGCAATAAATTCTTTTTCAGAACAATGGCGATCAGTATGACAATGATGGCAGGGCGATTAGGGGCTGTGATGGGAAACCTCATGTTCCCAGTACTGTTCAAAATCGGGTGCTTAGGTCCATTCGTCATGATTGGCAGTGCATGTTTAGGTAAGTAATAATAATGGTACACGGAAAGAAATGTTTGGTTGTGGCAACTACGTTTTCGATTTGCTGTGCATAATGTCTAAAAAAAATAGTTATCTCAACCATATCGAATAGTAACCTCAACTATTCACGTTTAGTTCTTGACTGGATTAGTTAGGTAACTAATCCAATCGTTGGGACTACCACTCGAATAATTGAGACTACCATTCGAATCGTCGGTGTTACCATTCGAATCGTCGGTATTACCATTCGAATCGTTGGTATTACCATTTGAGTTGCTAGGGAAATAGAATAATCGATTGGTTGTGTCAACTCATTTTTTGGTTACGGCAACTAATCTTATTTTTCCGTGTAATAGTCATAAGTAAAGCGATGATATTGATGAGAGGCATATAACAAAAATAATAAATCTACATTTCATGTGATTTCAGTGTGTTCATTCCTGGTCCTTTTAATTCCACGTAAGGACCCCCTATCGGACAAGTCACCGGACGGTATATAAAGTATTCCACGTGACGCTAAAGTGAGACTATGCGATAATATTTCTAGCTGTAAATAATTGTCTCTTTTTATATTGCTAGCATTAAGTTTATGTGCTACCACTGTGTCAACCCAGTTCTCATAATCGTATATTTATTATTGAAACGTAAATCGAGACTTAGGGAGATTAAGTTTTTGTCTTGTAGTCGTAGTATATGCATAATTTATTAGTGAAAAAACGAGCGATTTTTTTTTTCATGTTCTCCGCAATGTTGTGTTGAATATTTTATATAACACATTTATGGATATGTGTTGAGTAGATAATGTAGATTATAGCGCGGTGAATATGAAGAAAAAGAAGTTTTGATTTATGCAACTGAGACATTTTACCTGAACCCTCGTATATACATGTGTCTCCAGTTTGCAATAATACTCTCGACATTTGTATCTGAATCTACGGTAGGCTTATGCTATTTTGTACTTTAGTAGTTCAATGTTTATTACATAGAATCGTCGTTATATGTCAATTAATGAAATTTATGCGTCATTGCACGCGCCGTACAAATTGTATTAGTTATATAGCAATGATCGTCTATAATTTCTAGTAAATCATTTATCATAAATCGTAAACCCGAGTTTACGTTTTAGACAAATCAATGAGCAGTGAAGACAGCTGCTTTACTTAGTTACGTGCGAATATTTAATCACCGTTTATATAAGTATTTTATAGAGTATTGTATTACTACTATAGGATCATCAATAAATTATAGGAAGCAATTTAAAATAATGAAGTCCATTTCACCCGTTTCCTTTATTGGAAAATTAATCGTATAACATTTAAGCAATGTGAAATAACTCAAAGCGATGCGACCCTATCTTTCCTCCTACCCATTCGAAACAAAGCCAAGAATCAAATTATCGAAATATTTTTTTTAAATACTTCAAAAAATTGATCTGATGCTGCGTATTTTTGTACTTTTCCAGGAAGTAAAAGTTGTGTCGAAATCTAGAGATACCTATGGGTTTTGAAGAAAATTTTATTTTTTATATTTTGAAAAATGTACGTTATTGCAGTGTAATGGAAATCGTATCCATTACCAATTACTTTTTTAATAAGTAATGGACATCACATCCATCACCCATTACTTTTTTAATGAGTAATGGAACTCACACCCGTGTGGAAATCTGTTGGGGATAAACTGGTTTGAACCTAGCGTCTAGCTAGTTTTTTCTATCAAGTTTTTCTGTAGTAGGACTAGACATAATCTAGCTAGAATGCACGGATAGATAGCATATATATCTAGGATCTGTCTAGCTTTCATGGCACAGCTTACCTGACTAGAGACTAGGCATAATATATCTAGCATACATGTATAGATGCCCAGGCCATCTACACGGAAAAGAAAGTTTGGTTGTGGCAACGGCAAGACGTCGATTCTACAGAGCCCATCTCTACACAGCCTCATTTCTACACGAGCATTTGTACACCGAATTTTACTACACGCAACAAATTTACATGATGAAAGTTTCACACGCCACGAGCTCTACGCGCAAAAGTCCGACACCGCGGAATTTCAACACGCCATAGTTCGACACCGCAAAAGTTTGACACGCAACCATCTAGGATCTATCTAGCTTTCATGACACAGCTTACCTGACCAGAGCCTAGACATAATATATCTAGCATACACGTATAGATGCCGTGGCCATCTAGTGTCAATCTAGTTTTAGTTGAATACTTGTATTTGGCGCTACGGGGGCGTTTTCCGATACAGGGTCTAGTCGTGACACGCTGCGCAGCGAGTTATTATTATGTAGAGTGGCACATGCATGTTCGTGAAAGGTACCAAAAAATACGTTCTAGAGGACTACGATTTTTTTTGTTTTGTACGACGCGAAGGAATTTATATTTTTTTGTTTTTTTGTGATAGGCCTTATCGAGATATTTGATTATTAATGAAAAAGTGATTACGTACGTTATTAAATAGTGTTCCCTGTTTAAATAGTGTTAAACAGCTTTCCTGTTACGTGCTAATGCAATAAATGACGGTTTATATTAATTCTGTGTTTTATTTACCCTAGATTATTTAACCGGTATCTGGGTTCAATAGAGAAATCCGGTCTAGTACCTAGTCAATTTTATGCTATAGGGTTAACCGATTTCCGTACTGGCTAATCACTAGCTAAGTTTACTGGGCGAATTAATAGAGTCTTAGCCAGATTTTAGACAGTGTTTCTGTACAACGACTAGACAGCGAGAAATTACACGTAGCGCTCGGATCTAGCTAGTTTTCCGACCTAGATCTTATACAGAAAATAAGAAAACTAGTCGATTTCTTCTCTAGGTGATGGCGAGTTGGAATTTCCACACGGGCATCCATCACCGATTTTTAAAGTAATGGGTAATGGACGTGGTAATGGATATATGATAGTCCCATTACTTTAGAAAAATTTGCTTAATAAATAAATTGTGACGATCGAAAGGTCGTTTAAATAATTATTACAAGTGTGGAGTCCAAAATATATGTATTAGCAAAAGGTGATGAGGAGAAGTGCACGTTACAGTTGTTCGGATAGAAGTGAAGAGATTGAATGCCTACACGCTGGGTCCGTTGAGTTGGGCCCTTGGGCCCGCTGCGTATCCCTGCGCCAGTGATAAGGCGGCCGTCGCGCGCTTGGATGCTGCGCGGCGGTCGCCCTGAGCGTGGGATCGCTGATGCAGCATTTTATATAAAGAAAGATTGAATATTCAATATTAAGGGACCGTTACACTCCCCCTCTTTAAAGAATCAATGCTCCCGCATTGAGGGGTTTACAAAAAAAAAAAATGAAGTTCCGTGTGACTCTATATAACACAAGTGTGGTATGAATGGTTTTGGTAGTGTTGGAATGTGTATGTGTTTATTTATGTGTAGTTCTTCTTTCTTCTTGTTTCCTGCCGTGGTGACCTGTTTTCTTTTCCCTTCCTTTCGCATCTTGGGTGTGGTGTTGGGATTTCCCTGAAAGTTCCGTCAATTGATTTCTATTTATTGGTCCTCTTATCTTCAGCCTGCTTTGTTATTCCAGAGGATTCTATGTAATTTTCGATGATCTGAAACTGAAATATTTTAGTTGTTCGTGTTAGTGGGGAGGGGTTGTTATGTGACTGTAGGTTAGGTCAGGGTTTTCACATATAAGAGAAGAGAAAAAAAAAATATTTTGTTTGCCCATCGCTCATGTCCGGATCTCGTACAGCTTATTCTCTCTTCGTTTAAGTAGACAGTTTCCTTTCTCTCCTCCTTTTCTTTTTTCTAACGTTTATTCCGGTTTGTTTGTCGAGGGATTCCTTTCCTTTACTCATTTATTCCACTCGGCTTCATTCGGTCCTACGTTGTCTAAAACATTCTAAAAATCTGATTAGTTTTGGTAAGGGGGTTAGTAGGAATGACCTGTTAATACGGATGTGGTGAGGATCGATTGTATGGTTAACTTAATGGGAATGAAAAAGGGTACAATAGCGAGGTAATATATAGCGTGCGTGCAAGACATGTTTCGATCATCGTTTAACATCCTCCCTTATCCGTAAAAGGAAGTAATATATAAAAAAAAAATATACGGTCCGCTGTTGCTAACCCAGGGAGAAAGTGGGGGGGGGGGGGGGGTAAGAGAGAGAAAAAAAAAACGAAACTCATGTGTTCTTCTCGAAGCATAACAACGGTGGCAACCAACCTTATAAGTCTTACAACTATTTGATAATAAATGTAGCGTTATGGACGCAGCTTAGCTCAAAAATGCTGAGACTTCGTTGTGTTATAGTTATTCTTATTCTTCCCTATCTAATTTCTCTGTCCTTCGCAACGGGTTTCATGGGAGCGCGTTACGGTCATATCTTAATTCGTACATGGATTTGCGCGTTGGTTGGCGTGGTTGTCCACTTCGGAGTACAATCTGTTTAGTGCCTCTCGGGGCCTTAATGCTCCTGCGTGGCATCTGAAACATATGTCCGTGTTATTTTATCTATATGGACCGTTCTTGTAGCATCGTCTCTGATACTTAAAACTACGTTATTCCGATCTAGAGTCTTTAGAATTTTGTACGGGCCCGTCCAATGAGCGTCGAATTTTCCGATCCGCGGTTCCTTTTGCAAATATACTAGTTCGCCTTCCCTAAATTCTGATTCCTTTACTTTCTTATCATAGTATTTCTTAGTTCTCTCCTTATATCTAATCGCTTTCTCTAAAACTAATTGGCGAACTGCTTTGAAGTTTGCGTTCAAATTTGCCATGTAGTCGTCGTACGTAATTGTTCTTTCGAGTGGCGGAAATTCAGACGGTACTTGTGCCAATCTGCCAAAAACTAACTCGAAAGGGGTAAATCCCGTGCTTTCATGAACACTAGTGTTGTGCGCGAATGTCGCGAGTGTTAAGAGCTCGTCCCATTCTTTTCTTTTACTGATAAAATGTTTTATGTACTCCACGAGAGTATGGTGGCTGCGCTCGATTGCTCCATTAGATTGTGGATGATATGCGGTTGTTTTATATTGACGGATCTGAAAAAACTCTGCGAAGTCTTTGAACATTTCCGACATGAAGTGCCTTCCTTGGTCCGTCAGTATTGCGCGAGGCGCTCCAAATGTACTGATCAGCTTATCACACAGAGCTCTTGAAACATCGCTAGTGGTTTGGCAGCTTAATGGTACGGCTATGCTGAATTTGCTAAATAAGTCAAGAATAGTGAGGATATATATATATATCCTCTGCTAGTTTCAGGCAAGGGTCCAACGATGTCGATGGCTACTTTGTCAAATGGTTTTTCTGGGGTGTCCGTAAGCACCATTGGCGCCTTATATCTGACTCGGACCAACTTATTTGTTTGGCACTCCGGGCAATATTTGATGAATTTTTTAACGTCTGCTCTCAATCCTCTCCAATAATATTGCGTTAGAATGCGCTGATACGTTTTTTCAATGCCTTTGTGACCACCCAAATTTGAAGCGTGCAGTTCTTTTATGATATTTTGTCGGTTATCCTGCTCTGGAACGATTGCAAGACCTTCGCATAGCGTTATTCGTATATCAGCTCCTAATGTCAACAGACGCAAGTGACTTTTCATGTTTGACCACAGAAGCGAGTTGATTATTTCGGGGTCCTTTGAAATCGTACAGGACTGCAGCTTGTCTCTCTTCAATATTTTCACGAGGACGGTCAGGCATTTCTTAACCATGTGCGCGGTGGTAATATCGGTAGATTTTCCCTTACAAAACATCACAAAATAGCATTCGTTTTCGCTCTGGCAGATAAGAATATTTCCCATTATGGGATTTTGCATTAATACATTTCACGACTAATTTTCTTCTTTTCCACGAGTATCTTAGTAACTGTAGTATTCATTATACAATCTGCTGATACGAAAAATGCTAAATTATCCTCGTTTGCCAAAATGTTGCTTTGCACGATTTTGATGTTATCTCGCAGATGGATATCCTCCGCTATTGTTGCGCTTCTGGTGACTGGATTCCTTTCCGGACAAGTGAGTCGTTTCCTATGGTATTGGGGTGGCTGATACGGAAGATCGGTACCCGAATCGTCAGACCTACTCCCCGATGATATTTGTTCTCTGCAGTCCTTACTTGGTCCGACACGCGTTTCATCTGGTGATTTCCTTTGTGGCTGAGTCTCTTCCCAAACAATTTCTGCTGAAGGTGGGAAATCATGCGAAGACGGCGTTGGTGAACGAAATTGTGGTGAGACTTCTGGTGTTATGGTCGTTTCTGTTGTTGGTGATTTCTCATGTAGCGAAAATCCTTCGAAATCTGGAGCTAGTGGTGGCGTATTTCCTTCCTGCAGTGCCATGTTTTCCGTTGGTGTGGTAACTTCCTGGACATTTGTTGATGCTGGATTTTGCGATTTTGTGGCTTTCTTTTCATCTATTTGTATAGCTTTTTTGACTGCGTCCGCTTGTTCTTGAGGTGTAAAGCCTTCGAGTTCCATTTCCTCGGGAGATAGTAGTGTACTTTTTCCTTTTGCCGCTGTCGTTTTTTCCGTTGCAACTGTCCGCTCGGGTGGTGTAAAGCCCTTGAAATCTAGGATTGGTGGTGGTGAGGATGTTGTATGCATTTCTTCTTCCAGTACTTGCGGAGTCGTTTCGTTTGAAGCTTCCTCTGAAGATGAGCTTTCCTGCGTTTCCTTTGCATATGTACACCCTGGATTAGTTCGCCGTTTAGTCCAGCGTGTTTTTACTTTTTTCTTCTTCTTAGGTTTTTTTGGTTGCACCAATTTTTGTGGGGGATTGGATGTTGATCGTGCGGCTGGAGGATCTGTTTGACGAGTTAACGTTGAAATTGTCTCTTGCTGTCCCGGTTCCTGAGAATACCGGTACTCTGGTGTCATTTCGGGCGAAAGGTAACCTGGTTTATCCTCCTGTGATGAGTTTGACGAATCTGAGTCCCGAATTTCTGCTTCCACTGCTCCTTCGATTTTTGGATTTTCGGCCTTTTGATGTTGTGACGAATCTTCTGCTGTTCGCTGCACCGAGCTTGTTTTTGGTTCTTCCCTTGACGAATTTCCTCTTTCCATTTCTTTTGATAAACTGTCTTCCCTCTTATTTTTTTCTGATACCTCGTCTTGATTCTCATTTTCTTCTGATACTTCGTTTTGTTTCTTATTTCCTCCTGTTTCGATTTCTTTTTTGTTTAATGATCTTTCTTCTTTAGATAATTTATCTTTTTCTTCTTCTTTAGATAATTTATCTTTTTCTTCTTCCTTAGACAATTTATCTTTTTCTTCTTCTTTAGATAATTTATCTTTTTCTTCTTCCTTAGACAATTTATCTTTTTCTTCTTTTTTAGATAATTTATCCTTTTCTTTTTCTTCTTCTTTTGACAAGTTATCTTTTTCTTCTTCTTTAGATAATTTATCTTTTTCTTCTTCTTTAGACAAGTTATCTTTTTCTTCTTCTTTAGATAATTTATCTTTTTCTTCTTCTTTAGACAATTTATCTTTTTCTTCTTCTTTTGACAAGTTATCTTTTTCTTCTTCTTTAGATAATTTATCTTTTTCTTTTTCTTTAGACAGTTTATCTTTTTCTTCTTCGATATTTCTTCGTTTGTTCTCGTGCTCGTCTGATTCGTCTGATCGTATCCGCTTCCTCCGGGCTGCTTCCTCGTCCTCATTCTCGTGTTCTGTTGGCGTACTCATTCCAACGTCCTCGCTAGCAGTTGAATCTATGTTAAATGTGGTTTCATCCTTCCTTACTGTTGATAATGCGGGTGGTTGTTCCGTTTCGAGACATTCCGTATTCGTGTCACTTGTTGGCTCACCGGAAGATCCTTCTAGTTCACATAGTCGTTTCCTAGGCGCTGGGTTTCCAGATGATTCGTCAGCTGTTGAACGCCCTCGAACGGCTGATGGTGCTTGATGATGAGTCTTCTGTCTTTTTTCATCGGGTTTTTCGGTATCGCTTGATGTGCTCTCATGAGGTCTTATTGGTAAAATCGACACAGGATTCCTGGAAAGCGCATCCGCCACGACGTTCAGTTTTCCGGGCTTATGATGTATCTCATAATTGTAGTCGTTCAGAATTGCTTGCCATCGCTGCAACTGTTGAGGTGGTTCGTCCTTGCTTGTGATGTATGTGAGCGCTCTGTTATCTGTTACGAGGACAAAATGTCGTCCATACAAATAGGTGCTAAAATGTTGGATTGCGTTGACTACCGCCAGTAGCTCTTTTTTCAAGGCGTCGTAAGATGTTTCGGACTTAGACAGCAACCTGGAGTAGAAGGCCACTGGATGATCAAAATTGTTGTGCTTTTGACTGAGTACAGCGCCTATGGCATAATTTGATGCGTCAGTCGTGAGCGTGTACTCCTTCTTCTCATTCGGATACCGCAAGATTGGTGCTTCTGTGATTCTCCGCTCAAGATGTTCGAAAGCTGCTTGGCATTCCTCGGTCCAATCAAAGTTCGCCTCCTTCTTCAGCTGGCGTGTCATTGGTATAGCGATTTCGGCAAAATCGCGTATAAACCTGCGGTAGTATCCTGCGAGTGCGACAAACTGCTTTATGTTTTTCTTGTCCGTTGGTACTGGAAACTTCTCCACTGCTAGCACTTTTTCCGGGTTTGGTTGGACTCCTTTGTCCGAAATCACATGTCCCAGATAACACACTTGCCTGTTTAAAAAATGACATTTATCTGTTTGCAAGGTCAGCTCGGCTGCGGTTAGTCTTTTGGCTAAACTATGGAATTTTTTCTCATGTTCTTCGAGAGTGTTCGCATAGATAACAATGTCATCCAAGTACACAAATAGGTCTGTGCCTTGGAGACCCGACAAAACCACATCCATCAGTCGCTGAAAAGTTGCTGGACCATTGCTGAGCCCAAACGGCATGCGATTGAATTCGAAATGTCCGTTGGGTGTTGAAAAGGCTGTCTTTTGTTTGTCTTTTTCGTGAACCTGGATCTGGTGGAAGCCAGACGCCAGATCGAATGTCGAAAAATAACGAGCGTTACCCAGTTGATCCAATATGTCCAAGATGTTTGGTAATGGATACGCGTCGGGTGTAGTTTTCGCGTTTAACTTCCGGAAATCGATAACCATACGCCATTTCTTATTGCCATGGGGATCCTCCTTTTTGGGGACAATCCAAACCGGCGAATTGTATGGCGAGAGCGATGGTTGAATTATATCGTTTTTGAGCAAGTTATTAACCTGCTTCTGAATTTCTTCCCTATGGACCTGAGGGAATCTATACTGTCTCGTATGGATTGGTCGGTCATCCGTTGTGAGGATTTCGTGCCTGAGAACATTAGTGTGACCTAGCTGTTCCCCAGGCACGCAAAACAAGTGCTGGTGTTTAGAGATCAATCGCAAAACATGATCTTTTTCCTTCTCATTTAAATGCTCCAAATTAAGAAGTGATTCGATCATTTCTGCTCTCTCTGTGCTACCGACCGCTGTGGTGTAAAATGTTGCGCTACGCTCTGAGTTAGTAGCATAGGGATCATTTTCTGGTGCGTCAGCAAGTTCCAGGATACTCTCGACCGGCTGCAACTCAAGTGTCGGCACCGCGAGATTAATGTCGAAGTCGTTAGCGTTGATAGCTGCGAGATAAGCAACTCGGTTGTTATTAGACACCAAGGCGTCTCCGATATAGAGTTTATCGCCTGCGTCCAGCCTGGGAATATATCCCTCCGTGAGTCTAGTTGCGTTTAATCTCACGTGCATCATCACTTTCGATCTCGTTGGGATGAATATTTTCTCTGAAGTTTCAAAAGGGATTTTGTATCCCGCAAAAGATATGCAGAGTTCGCTGTATAAAATATCTGCCGGGATTTCCCTGAAAAAATTGTCGCCTAGAACAGCGTCTTGTTTAATTGGGAGGCTGTCCTCGACCAGATGGAACTCGACTTTAAATTTTTTAATTCGGATTTCGTACATCCCGAGCGTTCGCACAATGCCCTCCGAAATTCCCGATAACTCGTAAATTATTGATGGGTCTACTTTTGAATTGTTCGCAATTTTTGTTGATTTTACCAAATTGATTTCAGCTCCAGTGTCTGCGAGAAACATTGTTCGCTCGAAACACAAATCAGGAGAACTGATAGCTACTGTTGGAGGCTTATGTCTTTTCGAGAGGCCTAGCTGAATTTTAGCCTTCTTAATTGTGATGTTTATTTTTGCTTCTAATTTCGAATGATGCGCTCTTGTGTTTGGCTCCCCGTCGCACAATCCCGTGGAGCACTTTGCTGGTTTCCCAAACCCAATTTTGCGCGCATTTGCTCTAAATCTCGAGTAATCTGTGCCATTTGCAGTTCTAATTTTTTAGAATCTTGTTCTCTTTGTGAGTTATTCTCGGCGTTACTTCCGGAGGAGTTTCGGTCTCGCGAATTGCTTCTACTGTTTCCGCGTGAACCCGGTCGGTTACCTTGCGCGTTATTTCCCGATTTCGGATGATTTTGTTGATCCGTATAGCCGTTTGGAAAATTTCGCGAATTATTCGAATAACTCCGTGGGTTGTTTGAGAAATTTTGCGGATTATTAGGGATTATTAAAAATCGATCATGGAAACTCAGCGCATCACGCAGCTCAACAAAACGATGGACAAACCTTATCAAATCTCACCAACACCAATTGCATATCATCGGTACAATCAACCTTTAGACCACCAGATACGCCTCACAAACAACACATCCCTGAATGCAACGACATTTTCAACATAGTGCGAAGATATTTCGAGCCGGATTTTCGGTCACCTACTCTTCACACCAACAGAAAGCGTATCAACAAAGTCAACATCTATCATATAACACGAAAAGTGCAACCGAACTTCCGATCACCGTCAATATTCAAGGACAAAACGACATGTTGTTGCCAAATTTTTGATCTCCACAAGTTACTATTTTGCAACCTCATGAACTTTTTCACAATGAACTTGAAAAGTTCTATCGTTTTTTGCGATCCATCTGTACTATTATAATATTTCAGTTCTACAGACTCATCCGCTCACGAACATTTAATAACACTCCTAGATATCAAATCATCTTTTAAAATTCAAATCATTTCAATAAAAATTTCTTTATAGAATTTTTACACCAACACTCTTTTTATTACGCTAAGCATGAACTTACCATTGAGAAAGCTATAAGACGCATCAGTTTTATTCGTGTCTTAACAATATCCGTAGATATAAATTAACATTAAGAATTTAGAAGTGTTATAGTTATACTTTCATTTATATATGCGAACGCATCATTATCATAAGAATTAACAAAGAGTGTTGAATACTTTTCGTGTGCGTTTATTAATTAAACAAATTGAAAGTCGCGTAGTGATACAAAATATAAAAGATATAGAAAGGAATGATAGTGAGAGTGTGACTGCTCTCTTCGACGTATCGGCTTAGAATGCCCGTGGATCGCTGGATCGATGAAGGGCCAGCCACCCTTTGGTGACATCAGTACGTTAAGACAAAGCTCCCTTGTCTTAGTTAGACACCCTGGTTGAGTCATTCAGTATCCCACGGCGTGTGTTTATTCGGTAATAAACAAACGTGCGATAGGGTTCGCTTTCGGTCGCCTCGAGTCGCTTTGTCGCGTTCAGTCGGCCATCCTGATGTTTTCACGTCCTCGTGAAGGTACCGCGCTGTCTTCACGATTATTCTTCGTCGTCATACTCCGTGTTACTCGTCGGTGCTCTTCTGTAAAGCAAAGAGCAACATTGAACGGTTTGCAATTTAACCGTTCATACCCAGAGATGCTTTTTGGTCAGGAGTTATTTGTGTTATTTCAGTCCATTAGTATTCAACTTCACACCATATATATATTTATATGTACATGCACATGTATAACATTCCAAGCAAAATTCCTTTTTATTATTCCATGCAATACCAGTCGTCACTGGCCTACCATGCTCGTTGTCGACGGCTAGGCTTGATGGCCTCACCCACTCGTACTGGTAATACTGTTATCGTCTGGATGTGGTTTGTTCATTATTTCACAATATGCGGACTGCCGCAGCAGCGCACCATCGAATCCACGATGTCACAGTCCCTCCAGTTTCAGCTTATCGCTGGGCACCACGCCACTGTATGGCTTCTGGGTCCGTTGAGCACCCTTGATGTCTTCGATACAATATCGATCGCGATCGTATACCTTGACGACCTTATACGGCCCAGCGAACTTCGGCAGCAGTTTCTTACTAGAGCCCTCATTACTATTTATCAGACGCCTTGTTGCGATTATTTCATTGCTACTAAACTGCTTCGGTGGAGCCCTTTTCTTGTTGTATCGTATCTCCTGTTCTTTTTGATTACGCTGAATTTCAGCCTCAGCCTCTTTACGAATTTTCTCCCGATCATTTTCGTAAGTTGATTCTCCTATACCATGCACAATTTTTGCTTCAGCTGCATTCCGGGATCTATAACCGAGTAGCAACTCTGATGGAGATTTGTCTGTTGATTTATTAATAGTGTTATTTAATCCCCAAATCACGGTTCCTAGAACTTGGTCCCATTTCCTCTCGTCGGTTAAACTAGCCGACAATGTACCGAGTATGGTTCTATTGTAGCGCTCGACCTGACCATTCGCTCGTGGTGTCGCTACAGCTGTCAACACGTGCTGCACACCCCTCGCCTTGCAATACTCTTTAAATCTCTGGCTAGTGTACGCACTACCTCGGTCACTTATAATACGTTTAGGAACACCAAATGTTTCGCTAATCGTCGTCAAATGTCTCTCAACCGCGACCGCTCTCGTATTTTTCGTCGCTTTTGCAAATACAAATTTTGTAAAAGAATCTACGACTACGTGCAAATACGAGTTACCAGATGAACTGCGAACGAACGGACCCAAATGGTCAATGTGCACAGCGTGCATCGGCTCTGCTACTTTTTCGATAGAATGCAAATGACCTGGCTTTTTGCCGGCTGGCTCCTTGTTGTATAAACAATCTAAACACGCGGAAATATAGCGTTTGGTATAACTTCTCATCGACGGGAACCAATAATCTGCCTGCAACTTATTCAAGGTCTTTTCCATCCCAAAATGCCCTACGTCGTCGTGACATAGCTTCAAAATTCGTCGCCGGGCTGATCGCGGTACGGTTCATCTCTGGCCGTTGACGGTTTTACGAAACACGCGGTTCTCCTTTAACACATAATCACGTTTGATATCCCGTTCCTCTTTATCTTTAGCCTCTCTATTGAGTACTTCATGAATGTATGCTAATCGGGAATCTTGCAACTGCGCGGTTAAACAACCAATCTCCTAGTTCGATATGAAGCAATTCCACGTCATTTATCTCCCCCAAATTATTCTCGTTACTCTCTGGATTGCGACTGAGCGCGTCAACATGAGGCATTTTTACTCCTGCTCGATATTCAATGGAACAATTGTATTCTTGGAGTTGAATCCACCACCTTGCTACTCGCGGTAACAAATCTCTTTTAACGAAAGTTGCTCGCAAAGCACTACAGTCACTGATGATTTTAAATCTGATCCCCAGTAAATAAACACGAAATCTCTGAAGACTCGTCACCACTGCAAGTGTCTCGAGCTCATAAGAATGGTACCTCTGTTCCTCCTTTGTAGTTTGACGACTGAAATAACCGATTGGTTTTAGAGTGTCGTCAGTCTGTCTTTGTAACATAATCCTGCCTTGTCCCAACTGGCTCGCGTCTGTGTGCAGTTCAGTCTCAGCGTTTTGTTTATATAAAGCTAACACGGACCTCGATACGAGTCTTTGCTTTATATAATCAAATGCTTGTTGCTGTTCTGTTCCCCAACGCCAAACAACAGTTTTTTTTGTTAATTCCGTCAACGGTCTTGCAAGTGTAGCAAAATCTTGCACAAACTTTCGGAAATAGCTAGCCAAACCGATAAATTGTCTCAAATTGTGGACATTACCAGGTACTTTAAAATTCGAAACGGCTTTGATTTTGTGGAGCCCTGGTCGAATCCCCTGCGGTGTTACTTCATACCCCAGATAATCGATTTTCTTTTCTAGAAATGCGCACTTGCTCAGTTTGAGTGTCAAATTAGCTTTTCTCAATTTCCGCAAAACTAATTCCAACGCGTCTAATCCAGATTCTACGTTTTTTTATGGAATTAAAATATGATCCATATACGCTAGCACTGAAATTTTTTCCTTAAGGGGACTTACAATTCGATTAATCATTCGTTGGAACACGGAGGGTGCATTTGCGAGTCCAAACGGCATTCGAAGAAACTCGTACTGCCCATCCGGTGTGACAAACGAAGTTTTCTCGATTGATTCTTCCGCAACTGGTATCTGATAATAACCCGACGCTAAATCTAAACTCGTAAAACATGCGTTTCCCTGAAGACAATTTAGCTGATCCTCGATTAACGGCAACGGATATCTATCTTTCTTCGTAATAGCATTCAGAGCTCTATAGTCCACGCACATTCTAGTTTCGCCATTCTTTTTGCGAACTAGAAGAATCGGGCTCGAAAATGGAGAGTTTGAGTCGCGAATTATCTCGTTACTCTTCAAATCATTTATAATTTCTCGAACTTTTTCGCGCCCTGGATACGATAGACGATATGTTCTATACGTCACGATAAAATCATTTGTCAATTCGATACGAATTTTGGCTGCTTTTGTTTTCCCTAACTCTGCCACATCAAGTGCAAAACAATCTCGATACGTGTTCAACATATCAAACAACCTTTCTTTGACTGTGTCAGACACACTTGAATCAATTTTAATTTGATCTTTCGGCAGCTTTTCGAGTGCAGTTTTCTTTATCGCACACATTTCTCGAACTCTACGATCAACAAAGGACTCCTCCTTAGCCTGAAATGCCCTAGCAATAATTCTTTTACCAGGAATCACCAAGCAACCGTCTGATAAATTGACAACTGGTAACAACCCTCTCGTTGTACTCAAGACACATCTTGGGATGCAATGCTCTCTACCTGCCTCGCCTCGTACGCTGAGCTCTACGTATAAGTCACCAGTATATTCATCGCTTACCACCACCTTGACATCTGCAGCCTGGCCTGATGGGATAACGGTCGTCTCTGCAGCCCACAATGCCAGCTTCTGCGGTGGTAACTGGTCCATCCCTGGTAGTGTTGCCACGGACTTCTCGAAGATCCGTAGACTGCCATCTCTCTGCACCACCGTGATGCCTGGTAGATCGAGGAAAGGATAGTAGGACAACTATCAGCGGAACGTCCTGAACCTCGTTCGGAACCACGTGAACGTTGACCGACCCCTCGGCCAGGTCAATCTTTAGATTGGCCTTGGCGACTCCAAACGGCCGCACAGCGCTCCCTCCAAATCCTCGAAGAACGTCAGTCGTCTGCTGAAGTCCCAGATGTAACTTATCGGCCTCAGCTTTCCGAAGGGTGACGCACTCGCTGCCAGCGTCAACGTACGCGCGTAGTTGAACACCGTCAACCTCTGCTTCGATGAACCGTGCTACTTTTGCCTGCTGCGGTGTACCGATGCTCAAAATCTTCTTCTCGCTAGTTTGCGTTTTTGTGGCCGGACATGTGTCCCATGCCATTGCACTTGAAGCATCGAACCGTGGCAAGTTTATTTTGAAAACTCTCCGAGTGGTTACGTGACTTAAATTTTTCGTCCACGCCTGCCTTATTTGTCGAATGAGACTTGCCGTGAGAATGATAATTTTCAACACGATCGTTCCCCTTTTTGAACACAGGTTTATCACTTCGAATTTCACTATCTTCCGTTTTACTTAAGAAGATGCGCAAATCCTCCGGTGTCTCGAAATCGTTACGCTTAATCGTCATTCGGAGCGAATAATTGGGGATTCCTTATGCAATACACGCGGCGGCGTCTTTGCCTTTGATATTGCAAACGTCCACAAGTGCCAATTTCTCGAAGAAATACGTCATCATCGTCTCATTTTTGGATTTTGTTCGAGCTAACATGGCAGTAAGTCTATCTGGCAGTTCTGTGTGATCCGTAAACGCTGTCACGAGTTTCTCCTTCCATTCCGTCCAGGTATAATTGATCGAAGATAAACCTTCATACCATGTCTTCGCAATACCACGAAGATTTTCCAACGCAAAACTGGTAACCGTTGTTTCGTTCCATCTATGAATCGCCTTCAATTCTTCCACCTTTGGATCCAAACTTCGATCGTTTGATTCTTCGCACTGGGGTCAAATTCTGGAATCGATCTCTTTCCATCGACACCTCCTGACATTCGTGACATTGGCCGTTCCACTGCAATGCTGACCATTTCGACAAGTTTGTGAAACGCTTCCTGCCAATTTGAAGAACCACTGGTGCTGGGTGACTGCGTCACTACAGGTGTATTCGTTTCACGATGTCCATATTCTCTTTCACGAGATCGTTCACGTCTCGCTCGCGATCCTGACTCTCCACTGCGATGTCTAGTACGACTTCGTCGCTCCGGAGTGTAATGCGAACGTCCTGTCGAACGAGATCTCGACCGAGAGTGATGACCGTGTTACGTCATGCGTAACCTTCCTGTTTCTCTAAGAAGCTACTCCGAGTTACACACATACACACACACACACACACGCGCTTCCCACTACTCTCATAAGATGCAGTCAAACACTGCAACTAGCCGCACGCGTCCCCTACGCGACAGAGTGCACGTAAGCCACCAGCAACCGACACCTAGGTTCCCCCTGTGGAAGGGCCCGCGTCTAGCCTAGAGACACTCTGTCTCCTCCGTGTATCATAAATAGTTTCACACTTGACGTACACGTCACCCGCGCGCACCATAAGCATCTTTATATTCCCCTTTTCTTGGAAACTAGATGCACGCGTTCCCACGCATGACCATCGCCTCGGTTCCCCTGCGGAAGGGCCGTGTCCAGTCCAGAACACTTAAAAATATCATAAACTTGTCGCACGCGTCATCCACGCGCACCATAAACATTGTTAATTACCCCTTTTTAGTAGCTAGATGCACGTGCTCTAGCGCCTAACTGTCATCTCAGTTTAGGCCAGAACATCTATATGTATGACAAATATTATCACACTACCCATTACCAGTGACACCATAGAAAAATTTATGACTTCGCTCCCTTTATCAAAATTCCGACACCGCTACCGAATTAGTATATAAGCGCGAGATTTTTTAGTTAAGTCAGTTATTTCAACTCGAACGTTACGCCGATATACTTCGTCAGAGCGCGCAAAGCTCTTCTCCGCTGCATAGCCCTGCGTGGCTAAGTATTTCAATATATATATATACCAGTAACAACTTGTATTCATCATCGGTTCAAAGTGAATAAACTGTGAGTATTTAATACCTGGTCTTCGAACATTATTTATGCATGCTGGTCATCCAGATCTTAGACTCAGTACCTTGAGCCTCCAGAAATCCTATTTCTACATATAATCTTCGGTAATAAATGGCGAGGTCTCCGTCCCCGACGTAAAGGGCCTAAGCCTTGACTCGAAAGAAAGACCGCCGTTACGTTTTCCTATCGTGCAACTCTGGAGAGTTGCCGCCCGGACGTAACAACGGTTTCGTCGCGAACGTCCTGACATTATTTAGTCAACAGTGTCACACACAACACTATAATACGTTGGGGGTATTTTCACAACAATTGCTCACTACAACACACACGAAAATGTCACAGTTTGCTAAATGTAGCACGTTGACACAAATTGCAAAACAGTTCGAAAATGTCGACTGCGCAAAGAACGCGGTATTTCCGAGCTCAGATCCCACTTCTGAAGCTGTTAAATACTTTTCGTGTGCGTTTATTAATTAAGCAAATTGAAAGTCGCGTAGTGATACAAAATATAAAAGATATAGAAATGAATGATAGTGAGAGTGTGACTGCTCTCTTCGGCGTATCGGCTTAGAATGCCCGGGGATCGCTGGATCGATGAAGGGCCAGCCACCCTTCGGTGACATCAGTACGTTAAGACAAAGCTCCCTTGTCTTAGTTAGTCACCCTGGTTGAGTCATTCAGTATCCCACGAACCCTACCGCACGTGTTTATTCGGTAATAAACAAACGTGCGATAGGGTTCGCCTTGGTTCGCCTCGAGTCGCTTTGTCGCGTTCAAGAGGAAAAAAAATAGCAATAAAAACCTATGTACTCATATACTGAATTAGAAAAAAGTTATAACCACGATATATCGACATTAAAGATTCAATAATGTACTCGTAAATTACCAATATAAGAGACGAAAGTATTCTCAAACAAACCTAAATTATTTTAGTATTGGTCGGTATAAACTCTATCTAGAAAATTAATCTTTTTTCTCTCTGTAATCAGTACCTACATTTACTACTTATATTTGCACGGTTATTCTATAGATATGCGTGTAGTATATAAATGTTTACTTTCCACCGTTATATTTAATACACGATTAGTTTCGAGTTCTCGTTTTGATACGAAAGCGTATAATCCTCACCTGTATTTATCTATAGACTTCTGCCGACTTATACGACGTCGTCGAATTATAATAACAAAAACTCGTTAGTCAAAAACGTGTAGCAAATCACCGTGCTCAGGTTAATTCATAGTTAAAGCTACAGCTAATTTATTTGTTTTCCATCAAGTGAATTTTTACCCCTAACTTACATAGATGTATACATTTTTTATGTAAGAGCACTGATTTAACTTCTATACGTTTCACTTGTGTATGAATCGAAATAAGCAAAATAATGACGCAAAATATTTGTTCCAAATTAAAAATAACCATTCTCTCAAAAATGGGTTTCCTTCAACCACCATTGATTGAACTCCGGATTTTCACATTAAATTCAAGATTCCCACAATAGCCTTTCACCTAGATTTAAAAGAAAGCGCATGAATTTCCAAAAGGTATAATTATCATGAAATGAAAAAATGTCTTTAATTGAAGGAACAGAAGATGAACACCACCCCGGGATGTAGACACGAGGAATCACCTTTTGATTAACCTTTCTTTTATTTAAAAATCCCTACCTAACCTATTTTCACATAACAAGCCCTTTCTAATAACTTGAACAACTAAAAAACATTTAATTACTTCCAGACTTCCAACAACAATACAGATTTACTTAAAAACTATAGAGATACAGGGGAGCTAAGCGAGCTCGAGAAACAAAATTAAAAGAAACCCCAGGACCAGAAGAACGAAATTTTCAAGGAAAACCCAAACCGCGACCAAGCCACGGAAGAAAGAAGAAGAAAACATGCCACCACTTCAAGAAGAAAGAAGAACTGCACATAAATAAACACTTACACACTTAAAAACAACTAAAATGATTCAAATCGCTTTTTTAAATATAGAGTCACAGATTTTTCCTTTGTAAGCTCTCCAATGCGGGAGCATTGTTTTTAAAAGAGGAGGAGTGTAACGGTCCCTTAATATTGCATATTTAATCCTTTATATAAAATGCTGCATCAGTGATCCTACGCTCGGGGGCGACTGCCGAGCAGCATCCAAGCACGCGCGACGGCCGCCTTATCACTGGCGGGATACGCAGCGGGCCCAAGGGCCGAACTCAACGGACCCAGCGAGTAAGTTTCTGACTTCATCCCGAACCATTGTTACGTTCACTCCCTCAATAGTATTCGGCAATATACATATTTTACACTTAAAAGAATCTAATCGTTTATTTGACGACCTTCCCGATCGTCACAAACTATACATTTATCAGAAGTTTTTATGCAAAAACCGGCATATTAATTTTAATATACAGGAATGATGTAAAATTAATACGCGCTATTTTAAACACATGAAAAAAAATCATGTTTAATATAAAAGTACTGTAATATTACTATATAATTGTATATTAAATTTAATATACCGGTTTATGCATAAAAACGAGAACATGCACTGTTAAAAATGCAAGTGAATTTAATAAACAAAACGATATGAGTTTTACGAAACGGGTGTATGAACTCCATATTAATATATTTTTATTGTAAATTTAAGAATAGTATAAGATCCGATACTGATATTTGAAAAATACAGTACGTGGGTATTGTAATTTTCATTTTAATATACTAATATTGTATTTGTCAATGACGAATGCATCTGAAAATTAATATGCGGTATATGCATCCGAGCTTTGTATACGGTATATTAATTTTTCTTAATGGTTTACACTGTTAAAAATGCAAGTGAATTTAATATACCAAACGATATCAGATTTACGAAACGGGTATATGACTTCTATGTTAATATACTTTTATAGTAAATTTAAGAATAGTATAAGAATTTTCCGATACTGGTATTTGAAAATTATAGTACGTGAGTATTGGGTATATAAACTCCATATTAATATATTTTTATTGTAAATTTAAGAATAGTATAAGAATTATCCGATACTGATATTTGAAAATTACAGTACGTGAGTATTGTAATCTTCATTTTAATATACAAATACAGTATTTGTCAATGACGAATGCATCTGAAAATTAATATATGGTATATGCATCCGAACTTTATATACGGTAAATTAATTTTCAAAAAAAAATTTTTTACAGTGCAGTTAGAAATTTTTGTATGAAAATTAATATAAAGTATTGAAAGTTTTTTTGCGGATACGCGTATATTAAATTTAATACACAAATGTTAATTAATATACAGTATACTAAATACTTCATAAAACTTGTGTTTATAATATAATTATTGGAATTTTACGACATATCTGTATATTAAATGAAATTTATAAAATTTATTCAGATACAGTATAATAAATGAAATTTAATATACTGTATCTGGAAAAGAACTTCCAATACATATATTAATTTTCAAAATATTTTTAACAGTGTGTGGAAGCGATCTGATGACTATTGATTTCTTATCGACTGAGTAAGGTCGCTGCGCGAGTGTCAGAGGTCCTCACATCGCGGCGTCTTGGACTCGACCGATACTTAACTCGTCGACTCTCGAAAACTGTGAAACGTATAGGCGTGAGCGGTTTGCAGGCATCACAGCTCGCGCAACAGGGTATTTACCATTCGGCATGGCATTCGGTTGAAAGACTGACCCGAGGCCTCTCGAAAGTGGCGTGCGTTGACTCTCACCCGTCACATCGCATCGAAAAAAACGCTACATTGACGCGATCGCAATGTCAAGTATAATTATTTAAATCGTCTTGTATCTCTTCGATTGAGAATTAGTAGCTGGGTGTTGAAACGGTACTGTGTCTACTCATTGAGCGAATAGGAAACAGACCATGGACGATATATTTCAGAATGGAAATTACCAGATAGAATCGAATTCTAATGACATGACGGGCCTGGATATACAAAAGGAGGTGTGTATCATGTAACTCGGTCATAACATACTTCGTGTCACCTTACAAACATCGATTCGCTAATGTCATCACACATTGACGTTTCAATCGTTTGATAAATAAAAAACTTTCACAATTTCGAGACAGTCACTTTATGCGTTCCACTTTTTTGTACTTATACTTTCGAGTAAAATAATGTCAAACGCGACACAAGAGCAGGAAGCAAAAGTAAACGAAACTTACGCACAATGAATTATGGCCTTATTACTCGTCAAAGAACACGGTTTTCAACACATATTGCTGTCCTTCATGTTTTGCTGTATCTATAACACAACCATTGAGTAACAATTGCCAATTAGCGCTTAAACCGCGTTTACATTCGCGTTGATTATTCGAGTCACAGGCAGAGTTCTGTCAAACAAATATACTGTTTAGCTGCAGCATATATTCACGTGTTTACTGTGTGGTATCATCTAAATACTATGTGCCAAAAATATAATTGCAATTAATTAATTATGTTGTTTCAGTTTGACACATTTTTAACTGTTTAATGTGTGGTGTTATCTAAGTACTGTGTGTCAAGAATATTATTGCAATTAAATCAACAATATAATCTACATATAATTATAATTTTTTAAACTGCAAATAGTCATCTACAAGCAAGTTCAAGTGTTGTGTTTTACCTCAGGAGTCGCTCCTCGATCAAATGGTTATTTCCATAGTGGAGGCTGAAAAACGTGCCAATGGAGGCTTGAATCTCAGGGAATTCTATACCGTCTATCTCATTGATACCAAGTAAGTATTACTAGACATAGCAGATGTATTGCTCATATTTTATTTAATTGTAAATATAACAATTCATTTTTTTAAAGCATTCATAGTATTATGGTAGTCACTAATCTATACAAATGTGGAAACCAAGGAAAATTTGAGGAATGAAAATATGGTTTGAGGTTTTAGGAAACATTGAAGGAATTTTTTAATTGGCCATGAAAATTCAGTAAAATTGCTAAAACAGTTCTGGGAAATTAGGTCAAATTAAAAGTATCTTTCTAGTGATCAAACAAATCAGGTACAATCCTAAGAATTGTTCATTACAGAATTTCTAAGAATTCTAAGAATTGTTTATTCATTAGTAATGCGTGTCAGTACACAAAAAAAAGAAATAAATTTTCCGCTATTAAGAAGCTTGGATCATAATTTTCATTAAATTTCTGTACTATTTAGAAATTCTTGTTTGATTGCAATGAAGTTCTGAAAATTGAAGTATGTTTATGTTGAATAATGTGAAATCTACATTGTTGTATATTCTGGAAAAAACAAAACTGTTTATGGACATATGTAAAAAAAACCTATACTAAGCAAAAACATCATAGCATTTAGAGAAAAGCTTAAAATTTAGTAGGGTATTGTGATCTTTTTTTAATAGCAGTCTTTAGTGAACTCAGTAATCAATATTCTAAAGTCCCAAGATTGCTTTTTAAAACTTTCCAGTCTAGGATTTAAATATAAATTTTTTAAAATAAATATAGCTACACAGTGTTTTTGCAAAAAAAAAAAAAAAAAAAGAAATCAATCTTTTTGATAATCGCTGTGGTTTAGATTTATAACTATTATCTTTCATCATCATTAAATAAATTGTAAATCTTTTTTAATGCTGATTTATTTGGAACATCATTAATTGTTTAGGCAATGACAATAACAGTTTGCATTTTAGGCATGGCTGAATTATAGTTTAATCTGAATCACTCAGGAAGAAGACTGGGAGTTTATTTTAGTATTTTCCATGGCCTCCAAGAATATGTATAGAAAAGAAGATGACTTGGAAATTTTAAATATGAGGTTGTTTGCTGCAGTTGTATTTTACATTCTACATATGTATCACCATACTTTTGAGTTTGGGGCTTTTTATATTAGTGGAGTTCTATTCTATTATCCACTTAACTGACCGTTTATGTTTCTCCTCTTGTTTGCACTGTAAATTCATTACTAAATTCAATTCCTCAAAGTTGATCGTTCTGTTTGACCAAACAGAGTAATAGATCCGGATTTTAAAGATGCTCTGACAACAGTGAGTTCTCTGTGGCGTCGGTACACAGAGTTTGAGATGCTGAGAGCTTATCTAGAGATATCCTATCCGTACATTGTACTGCCGCCTCTCCCGGAGAAAAAAGTTCTCTATGCATGGCAGAAAATAACAACTGACACTTTTGACCCTGATTTTGTGGATCGTCGCAGAGCTGGTCTTGAGGTATGTTAATTATCAAACTATCATTTTTCAAGTAAAATTGAAGTTCTCGTAATTTTGCAATTTTCAATTTTCAGAATTTTCTTTTAAGAGTGGCATCACATCCGGTTCTATCTCGTGATAAGCATTTTATGGGATTTCTTCAGCAGAAGGATGGGTGGAGAGAAAGCATTAAAGAAAGTGGTAGGTCAATTTTGTAATAACATTTAAAAAATCAAATTTAATGTGTACATTTCTTTCTGCAGGTTATTTACAAATAGCAGAATCAAAATTGAAGGCTTTAAGTGTAGCAGTGAGGTTAAGAAAGCCTGATAAACATTTTGAGACAATAAAAAATTATGGAGTAGAACTTCAGGTAAATTGAATACCAACTGTACAGTTTTAGATATGCTTCTCACATAAAAAAGAAATATATGCAATAGGATACCCCAAATAATTAATATATATTCTTTAATATTTCTCGAGTACACTTTATTATTATGGGGTTTATTAAATGACTATGGATTACAGAATTTTATTTTTATTTTAGAACAATTTGTGCAATCTACTTCGCGCTCGTGCGCGTCTAGTAGAAAAACAATACACGTTGTACAAGTTGCACGCGAATTACGGTCGCGTGTTTAGCGAGTGGAGTGCCATTGAGAAAGAGTTGGGAGACGGGCTACAGGTAATCGACGGAGAGTGTTAATGTTACGTGTTTCTCGTGAGAGATTAAAAGAATATAGTTGATTTTTATAGAAATCCGGCCATTACATGGATTCGCTAGCAGCTACGATAGATACGACTCTCGAAGAGGAAGAACTCATTGCAGATCAATTGAAAGAATGGCTTTTCGGTGCGTCGGCTTTGCAGGCCGTCGTGAAACGCAGGGAGGCCCTACAACTTGCCAAAGAAGAGGCTAATGACAATCTCAACGCTGCGTACGAGCAAAAAGATAAAGTGATGCAAGGTATTTATCTTCGCAAACGTTACAAGTGACCTAACTCAAATACAGACTTATTGACGTCTCTCAATCAGGGATGGGCATTAATTTAATGAAAATATATTCGAAATACGTTCATGACTAAATAATTATGGATTTTTATATCTATTAAACATTAGAATTTATTGCAAAAGAAGAGTTTTTAAAAATTATACACAATTATTGTCGAATTGTGAAAATTCTAAGTTCTGCAATTATACAGTTTTTCTTTTATGTAAAAAATAAATGTACATTTAATGATCAACCATCCCTGGTCTAAACGTAGAGTTAAGATAGATTCTTCGTGTCTTAACTTTAGTGATACCATAATTGGATGTTGATAGGAAAATCCGGAATAATGTCTCGCCTGTTCGGTTCGGTTGATACCGAAGAGGTGCGTGAATTAAAGATTCTGCAATTAGAACAGCGCATAGCGCAAAACGAAGAAGCGGTGAAACAGGTTGATGAGGATTTAAAGTACGTGCGACTCTTCTTAATATTGATTTTTATATCACCTGAGCTAACTGCATCGATTTCTCTCCTTGCAGGTCATTTTCCGTTAAGGCTATGGTGGACATCGAAAGATTTCAGCATCAAAAAGACATTGATTTAAAGGAAACTTTGGCGACATACTGCGTATTGCAGTTCAAGCTCGCCAGAAAGGTAATAATTAATTAATTACGAACTGTGAATATCTTAAGTAACATTTATCTTCAATCAAACATTTTCGTGCAGGGTCTTCAAGCTTGGCAACATATCAAACAGTGCTTGGATGCAATGCCATAAGTAATGGTAACACGTGCGCATACGTCTTCATGCGCGAAATACACATCACCAATACCGATGAACAATAATCGTTTCACCTCATGCAATGTACATTCCTGCATTTATATGCTTAACAACAATCACCTGTCGATGTATAAATATTATTGTTTTTATCTGATAGATATAGACTCGGGTAAATTATATATATTTAAACACGTTCAAAGTAATTTTATCCAAAAAAATAGCACCGTTTAGTATTTATAAAGCGTCTTGTTGTTATATTTGTGTATATAATACGCCGCGTACAGTTCTACAGTACTGTTTTCTTATATCTAATTATCTCGAAAAAAATAACCACTCGCGACGTTACCTTATGAAATACATCACATTTCCAGCTCAATACAGCAGCTACAGCGTCTAAGTTGGTGTACAGTCGGGGAACAATAATTCGGAATTTCTACCTTCGTAGATATTTTAGAATAAAACTCACGTTTCGATTGATTATATTAGTCACTCTGCAATTCAGTTCTGCAATTTTGCTGTTTTCAAATCATTTCTCTCTGTGCGTTTATTAAAACTTTTTTTGTGACAATTTTTTTAGTTTGCAACTGCACCGTGATCCAGAATCTCGAATTCAATTTCTTATTTTCTTAAAATTATGGTACACAGGAATAAACAAGGATAAGGATTTTTTAAACCTGATCATTGTAACATAACATTCCTCGATTACTATCGCGTATCTTATAGTTCGATCCGTCAAAACCGCTCGAAAGACTAATATTCCGCGTGACAGCGTTTTATATTTGCAGAGCGACTTCCGGGCGAAGTTGCTCGCTGCGCGCACCAACTATGTACACGAATCACTGTTAGATCAAATAAAATGTATCCTTAATTGACTCATTATCTGTTTCTTTATTCCGTAGAATTTAGTTTATCCAATTCCACTACCAAAATTACCAAAATTGGTGTCCATCGTGTAATTAGGCAAAGATTTTGCAAATGTGATATTTTGTAAATTATTTATCAAACATTTCAATCATCCAGTGACGATGAAATAACTTTGCATTTTCAAAAGATGATGTGAAAAAGACAGAACTTGATTTTTTTTGTCTTAATTTATTCTGTTCCGGTTGATATGTCAGATAAAAGATGAACTGCTGTACAGAATTGTTAGTTCAATGGCATTATTCCCGGCTTTTATCCGATAGATCATCATTTTCCGTGCAAAACAGTCGGGCGAAGAACGCAATATCCCGAGAATGCACGTGTCAGGGAGAGACGTGCGACAAAACAGATACTTCCACTGATATCTCAAAAATAAAATAGGCAAACTACTTGAAATTCGAACACAAGTTCGGAAAGAACATTCTTTTCCGACACAATTTCTTGGCTTCTTTTTTCATTTCATCATCGACTCTTTCTAGGCAATTCTAAGCGATTGAAACCTATGGCGTATATTGCATAAACAATTTTGACCATGGATATTTCCAAAGTACGGTAGGCGACCAGATTCAAATTCGGCCAAACATTTTGAACATTATTGGCGAACATTTTATCAAAATTTCAGAACGATGGCATTTGAAGTGCATCGTCCATAGGAACACCTTAAACCGTAGCAATCACGATAACTTTCATTTTTTCGCAAAAACAACTGTCAAAACAACCAAAAAAATAACGCTGCGTAGAAGTTGTTTTTTGCACGGAAAAAACTTTCGGAAATTGTTAAAATGACTTTCGAAACAACCAAACAAAAATAAATCTGAAAGTTGTTTCTCCGTCGCCGGAACCAAAGAGTCACCGTCAAAACAACCTTCCTGCTAATTCCGGGAACGTTATTTTGACTCGGTGGTCACTGTCAAAACAACCCATGTAAACTTCGAAGAAAAAAATAGTTTTTGTCATTTTGACCATTACCGAAAGTTTTTTCTATGCAGAAAACAACTTCTACCACCGTTATTTTCTCGGTCACTTTGACAGTTGTCGTGATTGCTAGGGCCAATCAAGTCACTAAAAATCAACTTGAGTAAAATTTCTTCAGCAAAAGAAAATCTGCCGCCACAAGGAATTTATGATTGGATGGTCAGGTGGGGTTTGCTTTTGTCGAAATTGCAAGCGAACGTGAAGCAATATGAGATCACACATTTTACGATTTTGGTGGATATATCTCACCTGGTCCTAAGAGTCATCAATTTTATTCTTTTTTTGAATTTACCAAATTATCCATAAATTCTTCAAATATATTGGCTTGAAAATTCATAAATCATAAATACTTAGTTTAAATTAAAATTTGGATGCTGTACGGAGAAACCATTATGAAAATGTAATATACACGTCGTATTAGAAGCGAAGGGTTCAACTCATATCGATCAACGTTCCACGTTTGGTGTTTGGTCCAGGCACAATTCTCTTGATGATAAATGAGGCACGTGCAACCCCGTCACTATTACATTCTTCAACCGCCCTTAAGATGATGTGCTACACATTTCTGTTGTTCTCTTTCGCTCCATCGCTATAGCCGATGACGCTTTCTCACTTAAACTTGTGGTGGCTCAGTTCGTGTAGCACATCGTCTAAGACTCACCCTCTTAATTAGAGGGCACAGTATGTGCCCTCTAAGGTCGGTTAGACGAGTTCTGCCACACGCGATATTTACTCACCTTTCATTAATTCCCTTTTATCGATTCAGTAGAAGATTAGCTTGTTCCTTGCCAGCGCTGCTTCTTTTGATCGGTATTCTAATTTCTGTGAGATCAAATACATAAACTTCGAAAGTTTAGGTAAGCAACTGCTCCGAAGCTATGCCCATGACTCTACTGCTCTCTTCCCTTCCTCGAAATATCTTTGATGAGGGTCTGTCTCAAGGACATTAACAGCAAAGTTCACCCTCTCTTAGAGGCATTAGTCGCCGTTTGATAAATCATATAGAACCGAAATTAGCGTGAGGCGTGGGCAGTTATTTTACCGCAGCTGCGATAATATCGGAATAATTTGATATTCAGTGCTCCGATTTAGTTGCGAGTTTTTGGCTCGAAATAGATCATTAGCTATTTCGAGAACATTTCCCATCCGTCCTCGATAATAAATGAATAATATATAATTATTTGCGAGAATGAGATCCGGTTCACAGTGATTCGGCAATAATTTTAAGCTGACGAATACTTTTTTGTATACCAAGATTCAGAATTTAGAACCTGTTAGATCAGCGGGGTTTTCCCCAGTTTTAATCTTTTTTTTTCGTGCATAAGTAGGATGGGCTTAGTAATTACATCGACTGAGATGAAAGTTTGGATGGTTCGACTAAATTCGATGGACGCGGGAACTTAAATGATTTTTTAATTAACATACAATAGTCTCTTTCTTACCCCAAGAATGTGCTGGTCTTGTGAATTTAATGACGATATTTTGGACCTTAAAAAAATGCATATAATTGTTTGTGATATTTCAGTTATGAGGGAATAAATAAATTCATCGAAACGTGCTCGAAGTTAATTCCACGTTATTATTATGTTGAGCATCTTCGAAAGATAATAACACTATAAATATATACTATCATATATGTAGAACAATAATATGTACACACGAACACACAGACACACACTACATCTTATTCCAGCTACTTTCCTGCTTGTCTAAAAGTGACGTGTATATTGTACACGAAGAAGTCTCTATAGTTCTTTACAAATAATATCACAGTATTTCAAGATTAAATAGGCCATTGACAAAATAATTGGTTATAATCATTCGTTTATACGTCGTTGTTTTTACACTCGTCTTCTTAACGTAGTTAGCAGTCTTCTTAACGTAAAAAATTGCAGCATTCATCGAAGCTTCGAACGCCGTTTACTGGTATATTATTATCTCCATACACCTTGAAAGATCATAGTGGTCTAACTATTGAGTGACACACAGTGATTTTTCGTCGATGCAGCTATTTTTATATTTGTATGGAGAAAACAATTTTGTTGTTCCAGCAAATTTTTTGTTAAAATAGTGTTAACATTGCATTGTTTTCTATCCTAGCAAATCAATTTGTTAGCCCTTAAAACAAATGTGTTAGCTTAGCAAATAACGCAATGTTACCGTTGTAGCAAAATATTTGGTAGCCTAGCAAAATCGTTTATGCGTCTACATTGACTGTTTCCATAGTAGGTAACTATAGTAACGTTAGATACTATTTAATCACAGAAATAATGGAAAAAAATTACATAAATATGAAAATAGTGGCATGGACGATGAATTAATATTTGTCACTCTATAGTTGTCAGGGAAACCACAATTTTTCGTAGTGTAATATATCGTGCATTGTGTGGATGCTGTGGCCAATAATTCAAATAAATTGAAGATATGTTCACTATTCGAATGGAAAAACATTTTTAACATTTCTTTCAAACATTATTATAACTCACTGTTGTGCAGTAATAAAAATTTCCACGTCGTTGTAATAATTATGTATAATAGTTTAAAGTAATTCTTCTCTGACAATCAATGATAACATTTCGTAGACTTAATAATCGATAACGATTTAGTAAAAAATAGTATTAAAACTACTTTTTCATTCGAATGATGCACATTCCTCGTCATAGGTTCTCATGTTTATTGTTACATGTGCTATTTGGCACGGAAAGTAAACTTTCGCTGCCTATATGGTTTTTATACGTATGTACAATACATATATAATATGCATATGTTTTGTAAGCTTATTTACCCTAAACACACTAATATCGTAATATTGTCTGTCGGAGTGGTGGTCAAGTGACGATCCTTCACTTGTCATCTTCGATGGGTGCCGCAGTTGACAAGAGTCCAAAGACACTCACGACTCACGAGAGATTGGAGTAATTTAATTACCACGTGAATATTTATGACTTAACACGCGGTTTTTGTGCTTCCAGACAGCTATTAGTGAGATTAACGCCCACGTTTTCCACGCCACCGTGACAGACGCCCTCTATACGATCTTTTAGCAAAGTTCTTGTTATGATAGTCGCTGCTTATATAAAGCTAGACGAAAAATAATTGTGACGAGCGTGTGTTTTTGCTCGAGCACCTGTGTTTCGTGTCAAAAGCAACATGGAATTGAAAACAACTCGAGTGTACACTCAATTGTATAATCGATGATGATGTTTACCCCGATCGTTCCAACTCTCCAGACAAAAGTGTTCGCATTGTTCATCAAAGCTTCCACACTTTAGTGTCATTACGACGCAGCAAAGTCCAAACGTTGCATATAATTACCGTTGCTGAAACGGCGACACCAAATCGTATCTTCAACAAAATAGAACTCAGAGCTATCGTGCATATATGTTCCTTATATACAAGATATCCCAAATCCTTGAGTGCGAAAATATAGTACATTCACAAAGTTCGTTGATCGCCGCCGTTTCCAACAAGGCAAAACGTCATCGAATATTCATTCCCATTTTTCTCCATGTCGTTGACTAGAGTATAAACTTTGAATATTCCGAAGCCAACACTGGAATGTTAAATTTACGATTGGAGTAATCCAAATCGTGTATCTTTGGCTATCCAGACCTTGGAGCTCTTCTCATATTCTCTGAAAACGAGATTATTCCAAATCCTTCGGTGTGGAAATCTGAATGTGTTCAAACAGGTCTTTGATCTCCAGCGTTACGAAGATGGCAGGAAGACATCGAGTATTCTTCCCGATTGCTCTCGATGTTGACCATGGGATTTCCGGATCTCGAGTATCTGGTTCTTCCGTTGCCAAATTTGAAGACTTTTCCATCAGGCAGCCACTTGAAAAGCCTCCACCACTTCTTGCGACGCACTGCATTATTGCCTATCGTTCCAAGTCCAAGCTGATTATGATGATGATGATGATGTTGATTACTGCCAGTGGAACAATTTACCGGGGATGCATTTATTCGGTTATTTCTGGAAACTCTACAACTTCCCTCATGCCATCGTCTCGTTCTTTCCGGATGTTCGCCGGGCGACAGTCTGTCTCGGGTTTGCCCATGAATTATGGGCAAACGATTAGAACTGTTAAGCAGATTAAGACCATCTTCGTTATAGATCTGTGGATCACCGTTGATACTTATTTTTCTCCGTGGAGCGGCCAAGCAGTCGCTGCCATTTGAAATACAACGATGGAGTGGTTCGCGATTTGTCTCGGGATTAGCTGCTACTCCATATTGCGTTCCGACCGACGGACTCCTTTTCAGATGATTCTCTTCTCTGATCGAATTGCCGGAACAGTCGGTGCTGTCCTGGGCTAAAGCGGTACCGATGGTCCCTGCTGCCCTTGAACCGAAAAATCCTCCTGCTCCACGTTGCTGGGATCGTGAGAGACTTGAGTACGAACGCTGTTCCTGCTGCACCGAAAATCCGCCTCTACCGAATGTCCTTCCCAATGTTTCCTGTCGAAAATATAACTCCAATGTTAGTGGATAATAGTGGGTGGGTACGGGAACCGAATATGCATGTTATCAGCTTTTCATCGGATTTTCAGCTTGGAATGGAATGGATGGAAATCAGCTTTTTAATGGATTTTGATAAGTTAATAATAGCAGATCACAAAAGATTATAAACAATGTATAACATGCATATTCGATTTCCAACTAATAGTCGTCGCAACATGTAGATAAAAAGTTACATTAAGAGGGAAGTTTGGTTTAGAATGCTGAAAATAAGGTGATTTTTGTTAAGGAAGTATTACGCCGATCTTTTTTAATCTTTGCAATGTTCCATTCGGTATTCAATGATTACAAACCAGTTGGGTAGATTTTAAAAAACGCCTGGAATCACGGGTTAAAATTGTAGTCCCCTTATAAACTTTATTTGGCCGATTTTTACGAGCTTTCGATAGTATCCTTATTGGCATAGAGGAGGATTTTTAGGGATTCAGAATGAGCAGTTCTAGAACAGAGATCACCGTTTTCTGATAATACACACTATTTTTCCACGAATTTCTATCAAATATGAAATCATTGCCAAAATAATATTCACTTGAATATTCACATTTTCGACTCGAAATAATTTCAACTTATATTATCGTGAGCCAAACGTTCACTTACTAAAGGGCAATGTAAAATTCACTATCACATATTTTTTAAATACTTTTATAGTCACTGTCTCCATAACATTTGGAAAATTTGCATATTTAAAAAAAATTCTTTATCAAGGAGACTGCCATCTCTATTCTGAAGCTGGAGATTTTTAGTCCCAGTAAAGTCCTCCTCTGTACCAACGAGATGATTCTCGAAAGGTGTTAAAAAAATCCCGATATAAAATCTATCGCGACTATAATTTGAGTTCGAAGTGAAATGCGTATATTAGACTGCCCAAAAAAAACTTTTTTCACGTAGAAAATCGAACCTTTCCTTCGGACGGGTACCATTATTTTTTAACACTATGGATGGTGCTATCTATGATAGCCTGTAATAGCTGGAATAGTTACCTTAAATTCTGTGTATCGTACAATATTTTAGGCCGCATTATGTTCAAGATATTCAATTTTGCGTAAACCGCATTATGCCCAAAATATTCAATTTTGCGTAAACCGCATTATGCCCAAAATATTCAATTTTGCGTAAACAGATATTTTTTACTTTCCCAAAATAACTGTTGCATAAGATAAACTTTCAGTATTCCTTGGTAGGAATACTGAAAAAATTTGTATAAAATCGCTCAAGGACATGTAAAAACTATCCCTCATATAATTTAGTCTCATTTGTGATTATGTTTTGTATTATTATTATTATTATTTGACAATAAAATGTCTAGTAATTTTTTTTTCTATTAAACACGACCGAATTTCACAGTTTATATTATAATATCGAGTTTCGTAAAATGACAACAACATGTGAGTTTTTCTAAGAGGTAGCGTGATAAATTCACAGGCCCACACAATTTATAACTAATTGTTGCAAATGAAGAAATTGAGAAATCTTCATACCATCTTCTACAGGAATCCGCTCCGTGTTTTCTTATTTCGAGATTTAAGATTATGGTATAAGCCGGGATTTTTGGACGTGTATAGTAAAAAAATTCATTAGACCTTTTGATAAGCATTTTATTGGCAAATAATAATAATGCAAATAATAATCACAAATTTGGCTAAATTATATGAATGATAGTTTTGATATATCCTTGACCAATTTAATACAAATTTTCACAGTGTTCCTACCAAGGAAGATTGGCTTAGGTAACCGTTTTTTTAAAGTAAAAAACATCTGTTTACGCAAAATATCACACTATGCGGCCAAAATATTCTACGATCCACTGAATTGAAGGTAATCATTTAAGCTATCAAATGCTACCATACATAGCATCATCCATCGTATAAAAAATAATGATATCCCTCGAAACGAAAGGTTCGATTTTTTACGGGTTAATCAAATGTGGAATACAAATGGTCGTTGCGCCACCTGTAAAAAAATATATGTTCGTATGGGCAAATTAAAAGAAATTTTTTAACTTTTTTATCCACAAAATTGACGGCTATTTTCCGAATATTAAATATAAAACCGGGAAATGAATGCACAAAATTGATTTCTTTTTCAGCGTTCTAAACCAGGCTACCTTATTAATTGTGATCGCGTTTCCGTCAATCTTAAGGAGGCATCTGCGGGTCATGCTAGTCAACCAACGCACTATTAGAAATTTTCATATAAATGACAAAAAAATTGAAATTTGTAGCGCATATTGCTCCACATTTCCCCTTCAGTCACTGTGTAGGGTGTTAAGGCGAAATGTAATTTCCTTCTATTTTATTTTTACGAATTACGAAATGCAAAGTTACTCATATGACTATTGTGCCAACCTTATTTTGAGCGAAATAAAGTCGGCTGTTCGCGTGTCGGGAAGTCCCACAGGGCTCGTGGCAACGTCGCACATATGTTGAGGTTGATATCGCTGAGTTTGCTTTCAGCGCGTGTTTAAATCTCAAAAATGTATAACTACTTATTGACTACAAAGCAGTCATATAATTACAATCGAGCGTTGATCAGCTTGAGTTGTGTCTCAAAAAATGCAAATTTCCGGGATTCCAGAGTTGTTTTAGGTTATATTTTCTAAGAAGAAGCTTTAATCTCACCAAATACGAAAATTAACTTTTGAAATTCCCGCCGTAGACGAGTCCGTTCGGCTAGTCCGCTATTTCCCCTCAGAATATTCGGCGTTGCCAAATCTCTTCGATTGAGATTGAAAATTTCACAAACGTAATTAGTTGGACACTGTTTTTGACTGTATTACTGCGGTTATAAACGTTTTTAAAATTTTTTAATGCTTTGTAAGAATTCAGTCTATCATTTGAAATCATTACTTTTAATGCATCTTCTCTATTAGCATATAAAATTCACCGATAAAGTGCGAACTAACTACGACTGCCATTTGAGACCGTGTTAAAAAAGGCATATTTCAATTTGGAATATTTTTATTTATAAACGGTCAAATCCTTTCTAATTTTTTGA
This sequence comes from Ephialtes manifestator, assembly GCA_963970395.1. Taxonomy (NCBI): domain Eukaryota; kingdom Metazoa; phylum Arthropoda; class Insecta; order Hymenoptera; family Ichneumonidae; genus Ephialtes; species Ephialtes manifestator. Next base: position 15,089,899 of record OZ019976.1, read on the forward strand.
GATCGTTCAGAATGTTTCAATCTACAATATATATTAATTTTATAATTTAATCTTCTAAATCGATATACGCAGATGCCTCCTTAAATTATTACAGGATCGATAATTTGGTAGGCTGCGAATAAAAATGAACATGTTCGTATGGGCAAATTAGAAGAAATCTTTAAACTTTATTTCTGAATATTAAATATAAAACTGGGAAATGAATTCACCAAATTGATTTCTTTTTCAGCGTTCTAAACCAGGCTACCTTATTAATTGTGATCGAGTTTCCGTCAATCTTAAATTATTACAGGATCGGTTATATGGTAGGCTGCGAATAAAAATGAACATTATGAAGCATATACAATTTGGTATAGTCATGAAATGTTGAATGGTTATAATTTTATAGAACGTACCATGAATGCGTCGCGAAACTTGTTGGACATTATGTTGTAGAGTATTGGATTAATTGTTGCAGAAACGTAGTAGAGGACTCCAGAAACGTAAGTGGCGAGAATATAGAGAAATTCCATCCACTTGCTTTTTGAGGAAACGTGGTCATCAGCGGTGCCATATATGTATATCAAGCGCTGAACGTGAAAGGGCGCCCAGCAGATAAAGAAAGCCACTACTACCGCAACTGTAATTTAAAAAAAAGAATAAAAATTTGTATCATCTATAATTCTATGTTTAAATTTAGTCAGTGCATCATAAACTTTAAATTAATAAAACGCCCTTTTAAATTATTTTTATATTGAACATTCCTTTCATTGCATATTTAAACGTACTATTTTTTTCTTTTTCATAGGTTTATTTAAAAGAAGCGGAACAAAGGTTGTTAATTGGAATGATAGCCATGAATATATCGTACTGTATGGTATAAAGGGTAAAGGTATATGTAGGATGAAAGTACATTTTTAATAAGCTATATAGAAAATGTAAACTTTTTTCTTCAACGAATCTAAATAATTCTACAGCCGTAGTATATAATTCTCAATGTAGGTTCTGCCTACATTGAGAATTATATTCAATCCCACGGCTGCAGAATTATTTAGATTTGTTGAAGAAAACACTTTACATTTTACAATTCTACAGCCGTGGGATTGAATATAATTCTCAATGTAGGCAGAACCTACATTGAGAATTATATTCAATCCCACGGCTGTAGAATTATTTAGATTGTACCAAACGAAGGAAGTACACGTTTAAAAAAATCATTTGTCCCTGTAACAAAGAAATAAGTGATAAATATAGTTTTTTTTTAAATTATTAAATTTAATATTACGTATGGGGTATATTTTAATATTCCGTACGGTAATTAAGTTTAAGGTACAAGTCTATACAATAGCTCTGTATTCAATCAAGAATGCGTTTATTTAAAAAAAAATATTTCTCGGAGTGGTAAGTCTCCGGCATTTTTAAATTAATCATACTGTCTAAAATTTTAGTCAGCGCAAATTCATATTATGCTAACCATCTTCAATCTTTTACCAGACTTTTTTATTTTCTCCCTTTCCTCTTTAATGCGTCAATTTGAGATTGGTTAAGCAATGAAATTTCATCAAGTGGAAAATCGAGGTAGTCAAAGAGTAGGTGGAAAAAAGCAACCAAGACATCTTTCCGCACGGAATAAAGGACAGAGTATGTACTATCAAAGTAGATTTTGATGAGGTATCAAGAAAATACACATTTCTCTCATCAACAGATTAAAATTATTCTATAACCGCGGATTTATCTATCAAATTCTCAAAGTCGGTAGAAGGCAGTGAGCGAAGAAAGTGCACGTTTGAAACATTATTTCTCTCAAGTAGGTAGGGAACGAAATGATACATTTTTGTTTGTTTTTCCTACACTTACTTATTCAACTGAATATACAATATATAAGGATACGTACTCCATAGCAAAAATCTATAAACTCTCAAAACCGATCTTGAACTCGATTTATGTTTCAATTTTCGAGCACTTTCCGACTAAGGACATCTTCAAGATACTTTATATAATAGTGTAGTCGAAAGCTGCTTTAAAAACGATTATAAGGACTTGTGTAAAGTAGTCCTTAAACGAGGTCTGCAAAATCTGTAAAAGTCAAGTATATTGAAGGTGCTGAAAAGGTTGATCTTGCATAATAACAATATTTTGAAAATGTTATTAAAAAATTAATGAAAAGATTGTTTAACAAATTACCCGGTAACTTAATTTTTCTGAATACGTATGATTTTTTTTTTAAATTCATGTAATGTTTGACAATTGTGTTAAAAAAAATTATTTTGGGATCTGTGGAAAGTCACTAATTTTGGTTTTGCGTTTGGCATATAACCACCCATTATACTCACGAGATGTTCGGACGATTGATCAAGTAGATTTGCCAATATTCAAACATAAAAACAATGAATTATTTTTATTAAATCATAATATTAGATTGCCGGGTAATTTCTTAAACAATTTTTTTTCGTTTATTTGTTAATAACATTTTGGAATAATTATTATGCAAGATCAATCTTTTCACCACCTTCCAGATGATTGATTTTTTCAGATTTTTATCCCATCGAGATTCTCTCGATTCTCTCTAAATCTCACGCGGAGTCACACTGTACTACGAAAGAACTAACTTAAGAGACATTTTAGATTTTTGCTGTCTGGGCATATCGTATAATATAGGAATATTGTAAGTAATGAACGAATAAATTATGTTATGCGAGATTCTGTAAGCGGTTGCAACGTATACTTCAAAACAATCGATCAAGCGTGTCTGTACGCTCTTTTAATTCACAAGTCCTCGATGCACTCGATTAATCATGATGAGACTATGACACGCAGTGTCAAGTCTACGTATGCGTATATGAAAACGAATGAGCAAGTGTTGGTAAGAGGACGAGCAAAAGGTTGAATGTGCACTACAACTGAACGAGCAAAGCCAACCATGCTACACTCTTTCCCTCTTATTAAATAATTCACCAGGGTCTTGTTGCATGAGTGAAGTAGATTAATTATTCCCACCTCAAACAAAATACCTGCGGTGTGATGTATAAAAAGTAAGAATGAGTGTGGATCTCTGACGTTGCCGGAGGTTTACGTTACGTGCGAATGAGTATACTAAAACCGTACAAGAAAAAGGATAAATATACACAAGGGGGTTTTCCCCATTTTTGTGACTTGATTGGAGATGCATATTTAATTGGATACACAGAAAATTGTCGTGAGCTGTGATCTGTAAACATGATCTGTTGGAATTGCAAAACTTAAAATATTGAAATAAATTGTAGTTTTAAAAAAAGTTTCAGACTTTTTTTTAAATTTGTTTATCAATGCAACATACGGACCGGTTTTTGAAATGTGGATCATCTGTCTGATGGTGTTTAACGGGAAAGTCACTACGTCTGAAATTGGTTGTTGACGAAGATTCGGAAATCAACCATTATTTCATGCGCAGTTAGAAAGTTTTTATATATTTAAACAAAAATAAACTGGTAATACGTAACCAAGTTTCAAGTAGTTATAGTGGCAGTTTTATTCAAAGTATTCCCTTGCGGGTATTTATGTCCCTTCCCGTACATCAAGCCCCTTTATCACTAATTTCACATCCTTCATATTCCATACCATTATTGCACATTTTCTTTGTTATTACATTTTCGCTCTTATCTCTGCCACATAATCGCACAGTAAGGAAATTACCGAGTTTAAAAGTTGATGTACCAAATATTCTCTCAATTACCTACTCCATATTTAACACATTGTTCACACTCAGAGAAATCGTAATAGTACAGTCAACTATAAAGTGACAACTATTAATTTTTAGTCCATACAACTATTTTCATAGTTACGGTAATCATGAAAATAGTTATGGTACACTGTTAAAAAAATCTGTATTAAAATTAATACAAAAATGTTGCAAGTTTTTCTGCAGATACCGTATATGAAAGTTTGTATACATGTGTATATGAAAAATCATAACATTTAGAGGAATATTAAAATTCAAAGTTATTAAGATTTAATGTCAATATGACCATATGCATAAACTGTGTATTAAATTTCATAAACATGTATGATGAATTTTCATATGAGCGGTATCTGAAAACTCAAGCACATATATGTTGGAAATTTAAAGTGGACATAAAAACAATTTTAAAAAATAGAAATATTATACGGACATTATTTTTTCAAACAAATGATGTCATCAGAAATTGTTGGGTACTGGTTTTCGCCACAGACATTTTTTCGCTTACACTGGGGTTTGAACCTACGACCTACCTACCTAAGTACCTAACAACGCACGCACGCTACCAACTACGCTATCAACGACTTAGTAATTTTGGATATCTAAATGGCATAAGAGTTGTATAACTATTATTCTCTCAAGCATACTTATAATTGACATAACAAAATATTCAATTGATTGTAATCAGAGCGCGAAGTGGGTTGGAAATATTTTCAAGTGAACATAATTTTTGGACGAACGGAATCTTTTTCTCATGAGGAAGCTCAGGTATCCGGATTTTCGAAAAAATTATATCCACAGACCTGTGAAGTTCTAGCAACAAACATAAATCAAACATAAATCTGCAACAATAGCAGCGTGAGATGCTCCAGTGTTAAAAAAACGATTTTGGAAATCTCGAGTAACTTATCAGAAGTCGATGCTAAGTAATAAGTGTTAGCGATATAGTGCGGGTTTTTTTTCGTTATTGGAAAATGTGTATTAAATTTCAAATCAGTCACTAAAAACCCAAAAAATTCATGTTGATTTTCATGTATTAATATAGTAATGATTGATTTAGTAACCATGTGTTGTAATTTTATATCACCGGATTGGTAAAAACCATACACGCATATTAAATGTACTGTGCAATAATATTAATGTTTATTTTCTATACCGAGTTTTGTAAATTTCTCACACGTTTGTGTCACAAAAACACAAATATTTTGTAAAAAGTAGTACACCTATGTGGACAAAACTGCAAATACTTTGACGGGTAATTTTCAACATTAGTAACTGAAATTTTGATAACTTTGATCTTAAATTTAATGCGACAATTTGTATTAAATTTCAAATCGGGCACTAAAATTCCTAAAATGCATGTTGATTTTCATGTACTGATTTGGTAATTATTGATTTAATAATCATGTATTGTAATTTTCTATTACCGGATTATCGAAATTCATTGATCTGTATTAAATTTATTATGCAAACATATTAATTTCGATTTCCTATACTAAGTTTTACAAAATTCATACACGTTTGTATAGGAAAAACTCGAACATTTTTTACAGCGTAACTATTTGGTAGTTATAGTAATTATTTGAAAGTTGTGGCAACTATTAAAAAATTTATCGTACGAACTAAATACGAACTAAAAACGCATAGTTGTCACTTTATAGTTACTAATACCATCATTTTCTCTCAGTGCAGTTTGTATAGTTTAGATACTCGACCCTCTACGATTCGATATTTACTCCATAAAACCATCCAAGCCCTTGATTTCCTTTTTCTGCTGTTCGACCCAGAATAAGTATTGTGTATTGATAAAGGGATATTGAAATGATTCATAAAATATAATATTTCATTTGAATTGATAAAATAACTGACGTATTATTTTATCTCCGTTTCCAAAACATTTGAAAAGAAATGTGGTACAATACATACACAATATAGTAGATATAGGGATACTAGTGCGGGAAAGCGGATGTTTCACGAAGGTTAGCAAACGGCGCACAAGTCGATTCGAGCGCTAACGTGACACGAGATGAAGCTGAATATTAGGGGAGGGCGGAGCAAAATGGCAACGCGGATGATAACGGCACAGCAGTACAAATGAGACATTTTACCCCAGTAAAATGTGACACATGAAAATAAAAATTCGTACATTGACATGCGACATCCTGCAGTTTTATTAATTTCCACAAATATTTTTTAATACGTGCGAAAAATGGGCCCACTTTTCGTGTGCTGATATTGATGAGGATATCATCGAATATATTTGTAACCTCTGCGTCCAATATAATTGAAAATAAACATAAAATGAGTTAAGTATTCGATGTACAAAACAATAGATGTTTATATTCTATTAAATTTAATTTCAAAGATATCGTGAGATTAATATCGTGACAATTAAACCATAATATAATTCTTTTATGATTTCAGCTTATGCTGGTGCCATTATGCCCCGCCCTATGTAAAAAAAATCGTTTGTGTAGATTGGCGATAGATCTACGAAGAGACGTTTACAAACACGGAAAGAAATGTTTGGTTGTGGCAACTACGTTTTCGATTTGCTGTACACAATGTCTAAAAAATTAGTCGCCTCAACCATATCGAATAGTAACCTCAACTCATGGAGGATAGAGTAAAGGAGACCGAACGTAGTGCTGAGCAGATGGTCGATGAAATGGGCCAAAATTATTTCAGCTTTCGCCGATAGAGGCGCAGCGTACGATTAGATCCCAGAGAGCGGGAATTTTGAACAGAGCATTCTTCTACGTTCGTACTTACGCGATCATACTCGAATACATTAAGTTTACACGTAATTACGGATTGACTAATTATTGGATTCTGTCCTACTATCACCTGGAGGCGCTTTAAGGATCGTTTAATTGTGCGTTTCGTCGAAAATCGTCATATCATAGGGGGCGAGGGGTATAGCATCTGTACGCGAAAAGTATAAACAAGTTATTTTAGTTTGTTCAGATTGCAAGGCGATTATTGCCAGTTTTTAAGTCGCTAGGTGATGCTAATTGTCCAAATTCCATAACAGAAATTATATCAGATAAACGATATTGAGCGGCAATTACTTGCCGCTAGCTATGAAACGAAAGAAAAATAAAAGGATATTTCGATACTTTAAAACGGTATTTGCTCTAATTAAAAAAAAATTCTTGCATAAAGATTTGAGCCGTGAACTTCACGGACACGAACGCCCTTACTTAACGCGCTTCGCTATCGAGTTACTTTGGAATCTATAATCAGAAATTGAATATCGTTTTTCGACCAAGCGCTAACTTCACCGTGGAACTCAACGATCGGAGCGACGCTTGTAGTGACAACTGGAACTAAAACGTAGGCCCGTTTTGTAGACCAAAATTCTAGACCTCGCGCCATAAGCGTTCGGTCTCCTTTACTCTAGTTTCCATGCCTCAACTATTCACGATTAGTTCTCGACTGGATTAGTTAGGTTAACTAATCCAATCGTTGGGACTACCACTCGAATAGTTGGTACTACCATTCGAATCGTCGGTATTATCATTCGAATCGTCGGTATTACCATTCGAATCGTTCGTATTACCATTTGAGTTGCTAGGGAAATAGAATAATCGATTGGTTGTGTCAACCCATTTCTTGGTTATGGCAACTAATCTTTTTTTTTCCGGGAAAAGTTCACCAACTGGGACGATTGTAGACTAGAATACAGACTGACGATTACAGCAAAAATCTATATCTAGTCTACTATATATATCTACGTATTTAGTTTTAACTAAATTTTTCGTTTCAGGTTCAAAAGGTTTTTAGTAGCCATAAATAAAATATTTTTTCAGTGTCCCCTGCACAGTGAAAGTTGATTAAAATAAATAAATATGTTGGAAATAAAAAAAACTGAAAAATTAAATGGAATACATATTTGTTTCAGGGAGAGTAAATTTCGGTTTATTGAAATAATTAAGTGTTGAATAGATATTTTTAGTTAATATTAATAAATCTTTTTTCTGGGTGTACTGTACGCTATTTATAAATTTTTTTTAATGTCTGGCAGAAAATGGCTTTCTTTTGTATATATTGATGGGTTTTTAGATAAGAAAAATTCGATCAACATCTTTATCATGCGTGGGGGGAAAATAAAAATTACTGTCACTACATAATTCTCGTTGGTTTTATCCCGACAAGAGCATATGCATACATGCATATACGGTTCTTTACTCGGCCGTGACACATACATCCCGCAAACGACCATTTATAACGGCACGTTGACGCAAGTCCACCAATATAGTCATCGATATTTGATTAAGAAACATCGTTCGCCACTGCAATCATGCTGCATCTGTGGAAAACGATTAGCACGTTGTTCGTTGCTGCACCTATTGGCGCGTCAAGGGTCGGACTACGGCACATACGCCCGCCCGTGAGGTCTGCATTTCTTCAATGCGAGCTTTGAAATTTCAATCAATGCAAATATTGACACATATAATCAAGCTTCAAAGACAAATGTGCTTTCATAAATAAACTGACGGCCCACACATGTAAAAAAATCAATAATACAACTTTTACGTTAGGTAGTATCGACTGTGATGAGGATAGCGAAAGCTTTCAGAATCACTTTTGTTGAAAATTCATTAACCTGTATCGATAAGGTAATACAGTTTTTTTAAAAGTGTACTAAAATAGTTCAGTACACTTTTAGAATAAACTGAAGTGCCTATACTAAAAACAAGTACATCCCTTACTTCGCATAAAACAATTTTTTAAAATAAAATTCATTTTGAAGAGAATTTTATCGTTTTAAAATGGATGTAGAGCGTACGTTATCAATTTTGCCCGCATATAGTAATTTATCCATCAGAAATATATTCAAAAAAATATATGTTCCTTATGCAAGTCTAGCTGTTGTATCCGCGTTTCGTAAAAATTGCTAGTGGATATAAAAATGTTGTAGTTGCCGAAAATTAGTACTAGTTGTTTATGAATTTAAAAAAAATAAAATTCAAAACTTAGAGTTTTGCGTACAAGATTTAGTTACTCATGTTGAACATTTTTCATCCCTAAAGGCTTTTCACATTTACCCTCTTTTTTATACAATTAGAGGTAATTCAAACATTTTTTAAATCTTTCAAACCCTTCATGAAGATTCTTTAACCACACCTATATGCCATAATGGTTGCCTCTAAAAACCAAATGTGTTGTTTCTGCTCTTAACCCAGTAGACACCCAGTATACAGTTAGTCTTAGGTTATATATCATATAGCCTAAGACTAATTGTTTACTGGCTAGTCTTAGGTTATATATCATATAGCCTAAGACTAATTGTTTACTGGCTAGTCTTAGGTTATATATCATATAGCCTAATAGCATGCAATGTTTCATTTCGTTATGAGCTGGTAATGTAACTGTTACATGACGTATTTTCGTTACATTTACATAATGAAAATTATTTAACCGTAATGCAACATGCTCGTTGAATTTAAATGTAACTTTGGTAACAGTTAAGTAAAATTGTCAGAATGTACCATAGCAACATTGCAAGAATGTTGCAAGGCTAGCTAGTTTTTTCTATCAAATTTTTCTGTAGTGGGACTAGACATAATCTAGCCAGAATGCACTGATAGATAGCATATCTATCTAGGATCTGTCTAACTTTCATGGCACAGCTTACCTGACTACAGGCTAGGCATAATATATCTAGCATATATGTATAGACGCCCATCTAGGATCTATCTAGCTTTCATGGCACATCTTACCTGACCAGAGGCTAGACATAATATATCTAGCATACACGTATAGATGCCCAGGCCATCTAGGATCTATCTAGCTTTCATGACACAGCTTACCTGACCAGAGCCCAGACATAATATATACGTTAACGAAGTTAACGTCGCAATGTGCGTCATTTACGTGGCACCGTGCGTATTTTCGGCGGGAACGCGGGCGTTTTCCGATACAAGGAGATTCCGATACAGGGTCTAGTCGTGACACGCTGCGCAGCGAATTCTTCTCATGTAGAGTGGCACGTGCATACCCGAGAAAGGTACCAAAAAATACGTTCTAGAGGACTACGATTTTTTTTTGTTTTGTACGACGCGAAAGAATTTTTTTTTTTGTTTTTTGCGATAGGCCTTATCGAGATATTTGACTATTAATGCAAAAGTGATTACGCACGTTATTAAATAGTGTTCCCTGTTTAAATAGTGTTAAGCCGCTTCCCTGTTACGTGCTGATGCAATAAATTACGGTTTATATTAATTCTGTTTTTTATTTATCCTAGGCTATTTAACCGGTATCTGGGTTCAATAGAGAAATCCGGTCGAGCACCTAGTCAATTATATGCTATAGTGTTAACCGATTTCCGTACTGGCTAATCACGAGCTAAGTTTACTGGGAGAATTAATAGAATCTTAACCAGATTTTAGACAGTTTTTCTGTACAACGACTAGACAACAAGAAATTACACATAGCGCTCGGATCTAGCCAGTTTTCCGACCTTGATCTTGTACAGAAAATAAGAAAAATAGTCGATTTCTAGGTGATGGCTAGTTGGAATTTCCACACGGGAAGTCTCTGGAACGTTGACATAACATATAGACATAACATGTAACGTATCATTTGTTACATGCAAGTGATGTACATTATATGTCATTTTGTTGTTACTGTTTTGTAACAAAAATGTATAATCTTTTCTTAATACTCTTATTTTATGTTACATTATGTAATGTGACTAGTAAATTGTTAATAACAAATTACGACAGTATTGTCAGTGTCTATCAGTTTAGCTTGCGAGAAGACCTTCGCACGCCAGTCGATTAGTACTACTAATTGGTAGAACTAATCGGCTCGCGTCGATCATTAGTTACTAATTAGTGCTAGTGATTAGTAGCATTAATGAATTCGCGTGAGAATGGACGTCGTTTGGTGCATCGGCAAATCATATATACATACACATTTATATGTAGCGTGCAAAATATTTAAAGGCATTTATTAGGTATGGTATCTTCGGATACCGTATTGATTACGTTTTGTACGGCTGTGATTGTGTCAAGAGCAGTGATATTTTCCATCGAGCAGTGGACAAAAATGAATAAACCAGAACTTGTGATATATGTGGGATTCATCAGTTCTGCCAATTTGTACATTTTTTTTCATTCGGGCACATTTTTTTTTCTCTCAATTTTATATAACTTGCAGTGGCATACATAGAAAATGCAAAAAAGGTTGGGAAAGTGGATAAACAATGTTTGGAGGTGTGAACGACTTTATTCGATAATTAAAGTGCGTGAAACAACAGAGAATTCCTGGTATGCATATTTGGAGTCCTTTAAATTATTGACAAATCGCTTCAGTGGAAATAAGATTTTTTTATAATGAGTCAATAATATTTGAATAGTAATATGCCCCCAAATCCTTTTCTGTTATAATGAATATGAGTAATTATGCGACGAGTTAAAATGAATAATATTATCCCTAATGCAAAAAAGTAATATGAGATGATTCATCTACAGATATATTGTTATTACTCTTAATGACAAGAATTATTTACAGTTATTCAAACTGAATAGTATTTTGAATAACTTATAAAAAAATAAAAAACCCTTGTGCATCGACACTAAGTTAAAAAAAGGAGTTGTATCAACTAAATCTGCGTTTACAGGTGCTCAAATAAACGCTGGCTCGGTACCATAACATTCATTTCTTTGATAAATATTCACTCCAGTCGAGCATAATATATTCGAGGCAATCAACATTTTTGTTTTTCTAACTCAACAATTGTTTGAACACCGATGAAGGCCGATTTAGTCGACACGCCTACATTTTCTTCTAAGTATATGGTATGCGTTGATATCGAATGGATTCTCATCGTGCGGTAACATAACTAATCAAACGTAAACGTATACGTATCTTAAGTTCAAGCTTACGGAGCAAGCCCGATGTACGTAAATATACGAATTTATATACATTTTAGATAACTGAATCTAATAATTATTGAGGAAATTAAACATTTGGTTTTTCTAACGAAAAAATTCGTTTGGACGAGGATGTACCCTGATTTAATTCATTCCAACCTTTTTTGTCTCAGTGTATCATGGTACTGAGCCAGTTTTATCTGTAAAGGCTTACGGGGATGATGGTGTAGATATTTATACCAACATCAGTCGGTACCCGTGTGGCAATCTGTTGGGGATAAACTACACGGAAAGAAATGTTTGGTTGTGGCAACTACGTTTTCGATTTGCTGTACACAATGTCTAAAAAATTAGTTGCCTCAACTATATCGTATAGTAACCTCAACTATTCACGATTTGTTCTCGCGGGATTAGTTAGGTTAACTAATCCAATCGTTGGGACTACCATTCGAATCGTCGGTATTACCGTTCGAATCGTTGGTATTACCATTTGAGTTGTAAGGGAAATAGAATAATCGATTGGTTGTGTCAACTCATTTCTTGGTTATGGCAACTAATTTTTTTTTCCGTGTGGTTTGAACCTAGCATCTAGCCAGTTTTTTCTATCAAGTTTTTCTGTAGTGGGACTAGACATAATCTAGCCAGAATGCACTGATAGATAGCATATCTATCTAGGATCTGTCTAGCTTTCTTGGCACAGCTTACCTGACTAGAGGCTAGACATAATATATCTAGCATACACGTATAGATGCCCATGCCATCTAGAATCTATTTAGCTCTCATGGCACAGCTTACCTGACCAGAGGTTAGGCATAATATATACGTTAATGAAGTTAATGCCGCAATGCGCGTCGCTTACGCGGCACCGTGCGTGTTTTCGGCGGAAACGCGGGCGTTTTCCGATACAGGATCTAGTCGTGACTCGCTGCGCAGCGAGTTAGTATTTTGTAGAGTGGCACGTGCATGTTCGTGAAAGGTACCAAAAAATATGTTCTAGAGGACTACGATTTTAGTTTGTTTTGTACGACGCGAAAGAGTTTATATTTTTTTGTTTTTTTGCGATAGGCTTTATCGAGATATTTGATTATTAATGAAAAAGTGATTACGCACGTTATTAAATAGTGTTCCCTATTTAAATAGTGTTAAACAGCTTCCCTGTTACGTGCTGCTCCAATAAATAACGGTTTATATTAATTCTGATTTTTATTTATCCTAGGCTATTTAACCGGTATCTGGGTTCAATAGAGAAATCCGGTCTAGCACCTAGTCAATTTTATGCTATAGGGTTCACCGATTTTCGTACTGGCTAATTACTAGCTAAGTTTACTGGGCGAATTAATAGAATCTTAGCCAGATTTTAGACAGTTTTTTTGTACAACGACTAGACAGCAAGAAATTACACATAGCGCTCGGATCTAGCTAGTTTTCCGACCTAGATCTTGTACAGAAAATAAGAAAACTAGTCGATTTCTAGGTGATGGCGAGTTGGAATTTCTACACGGGTAAAAGTAGGATATTTCGTAGTTTATACTATTCGTCGTTATTACGCGACGTACACTAAGAAAAAAATATAGTTGAATGAACTAATTTAGCGTTCAAATGAATTTTTCGTTAGGACAACAAAATGTTTAGTTTCTTCAATAATGGTTAGATTCAGTTGTCTAAAATTTATTTGCGGTAACCGAAATATTTGTTATACGAACAAAAAATTCATTTGAACGAGGGTGTACGTTAAATTAGTCCATTCAACTATATTTTTTTCTCACTGTATATGCTTCAAATTTGCCAACGATCTAATTTGAACTTAAACGCTTCGGCGAACGAAACGCGGTCGAAAATTTACATAAAATAGAAAAAATCATATATTACTAAACCTCCTAAAAAGTAATATGGCCACATACAATATATTGCTGTAAGATGTAATCGTTCCTGGAACTCAGTTATATCAAATCAGACCGGACGCCAATTCTTTGAAGTTTTCCGAATATTCCGGAATCAACATAAATGTCGATTACACAAGCGAAATCCGCATATAGTGTATTGTGCAATCGTGTGGTAAAGGCTCAGAGCTTTTGTTAAAAGCAAACAGACTATGACTGTCGGGGTGAACCGCAGAGACGCTCGTGAATCGCCTGCACTGAGAGGAAAGCATATCGTTGACTTAACAATTTCACATGATAAAACGAATATAGCAAGGCTTGCAATGTTTTATGGTTGAAGCGATGATAATATAGTTCAATAAACGATACTTGCAAAGTTATTGGAAACAAACGTTGAAATTGTATATGCAACAAAACGGCATATTTGAAATTATTATCATCATTTTGATGATAAAATAGAGACGTTTGTCCTGGGAATTATATTTATGGTTCATCCAATTATTTTCTTATATTTGCTATAACTATAAAATAGAGAAGTTCCTCCTGGGAATTATAGTTTATAATTAGATTATCGTCGGACTAACTATATTTGTTATTCAATTACTATATTTTTCTCTCAGTGTGTAGAGTAGCTTCAGTTTTGATATTCGATGTACCATGTGATTTTTAAGAGACTCTTTAAACTTTAAAACAAAACCGATTGATATATACTAATATATGCGATGAGATGTTTTTTAGTCTGATGTTTTCAAAGCACAAACCGTAGTATTAGTTCTATTATGACAAGTAATGTCTCGTTTTGTCCATTAGTAGATACTTCATTAATATACTACTCCGATTTTTCATATTATTAGTTACTGAAAGGTTATAATAATTTGTTTATCTTAACTAGACAACATGTTCCAAAAAATCATAATCGAATGAATACTATAGCCCATTCTTTAAAACACAATGATGGAACAAAATTTAAAAAAAAATAACCATTTAGACATTTAATGGTGTGAATTGTATTATTAAAGTTACAACTTGTTGTTTACCGAGTTAAAAATGTTTTTCTCAAAAAACGACTATGATTGGTTACGATTATTGATTATCTAGATGGTCAATTTGTAAATTGTCTTTCAAGAAATAGGATGCGCCAACCAACATTAAGAATTACGGAATATTCTTGGAAAAAACTCAACAAAAACATACCGTCTTATAAACTGACGTTAAAGTCAATATTTGTACAAACTCTGTCTGTACTACATTTGTAAATTGTAAAAAATTCTACAAAGTCTTTCATTTATACACATTTATGCAAATTTAGCATTGATGAAATGTGGACCGCTCGAATTTCCTTAACAATATATGTGTACAGTAAAAAAAAAATCTATCAATGTACTTGAAATTATAATTGATATAAGTGGATTGAGATGACTATTTCACGCAATTTTCTTAGTTGATCAAGAAGAACGGGTCGCACTGCTCACTTCTCTTTACCATCAGTTTAACGATCGTGATTATCATGATAGTCTTTATAATGATACCCTCGTCTGATTATCATAAAGACCGTAACAAAAACTGGTTCACTAATAGTTGCTGCGTGCAGGAAATTATGATTGTTACCAGCGTTCCTTGCACACCGAGACTTTTGTTTTAATTATATAATCTTTCCTTCTTTTCAACATCTTGATGTTGGTACCGCTGAAAAAAACATGATACATATGTATACACAAAGTGATAAATCGATGCGTTTCGAAGAACTTGCCAGTTATGTTTTTCATTGGTTCGCATCGATTAATTGGTGCGACTGTCATGCGGAATGTTGTTGCTACTATTTCTACATGGATTAGACGAAAATAAAAACTCATGCAACTTAGACTGAGCGAGAGTACGTTTCTACATATAAATGTAAGAAAAAAAGTATAACTCGGTATAAATCACGATCACGCATGTAACGAGTTAGCGAAGCGTGATGATCTTGGTGGCCCGTGATTTATGGAGTGTGCTAATATGTATGAGCATCAGGAGAGAAGCAGAAGGATGACAGATCATCAATGGTACTTCTGCTCAGCCCTGGCCTGAAACACAACTCCAAGCAATAAAGTAGAAACGCAAAGTGAAAAAAAACGCATGTTTGACTTGCAGAAGTGTTATTAATTTATTCGTAAGTATGTTTAAAAAAATGCAAGACGGAAACTATCCAATGAGTAATTGATCAGCGACGGAACGCATAGAGCATACGATTATTATTTTCAGTTTAACATGTTTCTTATTGGTAGAAATAGCGACTAAGTTGAGATGAAAATAATGGTTTTCACTATAACTCTATTCACAAAACAAGCTTTTAATCTTGGAGAGCTAGGAGCTTGTTTTAAGAGCAGAATCCTTCAAAACGTACTCTAAATTATGTTTTCGCACTGAGTTGTTGTTATGAAGGATTAACGCGAGTTCTATGCTTCATACCAAGCGAGTATGTTCAGAGAAGTCGTAGTGGAAATCCTGGCAACTATAAAGTGAAACTCAGGAAAATGGTCCTAGTTCTGGTAACCATAAAATGATAGCACTCATTGTAGCCCGCACGGAGATAAAGTATATTCAGGAAATGGAAAAGAAATACTTTAAAAGATATATCTACAATTACACAAAAAATGTTATATTCACACATAGCTTAGCATATATGGGAAATATACGCAAGGGAAAATATATCGGAGTTATAACCGACATACACTTAGAATTTATTTTTGTTGTATAAAGTGACCAAAAGTTTTATATCCCAGACATATTTTTCGATATATCTGTTTTTTCGTGTGGCAGTTAGTAACTGTTCATTTTTAGTCCAGTGATAAGTTTTTTATCAATAGCTATCATTTTATAGGTACACTGAGAAAAAAATATAACCCAGATAGACATTTGGTGGCACAGGAAGGAGGTGCTGTGTCGGAATTAACGTAGCGATGTATGTCTTAATTGAGCTATTATGTGACGGCATACCGTGCCATCTTATCATGACGCCAAGGCAAAGTCATATTTGTGGTACTTAAATATTATGGCGTGGTGCACTAATGGCACTACAATGTCGCCATGCTTCAGGTTCAGATCATGTCTCCATGGTGCCATATTTGCTCCATGTCGTATCAATGAGTGTCTGAGGTATGAAACGTCATTCTGTTACTATCGTGCCATTTTTGCAGAATATTTGGGATGGTAATTGCAGCACGGTGACAGTATAATGGTGGCACGCCATGCTGTGCTAAAAGTCGGTATCGACTTTGTTGACTGTCAGTTAGGGATCGTAAGCGTTTTATTTCTTTGTATCTGTTACTTGCATTATGTTTTAGTTTTTTTTTCTTGTCTAACATTTCAGATCGCGAGACAAAAGTATAAGACAGAACAGAATCTTTTATCTTCTCCGATATTAAGGGGAGGTGAAACCTAGTCTGTCGGTAACAAAAACTGTAACCAATCTTTCAGAAAACGCTGAACGTTTTTTGATAAAAGAAAAGTTTGAATCATTGCTCTCTTAATTCTACATGATGTAAAGCTTTCATTTTTCCCAAAAAAGATCAAGTTTCTGAGAATTCTTGTTCCGAAAGATATTCGCTATCTTTCTCGCACTCATGGAGGTTTCGCCTCCCCTTAAAGGTCAGTACGCCCGAGAGGATTGACACATTCGAAGAGTAGACACTTCGTGTGTAGTCGAACTCAGGCAGCTTTGCATTCTTATATACATTGAGGCTTCAAAACACTTGCGAGAAACGCTTCGTCCGTTCGCCATCTAGTGGTATCATACGAAAAACTGGTGCCTAATGCTCCGCTAGATGGCGAATGGACGGAGTGCTTCTCGCAAGTCTTTTGAAGCTTGAGCGTATATAAGAATGCAAAGTTTTCCTGTGTTCGACTACACAGGAGGGGTCTACTCTTTTAATGTGTCAAACCTCTTGGGTTTATCGACCGTTTAATATTGAAGAAGATAAAATGATGTGTTCTGTCTTATTCTTTTGACTCGAAATTTGAAATGTTAGACAAGAAAAAAACTAAAACTAAAAAAGTCTATTATTAATTTTTTATCGACTCTTGGCGGTCTATTTTTTCTGATGGAATTTTGCGAAGCACTTCTCGGATCTGAAACCGTGATCGCTAGATTTAAAGCGCGCGAAACTGAAGCCTAATTCAAATTTTACCAATACGAATCTCTTACAAATATCGACTGTAGCTGCTTAATAAATTTAATTAATTCAAGTCGATATTTGTAAGAGATTCGTATTAGTGAAATTTGAATTAGGCTTCAGTTTCGCGCGCTTTGAATCTAGCGATCACGGTCTCAGATCCGAGAAGTGCTTCGCAAAATTCCATCAGAAAAAATAGACCGCCAAGAGTCGATAAAAAATTAATAATAACAATATTCGGTCACGCCTATAACATACTAAGGCTAAAAAAGTCTAGTTGACAATAAAAAAATATCCATAAAGACTTTTAGCACAGCATAGCGTCCCACCATTATGCTGCCACCGTGCTGCATTTATCATTTTTTAAATTGTGTAAAAATGACACCATAGTAACGGAATGACGTTCACACCACGACAAGGACCAATTATAGTACCATGGAGACATAATCTGAGTTTACAGCATGGCGACAGTGGAATGCCACTAAGCCTGCACGGCACGGTATGCCGTCACATCATAGCTCAATTCGGACGGACATCGCTACGTTAATTCCGACATAGCATACCGTTGTGTGACGCGTTTATGCTGCCACAGTGACACGATAGGACGTCCACGGCACGTTTGTCTATCTGGGAATTGAATACAACAAATCTTTCAAGTAAATGATTTACTTGGAAACATTTAAATTAAATATGTATTTGAATCAATCATATATTTCATTCCTCGATTTGTGAAATCAAAATCATATATTTTTCAGTCAACCAAATATTTGGACTTTTTAATTAAATATTTTGTTGTATCAATAAATCTATTCAATGCACACGTCGGACAATATACGTTTTCATATTATATCTTCGGAAACAGGAAAACTATTATTAAATGAAAAAAAAATTCCTCCAGTGTAAACATTATTAACTTGAACTTGTTCAATATTTCATTGCTTCAATAGTTGTTGTTTTCAATTACATTATTTAGTTCGTTAAATGAAATATTTTTCCGTTGCAACAAAACATTTATGTCGCTCAAATAAGGCATAATTGAATCAATCCCAGTTTATCTGCGGAAACAGTTTCGCATACACTGAGAGAAGAGTTTGTTAACAGTTAACAAATCTTGGTTAAATATGGCGAAATTAACCATTTAGTTATTCTTATTGAAGAAGTCAGCGAGCTTCATTTGCGACAAGCAAATTTTATTTAGCGCAAGTGAGATTCAATAAGAATAACTAAATGGCTCATTTCGCCATATTTAACCAAGATTTGTTAACTGTTAACAAATGTTAACAACCTTTTCTCTCAGTGTATATACAGATTTCATTTGAGAGATTATATTGATCGAGGTATGTATATAATTTATACAATCATTCATATCATTTCCTTAACGTAATATATGGCTGTTGCAATTGTACTGGTCACATTGATTCAAACATATTAGATCTTCAGTCGCTATTTTCAAATATATTATTTAGTTCATTCAATGCAAAATATTGTTGATTTCATCACATGTGTATATTTCCTTCAAATATTAAATATTTGATTTTGCTCCATGGTCTATGGTGTGTTGCAACTATACTGATGTTGACATTTGTAAAATTCGGTGATAAATGCTTCGACCCGAAATATCCGTCCTTTACAATCAAAATTGTTTTAAAAAATCCAAACATCATTTCAACTCGTATGATGAACATCGAACTTACCCGTGCTCTCAATATAGCTACTGGTATGTTTTATCACTGCGGGAACAATTTATATACACCACTAGTCTCGGCTTATCAGGTCGGCTGGCGCCACACTACCTACTAAGTCCTCCTACGCACTACTCATCACTGAAACGATTGATGTGCCACGGCTCACGCGGAAATAATGCGCAAATCCAAAAGCCTCGCTGTGATATACTGACCATCGAAGCAGCGGATAAGCTTGGTCGAAAATTCTACAAATAAAAGTCTCAGAGAGCGCTATCATGTGTGCTTTAGTCCTTGGAACGAGAACATCTTTCTTTTTATCATTGGGAAAGGATCTCTCGTTGAAAAAAGATCCTAAGAAAAACGTCAAAGTTTTTTAACTTCACCGGTGAGGATGACCGAATGCAATCTACCGCTTCAGTGGTTATGCCTTTCTTGATGAAAGCACACGGAAGCATCTCGTGCGGTTCCGAGTAGTCGTAGAGGATCGCTTAAAGATATCGTCTTTGTAAGTAGCAATAAAAGCATGAATGAAAAAAAATGGGATATTCAGGATGCTGAAATAAATGAACTGGAATTTTTGCCCGCCTTCACATTTGATATCGTACTCATGGTTTCCGGCCATCACCGAAAAAATAATGTATTCTAAACTCGCGCACTGAACATAACGACGGACGACAGGCAGTTTCGCTCAGGCATAGTTCAGTAAATATGTATTACACACGGAAATCAAACCTGAATATGAGGCATTCTCTGCCAATTCAGCTATTTTTTTTCAACGTTCTCACATATTATTTATACTTGAACAGATTTCTTAACTATTTTTTTTTTTTCAAATTTTTACATAAATTGTTTTAAGAAGTACTTTATTTTTAAAAAATCAATGTATCTCGAAAACCTCACAGAAAAATATGTCTCCGTGTAATAAAAAAAGTCCCGTGTGGAAATCTGTTGGGGATAAACTGGTTTGAACCTACCGTCTAGCTAGTGTTTTCTATCAAGTTTTTCTGTAGTGGTTAGACATAATCTAGCCAGAATGCACTGATAGATAGCATATCTTCTAGGATCTGCACTGTTAAAAAAATTTGTATATTTACAACACATGTGTATGAAGTTTTTTTACCAAAACCGTTTATGAAATTTCAACTGCGACGTTGACTTTTACAACACTGGTATATCAAATTTACCGTTCCTGTATTGTAATTTTACAACACATCTGTTTTGTGAAACTCAACGTCGCAGTTGAAATTTCATAAACGGTTTTGACAAAAAAACTTCATACACGTGTGTTGTAAATTTACAACATCTGTGTTGTAAATATAAATGGGCTTAAAAACAATTTAAAAAAATAGAATTATTACTCGGGCATTAATTTTTTAGACATATTATGTCATTAGAAATCATTGGCTATTGGTTTTCGCCAAAGAAAATTTTTCGCCTACCCTGGGGTTTGAACCTACGACCTACTTATCTAAGTACCTAACAACGCACGCACGCTACCGACTACGCTATCAACGACTTACACGGAAAAAAAGATTAGTTGCCATAACCAAGAAATGAGTTGACACAACCAATCGATTATTCTATTTCCCTAGCAATTCAAATGGTAACATCAACGATTCGAATGGTAATACCGACGATTCGAATGATAATACCGACGATTCGGATGGTAGTCCCAACGATTGGATTAGTTAACCTAACTAATCCAATCGAGAACTAATTGTGAATAGTTGAGGTTACTATTCGATATGGTTGAGGCAACTAATTTTTTAGACATTGTGTACAGCAAATGGAAAACGTAGTTGCCACATCCAAACATTTTTTTCCGTGTAGTAGTTTTGGATATAAAACGGTATAAGAGTTATACAACTATTATTCTCTTAACCGTACTTATCATTGACATATTGAAATGTTCAATTGATTGCAGTCAGAGCATGAAGTGTCTACGGGAATATTTTCAAGTGAATATAATGCATAACGCACTCTACTCATAATCGTTAGGTTGCCGGTTCGAGTCCTGCTGTTACCATTCTTTTTATTGATTTTAATACCTACATCAATGTTACATGTAAACTTCATAAAACCTGCGCCTATCGACAGATATAAATTTTTTACTATTATTGATATTTTCAACAGCGTAATATCAACTTCTATTACAGTAGCAGAACACGAATACAAAAAATTGCGTTCATACGTTTCACTAAAAGTATAACAAATTTCGACGACTATTTTTTTGTAAAGTTTAAGTTCCGTGCAGAAATTACAAAAAATTGTCATTAATTTATGACTATACTCGAGAAGATTTGTGAACTCCAACCCGTGTGGAAATTCCAACTCGCCATCACCTAGAAATCGACTAGTTTTCTTATTTTCTGTACAAGATCTAGGTCGGAAAACTAGCTAGGTCCAAGCGGTATGTGTAATTTCTCGCTGTCTAGTCGTTGTACAGAAAAACTGTCTAAAATCTGGCTAAGATTCTATTAATTCTCCCAGTAAACTTTGCTCGTAATTAGCCAGTACGGAAATCGGTTAACCCTATAGCATAAAATTGATTAGGTGCTAGACCGGATTTCTCTATTGAACCCAGATACCGGTTAAATAGCCTAGGATAAATAAAAAACAGAATTAATATAAACCGTCATTTATTGCATCAGCACGTAACAGGGAAGCTGGTTAACACTATTTAAACAGGGAACTCTATTTAATAACGTACGTAATCACTTTTTCATTAATAATCAAATATCTCGATAAGGCCTATCGCAAAAAACAAAAAAATATAAATTCTGTCGCGTCGTACAAAACAAAAAAAATCGTAGTTCTCTAGAACGTATTTTTTGGTACCTTTCACGAACATGCATGTGCCACTCTACATAATAATAACTCGCTGCGAAGCGTGTTATTTTTTGTTTTGTGCGACGCGAAAAAATTTATATTTTTTTGTTTTTTGCAATAGACCTTATTGTGATATTTGATTATTAATGAAAAAGTGATTACGTACGTTATTAAATAGTGTTCCCTCTTTAAATAGTTTTAAACAGCTTCACTGTTACGTGCTGATGCAATAAATGACGATTTATATTAATTCTGTTTTTTATTTATCCTAGGCTATTTAACCGGTATCTGGGTTCAATAGAGAAATCCGGTCTAGCACCTATTCAATTTTATGCTATAGGGTTAACCGATTTCCGTACTGGCTAATCACTAGCTAACTTTACTGGGCGAATTAAAGGAATCTTAGCCAGATTTTAGACAGTTTTTCTGTACAACGACTAGACAGTGAGAAATTACACATAGCGCTCGGATCTAGCTAGTTTTCCGACTTAGTTCTTGTACAGAAAATAAGAAAACTAGTCGATTTCTAGGTGATGGCGAGTTGGAATTTCCACACGGGGCGTAATGATGTCACATCAGGTTTTACGTAAATAAATAAAAATATTACAATGATTCCATTCAGTTTTTTTGCAAAGAATCAATGAGAGCTAGAGAACGACATCTTTATTGCATTTTAACATTCACAGAATCTTCAGAAACTAGTTTCTCCTTTTGGCTCGCGTGTGATGGCGCCGTGTATTTACGTTTATGCGTTTTCTATATGTATATGTCGATTTCGCTCGATAACAGATAATCGATTTGGCCTTTACGTGAGAGTGAAATACGCATTAGTTCGAGAGTTACTGTTTGGTTGCAGGAACTTGTATAGAAAATTCCCTCATCGTAGTTTACGAAGCTAAAGAATCTTTAATACAAAAATAGATGATTCAAATGCAAAAACATGTAATCTTAGATTGCCTCAATTAATACTTATTCATCGGATCGATCATTCTCAGCTGAATTTGTTATTCGTGTCGACATAGAAAATATCATACAATCTAATACAAAATCAGTTTAATACATAACAAATCAAGATGATAAATATTCTTGATATTTACTTCAAAAACAATTTCAGAAGTCAAAGTGATGAGAGGTTGATGATAAAAAAAGAATAGACTAGTGTGAATCTTTTCGATAAAAAAATCTCAAAGTTGTTGGTTAAGAGTAAAAGTGAAAAATTGATCATTTTTTATGTCTCAGTCCCTGTTGAACCAACTTAGAATAAATTTACCATCTCTGAACCGGTATGTTAAAAACAGGTTTTGCCAGAGTGATGCAGAACGGAAGTTCCGTAATTGCAATAGTCTAATAAAAACTAGTAGCTTACTTAATCCAGCCTAATGTGTGTTAGTGACAACATAAGAATTGTAATTAAAATATCACCATCTTAAATTATTGACCAGCAATCATGACGGATTAATGTTTTATTTATTGAGCATTAGTAGTTCGTGATGTTGTGGCTAGGCAAATGTCATTTAGCATCAAAGACATCAACACCTGCTTGTTTACGTGCTCAATCGTTGAGGTTTTAAAATCTACTGGTTTTTCTCTGACTGAAGCAATTATGGAATTGCCTATTTCGTCGGTATGAGAAAATCAGTTTTCAAAGTTCTTATAAAATTTGATTGGTTAGCTACTGGTTCATAGGCTTTAAAATAATTCTGAACACCGTCCTCAAGGATAGAAACGTCAAAGCTTCGAATTTTCCACTTTTTTTCAACCATCAACCCATAGATTGTCATATAAAAGATGGTGATACCCGTCTATTGTTTCAAAATAGCTCAGACTTTGCACCGCTTTTTTCTTTTTTTTTAAATTGGATTGCGGCTGCTCTCCTTGCTGTTCTCGACACCTTTTATCGCTCCACCTACACTCTACTGTCATCTTTGCGGTGTATTATGAAGAACCAACGTTATGAAGAAGCTTCCAAAGACCCGAGCGTATAAATTTTTATACAGACTATGTCGGTACCACTTTCATCATTCAGTTTTTCCCTGGAACATAAAAACTCCTGCATGCTGTTGCAAGTATGTTGGTTGCAGGTCATCGTGCCTTCGGTGTATCATATTCGAGCATAGTGTCACATATCGTGAAAAAAGGGATGACGTTGCATTATGGACGAGGGGAAGAAATGAAAGTCAAAGTGTCTCGTGCTTCTTCCTTTCGATTCGCTTTTCTATCCCCCAACTTGTACGCGTCTGATAACATGTCGGTTTATCCAAATACATTCTTTGACACGTAACGGGGCGTTGCTTGTAGGCAATATCGCTGTACAAGGGGAAGAAAAAAGAATATCTATCACGCTTCGAAGCTTGTGTCAACAGCATAAGCGTTTCGGAGAATGAAACTTGATCTGAAACCGAAAGACACATGGATTGTCGGATGATGCACACAATAGGGTAGAAGAAGTTGATGGAACATGTGCTGTCACGAATCTCCATCAACACAATATCCCTCAACGATTTTTTTACAATCTGGCTTCAAAAATTGATTTAGTCTTTTTATTTGAATAAACTTCTGGAATGTACAAACTCTGGGTTCGAGTGAGATCTCATAATTTAACGAATTAATATAATGATGTAACCAGTAATGAAACGATACACTGGAAATTAGTAAACCCGAGGACCGCAAATGCGGTCTGTAAATGGAATAATAATATGTGATCCTCAATGGAAAAGTTATTTTGAATAACACTTTAAATTCATTTTATATTTAAATCAGTGAAAAGCATAAATGCTCCGTCGAAAAACAAATATAGATACATTTATAATTCTCCTTTATTTACTACTGTTTCCTATGTATTAGCATACATTTGAATTGTACCAAATTCACGTTACGCTCTGCTATATCTTTAGATATGCAGAAAATTATATTATGCAACCATCCGGATGTTTGTAGCTGCGTGTGTCTGCAATTGTGTGTATCTGCGCGTGTCCGCAATTGTGTGTATTGCGTGTGTCCGCAATTGTGTGTAGCTTTGAGGACCCTCATCTTCTTTACTATATATTGTTTGCATTCTCGGCGTATAAACCCGATTCTATATCGTGCCGGATGTCACTGAGCTTCTGATTCAAATCAAGGGAATCAGCTCGCTAATATAGAGCAATAACGCATATGTACACGCTATTTATTCACATATTGTCACTCCTCTGACGCCATTTGTAAACAAGTTTTAACAGCACGATTATTAGCGTTTGCTCGAGCATGACGAATCGCAAACATTTTCAGTTGACAGATTGGTGATCATTAACGTCCGTATAAACAAGGTGGTCAATAATACTGAATTTTTTAACATATGATCAGCACAAGTAACACTTATTTTTAACAAATTGACAAAAAAAAAGTTCGAACAGCTCAAGACCGAGAAATGACTTTTTTCTATTGAAAATGAAACAGATTAAGTTGATTTTATACATGTACCCGATTTCTATAGTGTTGGAGGTTCTATAACTGTACTTGTTTCCAGGTTATTATTATTATTGAACTTTGCTCCGCTTCTTTTGCTTCTCACTTTTATACTGCTCTTGACATTTATGATATATAATTTTTTTTATAAACTAATTTGCGTGGTAGGTTGTTTTGAAGGTCTCATCGAACAGAAATTAATAGCACAAGACCGAATGGACAGACAAATCGGGAAGTAGGCAATAGTAAAAAGTAATACAAAATTCAGATGCCAAAACTAAATGTATTTTTGCAAAATACTTTAAGAAAATGGCTAATCAGCTTATCTAGTATTATACGATTTTGAAGATCTCTTTATTTAAACCGATTTAAACCGTTCAGTGATGGTCTTAAGATATAGAAAGCCGAAGAAACAACGACAAGGAAGTAAGGACAAAAATATTGAACGTTATATTTAAAAAATCTAATTTGCATGTGAGCAACATTGACGTAATAAAAATATGCACGTCAAAAATAATAACAAAAAACACAGTCTCAGGAGGGTCATTTGTTTTGCAGAGCAACAACAGAATAAATGGATGCGTATATACAATAATTCGACTTTGCTTCCTGAATGCGTTTGGCGCCACCACGCGTGACTCTTAAATCATTGGCTTGGCGCTATCGCATCATTTATAGTGAATGCTGGTTTAAATTAGACCATTCGGTATTATATTATAAGCGGTACGGCGCCTCAAGCCTTGGAAATGTCGACCTATTGTCAGCAAATTTAGTTATTCCGAATGTTATAAATATGCGCGCGTTCGATATCGAAGTCGTAATCACGATCATGACATGCTGACCCGCACCGCGATCTTTTTAAAAATAATGAAGAGCAACATCCGCTTGTTTACAATTTCATTGTACATGTGCAGCGAAACAAAAATACAATGGATAATAGTGAGTCGAGGAAATAACAATCGTATTCGGTGAAAGTAATATGACCGGTATTCTAAAGATCATAATATTTGCGATCATTGGGATCTAAATGCTCCAGCGTTCAGATGTCGACCTTTCAAATATGCCTTGTTTGAAGTGTTTAGAATCTGTTTAGAATCTGAAGATTCAGACATACAAATTTCAGTACTCGATTTTCTCCAGTCACTCCAAATGGATAATTCCCGTAATTTTCGCAGACTGCGGAATGTCACATGACCCTCAGCTACCACATTACTTGTACTACACATATTACAACACGTAGGTTTTAAAAAGTGCATAAATTTTTATGTCACTTAACAGTAACATTACGTGCATATAACAAATGAAACATCACATGTTACTCCTATGTTACATAGCCGCAACATAACGCAAGCGTTGCATGGTTACAATCATATTAAATTTAAATTTAATATTATTTCCCAGGTTGCATTGCTGTTCAATTATGTGTTTACTGGGATCCGCCGTTCAGTAATATGAACCACCTTTTTGCATTTGTTGCAATAATGAAATTGAATTGATTTTTATTAATCCTATTAGTAGTAATGTTTTTATTGCGGGGTTTTGCATTTTCTCTGTTTGTTTTTTATATTTTTTATTATTATTATTATGTAAGAATAGATATGTATTAAGTGTGTAAGTGCGTGAGCGATGGGCCATTGGCCTGAGTCCTTTTGCCCTATTAATTCTATAAAGTAAAAATTATATATATTCCGATATATCGAATCGGATATAGGTATATAGTCTGTATAAACTCTATACGCAGCCTGTTTGTTTCTCTATATTATAAAAAGATCTCGCCGCCGCCGCCGCCGCCGCCGTGTCAAGAATCGAGGGACTTAGAATAATTCGGGCTGAGGGCTTGGCGGAAGGGGCGGAGGGGGAGGCGGACACCCTTCGGGGGGGGGGGGGCACCCTTGGGTGGGGGGCGATTGAGAGCGCGCGTAGCGCGCGAGCCACAATAAAATCCTAGTAAATTATATATGAGATCACCTGTGAAGTTGGGCTTAAGCATAAACTGTATATAAATCTATGTGGGTCATTCCACGGGATTTCGCACAAAAAAAAACCCGACCGACTCCAATTTTCGCCTAATTTTTTTATATTGTTGACTATATCAAACGGAGCATCTGTGAATTTTTTGAGAATTTTATTCTTATATTTCGACGAGCCATAAAATAAAAGGTGAAAAAAATGAAAAAAAAATCTGACGTCAAGTGGAATAATGATATCGACAAAAATAACTAGGTCAAAATTTTTGTAATTCAACACAGTTTACGGTAAAAATAATCAAAATAAAAAATAAACATAACTTCTATTTTATTTATGTCTTTTACCAAGAAAAGGTACCATTTCGCTAATTTGGCACCCTCCGATTTCAATACAAAAAATCACGAATATACTACATGGAGTCCCAAACATTTTAAGCACAAGCCCAAGATGGAGAACGCATTTTACCCATTTTTAAAAAAATATTTCGGATAATTGATTTTTTTAATTTTCTTCCAATCTTTTGCGTATTTTTTTATGTAATTGGTAATATTAAAAGGAGCTTATGTGATTTTTTTCATAATTTTATATGTAGATGTATTCGATTCATTAAATGTAATCGAATTACAAATTTTTTAAATTTAAAAAAAATTCCACTTGACGTCAGATTTTTTTTTCATTTTTTTCACCTTTTATTTTATGGCTCGTCGAAATATAAGAATAAAATTCTCAAAAAATTCACAGATGCTCCGTTTGACATAGTCAACAATATAAAAAAATTAGGCGAAAATTGGAGTCGGTCGCGTTTTTTTTTGTGAGAAATCCCGTGGAATGACCCATATATAATTTATCCATATAAATTCTCCCGTAAAAGAATTTTATTTTTAGTTGCTATTCTAGACCTCCCCCCTATTTTTGTTCTAGTCTCAAAAATTTCGTTTTTGGGCACAGAATTTACTATAAAAATTTTGAAAAAAATTATCGACGTACTTTTAGAGACATTCAAGTTTGGGGTATTATTTTACATTTTTTTTAACTTCTGTTTTATTTTTAGCTCCTAAACTAGGCCTCGCCTCACTCTGGGCTTAGGCTCAAAAATTTTGTTTTTGAACACAGAATTTACTGTAAAAAAAGAAAAGAAAATCGTCGACGTAATTTTTGAGAAAATCAAATTTTACGTAATTAAAGAAACACATTTTTTTTTATTAAAAAAAAATTTCTAGAGTGTTTTTTATAATGCTCTGTTTTTTTATATATGCTCTACAATATCTCAAAAGAAAAAAAAAGAAAAAATAAGTGTTGCGACCCTGTCGATAACCGGTGGATAACCGGTGGATAACCGGTGGTGCATTCAATATATATCCATATGTAACCACATGTAGAGCGTATGTAAACTATATATGTCCATTTCTATGTTCAAAGCTATATCTAAAAGCTCAGTGGTAAAATCATTTAACCAATATAAGTTAAGAAGAAAAAATTTTAATGAAGAGATGAAGAACAAATTTCTGAAACAATTGAATTCTTTAAAATTTTTCAAAAATAATATTTACAGAAAAATGTTGTTTTGATCATTCTTTCATAAAAGAATTTTATTAGAAAAAAAAATTGCTAGGAATTATTGTTCTTATCAAAACATTTTTTATTTCTTGTCAGAAATTCAGTGCTTATCGATATTTTCCCGCTATTTATAGGTGGTCCATATTAGCCCATCACTACGATCCATATTACCGGCACGCAAAAAAAGAGCAAGCAAGATGGACTTTAGAATCTATTTAATATTATTTCTTTCACATGTACCTAAGTTCGCAGAGCGAACCATTTTCCAATAATTTTAAGTGGTCCATTTAAAAAGTCGACTTTAGTGGTCTATATTACCAAACTTCCAAGAAAGAAGAAGTAACATAGACCACCCCGCGACGAACGTTACGACAAATCTTAAAAATATTTCGGTACAAGACCTTCAAAGTGTGTGTCTGTCCCTCACAAACCTATTTCTACCAGCGAAGTAAGATTCATCTCGAGAAGTAGAAAGTACAGGCATAAACTTTTTAGTAGCCTATATTGATCACGTTTATGCTGTCTTATTTAATTACAAGAAAAGGCAAAATGAAAAAAGAAAACTTAAAGAAGTGCGAGCGGAGCGAGCTCGTCGTTGCTAGCACATATATACATACAATAGTGTGCCCTTGAAACGCCTTGGGGCAGGCAGACACATGTAGAAAAAAAGCAACGGCGCTGGACCAGTTGAACGGGTTTATACATTTGGTTGAATCACTATCCCGTCTACCTCGATACCGCAATTTACTATAAAGTCATGTAAAAAACTCGCGGTCGATATGTCTATAGCCGACACATTTCGAACGGTCTATCTCTCTCAGATTACTGTAAGTACGAGGGAAATAGTTCAATCCTTCTATCGCAAATTCCTTCATCGCGGTGGATCTCTCGGGTACATGACTAGAGATCAACCGTAAATTTGGATTAGGGAAAATTGCATTATGGTTTCTTTTATCGGCCGAGAGACACATGCGCTTCAATGGACAAATAAATGGAATCAAACAGACAAAGGGTTAAGTCATAATTCCATTGACTTCGGTGCCCAACGTTCGTACGTAATTGCGTGGAACAGACGATAAGATATTGGAAGCAGTGCAAACGCATCCGCACCTCTCGGACAACTAAGGGGACATAGACCTTTAACTGGTTGCTTTGTTGGTTTCAGAGTACAATCTGTCGTGAATGTCTGAGCCATCTCCGTTCAGAATTATTTGCACTCTATGAAATAAAAAATGATAGTATAAATCATGTGATAAATATTATTCAAAGATGATAACCATTACATGTTATATCAAATTTAAACTTTTGAATAATTGCAATGAAAATACTTTGTCAATAAAAAGTCATGAAAAATTGTGTGTTAAATTGAGGAGTACGGTGCTTAACTTATTTTCCAATGCTTGAATTGTATATCCTTATTTTTACAAGAAAATTTCTGTGTACAATGATTTGTTTTTTAATTTTCTTTAAACCACAAAGACAATTGTCAAATAAAATGTACACGTACGTGTTGCAAAAAAGGATGCAAAGTAGAACCTTGCACATTGCTTCCTCATTATTTCTTGCGTTTTACAAAGCTACCTCTATGAGGAAGTATGTCATTCAATTTTTGGCTTCCTCATAGAGGAAACTTTGTAAAAAGCGAAAAATAATGAGGAAGCAATGTGCAAGGTTCTACTCTGCATCCTTGTTTTAATTAAATAAATAAACATGTTGTGAATTCGCTTTTTCTATTTCTTTATTTCGTTATTATTAACGCGTTTCCGAAAGTAAATGTGATAACGTATATTTTTTAAAATAATTCAACATTCCATAAAATCAAAAATTTCATACCGTTCGTCACTAAATTATACATATATAATGGCTGAATATTGTTTCATTTATATACAAAATTTGAGCTCGCTATCTCAAATTTTGCAAAAGTTACAATAGAGCGATAATGTCAATTTTTTGTAAATTAAAAATTCCATAAAATTTGAACCACTTTACCGATGCGCCCCAAATTTAATACCGAATAACATTGAGTGCACCTGCTCTTATAAACAAATATTTAGCAAAATAGACTAAATTTTACGAAAGTTAGAGCGCCTACCTCCTTTTTTCAAAAAATTTAAAACAGCATAAAATTGAAATTTTCGCTCACATCTTGTCGAGAATTGCTACAGTTGAAGAGGGTCTGCTGCTACACTTGTGTGTCAAATTTGAATTCGACATACACATGCACACATACATACGAACATTTTTTCTAGATCACTTTTCTGGACGTTTAGAATAGGAATTTTATTTGTAAGCCTACGTCATTTCCTTTGGTAAATATTTATCATATAATTGTCTTAATAATTATTTTTGCTTCCTCATAGAGGAAGCTTTGTTTTCATGAAAAAAAAAAATTTCGAGATATTTATGTCAGGACACTTAGAATTGGACAATTCTAAGGGTCGAATTTATAGTCCCAAGTTCAAACTTAAGTTCAAACTTAAGTTCGAACTTAATTTCCAACTTTAGTTCAAACTTAAGTTCGAACTTAAGTTCGAACTTAATTTCCAACTTAAGTTCAAACTTAAGTTCGAACTTAATTTCCAACTTAAGTTCAAACTTAATTCGAATTAAGTCGAACTTAAGTTCAAACTTAAGTTCGAACTTAATTTCCAACTTAAGTTCAAACTTAAGTTCGAACTTAATTTCCAACTTCAGTTCAAACTTAAGTTCGAACTTAATTTCCAACTTAATTTCGACCTTAAGTTCGAACTTATAAGTTGTAACTTAAGTTCGAACTTATAAGTTGTAACTTAAGTTCGAACTTATAAGTTGTAACTTAAGTTCGAACTTCAGTTTGAACTTAAGCATATATAACTTAAGTTCTTACTTAAGTTTGAACTTAAGCATATATAACTCAAGTTCTTACTTAAGTTCGAACTTATAAGTTGTAACTTAAGCTCAAACTTAAGTTTGAACTTGGAACGATAAATTTGACCCTAAGTGTCCTGACATAAAGATCTCGAAATTTTTTTTTTCATGAAAACAAAGCTTCCTGTATGAGGAAGCAAAAATAATTATTAAGACAATTATATGTTAAATATTTACCAAAGGAAATGACGTAGGCTTACAAATAAAATTCCTATTCTGTTTCATTGCCGCCTGTTATTTTTCATTGTGTATTTGTAAGTTGTCGACGTGACCTTTTACGGACATGGGTGGAAGAGGGTTTATTCGCGTTCCTCTGATACGTACTTCAATCTGCTGTACCAAGCGCTTCAACGGAGGGAGCAGCCAGTGAGGAGCTTAAAAAACGGGAGTGTCACGTGTGAGTGAAATGAGAAACGTCCTTCAACGTCACGGTCTTCCTAATATTGGAGAATTTCCGGCAGCAGAATAAATATTATTGTTTAAGCTATCTAAGGGATAGAAGGGACTGGGAAAAATTTCCATGTCGGTGGAAAACAAGTGCAAGATGATAGTGACAAACAAACGCCAATATTTCACGAGAATTTCATATTTTTTTAGTACAATTTCCTGTCCATATGATACAAATTCTAATGACTTCGCATAATTTTTTGGATGGTTACACGCAGCACACGTTTCCGATGTTGGTATATTAACTTTTTCTAGATCTTATTATGTATGTTAAAAACTCGAAAGTTTTTCCTCCCGTGATCACGGAAATTATTTTCATTGCTGGATTATATGACAAATATAAATTATATATGTCATATTGGCATTTCTATCAGGATAAATGAGAAAAAAAGCAAAAGAAGAAATAAAAAAATGATTATATTACGTTAAAAATAGGAACGCAACACGTCATTTAAATAGGTATTGTTCAAATAAAAATAGAGTATCAGTTGGATCTGAAAATAGTTTGCAGCGACGGGCATCCGAAATAAGGTTCTGATATAAATTAATTATCACATTCTTCTCGGGTGCTCATCGTCATGTACATCGATCCCGTTCGAGATTGTATGTATTTTTTAGACCAAGTAGTGCGATTTTCTCATTCTATAAATGTGTGCCGAGATGAAGAATGGCTTTCCTCCGCCAAATTCTATATCGGCTACAAATCTCTCCGATAAATCGACTTTTCTTTCGCTACTCTTTCATTCATCAGTTCCACAATTATTCGTTAATGGATGTTAAATATTAATATAAAGTTCTAAGGCTGACAGAGACTGAGATGTTAATGTGTTTCGCAAACCCACAAAAATGCCCGTACATTGTGAAAGATGAAGGAGAATTTGTTTTACGATGCGATGTGTATATAAATGAGTGAAAGAACGATAATAAATTCTCGTCGACTGTTCTTGAGACTTCTTATTATTCTTTCGTGATGAAAGGCTAAGAGGGGAAACTACAAAGTGGCAAGAGCGGTTAGTGAGGAAGTTTCGACATTTTCTGGAGATATATTATCCGGAAAATCCGTCTCGATGAACGAAAGTTCAAATTTCTTAAGGCTTTTGCATAAGCTTGGGGCCCAAAATAGAGGTTCAATATCTTAGCTATCTCAATAAGTGTTTTTCATGTATTTGTCGCGCATGTTATTGCTGAATTTCCGACTTGGACTTAACGTACTTTTCACATACGTACGTCTCCACGTGAAACTGGAAGACAGTGAAAAAAATCAATCATTGTCCCATTAGCGTGAAATTTTCACGTACTTCTCACGGAACCCTAATGGATTCGTGATGTACTTGTTTTTTTTTCTTTTTCCCCGGGTTGTTTTAATTGATCCGTGTTACTTTCAGTCCCGGTCTCCCTTACTATTACTTCTCCCTCTCTGACATTTTCTTAGCTTAAAGTTTCTCTTTTGGCGAATTCTGTGCTCCAACGTACGAACGAAAATGCAATCTTATTATTTACATTTGGTTTACGAATGGAAGGGCAACACCGACTATAAGTACGTCGTTAAAATGTCAAGAATGGTTGGTCCAGTTAGCATTAAAGTCAGTCTTTTGATAACCCATTAAATGAGCTTTAAAATAATTGTAACGAGTAAAAAATAACATTTTGTAACGTAAATGTATAAAAAGGAAATCCAGTGAACTCAAGAACCATAATGAATCAAGAAGAATCAAATCGTATTAGTGTAAATATTTCTTTTCGTTTATAAAATTACCTCTGATATTTCAATATTTTATACAATTTTTTAATGGTTTTATTACTTGTTGGGGAGAATAAGGTATGTAGCTGCATATGTAGAGCTGTATATAATTTGAACATGTTCTATTGATCCGTGACCTAAATTATTATCAATACTATCAGTTATTTAACGACTAATTATTTTTTCAGCGTCGAATAAATAAACATTTATAACTTTTCATCGACTAAAAGTACAATAAATCCAGATTGTGAATTGATAGAGTATCTTTTAATACACAAAATTAGGTATTATTTCTCATATTGAGCCTACACTGCAAAAACAAAGTGTGTTGTTTCCTATCATTTACATTGTAGTCACTTTTTACACACTTACAAGCGTATTCTATTAACATATCATTACCATGGATGAGCAACACGCTTGAAAGTGTGTAAAAAGTGACTACAATGTAAATCATAGGAAACAACACATTTGGCAACACGCTTTGTTTTTGCAGTGTAATATCATGATTTATTTTCATTGTAAACTGGACGAAAGAAGTCTTATCAGACAGTACCTAATGTATTTATATGAGTAATTCCGCATGGAACTTGAAAAAGCATGTCCCTCTGCTTTTAACGGTACATCAACGATACATTTTTACATGTTTTTGGTGTTAACATTTAGATGTTGATGTCTTTAAACAGAGGCACCTAGTTGGTGAAGCCAAAATTTCGAGAATATACGAGTTATTTTGGTAAAACTGACTGAAATGTCCTTACCGTCTGTGTCCCTGACACAGATATTTATTTTTTAATGATCAAATAAACTTCTGTGGCGTTCCTTTACTATTCAGAAATTTTTTTAATTGTTTTTGTCACGGTCGTTGTCGAACATGCGCAATCGCAAATTAAGCGTGTTTGACTCTGTAAAGTCATAGGGGTTGATAAGTGTGTGTCCCGCGGTTTTGATGTCGTTACCGTCCGCACTTTTCAGGTCGGTCGCAATGCCAAACACGGTGCAATAAATAATTTTTACTGACACAGATATTTATTGTTTAATGATCAAATAAACTTCTGTGGCGTTCGTTTACTATTCTGAATTTTTTTTTATTGTTTTTGTCACGGTCGTTGTCGAACATACGCAATCGCAAATTAAGCGTGTTTGACTCTGTAAAGTCATAGGGGTTGATAAGTGTGTGTCCCGCGGTTTTGGTGTCCTTACCGTCCGCACTTTTTAGGGCGGTCGCAATGCCAAACACGGTGCAATAAATAATTTTCTCGGTTGCACCTAATCTGAACGAGAGTAGACATTACGAAATTCACTCGCTTGTTAATTTTTATACCTCAAGGGCGATGGTCCGTTAACAAAGTCCGTCCGAATTTGGGTAAGATTTAATATTATGTCCCTACCATCCAACGCAAAAACTATTCCGTGGAGCCTATATTTCTGATGATCTCCATGCCCAGTAGATCCTATACAACGAGATTCTTGTGTGAGCAAACTTGCAGTATGGTGCTAGCATTTTAACCTCTTTTTTTCATGTAAAAACCAATTTATTTAACGAAATTCCGTGTCCTTACCGTCCACTAATCCGTTTCGACTTTGGAAAACTACTTTAAAGGCTTAAATAACATTGTGTGAATATGAAGAAGCGCTAAAAAAATGCCTCCTTTAATATCGATTACATCAGATGGTTTGCAAATATTAATAATATTTTATTATTAATAATTTTATTGATAACAAAATATTAATAATTTCGCTATTATACACATGTATGATGAAAATATTCTTAGGAACTTTTTTTTTGTAATTTTCAATATAATAACTTTGATCAGATGAAGGTCAAATTTAACAATGAGTTTATGAGCATATTGAAAAATGTTTTTTTTACTAACATTTTTTTTTTTCAATTTTTTTTTTTAAATGAGTGAATCCTATGGAACGCTGTAATAGAGACTCTACGCTCTAACTAATCTTTGGTACCCATTTTTTTCCCTTCCATTGTCCATATTATTATTATAACCATGTGACATTACATTTAATTTCTCGATCTAGATCAACCTCTAAAAATTATATTTTTAATGTAATATAATTTAGCGAATTATATTACATTAAATATATCACACACTGTACTACTATAACTAATAAATGTCACAATTTTAAGGTAAATAAAAGCGGTCTATTTGAAAAATAGTGGATTTTATTCGTATTTTTAACACAATCTTTTTTTATTTTTATTTTATTTTTTTTTTCATACTGTGTTAACATTTTTTCACGATGGCACACATTTGATCGAGTAGATATGATACCCTGCAGTTAGCAAAAAAATTGCCGTGGATGAGCCTCGAATTTTTATCAAAATTTTTATTTTTCGCATTTTTCAAGTTCCATGAGGAATTGCTCATATATTGAAAACACGTGCTGCTGGAGACACCCTCTAAAACAGTTAAATAAAACCCTTGAACATTTTATTTTAGCTCTTAATTATTGACAAATGAATAATAAAATGCACTTTTATTAATTGACCATTGATTTAATTTGTTTGAAGCGCTCCAATCTCCATAATATTCGTTGCTACCGTGATTTTCACGGAATCCAGGTAATCCCATCCCACCAACTCTTCACTGTTGAAACACGGCAGACCACGTCCACTATCCATCACTCCCAAATCGATTGCTACGCTTCGCTTACTTAGCTTGACTAGATACTACTTCGACAAAACGCTACAACCGTTTGCCCACGTGAAGTAACGTGCCCAATATTTGATTCATCTCTTTGCAGAATCATCCCTCTAGTTATTTCGCGACGATGTAGATGAACCTGGGCTGTCCAATTAAAAAAATTTCTGTGTTGTGAAACGCATTCCCTTCCCGTCATCAGACATTGCGCCGACACAGAGTTAGGGATGCGGCTCGAGACGAGATTATCTCGAATCTCGCTCGTTTTTTCTTGCGTTTGTCATTTGTCTGAAGTTCTCGTCTTGAGCAAAATGATATTGTGTGCCTAACAGCTTCCCAAAATATCGGCATGCCACGGAGAGAAGAGTCTGGTAATCATTACCCGATGTAGTATAGTAAACTCGGTTTATTCAGCGCTTCTGGCGTCTATTTCTATATTTTCCTATAGAGTACTGTATCATGTTTTACTGTGTGCTGCACGTGATACAAGAATCGTTACTATGTTTCGGCTTTCAAACCGTACTGTAAGTAATCCAAAGTTTGTAAGGATGTATACGCAAAAGTGTCTCGAAGACATTTTAAAGCTTGACAATAGTTGTGGCGTCCAACAGACAGTGATTACGATTCGCAATATATGAAGAAATTCATCTCTTAATTTATTAATAGAATCTATACCCAGATAGACATTTGGTGGCACAGGAACGGCATAAACGCGTCATACAACGGATGCTATATCGGAATTAACGTAGCGATGAACGTCGGAATTGAGCTATTATGTGGCAGCATACCATGCCATCTTTTTATGACGCCAAGGCAAAGCCATATTTGTGTTACTGAAATATTATGGCGTTGTGCACTAGCGGCACTACAATGTTGCCA
The DNA here is from genome assembly GCA_963970395.1 of Ephialtes manifestator. Classification (NCBI taxonomy): domain Eukaryota; kingdom Metazoa; phylum Arthropoda; class Insecta; order Hymenoptera; family Ichneumonidae; genus Ephialtes; species Ephialtes manifestator. The sequence goes on from OZ019976.1 coordinate 15,127,621, forward strand.
TGCTTCAAGTTCAGATCATGTCTCAATGGTGCCATAATTGCTCCATGTCGTATTACTGAGTGTCTGAGGTGTGAACGTCATTCTGTTACTATGGTGCCATTTTTGCAGAATATTTGGGATGGTAATTGCAGCACGGTGACAGCATAATGGTGGCACACCATGCTGTGCTAAAAGTCGTTATCGATCTTGACTGTCAGTTAGGAATCGTAAGCGTTTTATTTCTTTGTATCTGTTACTTGCATTATGTTTGAGTTTTTTTTCTTGTCTAACATTTCAAATCGCGAGTCTGAAGTGTAAGACAGAACAAAATCTTGTATCTTATCCGATATTAAAGGGTTGGTACGCCCGAGAGGTTTGACATATTCGAAGAGTAGACCCTTCGTGTGTAGTCGAACTCAGGCAGCTTTGCATTCTTATATACGTTGAGGCTTCAAAACACTTGCGAGAAACGCGTCGTCCGTTCGCCATCTAGTGGTACACATACGAAACACTGGTGCCTAATCCGCTAGATGGCGAACGGACGGAGCGTTTCTCGCAAGTGTTTTGAAACCTGAGAGTATATATAAGAATGCAAAGTTTTCCTGTGTTCGACTACACACGAGGGGTCTACTCTTTAAATGTGTCAAACCTCTTGGGTTTATCAACCCTTTAATATTGAAGAAGATAAAAGAATCTGTTCTGTCTTATTCTTTTGACTCGGAATTTGAAATGTTAGACAAGAAAAAAACTGAAACTAAAAATGTCTAGCTGACAATAAAAAAATATCCATAACGACTTTCAGCACAGCATAGCGTGCCACCATTATGCTGCCACAGTACTGCATTTATCATTTTAAAAATTGTATAAAAATGATACCATAGTAACAGAATGACGTTCACACTTCAGATGTTCACACCACGACATGGACCAATTATGGCACCATGGAGACATGATCTGAGTTTACAGCATGGCGACAGTGGAATGCCATTAAGCCTGCACGGCACGGTATGCCGTCACATAACAGCTCAATTCGAATGTACATCGCTACGTTAATTCCGACATAACATGCCGTTGTGTGACGCGTTTATGCTGTCACAGTGACACGATAGGATACTTCCATGGCACGTTTGTCTATCTGGGTAGTTACGGGATCGGTCCTGAAAGAAATACGAACATTTGACATATACAAAATAGCAAATTCTGATATCCTCAACGTTGCAACTACTAAGATCGTGCGTCTGGGATTCATTCCCCAAATACAGGCTGTAGCTCTAAACAGCCTATTCATTATACCCGAAAAATGTTCCGTGACCGCTATACGTTTGGCGGCGGCTGAGTGTGTTTACATCGTCAGCGGCGTTAGGCGCTCATTGTTCTCGGTAGTGTAGTGCAATTAACAAGGAATTGTGAACACGAAAAACCAAGTGCACGTCTTTTTTAAAGACATATTATCTGTGTATTCTTCGTGTGTACTATAAGAAAATCGTCACATGTCGTCGTCGTTATAAATCGGTGCGTAACCTGCCCTATTTGCCACGTGACATAACCTCCTCTTTAATCACGTCCGAAATTAGGACGAAAAGTGGTGATGGCATTTTTATTTTAAAAATATAATTTCATTTTAAGAAAAAAAATAAATGTTTAATAATTGAACAGAACCATGTGTATTCTTTATGTTACATGTTTTGTAAACTATCCCTATCCTACTTTGACATACCTTTACTTTCTATTAATGTAAGTATTATTTTAATTGCACGAATTTCCGAGATTCACTGGTGTACGAAACAACAGTAAGTACGTAACAGGCCTAGCAATCTTCAGTATGCTGCGTTTGATCATAATGTATCGTTGGTAAGTGACACGTGAACACAACTGGCATCGTTTGCCATACTGTATATTAGACACGAAAAATTCGCGTTTAATGTACTGCATGACAATCATCGCCAAACTGGTCGAATAAACCGAATTTACAATGTTGCATGGGAATCATCGCCATATTTTTTTAATAGTGATTGTCAGAAAATTCTCTCCGTGTGGAAGTATAGTAGGCTTCCAAGGGCTTTAGACGTTGATTGTCTGGTGTAATAGAGGACTACACCGAGCGAAAAAGTTTCTTTGAATGACGGAAATCTTCGCCAATGAAATTAAACGACGTATCAGAATGACGTTTTGATACGTCATTTCCGTAGATTCCAAGGTTCAGGTCGAGTTTGAATACGACAACTACGTGAAAATGGATCTGAGTCTCGAATTACACGAGGACCACGGATGTCGTTGGATTGTTCTGAAATTCTGGATATCATCGTAGACTACCTACGTATGGAATCGTTCTTGAAAACTGACTTAGACCTCAATAGAAACCGTCATCCTGGAACCTCGGAACGTTAGCGTAGTTCTAGGAAGTGAAAATACACTCTTTAATATTCAACAAAAAAACGTGACCTGCACCTTTAATGTAGCTGTGAATGTACTCGAATGATTTAATAATTTCATTGATTTAAGACTACAATAACAGCACCAGATATTTGATATAAATAATTTCGCAATTTACTCTATTCTTCTCAGCGTCATCTATTTTCTGAAACATTAATATCATCGGAAATAATAAAAAAATTAGTTAATAGGGAAAGAAAGAAAAACAATATCCGGCTGTCAAGACGAGATTTCGAGCATAATTCAAGAGAGAAAAATAATATCTTGCTATTTCGATAATCTCGAATTAAAATGACAATCGAGTTGTCAAATTCCGAGACTGAGTCTTGATCTCGACTTTTTCTCGCTTGTCCGCTCGTCTGCATCACTACACAGGGTCGGCTGGGTTAATCCTGTTTTTACTTCAAACTCTTTTCATTAGTACCTGTTTGTATCATCCAGACCAGTCCTCCCTTGCGGTTACAGCCGACGTCCCCTCCTGTATGGCATTCTCCTCTGGACAAAACCCAAAGGACGGAGGAAAAGTGCAGAAACCTCTACACAGTTGGTCTCAGGATCGTTTTGTGCTACTCGAGCTAATCGTCTCTCACAGAGAATGCAAACACAAGACTACAGGTTTACATCGAAATACACTGGAGATAGATCGCGTCCGAATCTGGATTATTTTTAGTTTAGAGGTAAGTATACCAGAAACAACACCACAGTACCACAGGGTTATCTCTGGTATGCATCTATTCAAAATAAGCATCAGTGTACTACAGAATCTTTCGATAGGATCGTGAATGCCAGAAAAAAGTCATTGAAAAAGCCTTGCGACCGGAATTTCAATCGAGTTGTTTGTGTATACTCGTTCCTTGCAGTCAATTGACAGATACCAAAGGAAATTTGATTGCATTCTTTATCCGCCATGACGTTCCGTACGAATCAAAGGTAGCTATAGACAAATAATTGAAACATCTACAGAATGTGGGCCGTAGTGGATAGTTCTGGATTTCGGTAGAAAAATTCGTAATTAACATTTCGAGACAATCGATCGACACAAAATCAGCCACAAATTTGTATATGTCGATTCGTTTACCATTTAATAGGATTAAATAGATGATAGACTTGCGGTTGATTTTGGATAGCCTGCTTTTATTTAGCAACACAACTGCAAACAAAAGGTTATATCTATCTATATTATATATATTATAAAAAGATCTCGCCGCCTCCGCCGCCGCCACCGCCACCGTGTCAAGAATCGAGGGACTTAGAATAATTCGGGCTCAGGGCTTGGCGGAAGGGGGTGGGGCTAAAGGCTTGGGGCTAGCCCACCCCTTTCCGCCAAGCCCCGAGCCCGAATTATTCTAAGTCCTTTTCCAAAAACATGGGTCCCCCAAGGCTGCGGGGACCTTGGGGGGGGGGGACCCTGGAGGGGGGGCACCCTTGGGGGGGGGGGGGGGCGATCGCGAACGCGCGCAGCGCGCGAGCCACAATAAAATCTTAGTATATATATATTACGATATTGTCTTGTTAATATGGGGTTCGCAATGATACCGAAGTATAATTGTATCTTTTTTGTCTGGTAATAATCTTTAGACCCAATTTGATGAAAGCTACCTCGCGTGATGAAGACGAACAAAAAGAAGGAAAAACAACGGGGGCCGTTTATGTAGATACTTATATGTACGAAGCACAAAATTCTGGTCATTTCGGCGTGATGGGATAAATGATATACGTATTAAATGGAAAAATGATATGAGGGCAGATGAAGGAGAATTGTAACCGACGGAGAAATGGGCATAGCGAAGTGAGCGAGGACCTTACTTTAATTTCGACCAGAAGTCGCCAGCCTGGCGATCTTTAGAACACTCAGTGTCTCGATGGTATTGGCATGCTGTGTCTTTGGTGCTATATGTATTATGAGAATAAAGGCAATAAGCCCTGCGACGCTATATGTCGATCGTAATCCTAGTGAACATACCACGAAGACGGCGTGAATATAATGGACAGGCAATATCAATAATCTGTTGGGAGTGTCGTACTGGCTATTAATCATTCTAACTTCTGTCTCATTGAGACAAATTTGTGTAACTATATGGTTCAACACAATAAGAAAGAAATATATAAGGCGCTATTGTGCAGCGTGTTTTTTCAAATTTTTACAGGTATTAGTGAGATTTACGACATTAAATGTCTCGATGATATTTTAGGCTAAAACTTAATTTATGGCAGTCTATTTGTGTATAAAATAACATGACATATTTTAAGAACTTCAAAATTTATAGTGTTTATAGAAATACAAAAACAATATTGGAAATGTCATAGAATTTGGTATGTATTTCTATTCCAGCATTTTAGCCATTGACCAATCCATGACAAATTTAATCTAGAATTCCATTTAGAAATAGTTCACTTATAACCCAATTTAAGTGTTTTTTCTCGGAAATTTAAATAAACTTAGTAACGTAAAACGCTTGTACATACACATTTTCCATAAACTCTTTTTTACTTATATCACACGGAGAGAAATAATTGGTTGCCCCAACCATTGGCATGCGACTAAGTTGGCTGAGTTAACCAATTTTTTTTGTTTGCCCGACGATATAGTTGGATGTGACACATAATTAGTTAGTTGCCAACCAATTAATTTGGTGGCCCATCCAACTGGTTCGTCGCCCCAACTACCGGATTTGTTTTTACAACCAACTAGATTATCGTCCGAACAAATTTTCTCGCTTGGAGTCTATTCAACTAATTCTTTTTGTCCGTGCATTAAGCGAAATGGCCTTAAACGCCAAAAAAAGATAAGAAACCTTCCTCAATGCGAAAGCCAGAAAGTGTACACGGAGATGAGGCCAAACTGAACATTATTGCTTTTTAACTCATAATAGAAGTCTAATAAGTATCAAAGAAATGTGAATTTAATAGAATAATCAACGGACAAGTAAATGACACTATACTGCTTCGCTATATCCTGACAATACATTCGGGCTAACTGCATCAGACACGTAGAGGAGAGGCATAGTAAATTCTATTGTACGTGTTCAGGCAATTTCGTTCGTGGTCCTATGGGACGCGCCTTCATATTTTCTACGGGATACATCTGCGACCTAGCTTTTCAAATAACCGGCGTGTATACCAACGATATTATTAGCTTGGCAGGAAAAGCGCGTTCAATAGTCCTGCAATATATATTGCACTGAAATGCATGATGTCTCACTTGGCTGACAGCTCTTTGAATTAATTTTTGAGTTCCCACTGGATACATGTGGAAGTATGGAAAGCTTGATGTCACCGTATGATTCCAAGAATAAGTCGATGAACGTAGGGAAAAGCAGTGTCAACAAAACTAGAGCATTGTATTCTAAAGAAAAATAATTCTACGTAAAGTTGTACAAAACATCTTATTGTTTGTAACATTTGAAGAAGAATAAACCGTTATAAATATATGAGACAAGCCGCGTGATGTCACGCTCGACAAAATGTTTTATTTTTCGACTCAGTACGTAGTATTTAATGGAAGTAATGGAACAATGGAACTAATAGTAAACAAATCGACTATGTTACAAAAAGTTGTAATACACGTTTTCTCAACATTTTATTTAATTTTAGTTTAGGTATGGAGAAATATCCACGATCTGTCATGAGTTGGCGCTTTTTTCATGAACGCTGCTAGTCTGTCAGCCATGATTAAGGTAATATTTAATTTTTCGTACGCTAGAAAATGCAGACTAGCTTCCACTTTCCAACATACGGAGCGGGCAGTGCAGTCTGGTTAATTTCGACTGTGTGGCTATGTCCCTCTAAATATTCCCTTAAACTACGATATCAGTACACTGCTACATAAAGTGAATACAGTAGAGAAGTTCGTATAATGTAATACAGAAGCCTGATAGATATATCTTGTATAAGTCTATAGCAACTAATGATGCATTTACATCTCGGTTATTCATCAAAATCTGGACCACGTTAAGTCCACATCTACGGTTCTCAATTTTCCGAGTTCTGAGAAATTCATAGAGCTTTCTGACTGCGTGCACATAATTCAATGTACAGCGTGACCACTCTCTGTAAATGGTAGGTAAATAGAGATGATAGCATCGCAGTGGAATGATATTGGAATGTCTCTGCATGAGACTATATGTATAAAATCGCCAAGCATCGCAGATACTATCTTGTGGAAATGCTATTCAGTCAATCTCCTCATAAGTGGTAACTTACGGTTAAAACGCTACGTGTAAAGTGATCACCAAAGGTCTGATTGGCAATGTTATGTTTACACTTTAAGGATATATCCCTCTTTAAAAAGTTGGTGGCAATCAGCTACATTCACGTGCAGCCGTTTTATTCGTGCTCCGATTGGCCCTCGTTTAATAAATGAATGACAGTTTTGTCAGAAACGAAGGACAACGATCAGGGGCGCTGCAGCGCCCGTAGTTCGCCCATCCCTAGTCCTCTTTTAAAAAGTTCATGAGTAACGAAAACCATTTTCATCATTTTATTCGTCCTGTGATTGGTTGCTAGGAAAGTCCGTGGTAAACAAGTTCAGTTTGGTGTCAAATTTGACATAAGAGGACGGACGCTGCAGCGCCCGTAACCTTTTAAAGTTTTGTCCTTATAAAAATGTGATTGATTGCTATAACACTCCTTTATTTTACAGAAAAACAAATAAATATAGTAGAATAGTGGCTATATTTCGAAACGTTCTCACGACTCCATTATGTCGTATTGGACGAAATCATACTCCAAATATACTTATATTCAAGTATTAAGTATAAAATGAGTATACGAAAAATTATTTAAGTATCTTTTTTCGAGAATTAAGTATGAAATGTGTATACGAAAAGATATTCAAGTATCTTTTCGTACACTCATACAAATGAGTTTCCGTATACAAATGTATATACGGAAAGATATTCAAGTATCTTTTCGTACACTCATTTCATACTTAAGGTAGTTCTGTCGGTACGCCGGAGTCATAAATCTCAGAGTCTATATGACATTAAAAAATAATCATACGCATCACCTTGACTGCCTCAATAATAATATAAAAAATAATCGAGAATCCTTCGAAATTGTCGTAATCAAATAAAAACGATTATTTGTAAATAGTTGATATGTTTAGTGCGGATTTGACTTCATCTTTACGATAATTAGGTTAGGAAACGTCAATTGGCCCGGTATCTTGCACTTGACCTTGGTTCAATTAAACATTATTCCGTAGACTTCACCTTTTTTTCATGATGCATCAATTCCTGACTGATTTGCGAATCCGTAGTACTTTTTATTTTTTCTCTATCTTTGATCTAAGTATGTTAATTTTCGATTTAAAGATCAATTTTTCCAGCCCTCCCGTGAGCGCCGCGTAAAAAGATCGATTTTCAAGTTTTAATTATTCATTCAAATACTCGGTAAAAGCCTTCAAGATTTTGTGCAAGTAAAATTGAATAGCTAAATTACAACATGTCAAAAATTCATGCATATGAGTTTGGATTGCCTTCACAACAGAACTACCTTAATACTCGAATATGAGTATAATTGGAGTGTGATTTCGACCAATACGACATACTTCATACTATACTATTCTCATACTATTTCTTTTTGCGCGGGGCTGGAATTGCCGATATGAACTTTGTTAGATTGATAAAAAATACCATCGGGCAAGCACAAAATTGAAATATTTACACGAATGAAACTTTTTTTAGCCACGATTATCGGTCCAAAATAGTATATAGTTCAACAAGGGCCGAATCTGTAATCTCTCGCTTCGCTCGGGCAGCAAACGTCACACTGATATCAATCGCCAATTTTGGCCCGTGTTGCATACTATATTTTTGGCATCAACTGTATAAGTAGTGGTGCTTTAAATGGTAGTTTTGCGAGACAAACAGTGAAAAGTGAGATGACAAATTTTCGTCTTTAAGGACGAAAGTGAAAAACCGAAGGGACGTAAGTGAAGTATTGCGAACTCAGCATGGGCCAACCTATCTTTTCAACACTGCCATGAAATTAGCCTCTTTCGTCTCACAGAAGTGCCACGAAAAGCACCGCTGTTTATGCACGTGTTACAAAATAATACTTTTCTTTAGTCGTTTGAGGTCGACAAACATGTGATCTGAGACATTTCAAACAAATTTTTTTTTTACAGTGTAAATACCTTTAATTCAATCCCCCCGTCTTAAAAACGAAGCCTCAAAAAACTTTAAATATATGCCTAGTCGCTTGGGGACTGAAGGGAACGACAAAAAAAGGGAGAACCGAGCCGTAACTTCCCTCAACGAAAGTTCGCATCGAGAGGAAGCGAATGGAAGCGATTTCTTTGAAGAGGAAATAAAGGTAATCCACAGGAGGGTGACCGGTTATCCACGTGTGCGGCGTCTTAAGGTGACCCATGAACTGATCAATCGATTTTGACACTCGAGTACAATGATTCCCTTGAAACTACCGTTAGGTTTGCCTTCTTCACACGAGCTCAAGCATCGAAAGATCAGTTTCAACTCAGGAAGCAGTCTACTGGATGTGGAGTATCCTAAGAGACTGCGATTTACGATTCCCTTGGCTAAAGCAAGTCTCGCGTGTACAGTCGATCATTTTCACCTTCACGCTTCGACGGATCCAACTGGTCGGAATTTGTTTACGCTGGTCACGCTCTGCGGACTGCGAATTAACGTGAGCCCACGATGCGCAGATGCGTCTAAACTTGGAGCGAGCAAAAAAAAACTTTATGAAAATCCTCCACGTGGCAATTACGACACGAATGAAACTTGTCGACTTCTTTTTTGGAATACAGAAATTTATGAAACGCAGAGATGGTTCTGGTATGCAGTACCATAAATCTGGTGTTTTTGCACCGACAGAAGCATCTGGTGACCTGGGTTCGATTCACGCTGAACGTAAATTGTTTTTTCGCGACCAGCAGCGCAGTACAGTTTTCACTTCAGGCGAAAGACCAAGTGACAACACGGCTGTCACGGCATGTAATTCGTAACATGAAGCTGGAGGTAGTGTTGGGTGTTTACGTGTAGTAAAAATTGTTTCGGATTTATCTATATCGGCTTCAGTTTTAGGTCGATTAGTTTCTGACAAGCTTGTCCCAATATACATTGTTGTTCAAACAGAACCTACACGAAAAAAAAGATTAGTTGTCATAACCAAGAAATGAGTTCACCAAACTAATCGATTATTCTATTTATCTTAAAACTCAAATGGTAATACTAACGATTCGAATGGTAATACCGACGATTCGAATGGTAGTCCCAACGATTGGATTAGTTAACCTAACTAATCTCGCGAGAACTAATCGTGAATAGTTGAGGTTACTATTCGATATGTTAGAGGCAACTAATTTTTTAGACATCGTGTACAGCAAATCGAAAACGTAGTTGCCACAACCAAACATTTCTTTCCGTGTACATAGCACTAACGTGTTTCGAAAATATAATAAAAATATTCCATTGAATTATGGCAATATTACTAGAATATATTTAAACTATTAATAATATTAACCGAATATTGCAGCAGCTTGCAAAGTCCGATAATATTCTAACAATACAACCGAAGTATGTTGCAGTAATGCACTTGTAAAATATTGCAAAGTCTTGTAGCACTGAGGACCCAATTTTCAGCCGTAAAATGGATCTTAAGTTGGATTTTAAGATCGAAATAATGGACAAAATTCGTGCTTGAATTAAATCTTGAAGTCGAACTTAATACAAGTGTAACAATAATACCATTAAATGTGATAAAGGTAAAAGTGCCCTAGACATCTTTATATTGTCTTTTTTATTGCAAGAGAATGGGATCTACAATTCTTCGTGGAATTTTCTGATCAACTGAGTGGCGTCACAAATTATTAAGTCAAGCTAAACCTCATCCATACATGTTTTATCTCCATTACTTGAACATGCGATTACTCTTCAGTCATCTAAGAAGAATAACTTTCCATGTGGTAAAAAATAACCAACCATTCGTACGAACCCTTTTGTAATATCATAGAATTAGAAAAAAATGCTATCATTCAACAAGATGATTCTAAAATATTTCTGAAGTAATTTAGTTGTTGTAATTTCTGGCAAAAACGCATAAAATAAAAATGGTATGATAAAATATTTTGAAGTATTCGACCACAATATTTCAAGAATATTTAATTTGTGATGAAACGTTAGAAACATTTTTGAATATATAGCGAATATAATATTAAACATCATATAATTATTACGTTTTCGCAACTCACCACATTTTTCGATACTCGATTTTATAGTCAGCTTTAGGAAACCCATAAAATTCATTTTCCGAATATGTTTTAGGAATTATTTCTACCCGATTGCACGCAACAATACAAGTTTCTTTTAGTCGTGTTCTCTATTGCGATGTAGTAGGAAGTTATGAATGAGCTGTAAAGTCAGTTTAATAGAGTGCTTAATGCAGTAAAATGTCGTGTCTGTGAGATATTAATAAATACGTGTGACGCGACTGAAAATTTTGTCACTGTTAACTGAATTATTCAATCTCAGTCGACGAAGAATTTATTCACGACTATTTCTTGCCATCAATAATTAAATTATGTTAACATGTGGGTTTAAAATTGGAGAAGATTAATCGTACTTAGAATACGATTACCTAGTTTTTTTCTTTGGAACAAGCAATTAATCAATGATGGGCAGGTAACTCAGGTGCATCGCAGTAGACACATGAATACGAACAGTGTGGGTGGATGGAACGTAAAGGATGTAACGATCCATTGAACGAGTGTGGACATTTGTTAAACATGAACTCTAAGATTGCACTTTCCTACGTTGCAAACTGATATGGTATAGCGTTTTAGCCAAGTATAGATACATATATATATGTAGCTTATGCGGCAGACCTCGACTACCAATCGAGTCTGATCGATATTTATTTTAGCCCTGCCTCGTTTCGTTTTCCGCGTGCTTTTCTACGGGTATACCGGGCATTGCTTCTGGCGACTGTAGTGCTTTTTCACGATTGGACTTCCAATACGCGATGAGATCGATCGCTGCGGCTCCAGCTTATGTATCGCTTTCGACCTTGATTGCTGATGGGAAACGCCATGGATTCCAGCCTTGATGGACTGTTAAGGTATATCCCGTGCAGAAATCTAGTCGGATGATCGTGAAAGGGCCTTATATGGTTTTGTCAGGGCTTCCAAAATAGGGATTCCATACTGGGTCATGTTACAATCGTTAAAGGCTTTTTCAATATCACTTTAGGCCCAAATCGGGCCCCTATAAGGAAGCCTCACTGGGCCCCGTTTACATTTTGTGAGTTATTCCACAATAGGCATGACAAACTAGTACCTTACTACACCCCGTGAGCAGTTCATTAAAAATCAGTCACCCATCTAAGTATTGACCATCAGTTGTCAGCCAAGCGGTCACCCATCTAAGTATTGACCATCAGTTGTCAGCCAAGCGGTCACCCATGTAAGTATTGACCGCGAGGATACATCTAAGTACTAATTTTTAAGTCAACCCGGTAGTTACCCATCCTCGTACTGACCCTCGGGTCGTTCAGACGGTCATCCACCGAAATAGAAACGAACTAATTCGTTTAAAACGGCCGATGGCCGTCCAAAATATCTGAATATGCTTTTATTTTCACCATATCAGGCGCAATAAATCTAAATAGTTCTGACTATATTATACTAATTTCATTTAATATTTCATTTTACCGATATTCAAAGAAATACAAATATTGTAGTATTGTAGTATATGATCTGAATGCCCGATTGAGTTAATAATTGAGCTGACGTTGTTGACGCAGCGATTAATATGTACCATCATGTAGAGAAAGATATAATATCTAATTAAAAATGCAGGATTACTCGATTGAATAAGCACAAATGAGTATTTTTTAAAATTAAATTTCTTTGTTAGTTTCGTAGGGTTTTAATAGAACAGCTTTTAGCTTTGTAGCTTTTTCCTAACAGAAAATCTACGAACGCCGCGTAATGAAGCGTGACCAGCCCAGTAGGGCTGTGCTTAGATATCCACACTGAATCCCTAATACAATTGGGTCAAACTAGAAAGCGTCAAGGAGAAGCCCCAATTATTTTGTCTGTACAGATACATGCCAATCACAATATGACAGCGAGTACACGCATAATGAAAATGCTAATGATAGTGCATAGTTCACTGAAGATTATGTATAGGTACACGTCATTTTCTGATTTTGAAGAGAGGTTAATTTCACACTTGATACTCGCTCGGTGCGGCTTAGCACTATATTGCGATTGATCGACTAATAGCGCCCATGGAAAAGGGCGTCCATGAAAGGGCGCCCATTGAAAAGTCATATTCTTCGATAGAATTTTAATAATTTTAGCACTACATACGTAAGAATGGACAAATAGCGAAAAATTATGACAAACAGAAAATTTTTCCAACTAAGTAATTTAAATTAAAAAATGAGAAAGTTCTGTGCATCTTTTTTTTAATACAATGAATATATTTTCTATTAGGGCTATTACGGTTTTACTTGCCTCAATAAGAGTAATTTAGCATAGAAAGTCCGGTTCTCATGTAAGAAATCGGGACGATTATATAATAAAATCCAGGATATTGAATACATCGATAAAAGAAATATTTCATCGTATAGCCCACATGGAAATAGAAATATAAGCACAATATATTTGACGCATATAACTTTTTCGCGCCAAATATATATATATATATGTATACATTTTTTCCCATATTCCCATATATGAGGCATCCCGTGCAGAGATATAGTTAGGGCTCCAACTTGGCCCTTTTTAGATTGCCCTTATTGTAGTAGGGGCTCTACTAGGCTAGTCACGCTTGAAAGTACTACGTTTTATCACATTTAAGCCTGATTAGGCCCCGAAGTTTGTCGTGGCCGCCTCTGTTGAGCCTAGTAGGGTTCTAGAGTATATTCTCTATGGTGGATGCCACGTTTATACCTAAGAAGGCTCCTTATTTAATCGCGGCTGCCCGAACTAATTTTTGCATGGGATTCCATATGAAGCGGGCCACCCTCATTTTCAATGTTCGTAGAGTACTTTCATAATTTTTTTCCAACGTATTTAGAGTTCCACGAATACATATGAGTTGTTTCAGAGTTTTGATCCCCATAGATTTTCCACAATAAAATACGTTTTTTTTATTTGTATTTTTTAAATTTTCGATGCCAATTTAAAACTATCTATGCCACAACAAAATTGTTCCGGGATAAAATGGAGGGTTTTGCGTATACTTTTTGATAAAAATGTTTCCAAATTAACCTAGATAAATTTTCAGGCATTTTTTGGCAAAATAATGCCATATCATTTTTTTTTCGTTGACAGGGACCATTTTTAAAAATCGACGAAAAAATCAGCCCGATGACAAATTGATATCTTCACAATGTACGGCTCGGTTATTTGCTGAATCATACACAATTTACATGATCACGAACATTGAAAATCCGGGTAGCCTGCTTCATATGGAATGCCTCATATATTTTGCACACATATATATGTAAAATATATGCAACATGTAGAACTTTTTGGTAGAACACCATTTGTATTTAACATATATGATATATACATCTTTATGTACACATATATGTAAAATATGCAATATCTAAAACTTTTTGGCACCATTTTTATTTAACATATATGAGGCATTCTCTGTCAGTTCAGCCACTTTTTTTCGACCCTCTCAGATTTATACCATAATTGGACACATTTTAGTACCACTTGAAAGCACTCTTTGTGAATTTTTTCAGATTTTTTAAACAATCCATTTCGGAAATGTATTTTTTTTTTTTATTATTCATATAACTTTGATGGAGTAAGTCTGACAAAAAAATACATCTATAAAAAAATGTTGTTTTTCACTCAACTTTGTAATACAATATGTCTCATATTTTTATTCGTGTTGCAAAAGCGATATGCAGCAAAAAAAATGTTAAACAATTTTTTTCATTCATTCGGACACCTTCGATATTACTCTCAATTTTTTATAAGCTGTAGGGACATGTATAGAACCTACAAAAAAATTGGTGTAGTGGGCATCGACTACTTGAAGGATTCAAAAAAGAAAGAAAATTAATTAAATTTATATAATTGTTTTTTTATTTTTATATATGTTTTTATTTCACTTATTTTTTTGTTATTCCTTCAAATAATCGATCCACTGAGCTACTTGACGTGTAACGACGACACGGCCTTCAGAGTTTGCATACAGTTATACGTGCCTATAGCCATTTATTGGATCGAAAATTTTGGAAAATATTTTTTTCCTCCTTGAAGTAGTCGATGTCCACTATGCCAATTTTTTGGTATGCTTTTGACATGTATAAAATTGGCAGTGATATCGAAGGTGTCCGAATGAGTAAAAAGAATTGTGTAACATTTTTTTTGCTGTAAATAGCTTTTGCAACACGAATAAAAATATGAGACATATTGCAATGCAAAGTTAATTGAAAAACAATATTTTTTTGCATGTGTGATTATTTTGTCAGATTTACTCCATCGAAGTTATATGAATAACAAAAAAAATATACATTTCCAAAATGGATGGATTAAAACATCTGAAAAAATTCACAAAGAGTGCTTTTAGTGGTACTAAAATGTGGCCAATTATGGGATAGATCTGAGAGGGCCGAAAAAAAGTGGCTGAACTGACAGAGAATGCCTCATATGTTATATACATCTTCCTGTCGGGATAACCCGACACGTCTTATGACACGCAGCACTGATATATCGAAGCTCTGATAGAGCTTCTGTTTCTAAGCAGTGCATATTAACGTGACGTTTGGGGCTGGTCTTGCGGTGTAGTATCACAAGTAAGTGATCAGCTCAAGCCATTTGCATGCACTCAAATGTCTAGAGATCAAGAGGGGTGAATTAATTAGTGTAGATATTTTGATTACTGAACCATAAGTGTTTATCGAATACTCAGGTAGCAGGGGCTTGTCAGCTTCATACATTCCCAACGATCGATGACATAACATAGCTAGGTTGTGTTTCCTTTAATTACGGAAGGAAGTAAAGGTTTAATTATCGGTTAGTTCGATACAAAAAGGAGTACAGTAGAGCGTTGATTATCCGAACGTCAATTATCCGAAACGTCAATCATCCGAATGATGATTTGGTTTATATATTTTCGGTTTTCCGAAAGACGATGTCGATGTCGATGCCGTGAAACAGAAAAAAATCCTCGATTTTTTCCCAAGAAAATAGCATATTATATAGAGTTCGGCGGTTTTATCAGCATATCCCTAGCAGATCCGGCCACCGAACAAACCACCGTCCATATCACCTTGGTAGTTTTGTACAAAAAGTTCACTCAGAATTTTGTCGAAACCACCACCCCGAGATTCATTCAAATCTCAGAGTGGTGGTTTACGTGGTGCACGAAAAAAAAAGATTAGTTGCCATAATCAAGAAATGGGTTGACACAACCAATCGATTATTCTATTTCCCTTACAACTGAAATGGTAATACCGACGATTCGAATGATAATACCGACGATTCGAATGATAGTCCGAGTGGTCGTCTCAACGATTGGATTAGTTAACCTAACTAATCTCACGAGAACTAATCGTGAATAGCTGAGGTTACTATTCTATATGGTTGAGGCAACTAATTTTTTAGTCATTGTGTACAGCAAATCGAAAACATTTCTTTCCGTGTGGTTTTGTCAAAATTCTAAGTGAACTTTTTGCACAAAACCGCTATAGTCGAAACGACCGTTATTCTATGATGGTTGTGCAATGATCGGGTCTGCTAGGGATATAATATATACTAACAATGATATATTAAAAATATTAATTTTCAATAAATACATACATATTATATATATATGCATTATAGTATACGTATATATTCTAATATTTTAAACGTTTCAATTCCACCCTTCCCCTTCATAAAATATTGATGTTCGGTCATCCGAATTTTCGATTATCCGAACGATAGTCGGGCCAATTAGTTCGGATAATCAACGCTCTACTGTACATGTTTTGACACTTTTTCTTTATGAATAGGAATAATATAGTGTAGTACGTTGCATACTTTTTTTAAAAATGAGACGAAAAATATGACGATAAATCGGAGTTCATCTAGGTGATAGAGGCAATTGTATCGACTTTTGTGCAAAACGGGCAAGGTATTTTGAATGAAAATGAAAAATCTGCTGCGAATATTGAAAACACAAATTCAATGTGACAAAATGTCGGCAAAGCAATAAAAATTGCTGTTAATTGAACATTACAATAGTAGCAATCGACCAGCTTTCTACATTCTCAATCATTACTGACATAACATACATATATTCGTCATAACGAAATAGTTGCAGGTATAAGACAACAAATTCAAGTTCATATGTTGAAAAATATCATCAATGTTTTGTCATCAATCTGATGACAAAATGCATCGCGTGTTCTCCGCACAAATCGGAAAAATGTTGTGAACCCCGGAAAAAAACAAAAGTTCAATACGTCGAAAAAATAACGAAAAAACAACGAAATTAACAAGACTCAAGAATGTGTGAAATTTCACACGCAATTGCAATCAAATATATTTTATGGAAACCTGTTATTACACGGAAAAAAAAGATTAGTTGCCATAACCAAGAAATGAGTTGACACAACCAATCGATTATTCAATTTCCCTAGCAACTCAAATGGTAATACCAACGATTTGAATGGTAATACCGACGATTCGAATGATAATACCGACGATTCGAATAGTAGTCCCAACTATTCGAGTGGTAGTCCCAACGGTTGGATTAGTTAACCTAACTAATTAGTTAACCTAACTAATCGTGAATAGTTGCGGTTACTATTCGATATGGTTGAGGCAACTAATTTTTTAGACATTGTGTACAGCAAATCGAAAACGTAGTTGCCACAAACAAACATTTCTTTCCGTCTACTGTTAGCTTTGATAATCAAAAAGAAATTGTCACCGGTATCGAAGCAATTTGGAACCTTAATCGCAAGTTACCATGACATGGAAATTCATAATGTTGAAATTACACTACTGAAATAATTGATACTATGAATAAATAAGCATTACTGATAATACGTTCCGAAACGTCGATTAATTAAATGAGGAAGATAACTGAAGCTCATCAATTTTTTCCAATCTTGCCTGGAGAATATCCAGTTGTATCGATACATACAGGATGAAGGGTTGAAGGGTAGTGTGACAAGTTAAATACCAATAACGTATTGCCAATCCCATAAAAAGATCGAGTAATCAGCGGATGGGTTCGCAAAAGGGACGTAGACAAGACACATGATATCGATATAATTCGCTTCTTATTCGGTTTTTTCTTGATACGAAAGAAATGTAATATGTAGTAAGAGCAATATATTCGAGTGGTCGTATTCGTGTTACCTGATATGATATCAATAAATTCGCTACTGCCTGGCGCCTAGTGTCATTGCCCCCAAGTCAAATTGAGAACGCCGGAGGGGGGATATGAGAAACCGAAGAGAAGATATCACCTAAGAAGCCCCAAAACTTTGAGACAGTTACAAGGGTTCCGAATCTCTTTTATCTCCTCGACAGCATCACGCAACACTTTCCAATATATCCGTACCTGGAGGTATTCCAGGAATTACAGCTCTCAAACAATCAGACATATTTGTACGATACGCGCAAACGGTTCCAACTTTTATTGGAATCCTCTTGACGTGGCAATGCGTACCAAGAAAATGATAAATCCAATATTTGAGGGTTAGAGTACTTGAAGATTTTGCGCTCAGTACTTTGACGCATGACTTACATTTTTTTATATAGCATTTATAGAAAAAAAACTTGAGAATTTTGGTTAATAAAAAAAAATGTATGAAGAATTGGTGCCACTCATAAGTGCATGTTAAATATTTATAATATACACATTATTTATAAATATTGTGAAATATCGGACATGTGTCCAAATTCTTGATTGTTTCCGATTAAAGTATTTTATGATTTTGTTAATTTTATATATTCACTAGCATGCCATTGTATCTCGGATGCTACGCTGCTTTGCAATTTTATGCGCATTCAAGTCAGTATGTGAGCGAATAATATTTTTAACATTTTCATCTAATTCCTAATTTTTACGGAAGGTCAGTATGGAGGTCCTATATTTATTAGCCTTGGCGGAATCCTCATTAATACACGGAGAGAAGTATCTGCCAAAATTTACCAGATGATATGGTAAAAATTATCAAGCGCGCCTGGCATTGGGAAGCCATAGCCACCACTTGACGGAAAGTACGAGAACTATGAGAATTTCTACCATATTTCGTGGTCAAAATTTTACCATATTTTGTGGTAAAAATTCTACCATATTTCGTGGTAAAAATTCTACCATATTTCGTGGTAAAAATTCTCGTAGTTGTCGTACTTCTTTATAGGTGGCGTCATGGCTCTCCTCTACTAGGAATTTACGATACTTTTTATTGGAAATATGGTAAAATGTATCAGATCCTTCTCTCTGTGCAAATAATATATGTTTCTAATTTTCGTCTACTTTGTATTTTTTCGACGTTCAGAAGTACCGCCATCAAGAGAAGCGGCAGCGTCTCGACGCCAAGTATCTATTTTTCAAAATTCTCTATATTTTAATGAGACTCTAATGATAGCATATCGCTTTTATGTAAGTTAGTCTTGAAGAAAATCGATTATGATATTGAATTATATATGTATATAGAAAAATCTCAGTCGTACCTAAATATAATGGTGCATTTTTATATGGATATAAAAAGTCCGACGAAATATGAATTTTCTCTACCTTGGACGCTAGTGATATATTACCAGGATCCCGCAAAGTGCCAATATATCTGAAGTGAGACAGTAAAACTTTGAAGGCCAATGGGTGGTTTTATGTAGAAAATATGTATCGGTCGCGGAGTGTTGGTTGCCGCGGGTGTAAAGTACGGTAAAGTTTGACACGATCGAGAGTTTTGAACTTGGCTACTGGTTTGAGAGGTAATGACCACTTATTTAAACCCAAGGACGATAACGAGAAGACAGCCGACGTCTACGAATGGGCTTAACATAAAATAATTTTTTACAGTAGAGCATTGATTATCCGAACTAATTGGGACCGACTATTGTTCGGATAATTGAAAATTCGGATGACCGAACATCAATATTTTGTGAAAGGGAGGGTAGAACTGAAACGCTTAAAATATTAGAATATATACGTACACTGTAATGTATGTATTTATTGAAAATTAATATTTTTAATATATCATTGTTAGTATGTATTATATCCCTAGCAGTCCCGGTCATCGCACAAACCACTATAGAATCACGGTCGTTTCGATTATTGGGGTTTTGTGCAAAAAGTTCATTTAGAATTTTGACAAAACCACCACGTAAACCACCACTCTGAGATTTGAATGAATCTCGGAGTGGTGGTTTACGTAGTGGTTTCGACAAAATTTCGACAAAACCATCACGTGAACCACCACTCCGAGATTTAAACGAATCTCGGAGTGGTGGTTTCGACAAAATTCTAAGTGAACTTTTCCCGCGCAAAAGAAAAGTATTAAAACAGTATTAAAAACAGTATGAAAAGTATATTATCTCAAGTATGATCTATTGGACTGAATTAATACTGAAAAGTATTAGACCGTATTATTAGTTTTCAGGGTCCAGGTCGATATTTCCATCGCTTTCGATGTCCAGGTCGACCGGCTCATAGTTTTAGTTGTTTAGATCGATTGCTCCACACTTTTAGGTGTCCATGTTGATATCTTCATAGTTCTCGGTGTAGAGGTTGATATCTCCATAGTTCTCGGTGTAGAGGTTGATATCTTCATAGTTCTCGGAGTCCAGGTCGATCGATTCATAATGTTTGTTGTAAAAATTATATTCGTTTACAGTTTTTGAGCTGTAGATTAATCGCACCTCAATTTTCAGTATCCAGTCCGGTCTAGTTACTTGAAAAACAAATGGGATTATATCTAGACATCGAAAACTATGAAAAAATCGATCTGATCACTGAAAACTATGAAAAAATAGACCTGGACACCAAAAGCTGTAGAGATATCGACCTGGACATAAAAAACCATGGAGATATTGACCTGGACACCAAAAACCATGGAAATATCGACCTGGACACCAAAAACAATGGAGATATCCACCTGGACACCAAAAACCATGGAGATATCGACTTGGACACCAAAAACCATGGAGATATCGTCCTGGATACCGAAAACTGGGGACATATCGACTCGGAACCGTAAAACTAATAATACGGTCTAATATTTTTAGTATTAATTCAGTCCAATAGACCATACTTGAGATATTATACTTTTCGTACTTTTTTTAATACTGTTTTAAAACAGTATTAAAAGCCGCGCAAAAAGGAAAGTATTAATACTTTCCTTTTTGCGCGGGTTTGTACAAAACTACCATGGTGATATGGACGGTGGTTTGTTCGGTGACCGGATCTGCTACGGATATTCTGATAAAACCGCCGG
The DNA here is from genome assembly GCA_963970395.1 of Ephialtes manifestator. NCBI lineage: Eukaryota > Metazoa > Arthropoda > Insecta > Hymenoptera > Ichneumonidae > Ephialtes > Ephialtes manifestator. Next base: position 15,148,465 of record OZ019976.1, read on the forward strand.
ACTCTATATAATATGCTATTTTCGTGAAAAAAAATCGAGCATTTTTTTCTGTTTCACGGCATCGACATCGACATCGTCATTCGAAAAACCGAAAATTCGGATAAACCGAATCGCTGTTCGGATGATTGACGATTCGGATAAACCAAATCATCGTTCGGATGATTGACGTTTCGGATAATTGACGTTCGGATAATCGACGCTCTACTGTATTTAGAAATTTATTGTCTAACTGTTTGAGTGTTGTACGAATTTGCGGTATTGTCAAATTTTGTTTATTTATTTATCTTTATGTTGGGCCGGTAATATTTGTTACTTTTCTCTTTTTCTTGGAAAGCGACCAAAGAGCCAATCGCAAAGTATACAAAATAAAAAAGTCGAAATTTTAAACTTTTGCGGATAACTAATCAGAAGAATTAAAAGAATTACAAATCCGAAGTGTTTATTTTAGTAAGTAACATTTTTTTTTATCTTACAGATTTTTTTTTTGTACATTGAATAAATAACCAGAAGATTTTGAGAAGTTGTGAATTTTATGAAAATAAATGTTATATTAGAAGCGATAAAAAAGTTTGTCGAACCCACTTTCTTTCGGTTAATATGATAAAAACTATAGTATAAAAGGATAACGATACATTTGTCATTATTTTAAAAATAACAATAAACTTCTGTGATCGTTTGTGCACAAAAACTTTTTGTTGAAAGTATAGACATGTCAAATTTTCATTGTGCCATTTACGTAGAATATACAAATATTTTTTCCGGCATAATGATCAAACACTCAATGACTTTTATGTGAGCATCCTAATCGACCATTATTTTTATTTTGAATGACCAAGATTGTGTAAACGGACATAAAATGGCTTCACTGGATGGCGATGAAGCAGTTACTGTCGAATGTATTTTGGACAGTTTCCAACTCTTCCAGTTTCTCCAGTGGAAAATGGCAGTTTGCACGAAAAGTGTCTACTCAGGAATATCAAAGCTATCAAAAATATCGATTGTTGACCTTCGTGCAACGGTTCTCAGTTAAAATCGTAAATTATGAGAACTGTTTATTTTACTGCTCTTTGACTAGCTTCTTTCCAACAAAAATCGGAAATTTATTTATTATTCTTCGTGTCATCGTTGAAGTTAAGTAAAACTGCGACAGGATTATGTCGAATGAATAAATATTCAATGACTATTATCGGCTTACGAGTTGAGACCCATTTTCAGAGTTTATCCGGTCTATTTGTTTCGTAACTTAACTGTTTCGCTATATATTTTTCAAGTAACCCATTTCAGCTTTAATATCATATGTGACTCCAACTAGTAGCAATGGTTGACCTCGACAAATCTATCGAATATTCGCACACAAGTCCTCAAAATTGAGCTTAATTTATGCGAACTTGAAGTTCAAGTTCGGAATGTCTCAATGTCTAAAAAATGTTTGTTAGTAAAATAAATAAATAAATGCGCGAATTAGATATTCCAACGACTCATTCGATTACTATCAATTATTCAACGTTAAATTATGCTGTCAAGGTTTATCGCGAACACTTGAATTCAATCTTTTTACGAGAGTGATGACCGCGTGACCCTATACATTATTTAATTCAGCATATTGAAGCATGCGATGAAAGAAAAAAAAACATTTTGACCCATTGAGAGTTCAAATAGATCCTATTACGAATAAAACGACCAAAGACCATCCATTAGACCCACCACGTTTTCTGATTTGTTGGCGTCCCGTCTCGTAATTTGTAGTAATCTTATTTTCGCAGACCAAATGACGTCAATAATGTCATTAGCTGATGTTCTTCTTCTTCTTTTTTTCACGCGTTACATACACTCTTTTATTCACCTTGACAGTGGGCTGATTTGTATCAAGAGACACATGGTAGAGTCCCGACGATAAGTATCCCCTCTTTCGCGCTAACTATAGTCTATGGGCTAACCCATAGTTCGAATCTGCTAATAGAGTTTCTTTGCAAGCCGGCGAACAATGAAGAAATCGTAATACTCGGTAGTCTTTCAAGTTTGTTAACGTAACTGAGAAATATTGAGTTACCGGTTGCGAATTACGGAGTTGACGCGAAAAAAAACAATACGTCTTCCTTAATATCGGGTCGGCTCTCTACTTCCGTATTCTATTGACGGGGATGAAGTTTCCGGAGATTTTAGGAATCAATGCTACTAAGTTTGGGTAACCGACAGACTTTTTTTTTATGAGGATTTGAAAGACCGATTAAAAATTAAGTACACTGAGAAAAAAAATGTTTGAATGAACTAAATCGGCACACACTCTCGTTCAAACGAATTTTTCGTTAGGACAACCAAATGTTTAGTTTCTTTAATAACTATTAGATTGAGTTATCTAAAATATATTTCTGCATTAACAAAAATATTTATTATACCAACAAAAAATGTCTGTGTATATTCGTTGGCAGCTGGTATTTCATTAAAAAAACAATGTGCTGTTACAACCTTAAATTATTTAGTTGGGTGATAAAAGCATTTGGTTAGCCCGAGCCTGAGTGTTTTTACACTCTACGCACTTTTATAAGAAATCCCGTAGGCTAAATATTGGTAAACAATTTAATTATTTTCTGAAAATTACTGTTCTACTATTTTTTAAAGTCATTTGGTCCTTTTTTTAGACTACAAACTTATGTATAAAAATACATTTGAATTTTGAAAAACCGATGTTTTAAATTAATACAGATAAATATGTTTCATATCGCGACCCGTTTACTTCATGATTCAGTTCGCACCACTAAATTTATCTACGAGAAATATTATTATGTTTGTGATAAATTCCGATTTTTTCGAATTATATGGGTTTTGATAGTGTGCGAGAAAAACGAATTCGCGAGTTAATATTTGCAAATACTATTGTTCAGCCAACCACTCTGCAAATGAATTTTATTGTTGCTAAAAATATCGTTTTCATTGTATAGTGCAGGTTCAGGAAATAGCCGAACGAGAATATTGTCTCTAAAATTTACACTGTTAAAAATGCAAGAGAATTTAATATACAAAACGATATGAGATTTACGAAACGGGTATATGAATTCCATATTAACATACTTTCATTGTAAACTTTTGGAATAGTATGATAATTCTCTGAAACAAGTATTTGAAAATTACAGTACGTGAGTATTGTAATCTTCATTTTAATATACAAATATTGTGTTTGTCAATGACGAATGCATCTGAAAATTAATATACGCATCCGTTTATATTAGTACATGCATCCGAGCTTTATATACTGTATATTAATTTCCAAACAAAATTTTTTTACTGTGTACTTATTGTTATTACTCGTACTTGCAACATACACAAATACACTCCTTATTCTGAGAACAAGAGAAAACACCGTCTTGAAGATTTCGAAAATATATTCCAGTCAATAAAGATCAATGTAAGTTTTAAAAATAAATAATTGAAAAATACAGATGTGAAATTAGTTTTAAAAAATACGATTTTCATCGATCTAAAAAATGTAATGAAATTTAAAAGACAAACATCGCACAAACAGGAATTTCACGTTGAAAGAAAACTTGAATTCTCAAGGTAACGTATGCAAAACACTAAGAAAAATATTTTTACCAAGGAAAAGCAAGGAACGAGATTGGAATTAATCTGAAAGTATTAAATAGCTGAGTAAAAAATCAATACATATATGTGTATCAATGTAGCATAAATTGTCGCTACCCAATAATAATAAAACCTTTCCCCGCTTTCGATTACCGCACCCGTAAAAATCACTTTAATACGTTTATTCGGAACAAACACGGGATATAATTGAATCAAATATCATTTTATTTGGTACAAATAAAATTTATTTTCATTAAATAAATCTTATTACTTAATCCAGCAATTTCATTTAATTAAATTAAATGTAATTTGAATCAACTACGAGACCGATGTTTTTTCGTTCCTTCGGAACATCACGCAGAAAAGCTTAATAAAGCTTACCGAGCATTTTGAGGACCCTTCGGGACGATCTTCCGGTATGATGACGACAGTTTCTCTCTTTCCGCATACCAACGACACTTGCGGATGACGACGAGTCCCTGACCGATCGACTTTTTCCATTATCACGCTTCATCATATTTGACTGTCTGAGCTTGAGGCCGATCATGACGTAAAGCACAGTGATGAGGATCATCGGTACGATGAAGAAGAGGAGGGTCGCGATTTCGAAGGAGTGCTCGTATAGTGTGACCTTAAGGGTACACATTGAGAAATCCGGATTTTGCGCGTGTATTACAACACCAAACTGCAGAGCCATTGGAATAGCGAAGCAAAGAGCCACCACCCATATCACGAGAATGAGTTTTATTGCTCGCGACAATTTGGACAGTGTGTGCGAGAGGAACGGATGACATATCGCGACGTAACGCTCGACCGTGAAAGCGGTTATCGTGAGAACACTCGCATTGGTCGAACATTCAGCAGCCATTCCTCGTAGCATACAAAAAACTTCACCAAATACATAAGTGTATTTGGACCACACGAGATAAACCTCGACGGGCAATCCGAAGATCAATAGCAACAAGTCTGACACCGCGAGACTGAAGAGATAGTAGTTGGTGGCTGTGTGCATCGACTTGTTGCGCGCTATAACGATACACGTGCTCACATTTCCTACAGTACCTGTGAATAATATCGCCAGATAGATAATCGTTATTGGCAGGACGACGTATAGCGGATCACGTTGCGGACCGAGTGTGTCGTAAAGCGGAATTGTTGATGATGAGGTTTCATTGAGATGCGAGAAATTATCAACGCTTGTCCAAGACGATTCTTCCAATGAAACTAAACTTGTGTTGGTTGTCAGTTCTATAAGAATCTCCATTCTTAAACAGCAAAGTATAAACTGAATGCACGATACACTGCGTTGTTCCAATGTGGAGTTGCTGTTCTTTGGTTTCCGATAATCGCTTCCGCAAGCCTCAAGGGCTGTGCTCTAACCGTTGGTCATGGTTGATTTTTTCGATTTCCTTCTCACTCGCGCTTTTATTTTTTTACGGAAACTTATTTACAATATTTTATGGCAATTTCACTAGCGTAAACAGCCGCACTCGATTGGATTAAAATCATCGACGATCCGTCCGTGAAATTGTTTGTAAGTATTGTGGATTATCACGATCGACATTGACCCTCGTTGCCAGTGTGTTAATACAACATCGATTTCACTTCCTTTTTTTCTTTTAATTCAAGTACAGTAATATATAGATTTATTTTTGATATTTGATTTTTTTTATACGAGTTTGTTGAATTTTTTTGGGGCACTAGGTATCAGTGGACCAGCACGACGGCGAAGCGAGCGGCGACTGCACGAGCGTCGGACACTCAACACACTAAGGGGGTACACAGTGGGGAAGGACTGTCGCGGATGGCATGCGCGCCTGCGAAGCACGTTGCTGCTAGCCGTCACCGGCGTCTCGCGATTCGAAGTAGTAGCGGCCTTTACTGTGCAGACGCGACGAAGCGAACTGTGAGCTTTCCGGCTCAGCAATGTCTTATGTCGTGTTATCTATATCTGTCCCTTATCCCTTGTTCGTCGGAACAAATAAGCGGTATATTACGAAAGGGCTTTATTTGAGCCCAAACATTTTTTTCGTATTCGATAGAATATATATTTATTGGACATGGCTATATTATTTTTATCTCCCAACTGTCAGTTAGTAAAAAAAAAAACTTTTGTTATTTCAACGTTGAATGCACAAAATGTTAATAATTTTTTATTCACTCAAATAAGCCGCTTGAGGGCCTGACAAATATTAAGTCACAACTATAAATTGTTAGTCCTCGAGACACTTTTGATGTTTATATTAACGTTTTATATTTAACTGTAATTATTAAGTAATAGCGCTGAAAAAATTTAATGGAAATATTAATAAAAGTCGCCATTGGAGGTAATATAGCCATGATCTTTATCATTAGATACTTTACTACATTTTTTATCCTATTATATTTATCTTCTCTTAAAAAGTTGGTGGCGAGATATATCGACTTTCGAGTTTTAGTATCGAAAGTGCGAGATTTAATTGTTGTCGGTTTATTCGTGCTGTGATTGGTCGGCGGTATCGTAGGTCAGTCACACTGCGATCGGGACCAAAATCATGCATTCATTGTTTTGTTTATGTCAAATGCCAAAACTTATAGAAAGAGCCTCGGGCGCCCGAGTTCGCTTAACCCTAGTCCTTCTTTAAAAAGTATGTTGCGAGATTTTATCGAATTGCGAGTTGGTCCATTGTTGTCACGTTGTTCGCGCTGTGATTGGTCCAAATTGGCGCGAGATCAGATCAAGACCGAGACCGAGTTCGTGTTTAATACGTTTGTCAGTTGCAATTCTGACAGTTTTGTCAAGCATATCGGGCGCGCGTAAAGCCCCATATAATGATGGGACTTTACATTTTTTTCTAAAGTCTGGAAATGCTCCAGACCTCACAAATTTGAAGTTATCAAGGTAAATACTAATTTATAATTGAAAGGATGTTAAAGGACAATTGGTAATCAATTTGAGTCAAATCTATAAACAGTTTCCGATTCGATAAGATTTGGAATTATTGGAAAAATTTGTTAGATCTCTTAATTTTTGGGAATTCTGATTATATATATTATATGAATTAACTAAGATCGCTGCACCGACACACGATCTCTACTCGCGCGCGCAGCGCGCCGAAGTTTTCTAGTGTTATAAATAAGGCATGGAGGAATCTATGTGTAAAAATTCAAGCAATGTTACCGGCTATTTACAGTAAATAAATAAATTCATAGTCAAAAAACTTAGTATGGGTTCTTGTGGAAAAGTAGTATTTTGTAGTATTTTGTAAATTTGGATTGAACAGCAAACGTGACAGTTCAATTTGGTTTCAGTGTCTAGCACACGGCAGCGAGCTTATGCTGGAATTGGTTGGCAAATCTACTTATTTCATTCCGTGTATATGGGAAGATTATAAATTTGAAACCACTGCTTTATTAGCTGTACTAACAATTAAAATAAGACCGATATCTCTGAAGCATATAGAAGTATGTAAAAGTTATTACTGACTGTGGAATTACAACAATGAGATTATAACTGTCGACCAATGAGACTCAAAACTAGGCCTATCTCAATACTTTACGATCAGTAAAGAATGACTTCGAGTCATTTCGCGCATATTTTAAATCATCCTTCCGGAATACTATTGTTCAAAAATCGAATAGCGATGGATCCAAATTTCCACAATGCAACATTCATTTGACTAACTAAATGGCGTTTTCTTTACTTTTCATTTTTATTCTATCCAAAATATTATACGGTCTCACTGAAAGTATAAAATATACTATTTCAATGATGTTTGAGATATTGTTATAATTGGGTGCCAAGAAGTTGAAGGGCTTATCTTGCGCTTGTATGCTGAGAGATTCCCAAGTCTGCGAAGGAAAAAATTAGGAGAAACGCGTAGTTCTCTAAATCCTCTCCATTTTCTATTTTCTCAGCTGCCCCGATCTCTTGATTGTCACGTCAATCATAAACGCTATTTAGCAAGATCCGAGAGCTTACGCAGTCATGAGTATGCAATATATTTATATACTAAAATGTTGTGAACCGAGACCCTCAGGTTGAAATATGAATCGGCACGCGATGAATAACAGTAGCAATGACCTGGCACTTTTCTCGCATGCGCTCTAGTGGTACACCTTTAGTTTGCAACTTCGTGCACACGAACACAGATCAAAGCATGTTGTATCCCATATATTCAATGCTTCTGACTGCCTATTATAGTGAATTATCTCTCAAGCACAAGATTCTTTGCCGGTATAATTAGATAAGAGCGGCTAGTCTGCACGTCCAATTACCGTTCAAGTTCACGACTATTACCTTAGAATGTTCTATGCTATTGTCAAGCTATTCAATCCTTTAGCGAGTTACATTTTTCTTTTTCGGAGGATATTTGTACGCATAGAGATGCGCCGACTGAAAAAAGGAGCGCATTAAATTAATGAAACTGAAAGGGATACTTTACATACAATCGGTTGCAAGCTCTAAATACATCTGCAACAATACATGTGGCATTCCACGTTAGCTCAGCCAATACAAAAGTCCAAAAGCTGTTTGTACAAGTCCTTTGAATTCACCATGTTTCACACTTGTTATCAATTTTTTGACGCAATAGTCAATTTAAAAAATTACTTATAAAAATAATCTGGCGATCTAGAATTTATGCTTTTTTATTAACTATTGATTGAAGTGTACATAATTCGAAATCGTTCAGAAGTTACGGCAGTTAACAAATTATTAACAACTGCCATTCGATATGCTCTTGGCCATGCAATTTTTATTTACATATTCTGCGTGGTTTTTCCAAGCATTTTTTCATTAATTATTTTGATAACAACATTTTGCAACTATTATTATGCAAATCGATCTTTTCAGATCTTTACATGCTTGATTTTTTCCGATTTTTATCATATAGGGAAAGGTTCAAAATTTTCTCTGAGACTCCCGTTTGGTGGGACTCTACCTATCATACAACCTTAAGAGCATGTGAAATACCGCAGTCGGTAATAAAAACTGTAATTAACTTTTTTCACGCATACCGATATTTTACAGCTTCAAAAATCAGTATGCTTAAAAAAAGTGGCTTACAGTTTTTGATGCCGATTGAAACCGGAATGGAGGGGGGGGGGGGGGGGGGGTGTTTCACATGCTCTTAAGGACTAAATGCTGACCTTGATGTTTGTGTCTACCGATTCAAATCAAATTTGATTCGTGTCTATATTTTTATATCCCAAATAAAGTATACTTCAACGTCCCGTGATCCATCATCGCATGACCCAGAACCGTAATTCGATCAACCGATCCAATGACGTCGGTTCTAACGTACTTTTTATGATCTTGCAGTAAACGCGGTTCAGTATTACTGAATTGCATCTAAATAAATTTTATTTGTGAACGCTACAAAAAACCACAGTTTCTCATTTTACAGGATTGTAAATACTATTTACTTTACACGTGATTGTTTAAAAATTATAATAAAATTAATGTTTAAAAAGGATAGTAAAAAACTAATTTGAGACATCCATTGAGAATAACTTTTTTCCTGCTGTTGCACTGATGTCAGTTGTCTCAAATAGTACGTTCGATATAAAAATGAGGAAAAGACCCTTATTAAAATAAAGATTGTATATTCTATATAATTTTCATGATCAGTTTTTATTTAACTATTATCTTGAAGGATACAGATAAAGATAATTCCGGATGGTATCGACATGAAAATGTTTTCTCCATGTGAAACCTGTCCAATCTTTTTCAACTGAGATATGCAACTCCGGAGTCTATATTTTACTCGTTGACATGCAATTTACTACCCTCGTCAACGTCGATATAGGTCCGAATACAGCAAAACACGAGAACGCATCAATATCGAACGTTCTTGTGCTATTCCGATTTTGGTTTAGAGCTTTATCGATTCGCCCATGCCACCTATGTCTTTGCCATAATTGGAAATGTAGCATATACAGTGGCAGAAGAGTGGAAACTGATTCGATTCATCGAGGCATGGCTGCTTGCATTAAAATCCAAATACGATTATTATCAATAAATACATTATTCCGCTCTAATCTCTAGAGGAGCTATCTATGTAGATAGCTCCTCTAAAACCCACTGGGGTAGTATTCGCCTTGATAACGGGATACTCTCATTGTTAATTATGCATAATGACGGTAATTCAAAGACAGTAGTGCGATAAGCCAGCGTCAATACTGTTTAGAATCAGTGATTTTATCGTGCAAAAGAAGTTTCCCTTACTGTGTACCCGAATAATTCAATTGGAGTTGGTAGAACGTACAAAAGCATCAACAAAATTCAATAAAACATGAAACTAGACAATAGACGAGAAGCTCTTCAGCAACCCCTCAGATGCATTCAACCGTGTTCTTCTGTGAATCGCCCATTGTGTACAGAAAAGCGTTGAAATCTTATCTCGATACAACAAAGCCTGTTATCCGTCTCATTATTATGATATATCATATTTTACAAGGAGTCCCTAGATTGATTTCAGAAATTCTTTTAGTAACATAAATAAAAACTTTCAGCTTTAAATATTTGTATCCAGAATTTTTTGCATACACATTTTAAGATCAACTCAGAAAATAAAGACCTGGCAACTACAAAGCGACAGCTATTCATTTTTAATCCATGCAACTTTTTTTTATAGTTACGGTAACTAAAATAAACAAGGATGCAAAGTAGAACCTTGCACATTGCTTCCTCATTATTTTTCCCGTTTGACAAAGCTACCTCTATGAGGAAGTATGTTATTCAATTTTTGGCTTCCTCCTAGAGGAAGCTTTGTAAAACGCAAAAAATAATGAGGAAGCAATGTGCAAGGTTCTATTTTGCATCCTTGTTTTAATTAGATAAATATACATGTTGTGGATTCGCTTTTACTATTTCGTTATTACGTTATTTCGTGATTATTAGAGCGTTTCCGAAAGTGAATGTGATAATGTATATTTTTAAAAATAATTCAACATTCCATAAAATCAAAAATTTCATACCGTTCGTCATTAAATTATACATATATAATGGCTGAATATTGTTTCATTTATATACAAAATTTGAGCTCGCTATCTTAAGTTTTGCAAAAGTTACAATAGAGCGATAATGTCAATTTTTTGAAAAATTCAAAATATCATAAAATTTTAACGGTTCAACCGATCTTAACCAAATTCAATAGCGATCACCGGCGTATGAAAGCTCACATTCATACCAATTTTAAGATCAATATCTCGAAAATTGAAAGAGTTATCGCATAAACAGACATTTTTCAAAAAATTTAAAAAACGCGTAATTATTTAACGATGGAGTGGATTTTAACAAAAATCTGTATGAACGATGAGGCTTGATCCCTCTATCTATGGTCCAAATTTCAGCTTGATATCTCAAGGCATTCCCGAGTTATAAAGGTTTATATTTTTCGATCGTGTAACATACACACATACACACACACACACACACACACACACATACAGACATTTTTTCTAAATCACTTTTCTCGACGTTTTGGCCCATTCTGTGTGTACTGACATGAAAATCTCGAAAAAAATTTTTTTCATGAAAACAAAGCTTCCTGTATGAGGAAGCAAAAATGGTTCTAACTATATTTTTATATTTCCGTCCTCTATTTATGGTTATCGTAACGACAAGAAAATAATAATTGCATAGACTTAGAATGAATTGTTGTCACTTTATCGTTACCGACGACAGAATTGTCGTTGAGTGAATTTACGACTGAAAATTTGACCGGAGGAGTTCTTAGGGTAACTACTGGTATTTTTTACGAACTATGTATATTACATGCTTTAGTTCTCGCCAAACACGATTGCGTTCAGTGACACGATTCTTTCAGTACAAGCCCCTACAGCGATACTATCGAAAAAGGCAGTGAAGTTTTATCGTTAACACGGCAGATCGTAGTAAAGAGAAGTGTAACGTAGTACCTGGTAGAAATCAAGTACTGTCGTAGAGTCTGTTATGAATATAAAAAAACTACGTATCACGAATCTGTGCGTGTACACACAGCAAATGTTCCGTGAGAACGAGATTTTCGAAACAACAACCCGAGTAGAAATTCAACTAGACTGGGTTCCGACCTATTTTAAGCTTTGCCGAAATTATATATCGGACTCCGATCCGAGTGGCGTATCTGGTCGAGGTCAGTGATGTAACGGATGTTGGTCTGTTTCTAGATCAGATCACAACCTGATCGGACTCTGGGAATATCAGGATAAGAGTCTGGTATAGTCCTAAACAGGTCCTGATCGAGTTACACAACGGCACCTACATTGTGGGCGTCATTATAAGGCATTTCTCGACATTCAGAGAAAAATCTGGTATCGGTAACTATAAATTGACAGCTATGGATTCAAAGTCGATGCAACTATTTTATAGTTATACACTGTTAAAAGCAAGTGAATTTAATAAAGAAAACGATATGAGTTTTACAAAACGGGTATATGAATTCCATATTGACATACTTTTACTGTAAATTTAAGGATATAGTATAATAATTATCCGATACTGATATTTGAAAATTACAGTACGTGAGTATTATAATTTTCATTTTAATATACTAATATTGTATTTGTCAATGACGAATGCATCTGAAAATTAATATGCGGTATATGCATCCGAACTTTATATACGGTATATTAATTTTCAAAAAATAGTACATTGTGCAACTAGTGCCGAAAATTGGCAATTCTGACGAGTGCAAGAGTTGCAATCGCACGAGTTGCAATCGCCAATTCCCGCACTAGTTGCCACCGTGCTTTTTTTAACCAAAGAATAGAAACAATCGCTTTCCGAGACTGTAGAGTATGAGTGGAAAGGGTCCCTAACCTCAACACGCCGTTAAAAAATGTGCCGGGCGCGTTATGAAATGTTGCGGCAGTGTTTAGAAAAACGAATATGCGTGTAGAAAAAGAAGAATGTAGCTAATGTGCGCATGCGTAGGACATTTCCTAACGGCGTACGGGAACGGCCCACGTTCCGCCACGCTCTACGGGAGGAAAGCGGGAGTTTCTATTCATGAGTTAAAAAATAATTCTTTTACAGTGCACGAAGAGAAGGGTGTAGTTGTAAGAACTACGAAATACGGAATAGATACGTGTCAACCGACAGGCATATTAAAATATGGCATTAGCAAGTTAATGCGTGTCAGAACCAACCGATTGGTAATGCCAACCAACCGATTGGTAACGCCTACCAACCGATTGGCGGCGCCAACCAACCGATTGGTAACGCCCACCAACCGATTGGTGGCGCCAACCAACCGATTGGTGGCGCTAACCAACCGATTGGTAGTGCCAACCAAATTGCATCTAATGCTCCAAGCATTTAAAGGTTAGCTTTCTCAACTAACTCGTTTTCTCCGTGTGTAACTATAAAAAATAGTCGCGTGGCCAAAAAATCAACTTGACAAGAAGTGTTAATCTAATGTCCAATAAAAGTGTAATTAGTTAGTCTGCAACTTATGGTTGATACCGTAATTTAATTATCTGTTAAAACTCTTCCATACTGGCGGTTATTACCCATTAGACTTGAAATGAGAGTCTCGAAACCTCGACAGATCCATCGCAGACTCTTGGTAGACTCCGAAACCTTCTCATTAGGGTATAGGGACTGAAAGGAGTGAAAAGCTAAGGATACTCTTTCAGTATCCTCAGGAAGAATATTACGCCTATGGTGCTGATTTCTGTATTAAGTAGTACTATAGTATTAATTAACCAATTTGTCATTATTGTTTTTAGTGTCACTGTTACATCTACATACAGTGCCATTGATCAGTCCAACGGATCACGGCCTGGCCTGGGCTAAGATATGTAATACCATGCACAGTAGGAGCTCGATTTTATGGACAGGTCGGGATCGAAAGTCCATCAATTTGAGACTCTGTAAGACTAGCTCTTTGTAATGAACAAGATACTCCCTACCGCGTACGTGCAACACTAAGTGTGGGCGAAAAGGTGGCAATTGCCCTTTCCATTTTTGTCCTTTTTTCTCCAAGAAGCCCATAGGACTTAAACGAGAGCGAAATGAAGCGGCAAGAAATCTGGCCCTAATGGTCGAGTACATTTTATTGTGTTTCTGCTGTGTAAAACCTAGAGACTCAAAAATACTGCCTTTCGCTCAGCAGTTAGCGCGTGAATTAGAGAATGTCCAAGAGGTCAACCATTGAAGTGTTGTTCACGAAACATTTTATTGACTTAAATCTGGCGCGGTTGATCAGGTGAGACTTAAGGGCAATGGCGCTTTTGAATCGGAAGCCCCATATGGGAATCTCAAATGGACTCTGTGTTGGTGCAGTATTGTTGCCAAGATGCCGGTACTAGGTGCCATTTCTGTCTTAATGCTGGGACAAATCGGAAATGACCACACGGGTCCAGCGCTTTTCCGCCAGTATCGGCACGGTACTATCAATGTCGGGCAGTATGACCCCAGTACTCTGTCATACGTTAGGCTGATACTGACGATGTTGCCGGCAATAAGTAGAGCTTCGGCCTATTCTGCGCCCAGTATTTTGACGATTCAGCCGGAAGTCAGACTGACACTGGCAAAGTTAGCTCGCCGACAATAAGTCAAGCTTAGGCCTAGTCTGCGGCCAGTACTCAGACGACTCTCACTTGAGTACTGTTTATTTTAACTTAAAAACAGTGGCTGTCTGAACTGGTGCATAATAAGGCCAGTATTCAATTAGTACTGAGACAGTACGGATCGACAACGCTTGGCAGCCGAGTCTGTTTTAGTGCCGGACCGTGTTGATAACTCTGACTGTAGACCAGAATTCCCACATGGGTCCGTTTAAATCTGACGAACTTGATCAGGCAAGTTATTTTGATATCTGTCGTGGTCCAGATCCAACCATAATTTGATGAGTCTGATCAGACACTCCATGCTGATATCTGAAATGGCCTTGACCCAACAGCCTTGAAAAATGTGAGCCCGAGAATCATTGCTCCAACATGACGGTTTCCATAGCACCTGCGCCCACTCTCTGGCCTGACCTTCTTTAATTCGAGCGAAACCTTTTTCCTGTTTTCTCATACGTTTCAACTGAAGTATAATTTAAAAATAAAATTCCCAAGCATCCCTGAAAGGGCACTCTAAAAATGTTAAATCATAATTTTCAATGTAAGACATTTCTGCATTGAATAGAGCCAACGGGCAAAACTAGGGCAATAAGCACTGGAATAGATTCCTCTTGAATGCAAATAAATTTTAGAAAAATGTATGAATGAATAAACTTTCTGTAATTCTTACAACGATGTTTGTATGTTTAAAATTAATTTAAAATAGAAATACTGATTTTTCAATTCTTTGGACGTTTATTAATTTTTTAAATGTATCCTAGAATATAAATAACATTTCTGAGTTCTCAGTAATAATTTTCCCTGTAACAGTCTAAGAAATATGACTTTTTCAATATAAGATACTTCTCCATACCAGATTCCATTGGGTAGCGAAATATCGAAAAAAAATCAGAGTGTTGTTCGAATTGGAGAGGATCTGGCCGGAGGGTCCACGAAATTCCGTCGAATCTCCCATATGTATAATATGTTATGTATAATATAACGTTTACGATGTTAAGGACAAGTATTTGAGGACACGATATCGATAAGCAAACCGTGTTCCTGCACTGACTTAAGATTCATGAAGGTCACGCACTTATGAGCGTGTATTTCATTCCTGGCTACGAGTTCCTGCTATTATGAAGCGTGTTGGCTCTCCAGGGTCTGAGCATTTTATCGTGCGGATCGGTATTAAACGTGCGACCTGTAGGGTAAGTGGAGGAAAATAAATTGTTTAATACATCTATTTCTACGCAGCAGCACGAGTTCCGGCCACCGCAAATGAGGCGTTTCAAAGTTATATATAAATACCGTTGATAAAGCCGGAGTATTTCTGCTGTTCACTATGTATATAACTATAGAGAATATATCTCGCATCGACCGGTATAATCTTTTCATTAAAACTCATAGGTTTTTGAACTAATTAAATTTGGCACACAGCTCGCGTGATTAAGGGTCAGGGTAAACACATTTATATTGCGATAGTCATCATATTTGTTTAGTCCACTGGCAACCGGAGGTCCTTGGGTCCTGAGCCTAAGCAATTATTGGTTTAGCTGATCTTCCCACTGGTCAATGCCTTGGGATTTACACAGTTTTAGCTTTCATTGCAATTATCGTAGACTTTGCCACAGGCAATCCGCACATGCTCTCATTAATCTGTTTACTCGTTATTGGGAAGGTGGTTTTCGATCGTTGAGGTAAATTAAGGTCGTTAAGTCCTATGCGGAGATATTAATTAAATATAAGATAATGTGACACGAAATAATACGATGAACCATTTGTGAGTAACTGCTCGATTGAATATTACCTCTTCACCCACACGGAGAGAAATTTCTGTGTCGTGACAATATAAAATATTGACAACAAAAATCGTTACGTTAGGCTGACAAATCTGTTTGCTGAGCTGACTAATCTTTTTGTTAGCCTAAGAGCACGATTTTTATTGTCACCGTTTTATGTTGTCACGACACAGAAATTTCTCTCCGTGAAGTGAATACGCTGTTTCAATATTTATTTGCATGCACATATTGCAATATATTCTCAAAAAACTGTAATACGAATTTTATAAAATTTCGCAGTTGAAACGATCCGAGAATTCAGGATTCAAGAATTCAGATCAAGTACATCCTTGAATTGAATGGTCTTCGCAAATATTGTATACCGTCCACATTCGTTGAACTTCAACTTTTCTTACCGACCTACTAGCAATTTAATGGGGTAGTCATCTTCAGTACAAAATCTTCAAAGCTCGAGTAAATAAATTCAGGAGAATATAGCGTCCCACCCAGTAGAGAGACCGAAATTCCTCCGGTGCCTCGATAATTTTCAATGGGAAACGGGTTCTTCGTGATTTAACATCTCCTCTTCCATCTCTTTCCCGAGCATCCACCTTTTACTCATAGCAAGCACGCTTCTTCGCTTACGTAAAATTTAACGAACAATGAAGGGATCAAGTTTTTTCCACCGAAGCGTAACAACTATTTTGAGAGTGGAATATTTTGATCGCTACGTTCTGAACCGAATCACGTCTTGCATATACCACCGCTCTCCCTCCAACCCGGTTACATTCGACGTTCCGGAGGTCAACTCGAGTTACTTGACTCCGAAGATGAAGCGCTGCCGCAGCGTGCCGTGAGGGTCAGGCGCAGCTGAAAGTCGAGACTCCGGGAAAATTGTATCATAAAAAATATCATGTTTATTTCCTGAAATACACATTGGAAAATGGAATTGGCTGGTTCAACTAAATCGGACGAGCGCATATTGCAAAATCAATATTTTGTTGGATCAAAGAAATTTTCTACTTCGACATCAGTCATTGGATACAACAGACATTTTTTATTAATTGAGAATTTTATAAATCATATATTTATAAATTTTTATAAATCATGATATCAAGTCAATAAACTTCGAATTCAGTACGATTTTCACATAAAAATGCAAGATTGAAAAAGAAATTATAATAATTGTTGTATAGAAATATTGTAGGTACATCAATCTATACATATTTCATTGTAAAAAACATGAAATATATATTGTCGGACATGGGTGTGCGCTTTACCACGGTATTTTAAGATTTTTTGAAAATAAATAGCATGAAAGTTTATCGCTTTATATATGCAGAAAAGCTTTTTTAATTATTCAGAAGAATAAAATTAATTGCGAAGTCAAAAGAGTGACATGTCTAAAATATGAGATCTGGAGTCTTTCCTCCATTATGGTGAAGATCGAGGTGTTAGTTATCCCGCGCCTGCCAGACTGGCGCCTCTTTAATATCCTCAAGTTCGCCTCCGACACCTACGAACCGAAGAGAAGTGGTAGCGAGAACGACTAGTGCATTTGTGGATTGATTATTAAACGTCTCACTGTGGGTTAATGTTGAATATGCAGTTAAACTTCACGAGACGAATAAGGCATAATTTTACAAACAATCAAAAGAACGTTTCTGTATAAGTGCTCAATTACGAGTTAATTATTCATGAAAAATGTATACAGCAATAGATTTTAAAAAACGTATATTTGCATTCGAAATATCCCATTAGTCGTTAGAAACAATCTAACAACAGGTAGATGCGATGTTTTTTCCGGATTGGAGAAGTTTCTCTGCTCGAAGAATAAGAAAGAGGGTAAAACCGAGACACAGTGTGGAGATTAGCGAACGGGAAACCCTGCGAGAAAATCGTGTAACCCATAATTACATTTTACTTCGCGATTCCAAGTTTCTACAGACGGTTTTGTTTCACAGGCGAGAAAGGGATTTGCGGTGTTGGAAGGATCTGATGGGTGTAAGCTTGTGAGTATTATCCAGAGCGTTCGACTCCGAGGGACGACGCAGTTCTTCAAACCAAAACGAGACACGTGGTTCTTCAAACTTTATTCACTGATTGCTTACTTCTTGCTACACTCCGGCGAGAAGAAAACATCGAAAAGCGTAAAAGTTTAGTGTGTGTCTACCATTGTCGAAATACTGACAACTTTGTTACTCAACGTGACGTCATAAAACTGACTGAAAACTTTTCGTCCTTTGGTATTGAAAACCAAATAATGGACAAGTGCAGGATGAGAATTGCGTCTTATATAAAATAACTCTGAACGTTTCACCGGAATTATACAGTTGTTTGTCAGAAATCATAATATTATTGTTTTTGAACTGGTAAGCCTACTTAATTATATTACGAGAATACGAGCAAGGAATTTGAATGGCTTTTTACACGCCTCATTCTCTTTGTACACTGCTGCAAGATTTCTTTGTCTTCCATTATCCCTTTCAATTCCTTTGCCCTGGTGACGTTTATACAGTTCATGTTTTTACCTAGAATTACTGAATTAAAAATATCAAACGACCTTTAATATATTTTTATTTATATAATTAAAATACCACGTTGTTTACAATGGTATAGAATCAAGGAAATCAGGTCGGACAGGAGGTTCCAAGGCGGCAAATCAAAGTACACGAAATGAAGGGAAACCTCGCAGCGAATTGAGTGGCATGAAAGGCTTCTTTCTTGAGAACTTTCCTTTGCGTAGAAGAAGTGTGCAAGATCAATCACATGTCACTTTCAGCATACCCTGACAATTATGAAGCAAAGCTGCTGAGAACAACAATTTAATACACAAGAGCTGTGTATATTTTCCCATTGGGATGCGCAATTCTGCTGTACCTGAACGATTTCCCTTGATTGTCAATGAATATAAAAAGGGCAAGAAATAACGCTTCCTTGTTTCGTAACGGGATCGCACGCCGTCTTCGGAACTTTGTCATTTGGCTCCAACGATTCGACAAATTAAATTCAGTAGTCACATACTCCCAAGCCTGCGCCGATTACAATATTGCACATACTCTCGCACTTATTATAATTACGCTGGAGAGTGAAACCGTGCGAAGAGAAAAGTTAAGAATTATCGGCATCCGTGTCGTAAGGCTACTTCAATTGTATGGGCGGTATTTATACACACACTATATATAGCCTATGCCCAAGAATATATGCGTGAGTTATAAGGATGCGCATACTTAGAAATTGACGTATTTATTAGAATTAAAAAACAATCACAATCGATAAAATACTTCACAGGACCACGATAAAGATTGTCTTTACAATTCGTAGTCCTCATAGCTTATTATCGCTGATAACTTTGCGTGAATTCGCTGTATAATATTTTGCCGGAACTCGGAGAATCCTATCCAACATAATGGCCGAAGGGCGAACCGCGTCTGGTGCAAGTATCCATACTGATTGAAACGCCAGTCACTTGTCGACATCTGATCCCTTAAGATGTTACCTGGAAATTGGAAAATTGTAATACGAATACTTTTATTATTAAAAATGATTGACTGAGGAAATAAATAAGTCAACCGTTGATTTACAGATTATTTCAAAGTGTAGATGCCAACATTGTTATCGAATCAATACCCTCTATCTTTGAAAACATTGTTACCTATAATGTTTGATGGAAACATTCTACATTGTAAAATGTCGCAAGTCGCTATCGCGTCTTTTGATCGTTATATATATTTTTTAAATTGGTTTCTTCCGTATGCCTTCTTCAGGCTTTTACGTTGCCCTTCCCCCTTTTTCCCGTTCCTTCATAAAGACCCCCCTAGGGTGTTGTCCGCAGCCAAATGCACTACTGTATCGCATTTGCATAAGGGCACAGAAAAACTGCGCAAAACCTGGCCGATACAGACGGCTTTTTATTTTTACTGAGTTTCTACTGTATGAGAATACATTAGAAACTCAGAAATACTGCCTCCCGCTCAGCAGTTGGCGCGCAAACCAGTGCACGGCTAAGCGGTCACCCATCCAAATAATGTTGCTTAACTTCGGGGACCGCCGAAGCCACACACCGACCGCGCGTTCACTGCTGTCGGTCTCTAGATCGTTATAATGGATTCATATTTTTCATAAACAAATGGAAACTGTGGATGCATTTCACTAGACCGCAGTCACGAAATTTGTGATGCACTGTGAAGACAACACATTGATAGTGTGTTGCCTTCTTCTTTTAAGTCGGAGGTTGACATGTTGAATAATAAAAAATAACAAATAACACATAAATCAATAAAAGCATCGGCTAAAAAAACATACAACAATCATGATCTAACTGACAATAAGAACATATTGATAACCACTTTTGGCACTCTATGGCGCGCCACCATTTGTCGTCTACCTACGATATCATGTTGCAATTATCATCTGAAATTTTCTGCAAAAATGTTACTATAGAAACAGCATGTTATGCATAGTTCAGATACCTAATTCCGCTATATGGATCAATTGTGACAGCATGGAATTGCAATCTAAACTTACAACATGCCGACATTGTAATGACACTAGTGCACTATGCCATAATATTTAACTACCACCAATATGACTTTGTCTTGCCGTCAAGATACGATGGCACGCCATACCGTTACATAATAGCTCAATTCCGGCACGCATCACTACGTTAATTCCAACATAGAATGTTGTGTGTCATGTTTATGCTATCCCTGTGCCACCAAATGTCTGCGTGAGCTTTATCGGGCATCTCACACTCGTTGAGAAAATGTTTCGTCGCACTCGTATCGAAAACTACTATTTCGAAACGTGTCCGTGATTATATTTATACATTAAGAACATATGCAGATGTACAAATAACTCTTGAAAACTAATTTATGTATAGAGACAAAACTTGAAGGTGCCACTATGATTATATTTAGAGTGCAATTATCAATTTGACTGCATTCACAGTCTCAAATGCATTAGGACTCGTAATTGAAGAGTTGAAAAATGTGAAATGCCCTGCACAATGGAAATTGCGATTGCATTTAATAGGAACATCCATTCATATCTGATATCACGCATGCTGATGCGCCCCAGCTATGCATCGACTCACCTGGAAATGTTGGGTGAATCCGCGATACGGAAAAATTCCACCGAGTATGTATTGGTAATGGCCGTCATGTCTGATTCGGTGCTCGCCCGGTACGACCTCGATAGGAACGTCCCATGTTACTTCTACCTCACTAGTTCCCAGAATAGTCGACGTTCTGGTCCAATGAAACCTGCGAGAATCGACGAGAAACCAATGGAGAAAATGCATTAGAAAACGAGTAGGACATTCCCGGAATCATTATAATTTATGACAACCATCATAGTTCTACCCACTTGGTCTCCCAATCAGCGTCAGTTGCCACTTCAATCCAGGTGCCGTCGTCGCCGAGTCTCTCGACGAGGAAGAAGGAGCTTCCGGTCATGAGATTGTTCCTTGGATGGCCAGCAGCCTGCAGTCAAGAATAATTCTTTCATGATGCTAGAGCTCTTGATTAATGACGTTATTTTTCATAGGCAATGAAGGGCTTTACCGCCTCTCGGGCACTTTCATTTACATAGGAATAATTCCGATATTATTCATCATGTCTATGTTTTTTTTAAATCGCTCTGTTTACTATGCTGCATACAGTAACATTATAAAGCACCTGTAGGCTTTAAAATGGAGTAATATTCGCTCTTTCTCACGTGTTCAAAATAATAAGATGAATATTATACAAGAAAAATGAAGAAACGACTGTGGCACACCTTCAGATACTTTAGTATCAATCTTCTCGTATCAAGGCTTTATCGTATACCTCTATGGAGTTCTTCAAGGATAATGGAACCATAATCTAAGGTTTATGGAGGAAGGGTGGCTCTTTTGCGAGCCTCACTCGTACAGTGAAGGTAACTGATGCGTTATTCTCGCATCCGCACGTACACATCACCTAACGACGGCTATTAAATATCGCATGGCTCTCGTATACTGCGAGCACATGTATGTACTCTGTTCTCCTATTAGAGCCTAATTCCAAAGATTTTCCTCACGCTGTCCAATTCTTATGGCGGATACTAAAACGAAGTGACTCGAGTTTCGCGCTGTTAAATCGCTGTTTTTTAATCGTAAAAAAAACCTCTTAATCCGTCCTCGAGATAAGCACACGAAGAATAACCTGCCCCAAGCCGAAAAATATTCGTCGAGAAACGTATAATCGTCCGGAAATCGGCAATTTAACGGAGTGGATCGCTCGATGGCTCTTCGGGGCGTACAACGTTATCTCTTGAGGATGAAGTCGCTTGGAAAAAGATTGTGCAACTGGTGATCCACGCGTGCACTATGTGCAAAATAACATTGAACGGTTACGTGATCGCCTTATACAACCCGTTCGCAGCCCGAACGGGCTTGTACGATCCAATTTATGGCCCTAGTGGAATGGTCGCATGAACTAAGAAAATCGCGAGAAACATTTTCATCGTTTTGAACAAAAGTAAGCATTTATCAACGTTATTGCAGTTTCCACGCGAAATTAGGTCAACTCTTTGCCGTTTGCACGGTTATTTTCTCAAGCCGGAGAATTGCAAAATGCTTGTACATATATTTTTTATTTATGTACCAAATCAATTACCTGAGTTAAAATTTAAACCCTCTTTAGAACCTAAATGTAGTAATTCCGCCGGGTAAGTTGAGGGTCATGCATGGAGAGAAATTTCTGTGTTGTGACAACATGAAACGAGGACAACAAAAATCGTTACGTTAGGCTGGAAAATCTTTTGTTCGGCTGACAAATCAGTTTTGGTATGCTGACAAATCTTTTGTTCGGCTGACAAATCTTTTGTTTGGCTAACAAATCTTTTGTTTGGCTGACAAATCTTTTGTTTGGCTGACAAATCTTTTGTTTGGCTGACACATCTTTTGTTTGGCTGACAAATCTTTTGTTTGGCTGACAAATCTTTTGTTTGGCTGACAAATCTTTTGTTTGGCTGACAAATCTTTTGTTTGGCTGACAAATCTTTTGTTTGGCTGACAAATCTTTTGTTTGGCTGACAAATCTTTTGTTTGGCTGACAAATCTTTTGTTTGGCTGACAAATCTTTTGTTTGGCTGACAAATCTTTTGTTTGGCTGACAAATCTTTTGTTTGGCTGACAAATCTTTTGTTTGGCTGACAAATCTTTTGTAAGCCGACGAAATTTCTCTCCGTGTGATTCTCGGCAGAACCTTCGGATATGGCACATATCACCCAGTTGAGGTGAACGGAGAAAACCGCGGACTGAAATTTATATGTTTGGACTTCCAATTAAGTTCTACCGAGAGAAATAAAGGTTCTTATACTCTGGTATTAAGATTCAAAAGTGTCATATTTTACCCACTTTGATTTAACGTACAGTGTTTGAACGATCTACATTTTACCTCGGGTTGGCACAAACGTCTATAACTTATTCTTTGTTAATTATAATAAAAAAATTGGTAGATTTTTTTTACAAATGGACGGACGGATCTGTTCATTCTTCAGGAAAATAATTTTTGTGACACATTGTATTCCTATTATAACATTTTTTTTAACACAGTGAACCAATCATTTTTTTAAATATTTCTCGAGATACCGATAGTGTATCCTTTCACATTTTGATATGTTTTGAGATTACAATTTCGGAACACCGAACCCGTTACTAAGCAGGGCTGTTTGCAAATTAATAGCTCCCTAACGAATAACGAACAACGCAACAAAAATCGTGACAGATAATATCTTAGCTAGAACTGAATCGTTGACGGATATACCGTAATCGGGATGGATATAAAGAGGCGGTGGCTTCCCAACGGGTAATCAGATAAATAATTGTATATTATTCGTCCGACAATTTGATAAAATTATGTGGTTTTTTTTACTTCAATAAATTCGACGATTTATTAACATTCTTATCAATACCCAAACGAATATGATACCATTATTCATCCGGAGAAACGTTCAAATAATAAAACATGATATCCTAACAAATAATCATATGTTGTTGATTCTAAACATCGTAAAAAAAACATACCCGGATGAACCACATAGAATTATTCGTCTGCGATAACAAACAAAATCACCGGACTACACTTCGCAAAATATTTTTAAAAACTATAATTGGGGCAGTCGAGAGGTTTCACAGCTCAACACCCCTCCACCCTCTTTTATTAAAACGTGACGAATTGTATAAAAGAATTGCATATAACGAAAGTTTGGAGAACTTATGAAAGTAACAAGCAACTCAATTAATAAAAAAGAACCTACAATCTTGATAAAGAAATTACCGGTCGACTAACGCCCTAATCGTTTGAACCACATAAAAAAATATAAACATAAAATATATATGTATAGGAAAAGTTGTAGGTATATTTTGCATATATTTGACGACTATGGGGAAAATATATATAACCGATCTATATATAGTTAAAGTGCCAGAATGTTATATATGTCACATATATTTATTTTCATGTGGGAGGGGGGTAAGAGGCGGGAGGCCATTCTGAAATAAAAATGTTGCCACCAATATAGGAGGAGGTGGGCCATAATTTTGGTCATAGGCGACAGTAAATCACGGTTTTTATCTGCTGAATAACTCTTTATTAATTCATAAACCAGTTATCAAACGAGATTTAAATCATGTAGAACCGATCTTCTAATTTTGAGTCATATTCATATCAAAATTAAAAAAAAAAAACAGAAAATTTTATGATATTCTGTTGGCTGACTTTTCTTTAGTTTATCTGTCCACAAAAATGATTGTTGAATCAATGAATAATTCAGTGATGGTAATCACTCCATAAATACGTATGTATATATTATATATCTGTTAGATTACATAGATATGTAACATATTCATGTTTTGCTTTCAGTTAAAAATAATCAAAGTTTATGAAAAAAAAACGGAGTCACTGTTGCCCAATCTCTCCCATTCGTACATTAACAAGCTTTCACGAGAATACATCAATATACGTTTTCATTTAACACTCTGCGAACGACGGCAGATAGACATTTCAATCACAAATTTGTCAAATTACTGTAGACGAGTTTTCGGCTTCACGAATATCAAATTCAATCAGCAATGATATTGGCTGCTGACAGCTTCGACCTTTGAATTCAAACATCAAGTCATTTAAAACAAACCCATTGAACAATTGCATTTCAAGATTTAACCATGATATGTAAAAATATGAATGCACCTACGATTGTGCGATACGTCAATCATCTCTTTCGAGATTTTTTGAGTTTCGTTTATGGCTCTGTGAACGATGACAACTAAACGTTACAATCACAGTCTCATTTATATGAAAATCAATCAGTATTGATATTGGATGCTCATAGCCACTGTTAAAAAAAATGAAATTTACAACACAAATATTGGAAATTACTATTGAAGTGTATATTAAATTCATAAACTTTGTGCAGTAAATGAGAATTAATATGCACTGTGGTGTAAATTTCCAAATAACCCGTAATTTTACTATACGTATAGTAAATTTATTCACACGGCGGTAATTTTAGTATCGGTATAGTAACATTACAACACACAGCTTTGAATTTTTAAACAAATATTTAGAGGTCGCTCAAGTCATGTTTATACTGAAAAATAATTTTTTCGCAAAATTATTATTTTTCCACTTGAATTCTTTAAGCTTTCCAAAGTTTTTTTTTCATGCGTTATATCCAACGCATGAATCAACGAGAGGATCATGCATTGTGAATAATTTCAACAATTGTATTGAAAAAGTAAGAACGCCCTTTGTGAATTCAAGTTTCAGTATTTTTGAAATACAATATGACATTGGAGTTCACAAATCTTCTCGAGTATAGTCATAAATTACTGACATTTTTTTGTAATTTCTGCACGGAATTTAAACTTTACAGAAAAATAGTGGTTGAAATTTGTTGTACTTTTAGTGAAACGTATGAACGCAATTTTTTGTATTCGTGTTCTGCTACTGTAATAGAAGTTGATATTACGCTGTTGATAATATGAATAATAGTAAAGAATTAATATCTGCCGATAGGCGCAGGTTTTATGAAGTCTACATGTAATATTGATGTAGGTATTAAAATCAATAAAAAGAATGGTAACAGCAGGACTCGAACCGGCAACCTAACGATTATGATTAGGGTGCGTTATGCATTATGTTCACTTGAACATATTTCCGAACACACTTCACGCTCTGACTGCAATTAATTGAACATTTTAATATGTCAATGATAAGTACGGTTAAGAGAATAATAGTTGTATAACTCTTATACCGTTTTATATCCAAAACTACTAAGTCATTGATAGCGTAGTTGGTAGCGTGCGTGCGTTGTTAAGTACTTAGATAGGTAGGTCGTAGGTTCAAACCCCGGGGTAGGCGAAAAATTTTCTTTGGCGAAAACCAATAACCAATGATTTCTAATAACATAATATGTCTGAAAAAATAATGCCCGAGTAATAATTCTATATTTTTTTTAATGTTTTTAAGCCCATTTTAAATTTACAACACAGATGTTGTAAATTTACAACACATGTGTATGAAGTTTTTTTTTTACCAAAACCGTTTATGAAATTGCAACTGAGACGTTGAGTTTTACGAAACAGATGTGTTGTAAAATTACAATACAGGCACGGTAAATTTGGTATACCAGTGTTGTAAAATTCAACGTCGCAGTTGAAATTTCATAAACAGTTTTAGTAAAAAAACTTGATACACGTGTGTTGTAAATTTACAACAAATTTTTTTAACAGTGATCATGTAAAACGAACCGATGAAACATTGGTGTTTTGGGATTCAACCGACATATTTGTGAATATCAATATACCTACGACCATACGATATGTTCATCATCTATTTTCCAGCTAATTTAATATCACTGCAAATCCGCAATAAAGTTTATTTAAAGCGTCCGGAAAATGTGTGAAAACAATTTAGTATAATGAAAGTGATTTAATGTACTTACAAAACGGACGGTGACAACATCACTGGGTCGCACTACTGCTGGTGGCTGACGAAGACAATCACCGAAGTTTCTCCCCCATTTGGATGTATCGTAGATCACTGGAGTCTGCAGAGTTATCAAATTTTTGGCTTTCATGTCGGGTGGAAAAGGACCAGGTTCCAAATTCCTGTTCTGTAAATGCATTCAAGATTTCATACAACGAAATTACTAAATTGTAAATATGTATGAGGAATTCAAATACAGAACGACCGAACGACGAACCTGAACAGCAGCTGTAACCAGTTCACGATATTGTTTAAGGTATATCGTGAGCGTGTGCGGTCCGTAAATTGTTGATGCACCCTCATAACGTTGAATCTTGAAAAATATAAAAAGTTAATAATGGAACAAATAAATAGAAGCATTTACCATATATTTAATTATAACGTGTTATAACGCGGGAGACAACTCTCTCTCAGAGAAAACTTCCAAGATGGAGCCAACTGAATTTACTTTGAGGTACCTGAATTCTATTGGCTCAAAGTGTATTTTGAGTTAAGTTGATTTAGTTCGGGCTGAAATTTGAGTCAATCATATCATGTAGTTGAAGCATGCAATATTTAGTTATATCAACTGCATGCACGAAAAAAAGGCTTGGTTGGAACAACCAAGTGCCTTGGTTATATATGCGCCAGACAATTAATTGGTTAGACCAACCAAGTTATTTGTTAGGCTACCAATTTCTTGGTTGGTCTAACTATCGCTTGGTTAGCTTACCAAGTGACTTGGTTAGCTATCACTTGGTTAGCTTACCAAGTGACTTGGTTAGTCCAACCAAGAAATTGGTAGCCTAACAAATAACTTGGTTGGTCTAACCAATTAATTGTCTGGCGCATATATAACCAAGGCACTTGGTTGTTCCAACCAAGTCTTTGTTTCCGTGTGGTATTGTTTACTTATGTTCACCGTGAAATTCATCGTAATCTAACTTAACGACAATTAACTCCATCTTGGAAGTTGTCTCTTAGTGTGACGACAATCAAGTACCCCTACCTCATACTCCTCGGGTGTGGTGATATAGTCACTATAAGTATTACATAGTCCAGCGACTACGACGTCTGAATCCCCTCGACCAGCCTCGCTCATCGCAGACTTGACAGTTTCGCGCATTCGCCTACCAGACATGGTCGTGAACTCACCGGGTACTCCGGCTATCACAAAGTTTCCGATAACAGCAACTTGCGTCGAGACTACTTTAGGCTGCCAAGGGTAGGGAAGTCGCATCTGTTAGAAAACAAAATACGGGCTAATGAAAGCTTTGAGAGCGACGACAAAATTCAAATTATAAGTAAAATAGTGACAGTTGAATATTTCGACAAGGAAATGGCTTTTTCAGTGTAGATATCTAAAGTAATACATCCATTCAGAATTGGTAAGTTCTTCAATATGCTATTAGTTTTAGTGAACTTTTTGGAAATGCTTATTTCTTATCCGTACATTTCAGGATGGTCTGAATGAATGGCATTACGGACGTGCAACTTTAACGCAAGAGCAAACACGTCATATATCAAAAGGTCTAAATGGAGGCTTTGGGTAAGAAATTTTTTAATGGTTATGTAAGCATAACTATTAAAAGTCAACGAAAAAGAAAGTATTTGAAGGGTATATCTGAGAGTAGCGAATAGATTCTCTATTCTTGTTTTCTTACGGAAATAAGGTCTGAGTATGAGAATATCTTGGTCGAGCTCTGAGCACGACTTAGAGATTTCCTTTTAATTTTAGAAAGGACGAAGTATATTTAGTCTTAACAGAAGAGCGGAAGCGTATGGCTATATCATTATAAGCCGAAGGTTAGTCTCTGAGTACACGTCAAAAGTGAAGAATTTTTATGCCAAAGCCACAGCAGCAAAGGGCAGTACTCACCCGACCAGTGGCTAACAAAATAGGTTTAGCACCGTGACATGCTATATCCTCGGCAGTTGGGGCTGCAACAAAGTTTCTCACAGCGTTCCACATGGGATTAGTGGTCGTCGTGCCTTGTTCGAATGATAAGGACCCAGGACCATCTGTGGTTCCAGCAGCAAAGCTGTAGCCCATCGCTGGTTCGCACCCTTTAACCTTTAAAAATAATAAATACATTAGTACGAAATTTAATATTACTTAATTTCATTTCAGTTTAATGAATAACTCATTAATGAGTGATATACTTTATAAATATAGGAATATTACTTGGGATTGAATGCCTGGTCCCACTAAATTTTCAACCATATCGTAATTTAGCTTCAAAGACTCACTTCCTCAGTCCGTTTGGTCGTTTCGTTGTAGAACTCGGCTTTTTGTACTGGCATATCGACGAAGCGGTGTACCACTCGCAAAGGACCTTGAATTTCGCTCGTATTCCCTTTGTCCCATATTCTCTGTAACAATATCACATATCCTTTGAAATTGAATCAAATTCTTAATTATAGGATTTGAGGTCTCAACATGTAAAGGCGTCGGGCTACAGATATCTTATAGCTTGAGGGGGCAATCACTTCGCAGTTCATCGAAATTCCGGTAGGATAGTCATACAATCGATAGGGCTAATGTTAACAATAATATCGTCTAATGGTCTATCTTGTTAGTGAGGTCTAGCATATTTTTATACCAGAAATGGCCTGAATATAGACAAAGGTAGAGCAACTTCGGTGGAGACCACTTTAAGCTGCCAAGAATAGAGAAGCTGCATTTGTAAGAAAACCAAACGAAAATACGGGCTAATTGAATTCTTTGCGACAAGAAAAACGATGGTAAAATAGTATTTGTTGAAAATTCTAGTGCACTTCAGATACACACAGATATGGAAACACATGCACTCGAATGAGATTTTTTTGATAGAACGTGGGTACTATTATGTTATAAAAATATTCATGCACGGCCGGAAACTGGCTAATAGCGATAGCGCTGCGGTCCATTTTTGTAAATACTTGGACTCGAGCCATTGCCGCATCCCTTAATCTATAAAAGCACCATCTCTATAGTATATCTGTACAAATACTAAGCAATTAATAATTCAAGTAAAATCTCACAGAATTACACATGTATAGGGAAAATTTTTGAATCCCTATATTATTTCTCCACAAGATCTTAATCACTATTGGTTCGGGTATTGGTGGAGAAAAAAAAATTGGAAAAATAAATGCTTTGTGTGATAGATGCCCGGGTAGAAATCTGTCAGGGCTTGCCTTATCATGATCAGGCCCCGATCGGGGAAACCCACGGCTAGCCCTATTATGGAAAGCCTTGCTTCGCCCCGATCAGGCTGTCATAAAAGCGTCCTACCAGGGCAGTCAGGCGGCCTTATAACGCCCTGACTAGGGCCCGAAGATAATTTCTACCCGGGTGATCGTACACCTAATACGGCGGCTCCGGATTGCGCTGGATCGCGCCCTGGTCAGTCTTTCCATAATAGGGCTAGCAGTGGCATTGCCTGATCAGGGCCAACCAAGGCTTTCCATAATAGGGTTAACTGTGGCATCGCCTGATCAGGGCCAACCAAGGCTTTCCATAATAGTGCTAGCCGCGGGATTTCCCGATCGGGGCCTGATCATGATAAGGCAAGCCCTGACAGATTTCTATCCGGGAAGGTCTCGGCCCACTCTGGCCTATGATTCAAACGTTTTATTGCACATCATAGTATTTTTGAGAATTTTTTGAGTTTTTTAAATTAAGGCGTTTTTTATATAATTTTAATTATTTATAACTTAGAAATTCCGATAAAAAAAATCTGAAAATTTTCTGCACGCACTTTTCAATTGGAAGAATGACATAAAAAATTCCCACTGAAACAAAAAAATTGAGGTTTAGCCGTTGATCGAGTTGCCATGGAATGCCCCATATGTATACCTTAATTTGGTTTGGATCAACATGGTTTACGAATAAACTTCAAATTACAAAGCTCAAACCAATGTGAAATGCATGAATATTCAGAGGTGGCTCTCCTATTGCATGCAACCCCTACACCCCGATCCTATATCTTTTATTCAAGTGACAACAGTTCATCACATGCTCTTGACGTGACTCAAGTGCCCAGATAGACAAACGTGCCGTGGAAGTATCCTATCGTGTCACTGTGGCAGCATAAACGGGTCACACAACAGCATGCTATGTCGGAATTAACGTAGCGATGTACGTCCGAATTGAGCTATTATGTGACGGCATACCGTGCCGTGCAGGCTTAGTGGCATTCCACTGTCGCCATGCTGTAAACTCAGATCATGTCTCCATGGTGCCACAATTGGCCCATGTCGTGGTGTGAACGTCTGAGGTATGAACGTCATTCTGTTACTATGGTGTCATTTTTACACAATTTTAAAAATGATAAATGCAGCACGGTGGCAGCATAATGGTGGCACGCTATGCTGTGCTAAAAGGCGTTATGGATATTTTTTTATTGTCAGCTAGACATTTTTAGTTTTAGTTTTTTTCTTGTCTAACATTTCAAATGCCGAGTCAAAAGAATAAGACAGAACAGATTCTTTTATCTTCTTCAATATTAAAGGGTTGATAACCCCAAGAGGTTTGACATATTCAAAGAGCAGCATTCAAGAGCACCCCTCGTGTGTAGTCGAACACAGGAAAACTTTGCATTCTTATATACGCTCAAGCTTCAAAACACTTGCGAGAAATGCTCCGTCCATTCGCCATCTAGCGGAGAATTAGGCACCAGTGGCCTCAACGTATATAAGAATTCCTGAGTTCGACTACACACGAAGGGTCGACTCTTCGAATATGCCAAACCTCTTGGGCGTAACAACCCTTTAATATCAGAGAAGATAAAAGATTCTGTTCTGTCTTATACTTTTGACTCGCGATTTGAAATGTTAGACAAGAAAAAAAAACTAAAACATAATGCAAGTAACAGATACAAAGAAATAAAACGCTTACGATTCCTAACTGACAGTCAAGATCGATAACGACTTTTAGCACAGCATGGTGTGCCACCATTATGCGGTCACCGTGCTGCAATTACCATCCCAAATATTCTGCAAAAATGGCACCATAGTAATAGAATGACGTTCACACCTTAGACACTCAGTGATACGATATGGAGCAATTATGGCATCGTAGAGACATGATCTGAACTTGAAGCATGGCGACATTGTAGTGCCACTAGTGCACCACGTCATAATATTTAAGTACTACAAATATGGCTTTGCCTTGGCGTCATGAAAAGATGGCACGGTATGCAGTCACATAATAGCTCAATTCAGACGTACATCGCTACGTTAATTCCGACATAGCATCCGTTATGTGACGCGCTTATGCTGTTCCTGTGCCACCAAATGTCTATCTGGGTGTATTGTCAAATATGTGAATTTGAACGTATAGCAGCACGGTATTCCAAGCCCTTGGGGGGGGGGGGGGGGGGGGGGGCACCCTTGCGGGGGGGGGGGGGCGTACCGTTGCGGGGGAGCATTCTTGTGGGGGTGGCACCCATGGGTGGGGGGGGGGGGGGGGGGGCAATTGCGAGTACGCGCAGCGCGCGAGTCACAATAAAATCCTAGTATATATATATGCAAAATACATTCTCGATATACGTACGAGTTAACCTGATTATATTTTTTATATATAGAATTTTAATCGTCTATATATAATATATTAATGTACCATATATGTTCTTGAACGTATATTTTCGATATATTTCTGCGGCAAAATATTGGTTATTCAAAATGTATTCCACATATATTTCAGATGTACGACATTGACCTGAAATATATTGAACTTATATTCCTGATATATTGGCAATATATTTTTTGCATATATTTTAAATACTTAAATTTCGATGCGGTTTGCACCTTTCTCAAATCTTCCGCTACGAGAAAGCCAAATTTAGTCTACATACATACTCATAGAGTTAGTCTTGAGACAGGCGCAAAATGAGAATGGAATGTGCAAGGCCCGACTTCGCAATTTTTTTTTTAATTGAAGAAGGGCTTAAGGTTCTCTATATCTCACCGTAATCTACGATTTTTCAGCAAAAAGAATCTGATTACTTGACGAGCTTTAAGATGCAGTTTCTGAGTAATATTTTCCGACTACAATTAACGCTGATTCTATTTCTTATGCTGTCCCGTGCAGAAATTTAGTCAGGGCTATATATTGGGCCCGTATAATCTTCCCTGACTAACTACGGGGCCTATCCTGGAAATCTAACTACTGCCTGTATTGGGCGGTCACACTTTAAACCTTTGGGCCAGTATTGGGTTCCTCGGCGGGGCCCATAAAGGCTGCCATGCTAAGCCCCATATAAAAAAACGAAATAATTAATTACAATATAATTATCTGCGTAGATTGAATTCGGTTTATCTTGCATTTTTAGTTGGATATTTCGAGTTATTGCATTGATGGTTACATATTAATTGCTGAAAAAACAAATATACATTTTTTTTTTTGCTGTTGGTAGGAATCGAACCTGGATCCTCTGGGCGGCTGTTGCTTTTTTTTTTTTTTTTTAAAGGTGTTTATTAACTCGTCAATACAGAAATACATATATGGCCTAATAAAGCTTAACGAAAAAAGCCAGACAGAAAAAGAAAACATAAGCGTACATTATGGCTACAGGCTTGTAGCGCTCCAATGTAAAAAAAAAACGTATGGTTTAGCGAAAACCAATATTATAGTCGCTGAAAATTATTGGTCATGGAAAGGCCATTCTAGCAATATAGCCACGGCTTGGCTATGTAATGAAGAGGGCAAAAAAAAACGAGACGTATTAATAAAAAAAAAATCCTGTGGGTGGCTGTTGCATGCCTCAGCCCACTCGGCCGTCGACATCTTAAAAGATTCTAATTTTTATTGTCTATTTGAAGTATACTAAAAATGAAAACGCGTTCAGACTACATTTCTGTACATAGATGGGTGACTGCCTCACGTCTAAAATCTCACTATAAGTCTCACCAGGGTTAGCACTTGGATGGGTGACCGTCCCACTCCCGAAATTTTCTAAGTTCCTCGTAGGTCAGTATTTGAATGGGTCACAACCTAACCTATTTAACCGGCACTTAAATGCAAGTACTGATCCTTGCGGAATTCCAAAAATATCAGCCGTGGCGTGGTCA
This sequence comes from Ephialtes manifestator, assembly GCA_963970395.1. Lineage (NCBI taxonomy): Eukaryota > Metazoa > Arthropoda > Insecta > Hymenoptera > Ichneumonidae > Ephialtes > Ephialtes manifestator. Next base: position 15,182,408 of record OZ019976.1, read on the forward strand.
CCCATCCAAGTACTGACCTACGAGGAACTTAGAAAAATTCAGGAGTGGGTCAGTCACCCATCCAAGTACTGACCTATGAGGAACTTAGAAAAATTCAGTAGTGGGTCGGTCACCCATCCAAGGACTGACCCTTGGGATATTTAGGAGAATTTATTTATTAACACAGCCAGCGGCGATGGTCGCAATGTAACAACTGGAACACATATGGTTGATACAGTCATTTTTTATTCGACACACTTAGAAGAATTTCCATGAAAGTGCCCATACGGGGCCTATAATCCTTTCCCTACTGAAATAGGTAAACTTTGTCTAACGTTACCATTTACAGGACCCAATGAGGCTAAGTATTGGCGCCCCCAGTATGGTCGCCACGAGAGTGCCCGTTCATTATGTTATCGACGCTTTCTTGGGCCATCTAGGGACCAATATTGGATGCCCTGTCATGGCTTCCATGCGAATGCCCGGAAATTATATTGTGGAGGCTTTTGTTGGCCCAAGTAGGGTTCAAGACGGAATTCCAATTTCTGGCTTCCACGGATAAGCCTATAATGGGCCCGTACTTATTCGCGGGTGTCCGTACAAATTTCTGCACGGGGTGTATCGTGCTCTGTAGTGGAGCCAGTAATCTCCAAGACAACATTGAGGAAAACATCCGCAAGAGGGCTAGTGCCAAGATGAGGACAATTAGGAACCCCATAAGAATACGACCGAATTGCCCGGAGGGTTTTCGAATGGATGAATTCGGCACATGTCGAGAAGTCTTTTAGAATGAAACGGACTAACAGAAGCAAGAATAATAAATGAACAATTTTTAAAAGCGCATAACTTTTGTTAGTCACTCGAATGAGATTTCTGAAATCTTTCAATGAAAAAATACCCATTGAGTAAAATATGGATCCTATTGCAGGTCTACTAAGAAATAATTATTATCACTGATCTTCAGCTCTTTTCGATGTGAAATATACTGAAAATATTCACACCAAATCTTAAATTAAAAAACATCATAGGCAAAACAGATTTAAGATTATAAACATTCATAGAGTTGAGATTATGAATACTCATACACTCATCGTATCATAGTTTTCATCGCTCGTATAGTATTTCATACGAATTCCAATTCCTGCAGATGCCTTCATATACACTATACCTTTCGAAACCTTCGAAAATATAAATTACCAAGAATTTACTTTACCAGAATGAACTTTAAACAATCGGACATTTCGGCAATATGCATTACGATAAAACAATGATTCGGCGCATTGATTTTACTGGAAAAATAACTGCCGAATTCTTGATGCGGCGGTGATACTTTTTAATAATATACCCTGGATTGTACTATAGTACTTCAAAACTACGCAAGGATAACATTTTGTAAAAAAATAGATAGTATAAATACATTTTACATATAGAAAATGCACGTGGTCAGTACCCATGACGAAGAGAATCAACGACACTACCAGTATTACGGAGAATTCATGTGCAGGGATTAGGATTATAATAGTTTGCGGAGATGCTTTCCGAGTAGCAAACCGCTACTGGTTTTCTGCGATCGCGAATACATATGCGTATGCGTGTGCACGTGCAGCTACAGACTCAGTCTGTCTGTGCATAGGTGAACGACGGATGGACATGCGGTACTGTAGTGCGTGTCGCTTATTGCGTCCTCCTGTTGCCGTTGTTGCTGCCGCAAATACGACTCTTCGCACACACGCTGTGAATACCGTACAGGGAAAGCTGCGTCAACGGAAGGTGGAAGGTGGAATCGAGTTGCGTGATGTGCCCGATGCCAAGCGAGATATTTCTTCGGAATCGCGAGGCATGGGGCTTGCATATCTTTGTGTCTATCAATAGTTTTGTCGATGATCTAAACCATGGCTGTAATCACTGTAATTTTTCCTCAGGTAAATATGCTCCAGCTAAAAGATACATTAATTGACCCAAACCCCTGACATTGGTACGTGATTGCTGATTGGATGATTGTGGCGAGAAGAGGCCAAGACAAATTCATGCAAGAACACGAGAGGTCGGGCCACAGCTATTGAATATTCATGTCCAATATAACATTCTGAGTGAAATGGTAAACACGGATTTAAACCACTTTCCGAATGTATTTCATCATTTTTTCAAAGTTTAATTTGGGAAATAGCTTTTTAGTGTCACCATATGTTGCTTAATCAACTTTTCGATTGAAGGACTGACAGCATATAAAGCTCCAAATAACATAAATGGAACAGGACCAAAATACACCGTACAACTTGATTAGATCTGTACACCAAATCTCTACACATATCAGTTGCTAGGATTGCAGTTATTATGGTGTAAAAATGTTAAGTGTAGAAATTTCATTGTGTTAAGGCGATACAGTGCACGCAGGGTCGTCTGATGGAAAACTGGTCGCTGTCTAGTTATTGTTTTGTATATAGATGTCATCCTGTTCCGTTTTTTATGATAATGTATCAATGATAAATGAAATATAATTTTGTTTAGATGGGAGCTCTGAAACGTTTCATTGCTGCTACTATCTCAATGGAATTAACGAATATCGGTCGCAAATGTCCACTGTAAAATAAAATACAAAGTACTTTCACAATAGGGAACAAAATGTGTAAAATTGTGTATTCTATGATGGCAGTAAACAAAATCATATAGCCCGATTATCGTTTTCTGGAAGTCGTTTCTGCAGTTGCAGACGAAAGCAGTAGATTAAAGATTCTAGTCACGGTACAGCACTTGGTTTAAAAGGCTTTGGCAGCATATCCTGGACTATGCAATATGCATATAGGATATATTACGTGCATGCACTTACGAAAATAGATACATGCGCTTCAATATATACGAAGGAATTCATGGGGAGAGATAGCCATTTTCTCAAATTGTCAACGTAGTTGTTTAATTCAAGATAACAAAACCCATCTGCATTGGGGCATTTCATACCAATTTGACTAACCTCAACCCTTAGATGTTCATTATTTTTTTACGTATTCACCGGTGCCAATGGAGTACGCTCATTTTCTTTTTAAATTTTTTAAATTTTCATCCTCCCGACTTACGATTTTTTTTCTGGGCTGAAAACTTTCAAAACTTCTAAAATATAAAGCGTACCGCGAAAAATATAGTATAAAAGTTCTTCGTCTTGAAGTATACTTCGTTTTATGTTGAACTTAATCGTGCTAGTTTTTTTAACTGAAACTTTTACATTTAATTTGCCATGCTTTCCCCCAAATGCTAAGTAGAATAATTTCTTTTTATAATCAGGTCTGTGGGAACCGTCTTTAAGTCATTTTTCGCAATATCTTGGAGTGAGTAGCAGCAAAAGCATCGTGCGAATAAAAAGAATGAGTTTGAGACAAACAATCGATTTACCAATTCCTTTATAACTTGGCTTATGAGAGCGAAGACTAATTTTTTGGACGAACCAATTTTTATTATTGTAGGGTCTACCATTTGGGGTAACGTACATTCTGACATTGCCTAATTACATGTTTGATGCACTCATTCATGTGTCTGCAGTGCGAATGCAGTGCGAATGCGTGCTTGGTACTAATTGTGCTGGACGATGTCTAGCCGAATGCCACGATCGAAGTTTTATTAATATCATTTGCAAAGGTACATGAGGTTATATCTTGTAACGATTCGAATGACAGCCTCAGCCATTAGATATATGGGCGTATCTCAGAAACCTTCGACTTTCACGGCCTCAAAGAATACAAATCGAGTTGTACTCACCTTAAGACCTTTAGAATATACAATATTCGTTCATGGATAAAGCATCATATACAGGGTGCTCGCATAAAAAATCATATTATCATTTTAACTAAAAATCATTTATTTGGTGCTAATTCATTGTAGGAACTATGTGTTATTGTCTTTTACAAGTGTTTAACTTACTTTCAACTTAACTTTTCTTTTAAATGACCCATTGGAAGGCATAGTTTTATCCCTTCCAATAAGTCATTTTTCTAATTCATTTTACTCAATTCGTATGCAGAAAATGAAAAATTCAACTGGTAATGACTCTACTAATTCAAAATATAATTTAGATAATTTAGGAACGATAATAGTTTGAATTTATTACGCGAATTTATAAACCTGACATTCTCGAACCTGACAATTGAATACATTTTGACCCAGAAAAAAATTGTTTCTCGTCGAGAGATCGGGCATATCTGCGAACATCTAATTCGTGATAAGAATAACATACTCAGATGGAATTTAATTATCTTACTTGACTAGTTTGGCCGGATAACGATGCGAAAAACCTGACATTTATTCTCCACGCAGCAATATGAGTCCATGTCGCAAAACGTTGCGAGCAAAATAATTGACGCTCCGACATAAATTTTACTTCATTCAATCCGTGATGATCCTACCTTTATCTGGGTCTAATTCATTTGGCTCAATTAGCTTGTGCTGATATTCCTGCACCATATAACGGTGGATGTCAGATTCACCATCGAAACAGAGTGACAGGCGTTCACAGGATAACCGCTTCATTTTCTGACATGTTTGGCGATTACAATTAGGTACAATATGTTCATTGCACCTTACCAGAATTTCATGATTTTTTTCTTATTTTTCTGGAGGTGTATATCAATGCTACACCGTACGAAGTGACGCGAAAATCAGAGTTACAAGCGAAAACGTTGTTAATTTCCGCATTTGAACCAGAATAAAACAGTCTATTGGTGCATAATAAAATTAAATTCTTTTTTTTCAGATAGATTATACTTCGTACATCTTAGTAAAAGTTTCATACTCGCGTAATTCATTCTGGGTAAATTACTATCGCATTCTGCAGTCGAGTTACACGAAAGTCAAAGGTTTGTGAGATATGCCCATATAATGCTTACTATCACTATGGAATTAATAGCAAATATTTTGAAATTACTACTCGTAGTGTTTGTGACAATACATTTTGAACGGTCGCAACCAGAGTTGGGCAGCAAAAATTACTTGAGTTAGAAATTACTGCTTTAATTACAATTACTTTCAGTAATTGTATTGGATTTTAAAATAAATACAATTATATTTTGTAATTGTATTGGATTTCAAATTAAATACAATTACTCCCAGTCATTGTATTGGATTTTAAATTAATTACAATTACTTCCAGTAATTTGTATTTTGTAATTCTCCATTACAATTTTGCCCAACTCTGGTCGCAACTAATTTTATGGAGCTTGAAACCATCAAATTGTAAGCAAAGCAACCTCAATCAATCGTTGTATTCCGTACAAGACTACGAAAAATGTTAGTTAACTTTAAACAATCCGTGTGCAGCACGATATGCAAGTAAAATCTTAAGTCTCCCAAAATACGATCCAATATATCCAGAGTGCCCTACAAAAAAAATTATCATTTATGAAGAAAAATCTAAACAATACTTTTACAGATATTATTTAATTTCACAGATTTGTACCGTTATATTGTATATCTAGTCTTTTGTTAACGGCCCTCTGTGAAATGATAACATTAATCGTTGTAATATCAATGTTTAACCTACTTCTAATATCTCTGCACACTCAAATGCACTGCAGCCGTGATAACTGGGATAACTCGCATTGGATTCTTTTCGCACTGGATACTTTTGACACGGTAAACCGTTGACTTCATTATGCATATGATACGTGGAAGCGAACAAATTCTCGGTAGATATCAAACTTATCGGATTTCACACAACCTACGGTCTAGACCATTCCTGTCTATGTATTAGGGGGAATCGAAAATGAAGTTCCGAATTCGATACAGTTGTAAATAGGACACCTGGATTTTGTATGTTGTTGACGTTTTATGTCTAAAATGTTGTTTATATATAGTCTTTATAAACCTACAAAAAGTTGACTAACCCACATGGAAATAAAGTATATTGAAAAATATATTTTTGTATGTATAAAAAATATATGTCGAATATATTTTTGGTATATGTATATATACTTCGAATATATTCGAACTGTACACTACTTGTACAGGAAATATATTCAAAATGTATTCGCCACACCTAAGTTTTCGAACAGAAAGTATACTCGAAAAATATATTTAATGTATATTTCAGATATATATGTCGGATATTCGACCTATGCATCAGATGTAGCTCCGAATGTATTCAATGTATGTTTCAGATATATATGGAGTATATTCCATGGATACGTCAGATGCAGTTCCGAATGTATTCATTGTATATTTAAGATATATATGTAGTATATTCTTCGTACACGTCAGATGTAACTCGAAATGCATTCAATACATAAGTTAGATATATGTGTCGTATATACAATGTATACGTTAGATGCAGTTCCGAATGTATTCATTATATATTCAAGATATATATGTAGTATATTCTTTGTATATGTCAGATGTAAATCGGAATGCATTCAATACATAAGTTAGATATATGTGTCATATATATAATGTATATACAAGTTTTTTAAAATTCGTTTTATTTTTTATTTTTTTAATGAATTTTTGAGAAAAAAAATTGTTTTGGCCCGAATTTATACATTCCAAAAAATTCTCAAAAATTCTGTGTCAGATATGAAAATTTTCGAGCTTTGAGTCAGAGTGACTCAGAGTCGAAAGTATTCTTGCATTATGGATAATAATGAACATTTTTATCGATTTTTAAAAATTTTTTTCGATGAAATTACGCGCCAAAATGGTCTGCCCACTCTGGCTCAAAACTCGAAAATTTTCATATCTGACACAGAATTTTTGAGATTTTTTTGGAATTTTTAAATTGGGGCCAAAACAGTTTTTTTGATTCATAAAAATTTTTTTTTTTAATTTCAAGAAATTTTGGAGTGTTTTTTTTTAACACATAGAGCAAAAAAAAATTATTGAGTAAATTGGAAAGGGTCAGCGTTGAAGGCTTAGTGACTTGGCCAAGAATACCTCATATATTTTAGGTATACTCCGAAGTATATCAAACATATATTCCAGATATACTCCGAAGTATATCAAACATATATTCCAGATGTACTCTGAAGTATATGAAACATGAATTCCGAGTATATATTTTAGTAAGTTGAACATATATTCGAAATATATTCCGGAATGTAAAGTACATATATTTCAGATACATACCAGGTATACTTCGATGACATGAAACTCATATTCAAAATGTATGTAGAATGTATTTGTTATATATTTGGAATGTAATTAGCAGTATACTTTCGAATATATTTCTAGCTACATTTAAAAATACATGGAAACTATATTCGTTGTACACGTCGACTGTACTTATTACAGATATCGAATATATTTATTTATATACTTTGCATATAATTCAACGTACATTCAAAAATATATTCGACACATACAATTTTTCGAACAAAATATATTTTATATATTTTTAATATATTTTTCAATATATTTAAAATATACTTTATTTCCATGTGGGAAGCCTTTTCGTAGACAATCGTAGACTGACATGTAGGATTTATGACAGCAATGAAATCTAAAGCCAGTCTATGTAGATTTTCGTAGATCTACGTTGATTTATCGGAATCTATGTTGATCAGATCTTGATATTTCTAACTATCACAAGTCTATTTGTCTAAAATCTTCCCAATTGGTGGACTTTTCGTAGATGTCTTTTGTAGATCTGTAGACTTTACATAGACGGCATTTTTTTTTTGTCCGTGACATTAAATTGTACGCTTTATAATGCCCATAATGACCAAAACACACAAAGTTACATTGATGGTGCCGTTATGTCACCATTGCTCACTCATCAAAGTAACTATTACAGAAAATCCTTGTTATGTTACATTACTCAGTAAGAAATTATAATATAACGACAACATCGATGTTTCCTTGTGTTCATTGCATGCTTTATTAATACGGTGAAGACGATTAGCAGACATTCAATAGTACAGCATACGAAAATAAAGATTTACTTAGTGTAAATAAAGATATACTTAGTGAGTATGTAATAAAGAAACAGTTTCATTGTTTTAAAAAGACGTTTTCATTTGTTCGAAGAAACGTTTTCATTGATCTCTCTCTCCCGCACCTAACCTCACTTTTTTTGTTTTCCGGTTCTCTCGAACGAACAGCTTCGAGTTTCGAGGAGCCAGAAGCTTAGCCTATTTCTGCCGTACTTTCTTACATACTCACAAAATTTGAGCTTTATCTGTCGCGTACTTCAGGAAAAAATAGGTTTCCAAATTTTGAGCTGGTTAGAAAAAGGTTTCATTCAATCAGCGACGATATCTTTCAAATCAATGAAAAAGGTTCATTGGTTTAAGGAAATGTTTCTTCGAATCAATGTCACTACTTTTCATTAAGTTTGAGATCATTCAAAGAAAAGATAGTATTGAAATTCAAGTATTTCATTTCATTGGCAAAGATTTCCGTGAATCAATGAAACATTTTCTCTCGGTGCGGGTTCGACTACCGGTGCCGTCGATTTTCGTCGAAAATATAAATACGGGCGCGATAAAGCTCCAGATGTATACATGAGGCGCACACAGGTATTTCTACCTGTGGAGGTCACATGTATGCAGCTGTAGTCCGTGTTTACGTTCTCGACAAAACGTGACATAGCTCCAGTGCCGTGATGCGAACTCGAGACCGGCTATATCGGCAGAGGTTTTCCGCAGTTTCCCTATGCCCATGGCAGAAATAAATCTAAAAAAAGTGTACAAAAAAATGTCCAACAATACACAGGACAAAGAAATGTTTGCATGAACTAAAACAGTGTTCAAACGAATTTTTAATTGGTGTAACAAATATTTTGGTCACCACAAATACATTCTAGACAACTGATTCTAATAATTATTGAAGAAACTAAACAACTTTGAAAGTCCGGCAGAAAAATTCGTTTGAACGAAGTTATACGCCGATTTAGTTTATTCAAACATTTTGTCTCTCAGTGTAGAGTACACGATCCACAATATTTAAAAATAACGTTCACTCCAATAAAGTAATATTGTGGATCGTGTATTCCAGTAAAAAGATTGGTATACGAAAAAAAAATCAAATTTTTATTGATAATAGCGGAATTATGAGCACTCACTGTTATTTCACTAAATTTTACCATTAATAGAAATAATAGTATTACGAAATGAAAATTGGTTGAATTATTATGATTTCCACTTTTCCGTGTTTAGCTTTCAGCCAGATTTGGTAAATTTAATTGGATATCTTTTCAAAGCTTTGTACTCTACCTTAAAATGGGATAAATCTGTAAAATCGACCTACATTCTGACTGCATTTGCGAGGTACAAAACTCTCGCTGTGAGGTCGTCGGACTGCCGTCGGTTGCGTAGCGTGCTGACACGTGCCTCATTGTACAGAAAAAAAATGCCAACTAAGCTGACTCTAACTGTTTCTTTTTTCTCTTATTTTTCTTCACCTCTTCCTTTCGACGCACTTGAATGCTCTCGTTTCCTAACTATTCTTATGATTATTAGCAGCTTCTATTTATTCATGAAGTTCTCAAGAAAGCCGAGTCCAAAGACTATACCGTTTCTAACGGGCGTATGTGTTCAACACTCGAGGAGTTAAAAGAGCGAGATAAATTCCTTGGAACCCCATCATTCCACTAATGCGTTTGAAATAAAAAAATTGTTATTGGCGTTCACTTTTGCTTATTAACTCATATTTATGGAGACCTATCAATTTCTATATAATAGGTCAAGCCTAAAAATGCAGTAAATGCACTAGAATTATTTTTTCGTTGCCAGTGTGTGTGAGACTGTAGGTATCGATTTATTTATTTATCGATTTCAAAATTTTATTAAATAGATCGGTATAAATATCCCACTGATGTAATATAAATTTAAAGGAACAGTGGGCTTGCAGTCTATAAAGGTCAGACATTGTCAAGATTTCAAATACTACTTTATAGATCAAGTTGAACTTTTTGGGATCATTGAACTTTTTGCATGAATATTTTTAACAAAATTTATGGTCAGTTTTAAGGCTCCAAAGATTTGTTAGATATTCGTAAGATACTTTCCAGTGAGTCTTACTCTCTTCGGTCCGTATGTAAAAGGAAAAACGGGTGAGCCTCGTGCTGCGCTTACCCGATTAGTAGAACTCACGAACCTGTCGGATTCGTATCGCCTCCTATTAATTACAGTTAGATAGATCCAAGTACACGTATATGTATACTAAAGTGCTACGATGACATTATGGCAAACTTTACACGCAACGAGTCAGCACTTGAGAGTTCCGTCAATGCTAGTGGGAGAATACGTCCCATAGTGTTCACACGCGTTACATTTATTGCCGTGTTTACATCCTATGCTATAGGAGATGCTTGAGCCTCCTACTTCTCGACATTGAGGTCCACGGTATTTATTATACTTCGGAGCGTCGGTGGATTTACTATGAGACATTCTGAACTTATATAGATGCAATATACCTGTAAAATCGTGTATGATGACGAATAAAACATTATGGCATGACTAACGTGTGAATCGCTACACTTTTTTTCATAAATTAGAGCACAGGTTGCGAGTGTTAATAAAGCCTTATGTATTATTATAGGCCAACGACTATTGTGGAACAGAAAAGTTTATCTGGTATTTTTTTCGTTTTGGAACTTTTTGATTAATATACGAACCATAGTGCAGAGGGATTTATGTGCAGTGTATCTGGTATTTTTTTTTTACTTTCTCATCATATACAAAGTATGTAAGAAGAAAAAGTATTGCAATCCAAAAATAAATAGACTCAGATTTTTATATAAATAGACATTTCAAGTGTCCTAGATTCCAAAACAGTAATAACGCCAGATTGCTTTTCGGAAGGTTCAGTAAAATACGATTTCTTCTGTTTCATGTAAGTTTTTGACCACAATTTTTAGGTATAAACGTGGCATCCACAATAGGGAATCTACTCTAGAACCCTACTAGGCTCAACAGAGGCGGCCACGACAAACCTCGGGACCTAATCAGGCTTAAACGTGGAACCCTCACTAGGGTCGCCCATATCGAGCCTCTAAAGAGTAGTACCTTCAAGCGAGACTAGCCTAGTAGGGCCCTTACTGCAATTAGGGCAATCTAGAAAGGGCCACGTTGGAGCCCCAACTATATTTCTGCACGGGATACGCAGCATAATAACGATGAATCGCTAGCAGAATCTTACTCGGATTTGTCCTGTGTCACACGAGTGGCTAGCGAGGGCAATCCTAGCCATGCTAGTATCAGGATAGCTGGCGAGGGACTATCGAGGCACAGGCTTGATGAGGTCGCCAATTTGTCCTACGAGATGCTGGCCATCACGCATGCTACGTCACTGCCCACTCTTCCACGAGATGTCCTCGCGAGCGAAGACTCGTGAATGCCTCGCGAGTGCCTCGCGTGCTGTGTTCTTTAGTAGAACCGACGTGCCGCTGGCGAGCGCGCGTAGTAAGTCACTACCTATCGCTCCACGAGATGGCCTCGCCAGCGCTGACAGTCTATCGCTACCAAGCATATGTATCAGCTGTTAGTGCTAAAATCTATGAAGAACGAAGTTCATTGGCAGCTGGGGATTAATTTGTTTAAATTACGTTTCAAGCGTCTGAACGGTAAGGTTAAGAACGATGTATTATAATTTTTCAAGGTATGTTTCGTTTGACAAGTATAGTTCTAATAAGTGCAGAATAGCTGTCATATAGATCGATAATTAACCTCCAAGAAACTCACTTCCTCTGTAACAAAATGTGTTGACTATGTTTGTTACCTAGTATAGTCGCTAATAATAAATTGTCTCCATCATAAAGTGACCGGTTCCAAAATATACCAATATTTAATATGCAATTTCATACATTATAGATATATAGATGAAAAGTACAGAATACGATGGACAAGAAACAACGGACACGAGTTTTGACATTAGCTCGTGTTAGAAAACACAGAGCGATTCAGAAATTCATACATTCTCAACATAGAGCACTGTCTCCATCAAACTGTCGTCAATCCGATGTAATTTCTGGTAAGAGCTTTATTTTGCGCCTGTTATAGAATTCAGGCTGCGACACAGAGGCAAACTGGTTTCGCACAGTCCAATTCTCTTCGAAGTAATTCCCTGTCTGGTCTCAGATCAGAAGGAAAGTTAGTTAAATATTGCTATGCTTAGAATATTTTGACAGAGACTTGTCATTGCTGATTTTTCATGTTTTTATTTAACTCTGCAAAAGAATATTCATTAAACAATAGGCTACTAAAATATCCAGGCTGCGATACAGTTCAGGCTGCGACAGAATTCAAACTACGATAGAGTTCAGGCTGCGATAGAGTTTAAGCTGCGATTGAGTTCAGTCTGCGACAAAGGACTAAGCTGGTTTTGCATGGTCCATTTCTCACCGTAGGAACTCGCCGATTGTAGAAATTTTTCCTACGAAGAGAAATGGAATTTGCAAAACCAGTAAGTGTTCTTAAAACTCAGTTGAGTCACGTGCTTTGCAACGCGAAAGATTGGGACGGTTTGCGCAAGGCTCGCAAGAGCGTTGCTGCGAATGTTTTCTAGAAGCGTGCTTTCATAGTTCGAGAGTGATAATAAAATGCGTTGTTTTTCCGTTTTTTTTAATGTCGCATCAACTGCCAGGGTTATTAGCGACGGGACCTACAGATTTTTACGATAGTGGGCTCCGAACCACTTTATTGATAATCAGTACCTGTCTTTTGGTGTCGCCCATGTACGAATTCTGGTATACTGCCAGAGTTGCCAATACGGTCCAGTACTAAAACGGAATTGGCCGCCAAGTGTCGTTGGACAGTGTTGTCACAGTACTGATTAACAATTGGCACCATGCTGCGTCAGTACTTGTGGCCAGTACGTCCATGATAACATGGACGGCACTCAGCCGGGGTTCGTCCAAGTACTGGGCGTGGGCTTGAACGAAATTCGTCTTAACGTCGGCAAGCAAACTTTGCCAATACTAGCCTGGCATTCGACAGAGTACTGGGGTAATGCTATCCCAACAGTTGTGCGTTGTACTGGCTGAAAATACTGCCGGAACACCGCCGAGAGCCGTCCGAGTGCTGGACCCGGACTGGGCCGAAACTCATCTTATTGTCGTCGAGCAAACTTTGCCAGTACCACCCTGACATACGACTGAGTACTGGAATAATACTGTTTCGACAGTTGTCCTTCGTACCGGCTGAATATATTTCCAGACCGCCCGCGAAAGTCGTCCAAGTACTGGGAGCGGACTTCGCCGAAACTTGTTTTTTTGTCGGCAAGCAAACTTTGCCAATACTAGCCTGGCATTCGACGGAGTACTGGGGTAATACTGTCCCAACAGTTGTGCGTTGTACTGGCAGAATATATTGCCGGAACACCGCCGAGAGCCGTCCGAGTGCTGGACGCGGACTAGGCCGAAACTCATCTTATTGTCGTCGAGCAAACTTTGCCAGTACCACCCTGACATGCAACTGAGTACTGTAATAATACTGTTCCGACAGTTGTCCTTCGTACTGGCTGAATATATTTCCAGACCGCCGGCGAAAGTCGTCCAAGTACTGGGAGCGGACTTTGCCGAAACTCGTTTTTTTGTCGGCAAGCAAACTTTGCCAATACTAGCCTGGCATTCGACGGAGTACTGGGGTAATACTGTCCCAACAGTTGTGCGTTGTACTGGCTGAATATATTGCCGGAACACCGCCGAGAGCCGTCCGAGTGCTGGACTCGGACTAGGCCAAAACTCATCTTATTGTCGGCGAGCAAACTTTGCCAGTACCACCCTGACATGCGACTGAGTACTGAAATAATACTGTTCCGACAGTTGTCCTTCGTACTGGCTGAATATATTTCCAGACCACCGGCGAAAGTCGTCCAAGTACTGGGAGCCCACTTCGCCGAAACTCGTCTTTTTGTCGGCAAGCAAATTTTGCCAATACTAACCTGGCATTCGACTGAGTACTGGGGTAATACTGTCCCAACAGGTGTGCGTTGTACTGGTTGAATATATTGCCGGAACACCGCCGAGAGCCGTCCGAGTGCTGGGCCCGGACTAGGCCGAAACTTATTTTATTGTTATAGAGCAAACTTTGCTAGTATTAGCCTGACATACAACTAAGTACTGGCATTATACTGCACCGAAATTTATGTTTTATACAGACTTCATAATATTGTCGACGGATATCCAAGACTCGTTAGAGTACTGGAGTTACACTGTCCCAACGCTTCTGCTTCGTGCTGGCTAAACGATATTGCCAATGCACGGCCGACATTTATATTAGTACTGAATGGGTCTTGCGTTGACACTTGTCATACTGTAAACGAGTAAATTATGATGGTTCTAGCTCAATACACAGTACAGTACTTCGATCACTTTAGCGCGATACGGTGCTTGGGTCGTATAGGTACTGTGCGTGGACTAGGCCGAAGCTCGTCTTATGTTCGGCATGCAAACATCACTAGTATCAGCCTGAAATGCGTCTGAGTACTGGGGTCATGTTGCCCTGACATTCATGCTTTGTACAGGCTGCATAGTATTGACAATGCATGGCCGAGAGTCATCAGGCTACTGAGGTCATACTGTCCCAGCACTTATGTACAGCACTGACTAAACAATATTGCCGATGCCTGGCCGACATTCGTTTGAGTACTGGTCGTGGATTATGCTAAAGTTAGTGTTTTGATCGGCGAGCAAACTTCGCCAGTATCAGCCTGATATGCGACTGAGTACTGCGGTTATACTGCCGATATTTATGGTTTATACAGACTGTATAATATTGTGGACGCATTGCCGAGAGTCGTCAAAGTACTGGGATCACGCGGCCCGAACACATTTCTTCGGAACTGGTTAAACAATATTGTCAACGCTCGGCCGACATTCGTTTGAGTACGTAATGTATCTTATGTTCACACTTATCATGTGTACGGTAAGTACATTATTATAATTCGGCTCGACGGATCGCACAGTACGTACTGTGCGAATTCCGGAATACTGCCAGTTACCAACAGGGTCCAGTACTGAAACAAGCTTGGCTGCCAAGTGTTGTTAGGTAGTGCTGTCGCAGTATTGTCAAATCACTGGTCCAGTACTAGGTCGAATCTGGCAGCCAGTACTTCCAAGATAAAATATATGGTACTCAGCCGAGACTCGCCGAAGTACTGAGCGTAGACTAAACCACAACTTGTCTTATTGTCGGCAAACAAATTTTATGAGTACCAGCCTGACATTCGTCTGAGTACTGAGGTCGCTCTGCCACAGCACTTGTCTTAAGTAGTCAGAGTACTGGGCGTGTCTTGTGATGACAATTATCACAATACTATTTTTGTCTGCCAAGTGTTGTGAGGCAGTCCTTTTACAGTACCGATTAACTACTGACCCCATACTGCGTCAGTTCTGGCGGTCAGTACTTCTAAGTTGACATAGACGGCAGTCCGTCGAGAGTCGTCTAGGTATTGGGGTTGGTCTGGGCCGAAACTTATCTTAATGTCGGCGAGCAAACTTCATCAGTATCAGCCTGATATGCGGCTGAGTACTGGCGTCATATTTTCCCGACACTTGCGTTTCGTACTGCTTGAACAACGGAACCAACGCACGCCTGACAGTTGTCTGAGTATCGACCGTGTCTTAGATGAGACTCCTCATATCGTAACTATACATCCATTAAATTTGTCAGTTCTTGTATTTATGTATGGCTCTTTGATTGAAAAAAATTGTATTCATATTCGTATAAAGTAACATCGAAATCCTTTACGTATCCAGTCTCTGATTGAAATTTAGTTACGGTTTACATTTTGGTCTGCCATTTTGAAATTCTGCATTTCGATACGCCATCTTGGACCCGTGACTTAATTCGTGAATTTCGTATTCAGATTCGTTATCAGGGACTGCGAAAACCTATGGGTGTTGCGTTTCATCTAAATCGAAACGGTTTTTAATATCTGGTCCGCCATATTGGATTCGCCATTTCGAATTTCCTAATGTGCAGTTAAGGTTCGTAGTCAACGACATAAATAGCTTTCGGGTACGGAGTCTTATTCACACCACGTTACTATTAGCATTTTCGGTCCGCCATTTTGAATCTCTCAATTTTGAGATCAGATTCGTAATCAGCGACCTCGAAAATACCGGGTGGCATATTTTTACTCAAATCCGTCTATATTTCTGTGATTGTTATACTCGAAGCAACCTTTATGAAAGTCTAGTATCAGAAATCCATATAGTCGGTTTGGTCTAGTGGTTAGCGTGTACGTTCTTAGGTAGATAGGTAGTTAGGTAGGTCGATAGGTCTTAGGTTCAAATCCCCACACATCACTTCTCAGGGAGCATCACGGAAAAATTGTAATTGTAAAGGAATCACTTTTTTTCTTTTTTTAATATTACTAAAATAATATTACCAATATAATTAATATCATAACATATTTTTATTATGTAATATATAAATTTAATAATAATATGAATATTAATATTCGGTTCTGGTTCGGTACTGTCTCGCTTCTGAAACTGGACCTCGGCTCCGTCTAATCAATGAACTCTGGCCCAAGCCTAGCTAAAAGCACTACACCAGTACTGTCAGTTAGTATTATGCCAATATCAGAAAACAAACTCTGGACCGGTGTTATCATTCCAGCGTTGCCCCAGCATTAAGTCAGTAATGATTCCGTACCTCCCCAGAACTAGTACCGACAACATTGGCAACTGTACTGCGCCAAGACATAGCCGGTTTGAAATTCGTACATGGGTACGCGTTGGCACAACCCTGCGGTGATATACCAGCCCAACGGCTCACACTCAGTGTCGGCGCAATACCGTGAGGTAAGCGTTGGACCGGTATGATCATCCCGGAGTTGTGCCATCGTTCAGTCAATACCTCTTCAGTATCGGTTCTGTACCTTACCAGAATTAGTTGCCAGCACCGGCATCGTTAGAAAAACCGTACTGGCACTGTACAGACTGAAGATTCTCCTCGGGACTACGGTTCAACTCTGGTCCAGTACTGGCCCAACGTACTTCACCAGTACCGCTAGCCAGTACCATGCCAATACCAAGGGGCAAACATAGGACCGGTATGATCATCCCAACGTTGCGCCAGCGTTGAGTCTGTAATGTTACAATACCTCCTCAGTATTACTCGCCAGTACCGTCAACGTTGGCAACGGTACTGCGCCAAGACCCAGCCGGTTTGAGATTCGTACATGGGCGGTAACAGCCGATCTTCTTGGCTCGTTTCACGGCACCGGAGCTACATCGTGTCAATCACTGGCAGTAAATATTCGACTACAGACATAGTATATCGTTTGTTGATATACACGCCTGGAGCTACGTCACATCGAAATATTTTTCTACCAGCGAGACGACGGCACCGGAAATCGAACCCAAGACCTCCCGATCCTTTGCTTTAGAGGCGAGCACGCTAACCACTAGACCAAAGTGATCGGTAATAAAATGCGTGTATGCGAGTATGATAATAAAACAATATTTTATTCCGAAAACGGGTTTCATTTGATTACATTGTACACCATTTAAAAATTAACCAGCAACGAGCGAATTAGCCACGCCAGCAATTGTCGAGGAAAGCTCGCCACATACTCGGCAGTCAGCCAAAAAGGACCCATGCCAATTACTGTCGAGGAAAGCTCGCTATTGACTCGAAAACTCGCCGCGCCAGCTGCTGCCAAGGAAAACTCGCCACATACTCGGCAGTCAGCCAGTCGAGCGGCTGGCTATGACACGCGTTACACGCCAGACGAGGCCCTCGCCTCATTGCATTTTTCCTCGCGAGGGCCTCGGCAACATCCAGGGTTAACTCGCGTGGGCCTTGCGAAAAACTGGTCACTATTTCTGCTAGGGATAGTGTATAAGGTAAATGTCCCCATTCCCGTCCATGCTCCCTCTGCCGACCACTTCGACGAAAATAATTATTTACGCGAGTGCTGCGCAAAAATAACAACAATTGAGCATAGTACAATATTCCGAGGACCCTATGTGTGAGAGTATTGCAACGTAAAGAGTAAATACAATAACACAATCCAAGTTTTGTTCGTATTTTCAAACGCTTGTCGCGAACCCATCGTATTCTTAACAGAGAGGTTAAGTTGCGTTGACCGCTTCAATAGTCCGTACTGCATCTTGAATTTGTAAAAATCGAATAATTTTTAGTGCAAACGATAGATTATGAGTTCAATTACTGATTCAGCAAAAAAAAAGTTATAAATAATTTATTTTTCATTTTTTTTACGGTGGTCGAAGTTAGGCACAACGAAATGCCTGGCTGCCCCCATTACCGTAAACGTTATTTAGGCAGTCAAAAAAATTTCTTTATTACAAGGTTTACTTTCTCGGTGATAAAAAAGATTGATATAATTCAATTCTTACAGGATCGCTGCGAAGGACTTGGACTTTTTTCCCTCACTGATCAAAATTTTGAAATATCTCAATTTTTACAGCATCGTAAAAAAAAAGTGTATGTGGAGACGGAAATGTAACATAAGTTCCGAAAAACGAAGTTTTTTTATAATTATGCAATAAAAATATTAATAGTACAATCCCGGATCATGTTTATTTAATTTAAAAAAAATTTTATTACTCTTCGGGATCTCCGTTTCCCTAGTGGTCGAAAATGGGGTCATCGCTGGTCGGGATTGGGAACAGCTGTGTCGGCAGAGGGGACACAAATAAGCATGAATTAATCAGCCTCTATCTGGTGAAATAATTGGCGGAATCGATTGAATAATCCATTTTTAGAAAGAGAATTAACTGAATTTTACAGTGGTGCAAAAAAAATCTCCAAATTTAAATTCGCCACAACGAAAAAAGACATACATTTGTCTGGTTAGCCTTATAGGGTACGGGGATGGGGACATTTACCTTACTTCGAAATAGCCTAGTAAAAAACTACTCCTGCATCCCCTTAAGCGGTTTTCAGTAAAAAAAAATGTACTAAAAATATTCACACCAAATGTAATGTTTCCAAAATTGCGTAGACAAAATCGATTTGAGGTTATAAACACTCATAACGTTCATAGTTTTTGTCGCTCGTATAGCATATTCGATGAATTTCAAATACGGTGGAAACCTCATAGACACCGAAACTTTGGAAACCATTGATATATGAATTACCGAGATGTAAATCCTTCTTGTCGAGCTATTGCGGTGCAACTGCGATACCACGAAAATGAGAGAAAGATACGAAGTGAAGCCCATTTCACGCAACGCCACCTCGCGCCTACGTCTTTTAGCATCACGCATATGTTGGAACTCGAATTCGAAAACCCGATCTGTATATTTTTTTAAATTTTACCCGACAAATTATAGCGAGAAAAGTAGATCACAATTAATGTACGAAAATCTGAAATTTATATTCGTGTAATTCGTCACTATACCTCAGAATTTTACAATTGAAACTTGACGCCAGTAACAAACGTTATGAGAAAGTCACGTGGTGTAATTACGTCAGCAGCAATTTCTTTTGTAACTGGAACGTCTCCTTTCGGCAAGCGTGTTATCCCGGGGGCTTATGACTCTGCATAGAAAAAGTATGCAGCTGTGATCTCGAATAAACAAAAGCCAATACTAACCGATGCAGTATCGTGACTCAGTGGTGCGGAAAAAGGATTTTTATAACGTACTATACGCGTGGTATCACAATTATGAATATTATTTAAACGTGCATGGATTTAATTTATTTTATTCTGTGTATATACATATATTTTCCAATCTCCTTTATTTTATGCTCTCTAAAAATCATAACATTTTCTCGTATGGGAATAAACAACATTATGGAAATTAGCCGTCAAACATTTCTTGTTTTCTTTGGACAGCAATCCTCGTTTGCGTGGGGAATAAAATGAGTGTTATACCAAAGTACTCGCAGGTCCGCGGGAACTACGTTTTGGATATAAAAATATTCCGAAGCATGTGTGTATGCCATGTGCTCGGAAAAAACTTTCGGTCCAGATGAGAGTTAATTGAGAATTATATTATGCACCAAGATGAAATGTAGTATCGACATGCGAAATAGTAACAATTGCTTTAATACTTTGCGTCACAGTATAGTTAATCCTTTGCGTCACTAAGTGATCCACCTGTTTCCGCTCAGACTTGTATGTTTTAAACTAATTTCTGACAATAATTAATGAGTTTTTTCATTTCGGAAACGAAAAATGTATGCCTCAAAGGGTTAATCATTCGAATTTTCATAAAAATGAAAAAAATGCATTACAGTTTTGTGGAATCCTAATTTCATTCGGAAAAAAACTGTGCATAATGTACTAAAACGTTCGTACACGGAAAGCAATGGAATCCGCGAATACAGGTGCCACTCGCAGAAAATATGGTACGGCGGTGACACATGGGCTTTATGGTAATAGCTTGTATAATATTTCACGGGTTACGATACGTATCGTAACTGGAACGAGGGTAATCGCAACGATTACTATAAATATTTGAAATTCTCCTATGTGTATAAAAACAATGACGATAAACCCACGTATCATCGCGGTACACGAGTTATAGTAATTAAAAACGGAAACCCTCGTAGCTATCCACCGACTTTTCTCTCCATGTAAGATTCGATCAATTAATTATGTATGAAAGGATTATTGAGTTAGGAAATGTTGGGTCCTTAGTCGGCACCAATACTGGTGCTTTGAATGGTAGTTTTACCGGATGGAATGTGAAAAGTGAGGTTACAAGCTTTCGTCACTATGGACGAAAGTGAAAGAATCGTGAACTGCGCACGCAGAAAAAAAATTGGTTGCCCTAACCATTCGCATGGTTAAATACGTTCCAACCCATAAAATTGTTTGGGAGTACCAACTATTCGGTGTCACAACCAATCCATTGGATGTCACACCCAATCGGTTGCTTGTGACGCCCAGTTACACTCAGAAAAAAGCTTGGTTAGAATTACCAAAAAATTGGTTAAAAATGTTATCAAGAAAACTTGGTGGGCACAACCAAGTTATTGACTAACATAACCAAGTCATTAGCTAACATAACCAAGGATTTGGTAAGACAACCAAGTATTTAGTATACCTAATCAATAACCTGGTGGCGCCTACCAAATTTTTCTTGGTAAAATTTTTAACCAAAATCTTAGTAAGCCTAACCAAGCGTTTTTCTCCGTGTAGTTGGTTGTGACACCGAACAGTTGGTTCGCCCAACCAATTTTGTTGGTTGCCGCGTATTTAACCACGCGAATGATTGGGGCAACCAGTTTTTTCTATGATATCAAGAGTCGCGGTAGAGTCTCGACGCCAAGTTAAAAAAATAAATTGATGTTGCTTTCATACGTCGATTCTGTTTGATTCGGATTAGCCACTTTCGTCCCGCAAAACTGCATGAAAAGCACCGCTGTTCATGTACGTGTTACAAAAAAAAAATTAGAGTCAGCGCTAAATTTATAAAATTTGCACTAGAATGATACTTCAAGGTTTCCAGACAATGTCTAAAATGTGTGGGCACATATACCAATTTACCCTATCTTTTGACTTCTTTAACATATGGCCTATTATGAGAACATATATGCAATGGCATATATGTATGGCAAGAAATCACTTTGAACATTTTATATGTTGATTTATTCTCTTTCAATCGGTATATTCATTAATCGACTTAAGTTCGTAGATTTGTTGTGATCGCCTTTCATTCGGCCTTAAAAGAATAAGCATTAAAGGATCCTCTTCACACCAAGTGCGATAATTCATGTACTTATTTTTGTTACACATAAAGATATATTGTAAGGGCATATGCCATTGTACGGACTACTTTGAGCACATATATTAATTTCTAAATTTAATGTACACCGAGAGAAAAATATAGTTAAAGCATCTAAAATAGTTTGGTAGAAAAACCCAGACAACATAGCAAATGTGATCAATCTTGGAAGTTTGGTAATGTTTACTTATACCGTGAATACAAACGCGATGCACGCGGAGGGTCGCTCGCAAAACGTCTGGGCATTTTCGGGCAACTTTGAGGTTATGACGGCAAATGTTGAACGATCAACGCTACGCGGGAGCTGTATATCTTTCGTAAATCTCATGTCGTACTAAACTACAGACATTTTGCAGGCTGTCAATAGAGATAGAGCAATGGAAATTGCTCCATCCCTCGGGAAATCCTCCTCTATCCCTCGGGAACCGATTCACCCTACCCTTCAGGACACCCCCCTCCCCCGATCCCTCCGCAATAGGAGGTTTGCGGTTCATTTTTGTAAGTCCCTCGATTCTTGATATGGCGCCGGCGCCGGCAAAACCTTTTTATAATATAGATAAATATATCTATCTCTCTATATTACAAAAAGATCTCGTCGCCGCGGCCGTGTCAAGAATCGAGGGACTAAGAACAATTCGGGCTTGGGGCTTGGCGGAAGGGGGTGGGGCTGAAGGCTTGGGGCTAGCCCCACCTCGTTCCGTCAAGCCCCGAGCCGGAATTCTTCTAAGTCCTTCGATTTCAGGGGGGTCTGTGAGACCCCAAGCCCGTATTTTTCTAAGTCCTTTTCCAAAAACGTAGGTCCCCCAAGGGTGGGGGGCACTCTTGGTGGGGCACCCTTGCGGGGGGGGGGGGGGGCGATGGCGAGCACGCGCAGCGCGCGAGCCACGATAAAATTCTAGTGTATTATAAAAAGATCTTGGGAGGACGGGGGTCCCGAGGGGTGGTCTTCGAGTGGCAGAAGGGTATACTATAGGATTTAAGGGTGCCTTCTTGAGGGATTAAGATCAGGGCATCTCAAGGGAAAAAGAAGAGTAACCCCGCAGGTTAGACGTGAGATCCCGAAAGATAGAGCGTTCGTTAACATATGACTGGCTGGTTCGCGTAGTGCCTAAGTGAGTATTTGAAAAAAAAGGGCTGGATTAAGCCTTAATAGGGCCGTTGTACTTCCAGAAAACAGGGAATGTACGTCCATCATGAACGCACAAGTGAGCAACTACAATCTAAGTCCCTGGACTTGTTGTTGCAATGCGAGCACGCGATGCGCACGAGTCACTGTTGCCCCGAGTACATATATACATTTCTAGCAATTCCAGTATTCCCAGCGTGACCTATGCCAGAAGTTGCTTGGGTCGCGGGTAAAGAGATGGAAACTCGAGACTGTGAACTGTGTATGAGATTCGCTCTTCACGTGCTCATTTTCCTTCTAATTAAGATCCTCTGAAAAGTTTTCTCAACTACTCGACAAAAGAACCGCGCTTGGATTACGTTTGAATTACTACGTGAAGGTTAAATTAGGCAGCATACCTTGAGTAAAACAACCTCATTGATGCGGATAAACGAGTGAGAAAATGTGTTAGGTGTTTGATGTCCTATGCATAATGGCGAGTCCATTAGTCACCATACCTATTATTGAGTGTACAGATATGTTATTATGATCCATAGCTGATACCTAAGACGTGCGTAATTTCAACAGTCAGCATGTATGTGAGGTATTTTTATTTATCTCGTAATGAAATCTGACATTGAAGCGATCATCGCATCCTACCGGACATCATTAAAGATACACTGACATGTTAATCGCAACTGGGTGTATGTATACGAAGCCATTGACTGCCAATTTTTTTACTTCAAGCAAATAAACAAAAAAAATTCCCTAAATATTCGAGATCAATAAAAATTCCGAGTCAAGATGATCAAGCTCTTAAACTAATTTTGTACATTAGGATTATCGGTTCGTAGAAAAAATCCGTAGGCCTTATAGGTCTTAGGTTCAAACCTTGCCAAATCACTTTTCTGAGATTTATTAAAGAAATTGAATCTGCGAATAATTACCCTTTTTTTACATCCTAGAATAATTTTTTTAAAATTATTGCAGGACAGCTCGTAATGAAAGATATTTTAATAAATTAATAATTAATTACCAAAGTGATTATATTGAATATTCCTAGCCTGCGTTATCACCAATTCTGGGCCCAAGTTATCATCCAATATTTATCCAATGGCGGTACTAAGATTCGGCCAGGTGTGGCCAAGATTATATTGGCCCGGTATAGATTTAGATTTGATCGCATACTGGCCTCGACTTGTTTCCCAATACTGGCAATTTTTGCAATGGTAGTAAGCCAGCCGAAAAGTCTATTTGCTATATCTACATGAGTACGCAGATGGAACATTTTAAAAGACGACATTTGAATGGAAATATCAGAAGTCTGTAATTTTGACAGCTGTATTAATCATTTCAATAGGGAAAATACAAAAATGAATACTCGGAATATCAAAACTAAATAAAAGCTTTTGGTGCTAATGAGTTTCTTATTCACAATGGAAGCTGTAGAGGATTATTCGATGTGGTGCAGCGGTTAGCTTCGTACCTACACGGGTACGCAGAAATCAATAGATTGAATGTTTAAATTGCGATATCGTAGTTTCTACGAATGCGAAAACATTCCGACATGGTGTAGCTCGAGGCAAATCATATAGATGTAGCACAAATGGTTATATTTCTAGGTATCGCGAATGTTTACGGTAATATAAAACACGGTTCAGACCGTCTGTATTAATGCAGGTTTTTTACGAAAATTAAAAAAAAGCCTGATTCAACCTGGCTATCAGTCCAAGTCTAAAAAATGGTGAACACGCAGGAAAAAAAGAATATTGGCGCCATACAAAAGTTGATTATGATTGCTGTAAGGGTCTTATTTCGTATTAGTTTAAAAAATACAGACTATATATAGATATTATAATACACTCAATAACTTTTTTTGAGAGTTTTTCATGTTTCAACAAACTTCACATTTATAAAACTCAATACATTCTGCGATAATATTGACCAGTAAAAAAATCTTAGTACTATCGAATTAAAATGATTTCTGATTTTGAAAACGGTTTTTACCAAACAGATTGGCCGTCCATTGCCAGCAAGTGCATTATTAGTCAATGAGTTTTTTTAATGGTTCGCGTGTTTAGCATTTTTTTTGGTATATTCACATGCTTTTTAAAAATATTTACCGATACACATTTCTGGTGAATAGAAATGACGATTAAAAATGAATGCATCAACTTGCGCCCATCGGATATAGTTAAACCGACAAATCTCTGTTTTCGGTGTAATAAAATATTGAACTGCCAAATTATGGTTGTGAAATATATTGGTTTTGTAATATACCAGTAAACGAAAAAAGTTAACGTAAAAAAAATCTTTTGACTGGCCATTACGACATCGCGAAACCTAAAGTGCCATTGGCCTGAATATCAAGAGGTTTACGCTCCGTTTCTCAGTGCAGGAGAAACGTTTTGCCCTGCCCTCTTCGTTATACACGTTAACGCACATACTTTTGTCTCTTGGTATTATTACGAGGTGTACATCTACTTCACTTTGTTACAGTATATCTATATGTAATACGGGTAGGTATTACACGGTGAGCAAACCTACTCACGTGAAGATAATCGAGACGAGCTTCGCGGTTTGCGAACTGGCATTCTAATTAGCGAGAGTAGATCTGGTTGCGGGTGCAGTCGATGGGTTGGCGCAGGTACACGCTAAATCGAGACAACGGAGAACGAGAGTTAAGTTGCTCCTGTTGCATCGTCTGTTCGCGTGTTGCGCTACAACGAGTCTCTCTGAGTGCGCATACATGTTATGGGGGAAGCGTGGGAACAAGAGCGCTGAGAGATGGAAACAGTACTTGGATATATAGACGGTAGCAATGAAGTAGTCAGGTGGGCGGGCAAGAGTATTCCAGTTTACCAGACTATACCAGACGTTGCTGGTGTTAGCCATTATTTTGCATATGTTTGCCGAGTCTCGTCTACCAAACACGAACTAACGGGCGTCCCGCATAATCGACACTTGGGGTAAATTTATGATTGAATCCATCGGTTCCAACATATAACGGTCATGAATGACGGACTAAATTGACATTCCCATTAGCTATCACGAGAGAACTTTGATACTTCTGTGTTTGGCACGACGATTCACACACGAAAACGCTCAAGTCTTATTCATCGTACGTCATTCATCAAATATATGGACTAATTAGCAGGGTAAAGGGATGTGAAAATGATGGACCAATACGTAGCGATAACCAATACGTATCAAAGCATAGTCATGATAATAATGGTACACGAGTTTTGCTTTTTTTCAATTAAAACCCGTTGTTTGGGATATGTACAAGTCAAATCATGTAATCGCACACTCAACTATAAAGTAACTGAAACATGAGGCCGTCAGCTGCAGTTTTTTATTTATGTGAGCGGAAACAATTGAAAACTGATGGGCCCTCCGGCGTTCGGTAATATGGAGTACGTTTTTACATTACAATTTCATCGTAATAATTAAATTTAATCGATTTCCATTAATCCTATAAAGCCTACCTAATATACCAATATCGGCGTAGTTGTAAAAGAAATGCAAAAAAAATTTACCTGTCATTCTTTTTTCTAACCTCATAACAAATGTCTGGATAAATAAAATTCTTTGAACAAAATTTCTTTAAAGAGTTTCATAAGCAATATTTACATTTTTTTTAATTCTAGAAATTTGTTTCTAAGACTTCCCGAATAAATCGAATATTTTTGCTTCCTCATAGAGGAAGCTTTGTTTTTTCTCTTATGTACAGAATCCGTAGAGCATACCGAACCATTTTCCCGCCATTTTTAGACGGTTCATATTGGTGGACTTTAAAATTAGTTCATATTACCAAACTTCGAAAAAACAGCGCGTACGATAAACCACTACACGGCGAACGTGACAGACAATCGTGAAAATATTTCAGTACTACTTTTTATAGCGTATGTTTCCGGAAACCTATTTCTCCCACCGAAGTAAGATTCATCTCTAGATGTAAAAGTTACAATCCAAAACTGTTTAGCGGCCCATATTCACCACGTTTGCCCTAAAATTGATATAACGTGTGGACTACACGATACAAAATAGCCCAATTAAATGTCTAAATCTGATTGATTGTCGATATATCACCATGAATCATTCGTAGATTTAATCGAAAACAGAAGCAACAAGATGAATTAATGTGCAATTTCATAGAATTGTGTTATTTAATGAATCTCGTCTATGGGAGACTAAATGTATCAGCAAAATGGACGTAATTCTACCTGAGGTAATAATTTTGATGATATTTTTTTAAACCTCGTCAAGTTCGAGACCCTTAGTAACCTTGACCTGAGTAAACAAACGCATCTGGAACTAGACCGAGATAATTTTGATTACATTAGGAGGGATCAACTACGTCCGCTCGGTTCTAGGCGTTTAAAATTGAAGAAAGAAAAATGTGACTCATATTCTTGAGGCACGCGATAAAAAGGGTATGGCTACATGGACTGCATTATTAAGCAACAGCCTAAGTAGAAAAAAAAAGAATTGGCGAGTCATTGCGCAGGTCTCCTGGAAAAAAAGTTGTAGCGTTACATCCAGCGCGAATCTTACAATGCTAAGCCACTTTCAGAACTAATATGGCTACAGTACCTGATTAGCGATGAATGTAACGCTACAGATCTTCTACTAGAGCCGTTACTTAGAATTGGTTTTTTAATTTTTTTATTATAATTTCCAGTAGAAGAAATTGTCATCGATCAAAAATCAATTCGCATGCGCGGTACCAAAAACTATTTTTTGCCTATTCCTCATTGTTCTACATCCCATGTAGGAATTGCCAGTACTCTGCCAGAGCTGCCCACACGCCCGTATTGTGGCCCAAAATTCATGCCAGTACTTAACCAACACCAACCTATCTGTACGGTACCAACGCTCGCCCCAATCAAAATCTTTACAAGATCAGTATTGGCATGATAACACGGGTCTCAAATTTGGCATTGACATTGGCCTGATATTGAACCGTATATATATCCTATTCCGGAAAATAAATCTGTTTTAGTATTGGCAGTGTTGGGTCTGTATCCGAAAAATATATTGTGTCAAATGACATTTTCTACTGATTGCTAAGAATCGTGGCGGTACTTTATGTGTACTGGGGCGACACGTGGCAAATTATTGGGGTTCGATGTTGGCTCAAGTATTGAAAACACATCGGCCCAATCATATCAACTGCTGGGTGCATTTTTTTCTAGAGGCAAATTGCCGGTATGATGTTCTAGATCAGCCTTTTGGCGAAAAGATGTAACATTCCTGTTCTCATGATGCGGTCGTAGGTTCCTAGGCGGTCACCTATCTAAGTTTTAACTTTTAGAGTCATCCCGGTGGTCACCTATCCAACTACTGACCGTCAGAGTCAACCAGGTAGTCACCTATCCTAGTACTGATCCACAGGTCAGTCAATCGGTCATCTACTCAAATAATAATAAACTAATTGGCGTAAACAATGAAACGAGCAACTTCGTAGAATATGTTTATAGATTGCAAAAACGATACAATGTACCCTTTTCGATATAACCGATTGCCGTGAAAAATAACTGAATGTGTTTTTAATTTTAGCACTTGAGACGCAATCGTATAAATCTATAAAGTTTTCACTATATTGTTCTAATTTCACTTTATATTTTATATTACCGATATTCAAATAGACAAAAAAATTGTATAATCATATGATCTGAATGGCCGAGTGGGCTAAAGCGCAGCGCATCAACACCTTCCGGAGGGACCCAGGTTCGATTCCCGTCAATGTAAAAAAAAATGTAATATATTTTTTCAGCGATTAATATGTACCACCAAGTAAAGGGAGACGTATCTCTCTATATTATAAAAAGATCTCGCCGCCGCCGCCGCCGCCGTGTCAAGAATCGAGGGACTTAGAATAATTCGGGCTCAGGGCTTGGCGGAAGGGGGCGGGGCTAAAGGCTTGGGGCTAGCCCCAGGCCCTGGGGCTAGCCCCACCCCTTTCCGCCAAGCCCCGAGCCCGAATTATTCTAAGTCCTTTTCGAAAAACATTGGTCCCCCAAGGCTGCGGGCACTTTGGGGGGGGCACCCTTGGTTGGGGGCGATTGCGAGCGCGCGCAGCGCGCGAGCCACAATAAAATCCTAGTATCTAATAAAAATGCAGAATTACTCGATTGAGTAAGCTCAAATTAATATTTTTCAATTAATATTCTTTATTATTTCAGCCGTAAGTGGGACTTAACTGTTACCGAAACTGGCCCGACATTGACTATCCACACTGGGCCATATCTAGTAGTCAGTAACGGTTCGAAGTTGGCGCCAAGACTCGGTCAGGTGTTATCAAAGCGTTATTAATACGGTACAGATTTAGATTTGACCGCACACTGGCACCGACTTATTTGCCAATATTGGCAGTTCTGGCAACGGTACTAAGCCAGTACTGAGCCTCATAGGAATTCCTACATGGGATGAGGTTGAGGTTCTATACGAAGAAAATATAAAATATTCCTACGCAATTTTTTTAGTTACTGTTTCAATCTTACATGAACTTGTACTGAGAAAAATATTGTGACAGGATAATAATTTTGTCCATTCTTTCCTCGACGTCAACGATCAACCCGATGCCTCGAGCGTTCGTCGGAAATATATTGACAAGTTATGATCGAACCTTACTGTCTCACGAGAGAGACTACTGCATATCCACATACTTGTTTTACGAGACATTATGTACGCCGGCCGATTAACGAGCCGGCGACGAAAATCACTTCGACGTCGATCCTTAGAGAGGATGGACGAAACGAGAATTAAGCCCTCAAGGAGTCTTAGACTCGCTCGTGTATTGTAACGGGGAATATCGACGAAGTTGTCGAATCGAAAAATTGTAAACGTAGAAATTATGTTATATTGTCAAAATACTACGAATCGTAAAAAGAATTGTTTGTCAGGGAATTGGAATTATTATTCGTCACAATAGTCGACTGTGAATTGTCAAAGAAATTCTAGTGAGAGTATTTAACACAAAAGTTTTTGAATAATTATATATATTTGCCTAGGAAAATATATTGCTTGTTGTTTTGCATTCCTCTGAAATCCGTCGGTCATCCAATTACGCACCCTGCGATTAGCCGGACATAAGAGGTAAATTAATAGAGACAAAAAATAGTTTGTAAGTTTCCTAAAAAAATAATTGGCGCTCAGAATTTATACAAAAGAAATTATGAGAAAACTTAGAGCCCTGGCAGCCACTGATCACGGTCGCGCCAGGTGAAATATTTTTCTCAAAGAAGAGAAAAGTATTCTTTCTCAATATATACCGAGTGGCAGCAGTGGATTTTTTTTCACTCGTTGATTATTTTTTTCTGTGCAGTAATTGGAGGCATATTAATTAAAGGTAACTCTCCGCCCGGAAAAAAGGCTTTAATGAATATGCGCCACCCGATTAATTGCATATATAAAACCAAGTTGTTGGCTACGCCAACCAAATTATTGATTGTACTACAATGATTTTGGTTGTACTAACCAATAACGTAGTTGATCTAATCAATTAATTAGCTGGCAGATATTAAACCAGACCTTTTTCCATGTACAATTTAACACTAACTCACATCTCCACCAGAAAATATCTCTACCACATCGTATAGTTGCTTATCCATGTTGTAACTCTACCAGAATATAGTACTCCAAGAAAATCTCTATAATATTATAAAACCACCATATTTTAGCTCTACTAAATTACAACTCAACAAGAATAAACCTCTTCGGGTGATAAACATCTGGATGAAACAAAGAATATCTTGTTTAATATCTTGTTACGGTGGAGTTATAATATGATAGAAACGTTCTCGCAGGTTTGGATTTTGGTAGATTTGTATCTGGTAGTGATGTAACTGTTCCGAATTAGAAGACAGTTGAAATTACAGCATATGTTTTAGCAGTGCCCTAAGCGGAATCGTTTCTGGAATCAATGACATTATTTTTAATAGTAATTGTAGTCATCATTTCCGTCACCTTCTCCCATGCAAGTCTTGGGCGTATATGGACAAATGGATGTATATACAAAGGCCTAGAAATTCAGAATATGAAGTGTTATGTTTCAAGGATATGAGTTGCAAGAGTACGGGATAAAGGCGCGTAAATATAATCCTAATAGAGTTGATGTTTGTGTGAGCTACGATTCCAGTACCAGATAAAAAGACTATGGGTCTATGAGCGCAAGTGCGTGAGTAGTCTATTCAGAAAACCGTGTGACTAGGCGCACACTGCAAGCCCGAAAAAGAATGATGCCAGTGAAGCCTTGATTTGGAACCAATTCCCAAGTTCTGTTGGATACTGATTATTATACTTGAGAAAATACATACAGTTCCTTGTGGCTGTGCAATTAATGAATATGTAACAGTAATTTAGTGACCTCATTAGAGGTGTAAGTTGTGATACATGTGGGACCCTCTTTTAACAGATAAAACTTAAACAACAGCACGTATTTTATCTGCAAGGATTCGTTTTTAATGCAACCCCGAGTTTGAAGGTTTTTTTTATCTAATTTGACCCATTTAGAGATTCCCGCGCGTATTAACTATCTTGCTGTGATAATCTTATTAATTTCGTCTTATTTTTAATGATAAAAGATCACAAAAATCAAAATACACACTTGGAAATTATAAAAACGTGAAAATTAGTATCATTTACAAAAAAAAAGTAGAACTTTGCAAATTGCTTCCTCATTATTTTTCGCTTTTTACAAAGCTACCTCTATGGGAAGTATGTTAATCGGTTTTGGCTTCCTCGTAGATAAAGCTTTGTAAAAAGCTAAAAATAATGAGGAAGCAATTTGCAAAGTTCTGAATTGCCGGCTTGTTTATGCTCTAGACTTTTTTCTAAAAATTCAAAGTGTCGAAGAATTTTAACCATGTAACCGATTTTTCTCAAATTTATACTAAAACCTTGTACCATGGTAGTCCATATGTGGACCAAATTAGAACCCAGTATCTCATACTTTGCACGAGCAAGCGCGAGAATGAGATTTTTCGAAAAATTCAAAATGCCATAAAATTTGAACGGCTGGACAGATCTGCGTCAAATTTGTACTCAAATGTTTTTCGATGATAGTATATGTGAACAAAATTTAAGATAAATCTGTAAAAAACTTCAAATTTTTTTTTTTCTTGACGGTTTTCTTCTCTTTTTTATTCACCAAAACAAAAATTTACAGATATATCGATAGTTCTTTTGCCTGAATTCATTATTAATAAATAATCGTGACATCATATTGAAAATTGCCGTCGGATATCTCAGAATTAACAGGCGTTGAAGTATTTGTAGAAATTTACAAAAAATTGAAATTGTATTAAAATTAGACCTACTCTAACGATTCTCGCCAAATTTGATATACATTATGATTTGATGGTAGTCCATTTACGTACAATATTTCAGCCCGAAATCTTTTAATTCGCGAAAGTTACAGCGTGAGAACGATATTTTCAAAATTTTTAAAACGCTGGAAAATTTAAATTTTCCACCCGATTTGCGTCAACTACAATCCCAAATGTTGGTGTATGACAGCCCACTTGCGTTCCAAATTTGACGAAGATACATCTATAATTACGACAGTTATCGTGCGTACAAGCAAATCTGCACCCACACCTTTTTTCTAACTACTTTTCTCGACGTTTTGGAACATTGTGAGTGTCCTGACATTAAAATCTGGAAAGAAATTTGTTTCACGAAAACAAAACTTCCTCTATGAGAAAGCAAAAAGGAGAAATTTTTTTGTCATCATGGTTATCGCCCCCCCCCCCCCCTCCCTCTCTCCCTATGGTTCTTCAACTCCGCAATATTCCTCTTTTGCTGTTTAGCAAAAAAATACATCAAAAAATAAAAAAATTGTGAAAAGACCTAATTCTAATGAAGTAACTTTATTCGATATAAACATTTTAAATACATATTTTCTAAATCCGTGTCTGTTTTCCGGCGGTTTTTGGTAGCTCTGTTTAATTATTTAATGAGACTCACAAAATATCCTCTTGCCAAGTTAAAAAAGAAATTATGCATATTATTTTCGAAAAACTTCTTGCAATATTGCATATTTTCTAATATTATAACTAATATTTCAATGTGCCTTACATATAAAAAATGTTAATTTTTTACGTTTTTACTATATTCTTTATATGTTCTATGTATATATATAATCATCTACAAATGATTACTTATCATTAAATAATGTAGACTTTGCAAAAGTTCTTTAATACAAAATGACCTCAGGTGGTCCTAAATAGTTATCGATTTCCTTATTCACAAACCAGATGTTGGTAATGCTGATGAATTCCGTGCTATGCCAGACATTGATTCTGAACTGAATGGTAATCAGACATAAACAGTTTAATGCTGTCAGAAAATAGAGCGTCTGGCGCTGAGTCTGAACGATATGGACGTTTCGAGCAAGACCTCCAAATACTTGAGAATCTCGCATCAGAGTCAAAGGTTGGTGTTATATGCGCACATCAACAGTCGAATCGGCAAGTCGATGTGCACGTGCCAAGGATACGTTGAGACATTTCTTTAGGTGGTGTGGCACACCACACGTCCTCCCCCATTCGCGGGAACGAGCGGACAGCTCAGAGTGCATTTACAAGAGGAGAACCGCGGTGGTTCCCATGATTGTATTGAAATGGCAACTCGTAAACAATGCATTGCATAACTCGGGTAGTGGAGTAGTAACATCGGCGAGGATTGACACGATCGCGCGACACAGGAGGATCAGTGGGATAGAAGGGCCCGGGGCAGGGAGAAGATAGACGTGCCAGAAGCCGCGCACCGTAGCGAGCGTGAGAGTTCCGAGAGAGACGGAAAGTGAGAGAGAAAAACAAGCACCGAGATTCGCGCACCCGGCTTTCCACACTCAGAATACACAATGCATCCGCACTCGCGCGACTACATCTATGCTACATCATACTGTCTATGCTGAACCTCTGTGCACGCCTGAGGCTTCTTTTGCCTCGCCAGCTCCAACATTCGTTGGCGTTAGCGCCAACATTCATTAATGCAGTGAAAGATTATATGCCGTTTCCCCCTGTTTTGTAGTTATTCTTTATGCTTTGTGCTTACGATAAACTCGATTTATTTCTGTAATCAGAATAATTAAAAATTCGTGGGATGGGAGTGACAATAACTGAACTTTGTTTCCGCCGAGTCATCATGAAATTAAAAAAGGAGAGTTAATTTTTCAGTTATATGCATAAATAACTGCGTTCAACGTACACGGAAAAAAATAGGATAGTTGGGATAATCAAGTTCTGATTAAATATATGCCAGATGATTAATTACTTCGATCAATCAAGATATCGGTTACGACTACCAAATTCATGGTTGGTATAAGCAATTTATCGACTTGCACATATTTAACTAATTGAAAAATTTGTATATTATCCTACAATGAAGGTAAGCGTGTAATTCTTGCAGAGGGTGAAGTCGGCCGCTCGCGTGAAGCAAGGAAAGAAATCGTACAAGGTGAAATTCACGCTCTGTCCCGCGTATATACGATTCTTTTCGACCAGTTTTACTTTAAAAAAAGGCCACATTGTCTTGCTTACAACAAAAGCGACAAATTGTGTATTATTAACCAATGACTAGTACGCATAGACAGTACGGTCTTTATTATTGCCATCGCAGGTACACCGAGAGAAAAAGTTTGATTGATTCACGGAAATCTTTGCCAATGAAATGAAATACTTGAATTTCAATACTATCTTTTCTTTGAATGATCTCCAACTCAATGAAAAGGATTGACATTGTTTCGAAGAAACATTTCTTTAAACCAATGAACCTTTTTCATTGATTTCAAAGATATCGTCTCTGATTCAATGAAACCTTCCTCTTACCATCTCAAAATTTCGAATCCTATTTTTTCCCGAAGTACGTGGCAGATAAAGCTCAATTTTTGTGAGTATATAAGGAAGTACGGCAGAAATAGCCTAAGCTTCTGGCTCCTCGAAACTCGAAGTCGTTCGTTCGGGAGAACCAGAAAACAAAAAAGTGAGGTTAGTTGCGAGAGAGAGATCAATGAAAACGTTTCTTTGAACAAATGAAAACGTTTCTTTGAACAAATGAAAACGTTTCTTTGAACAAATGAAAACGTCTCTTTAAAACAATGAAACTGTTTCTTTATTATATGCTCACTAAGTAAATCTTTATTTACAGGTAATGAAATGTTCTCTTTGAAATTCAAATGCACTATTTGAATTTTAAAAAAAAATCAATCCACCCATTTCTTTGGCGTCAATGAAATCTTTTCTCTCGGTGTAACGAACCGTTTTCCTCCCTGGTGAACAATGAAACCGGACTGCGGGCAGATCATAGGTCCATAATAAACGGTTTTGGGCTCGTGTTGCATGTCCGAAATGTGGTTATTTTAGCGGTTTCGATACAAAACCCTTTTATGCCCTGTGCTTCAATGCTATTTGTCAGTTATGTTTTTAATTTTAGCGAATAAAAAAATCTAAGATGCCAAAAATATTCTGTTAAAGATGATTAGCTGTTCAGTTTTATATACAACAGATACTTTTGCAAATATTCTTTAATATTAACTGTTTTACTTTATCTATTTCTTGTACTTTGGATCGAACCGATTGTTGAGAAATAATAAAATAGAATTCGTGCATTACCGTTGAATATATTGCATATTCGCACGGTCGTATGTATGGGTAGTGCTATGTTGCAAATGTATATAATACAGAAGTACTGTATGTCGCCGTTGCTGAGATGGCAATTCGGTCACGAGATCGATGGAACCTTTAACGGGAGACTCAACACTAACGGGCTTCCAATGAGAGCGAAAAAGACAGCAGCATAGAAATCGCGTTGATGTGAGAGAGAAGGTTTCGAGCCTCCCCTCAAAAAGTTAGTGCGCGGTATATCCGATGTCGGTAATACACAATCCACTTGAGGTGGCTGGTAATACCGAGACGACGAACAAGAGTAAAGTCTGTTGATTTTACGTGCTCGTTGAGCGCTCCAGATCCCGAGCTCTTTGCAACTCTTTCGTCGTTGGCGTATAACAAACTATACTTGTAACTTATCTGCACGTACTACATAGTGCAAGGGCTTTGGCAAAATTTCGCACGGTGTCAACGCGAAGAGTCTTACTTAGGGAGACTTCGTCGATCGAAGATTAGGAAGCTGATCGATTGATCGCACTTTAAACAAGAAATATTAGAAAATTACATTATCGACATTCGAAACCTTTATTCATAAACTGGCATATTTTATTTGAAATACATATGTGATGTCAGATTAATGTACGTTAATTACATTGTAGGAAACTTTTCAAAACCCGTATTTAATCATTGAATATACTCAGAAAAAAAATCTTGTTAACGGGACTAGAATCTACGCATCGGAAATAAAATTTCTTGTTTGGATGCCGACCTACTGGACTTCAATTCACCTCGAATAAATTTTCTTATTTGTAATTAATATACTTATTGAATAGTAAATATATTCAAAACTAAGGAATATTTATTTGGGTCGGCAGTTACATAAATGTTGATAAAAAAATTTTTAATTGAGATATTGCTCTTATGGGATATGCCTTAGAAGGTAAGCTATCTTATCGCCGAAAAGTGTATAACCGAAAGTTATAACCCCGAAAAAACAAAATACGGCGTCGGCTAGGTTCAGTTCATATCAAATGGATAGTCCGAACTTCAAATTCAAGTTTAAACTCAAGTTCGAACTCAAGTTCGAACTCAAGATCAAACTCAAGTTCAAACTCAAGTTCGAACTCAAGGTCGAACTTTAGTTCGAACTCAAGTTCGAACTTAAAATGGAACTTGAGAAATTTTAGTTCGATCGTAAGTAGATATTTAAGTTTGTGACTTCATCCTATAAAAAATGTTCATTCCGGCAATCCAAAGTTCGCGCTGACTTTTTGTATGAGCAAAGGTATAATGATTTTGGATTAAGCCTCAAACAACGGCCGTTCATAGACCCGATTGAAACTATATATTCACCCCTTGATTATTTCGGGACGTTTCGCGAATTATGAATATTTTTAGATATACACCTAGCATTTTTCAAAACTTCACGCGTTGGCATTGTATGTCGTCTTTTGTTTCCCCTTGGAATCAAAGTGATCTATGAACCGCCGGTGCAATCTTCATTTTAATATACAAATATTGTATTTGTCAATGACGAATTCGGCTGAAAATGTATAGACGGTATATGCATCTGAGCTTCATATACGGTATATTAATTTTCAAAAAAAAATGTTCACAGTGTACAAAAAGCCAGCGCAAACTTCGGATTGCCGGAATGAACATTTTTTATACGATGAAGTCACAAACTTAAGTATCTACTTACGATCGAACTACAATTTCTCAAGTTCCATCTTAAGTTCGAACTTGAGTTCGATCTTGAGTTCAAACTTGAGTTCGATCTTGAGTTCAAACTTGAGTTCGATCTTAAGTTCGAACTTGAGTTTAAACTTGAGTTCGAAGTTCGGACTATCCATTTGATATGAACTGAAACTAGCCGACTAGTGTTTTGTTTTTTCGGGGTTATAACTTTCGGTTATATGCTTTTCAGCGATAAGATAGCTTACCGCCTTAGAAGCTCAGAGGTTGCCGCGCAAGTCAATGAGCGATTAAGCAGTCACCCATCCAAATTATGAGCGCAAATCACACTGCTTAAGTCTGGAGACCGTCGAAGCTACACACTGACCGCGCATCCACTGTTGTCGATTTAAAGAATATATAACTTTTATATACGACAATATACGACAAGAATTAAATCAAATCGATAAATGTTACATTTTGTGACATTCGTAGTCCATCAAATAAAATGCATTACGCATACACATTCATTCGAATGTTCTTTCCTTTGGATGAATAAAAACGTGTATTAGAGTTAAGTTTAGTTTTTGATTATTAGATGTTATCAAAAAAACGTTAATTTGAATAACTGAATCTATTACAGAGGAATAATGACCATTAAATTAAAGGAAATAAATATATATTGGATTGAAAGCAAGTTTTAACTGATTTAATAAAAAATATCCAATACATGTATTTGATAAAAAAAGTTTTTAGTAGCAATAAATAAAATATTTTTTCAGTATCCACTGCACAATGAAAGTTGATTCAAATAAATAAACACATTGGAAATAAAAAACTAACAAATTGAACGAAATACATATTTGTTCCAAGGAAAGTAAATTTCAGTATCCGCTGCGCAATGAAGGTTGATTCAAATAAATAAATATGTTGGAAATTAAAAAACTGAAAAATTGAATGAAATACATATTTGTTCCAGGGAAAGTAATTTTAGTTAATGTTATTAAATCTTTTTTCTGGGTGCACGTTTTGCCCTTTTCCATAGAATGAAAATAAAAAAATAGTGGAAACGGAACTTCTGCAAAACACTCTTTTATCTCAATATTTCCGTGAAAGTGCGTTTTTTCATTAAATTAAAAAGTTGGAGGCATTGCATTTTTTGCAACGTTTTGCAGTATTTATGGTTTGAAATGAAAAAATGATATTTAATGAAAATAATTATTCTAATGTAGCGAATGATTGGCAGATGAGGTTTAATATCGAAATACTTTCATTTCATATGATTCTTGTCAATTAAATTTAATATACCAGGCTATGAAATAAAAAAATGTCGAGCACTAGTTAATTTAGTTTTTGAATATTCTTAACAATGCGCAATCAAAAGTATCCCAACACATCCTGACTAATCGGGGTGGTCTAGACTAAAAGATTTACGAATAACTATAATCATGGATAAGCCGATTTTACGGATGAAGGTTTTATTAAATGTATTTTTTCACAGGTAAAAATGATAACAGGCAATTATTACTTTTATAATTTATCTCAATACGTGATGTTAAAAATGGTAACGCAATTAATTTTGTACATTAGGAAATTGAGTACAGAATCCAAATTGCCGCCAATAATATTCGAAATCGCTACAGAATATTGATTACTTCTTTTTTCCAATTCGTCCAAACTGTTCAAAAGTTTCAAGCACCTTGATAAATCAATTTCGAATAGTCATCTCCACTATTTACAATTATTTACCACAAGAAGACCGATAACGTATAATCTCAGAGGACCTCAAAATTATGTTTCAAAAGCATCAATCAAATCCTTCGAGATACAATTTACGCTGATGGATAGTATCGCCCACATCACAATTGCCGTTGCTTATTTTGGTAGCATAAGCAATAATTCGATATTTCGGACTACGGAATTTGATATTCAAGCCCGCGTTTCAAATTTGCATACGGACTGAATTCTTGAATGGGTGCATTAACTATGGGATTTAGGAAGGTTGCAACGTAATTGGTTACAACAACTGATAGGTAATATACCAATGAAACTCTGTTCGTGTACGCAATTATTTTTTGTTCTCATAACTAAGCCGACTTGTAAGCGAACTAGTAAATCGATTGTTTGTCTCAACTTATTTTTCAGTTGCGATAGCTCATTATTTCTTTTTCTCCGGAAAACATTCAATCCTTCATTGTCATGTTAAAAAAATAGGGAGCAATAGTATATTTTTTCGAATACATGATATGGTATACGAAATGAATATTCAAACATACAAATAAATAATATCAATGCTACAAATCCTTCATTTTGAGTTTAAACTTCCTCCGAAATTCCACGTGTAATTCTTCCTGTGCAACTACTGTTTATTTAATGCGCACAACGTCACATTCGTTGGACGGCCTCGGTTTCCCCCGAGGGCGTTTATTCTGGTTATTTCACCGCCGCCACCAATGTGACGCTGTCAAATTCAGTTAGCTTATCGGAATCGTGGATGTGAAATATTATTACAACGATCATGGGAATTTGAAGCAGTAAAGGGGTTATCCCTTTACTGCTTCAAATTAAATTCAAACGAAGTGCTCCGAAGATTTTACCGAAGAAATAATTTCGAAAAAATTGACGATCGTACTTCAAAGATGGAAAGAAAACGCAGTCAATCCGGTCTCCGGATGCCCCGACTCCAGTTAATCCAGATTCAACGGTACGCCCGTACAAATTTACCTAAAAATGCTACTAAAAAGCGTTATATAATTCGCTGAGCCTGCAACTGACCGTGCAATTCAAATTTTAATTATAATAAAAATGAATGTACGCTTAACAGCGAGCGAACCGAGATTCGGGCCGAAAAGTGTTTCCCGCAGTGAGTGCTTGGTTGGCGCAACATTCCGAGTAACACGAAATTATCATTTTTTTTTGTTGTTGCTCTCCTGTTCGCCATACCAGAGCGCGGGGCCCGCACAGATATCCGTTGCGGGCGAACGAGCCAGGGCAACGAGCGTAACACGTATATCTCAAGAATTCATAGTAGTGTATAACGTATGCGAACTCGGGGAAACAGAGACGTATGTGCCGCATATGAGACGTCGCTATGCGCGTTTACGAAATATCTACCGCTCGACGTACATTCAGCAAGGTATATATCTGACATACGTTATAGTATAGTACTACGTAGGTTACCACACACGTGAGCTGGGTAATGGAAGGCTACGCAAGCCGTAGTTCCGTCGAAGAAAGCGGTAGTCCCTCCGCCTTTATTCACTTTACACATATGCCCCCCAAGTTCCGCGCTATACTGACGGGGCCTATGAAATCTTTTGCGGAAGTCGTCACCAAGAGCCGCGCAATTTTCAGGCTACTAGAAAACCGTCGAACCAAAACGAGCAGTCCATCTAGAAGGATATATGTTGAGATTCCTCATCTATTATATGTATCATATTGTATTGTATCATATCGTACCTAAATTTCATATCATCATCCTCGAAAACCCAGTTCTTTCGACACGAGCTTTACGGCGAATCTCTCCCGTTCTTTCAAATAGCTGAGCTCAGCAATCTCTTCGAACCTCACCAGTCTTTTAATCGGAATATTAAATTTGAATTTCGGGATTTATCAGACAGAAATCTCGATTTCCCGTGAAATTTTACCGTGATTATGAATTCACTTCTTGCATAGCAGGTGAAATAATGTTATTGAGCGCATATTTAATTGGGCTCGCGCGAATTGGGAAAGAAACTCTCTCGTTATATATTATTCTTATTATCTAACTGATGTATTTTGACACCGAAATTAAGGGGTAATGTGGTTCACATAATGATGATTTTGTGTGTCAGGTAAAAATTATGATTTTCTTAAGGAGGATAGCTACTACGAAATTATACTGGGAGCTATTTTTTACTGACAAGGTTTCGTAGTGGTAATATATTTTATCTACCCTATATATTACGATGACAGGCATTAGTCACAGCATTCAGAGTTTGAGTTAAGTTTAGCAACGTAAAAAGGCGACGAAATTGATAAATTGGTGCCATTTGCATTTCAAATAACGTTAGATTCTGATAATTATACTTTGCAAAGCGTTGAAGTCTCTTAGATAAAAGCTAGTATTATGCAGATTATGCTTTCCTCTGAAATACTTTCAATTGCAGTAAGAATAAATTTAATTAGAACTTGAAGCACCTTGACAGTCCTCAGCAGCAAGGACAGTATGGAATAATTGCGTAATCTAACGAAATATATTTTCCAATTAACATCAACTGAATAAATTATTGAACAATTATCCATTGGAACTAGCATTTCCATAAAGCCCCTCGTAAAATAATTTTCGCCCGTTTTCCATTTCAGAACTTTCTCTATAATATCTTAATCCAATATAACCGAATTAGTGAAACATCACTTGGGTGAATCAATTAAAAATGGAATTCTTTGGAACACGAGCTATCGTTCAACCTACGACTTACGATTAAAGGCAGAGTTGTGGGTTTCCAGAACTCTGGTTTGAAGGGTTATCGACTGAAACTTTTGAAGGGCTACATGGTTCGACACACTTGTTCTACTCCCGGTCTTTGAGTTTATTGGTTAAGAGGATCCACCGCAAGTGTCTTCTCTCTGCTTGTTTGAAGTGACTTTCGAATTGGTCAAAGAAAGTGCCATTGGAATTTGGAAGTAGCCTGTCCTACTCGACTGTTTCTGTTCTTGAGACTTTTTAATTTTCTTATGGTTTTTTTTTCGTGAGAAGAAAAACGCAACAGACTGAAACCTTGAAGACAGTGGCGAGGTGTCCCTGTCGGAAGAATCGAGTGATTCCTCCTTCTGGTAGGAGGAGGAGAGCACATACGTGCTTCTCTACTTGCCGGAACGAACACGGTTCCTCCAACGCGAGTGGGAGGATGGATATAAGCCCATAGAACGGGGATGATGACT
Source organism: Ephialtes manifestator (assembly GCA_963970395.1). Classification (NCBI taxonomy): domain Eukaryota; kingdom Metazoa; phylum Arthropoda; class Insecta; order Hymenoptera; family Ichneumonidae; genus Ephialtes; species Ephialtes manifestator. The sequence continues at coordinate 15,224,331 of OZ019976.1, forward strand.
ATCAGTGTCTTCGCGCTCTTCACGTGAAAACATAGACGGCGCATAAACCGCGAGACAACATGTTTAAGGTACACTTGAATAATACGCGGCTATTATATCACCGCCTCGGGGTTCTACACAAAAATAACTTTATTCGTGATTAAATTATTTAGTGCTTGTGTTTATTAAAAATCAAAATATCTAAACTGCAGAAAAACCGTAGACATGTTGCATTTTGAAAAAAAAAAAAAAAAAAAAAAAAAAAAACTCGTCTCCTGAATTGCTCGTAGTTGTACTCCGAAGAATCGTGGTAATCTCCGCAACTATAAAGTGACAAATATTAATCATTAGTTCATGCGACTATTTTAGCAAAATTATAGCAAATTGTTGAATGGGTTAAGAATGAATAATTGTCATTTTGTAGTGTACGAGAACCGTATATAATATAATTTTTCATTCGAATGAACAATCAATTAAATTGGGTGTTGATTGACTTTGACAATTATTTCGTTCAATTAACAAAAAATTTACTTCGCCATCTGCAACTACTAATTCAGTAAAATAGAGATTTTTCCAGTGTGCAAACTCAGCTAATGATTGTATTAATCATTTAATGAGTTGATTTTAGGTTAAAAAATTTGAGGATTTTTTGTTGTTTTATAAATAACGATCCAAGTAAATGAAGAGATGTTTTCACGTTTTTATTGGACAATTATTTCGTTCAGAAAACAAAAAATGTACTTCACCATCGTCAACCACTAATTCAGTAGAGTAGAGCTTTTTTCAGTGTGCAAACTCAGTTAATAGATTTTATTAATCGTTTAGTGCGATGAGCTTATTTTGGGTTGGATAAAATTCGTGGATTTTTTGTTTCTTTTATAAATGACAATCGAAGTAATTGACGAAGTGTCTCGACGCTTTCGGTGGAAGGTTCATTATTCTTGTGGCCTTAATCCGTCTGAAAGCTCGGGTATAATCCGAGCTTTCATTATCTCGAATTAACGGTGTATTTCTGAGGGGAAAATCTGCTTGCACTGACTTGGCTATCGGTGTCCAAAACGCTAGTAGAAGTCGAGAGAGTCGGGTTATCGTCAACGCGATGCGAGATTGTCACTAACGAGCAAGCAGTGCGAGTAGCGCACAAATAGGAAAGTATTAAAGACGGGCTTGTCGAGTACCACGGTCGTCGTGGCACAGTTAACATGTATGTTTATATTCATATACGCGACGAAAGTACGCATTCAGAAGCTGTGCGATACGTAGGAAGTGTTTCTTTTAGCATACACACTTTCCCATCTCGTAGACCGTACACACTTCCGCGTTGAAGATCTCGTTAACGGTTCGTCACGGAAATATCAGAGGAAATTTACTTTTTATCCAGAGGGAAGATCGGGTCTAAATTTTATCGTTGTTTCGCAGTCAACAGCGTACCTAGTACGTCGAAGCCGTCGATTTCACGCCATAAAGAAGTAATGCATAATGCATTAGTCAAATAAATAACATTTAATGTGCAATAAGCGTAGATTTCGCTAAATGACTTGACATCCATTATAGCTACTCAAAATAATTACAAGCTTTTTTTCTATATGTTTTTTTTTACATCTTTTATAATAGTCATTAAAAAATAATGGGTAAACTTGGCAAACTGTGGAATCTCATTAAGAATATATTTTTTCGTTTTATATTCATGAAAGAAAAATATTTACGCGTACAATTACTTTGATTTTAAAAAGTGTACAATTTTTTCTAATTGTCTTGTTGAATGTAAAAGATGCTCGGTCGTTTAGGGGTAAATGATAATGACACAATTTTGGCTCAGAAATACAAAATGTTATACTTCTGTACTAATTATGAGTAACTTTGAGTAATGAAAATATTTAGCACGTTCATTTCGAAGTCCAAAAAAAATTAATCCCTTAGTCCAAAATACAAGTCAATAAATTTGAATAGTACTTTTGTCTGCTTGAAATCTATAGTAATTAAAAATACTTGTCTGTAGATAAAATCTTTTATCTATTATAAACGCTTTTTTTATATGTTTTTTTCATCTTTTATAATAGTGATTAAAAAATAATGGGGAAACTTGGCAAAGTGTGGAATCTCATTAAGAATATATTTTTTCGTTTTATAATCATGAATGAAAAATAATTACGCGTACAATTATTTTGATTTTAAGAAGTGTACATTTTTTTCTAATTATCTTGTTGAATGTAAAAGATGCTCGGTCGTTTAAGGGTAAATGATAATGACACAATTTGGTGTCAGAAATACAAAATGTTATACTTCTGTACTAATTATGAGTAACTTTGAGTAATGAAAATATTTAGCACGTTCATTTCGAAATCCAAAAAAAAATTAATTCCTTAGCCCAAAATACAAGTCAATAAATTTGAATAGTACTTTTGTCTGCTTGAAATCTATAGTAATTAAAAATACTTGTCTGTAGATAAAATCTTTTATCTATTATAAACGCTTTTTTCTATGTGTTTTTTTCATCTTTTATAATAGTGATTAAAAAATAATGGGGAAACTTGGCAAAGTGTGGAATCTCATTAAGAATATATTTTTTCGTTTTATATTCATGAAAGAAAAATATTTACGCGTACAATTATTTTGATTTTAAGAAGTGTACATATTTTCTAATTATCTTGTTGAATGTAAAAGATGCTCGGTCGTTTAGGGGTAAATGATAATGACACAATTTTGGCGCAGAAATACAAAATGTTATACTTCTGTACTAATTATGAGTAACTTTGAGTAATGAAAATATTTGGCACGTTCATTTCGAAATCCAAAAAAAAATTAATTCCTTAGCCCAAAATACAAGTCAATAAATTCGAATAGTGCTTATGTCTGCTTTAAATCTATAGTAATTAAAAAAGTGCTTTTGTCTGCTTTAAATCTATAGTAATTAAAAATGTTTGTCTGTAGATAAAATAACTGCAAATTGTGGCCATATTTTCGTTCGCATAAATGATTGTAATGAAATTACGTGCAAGCAGCAATTATCATATTCACGTTACGTCGTCAATAGCGCACGCTACGTCTTACGTAGTAGATGCAGATCGTGATCGAAAGGTGACTCAATAGATCGTATTGAATCGTGATCGACGATCTGCGAAACGGTTTTCGTAATGGGGTGAAAATGCGATCGGGGACTGATCTAATCGTGTATTGCAGATTCTGAGCTTTCTTTTTGCGACGTGCATCGCGTGGAGCGGTGCAGTTTTAATCGGGCATAACGGTGCCCATGGCAATTACTACCCTGACTACGCCGGCTACGATGGATATGCTTCAGCCAACGAGTACCTGAGTCATCAAGTCTTGCCAACGGTCGCAGTGCCAGTGCACTCCGTATCTGCTTCACCCTTCCACGCGACCCTCGGTGCTGCACCCAGCCACGAGCTGCATCATGCCCATGGACTGGAGCACCACGAGCAGCATGGACACTACGATCATCACGATCACCACGATCATCACAGCGGTAGCGAGGATCACGATTACTACGTGAGTCTCATTTTATTCAACCGATTCTACATCTGTATCGAATCAAATAATTGCTATTTTCTGCTCTGAATGTTTTTTTTAATGGGCTGTAAGCAATAAAATTGGTTAGTGTCGACCAATTTATTTGTTGGTTTTAAAAATTAATAATTTACGAAAATAACTTACTAGGTCAACAAATAACTATTTTGCCTAACAAGTTTAATTGATTGGAGCCTATTTATTCATGCAATTTGCAATCATTGAATTCAAATTATCACTTTTTTAAATCGAATAAATACTCGTTTTAATCACACAAATAAGCTGATAATATCAAATTTGGTTGAATATAATTAATTACTCGTACTAATATCGAAGAATTTATTATTTCATTTGTTAATATCAGTTCAATAATTCATTGCCATGAAAATTTAACTGCACTCAGTAATTAGAATATTCTATATAAAAGCCTCTAAATTGATTAGATTTTCAATCCGTTGACGAATTTACCTCTGACATGAATGGTGAAATAAATTTCACCGCAGGTTATATTGATTTTTTTTTATATTTAAAAATTCTTTTCTAAATATATGTTTGTTTGCACAAAAAAAATAGTCCCACCCGAAGTACACATTTAACTACGGAGTGCACGACCCTCATACCGGTGACGTGAAAACACAGCATGAGGTTCGCGACGGTGACGTAGTTCACGGATCCTACAGCGTAAATGAGCCAGACGGTAGCGTCAGAATTGTCGAGTACACAGCGGACGACCACAATGGTTTCAACGCGGTTGTGAAGAAGGTCGGAGGACCGTCAGTCCATCCGTCTCCGGTGCCAGTCGCCAAGTATGTCCATTCGGCGCCCGAATACTACGGATACGACTTCGGCAAGCATCACTATTAGTTTAGAAACTTGAACACGCGATTATCGAGTCGCTGGAGTTCGATAAAAAAGTTCTCGAGTCTCGTTCCTTTGGATAAAACTTCGTCGGTCTGCCCGGCCCGCCTTGACTCCTCATCCTTTCCGTCCCCTCTCAAACTTCGTGAAAGCTTACAAGCACGCAAATTTCACGTTGAAAGACGAGGAAAATTTAAAACTGAATCGCGATCCGCTCCGCGTTGCTCCGCGAGCAACAAACCAACACACAGCAATGTAAATAAATATACATGTATTTATATTCAATTGCCGAACAAAATGCCCAAAAAAAACAGAAAGAAAAAAAAATACAGAACAGAAGCCTCGTCAGAATGATGGACATTATTGACATGTTTGTTAACGACATTTGTACTTTTTCTATTTAATTCTAGAAATATAAAGATGAAAATAGAAACATGTTGTTTTTTTTCCTCCTCATTAGTGATGGTATTTATTTTTTATTCACAGTTATCAAAATCTACTACAATATTATTAGCGAGAAGAGTCTTTTGACCAACTCTTGCGAATTTTTGTGGAGTGATAGAATAATCCATGTTTTTTAAGAGTAACAACGACCGTTATATTCCTGTCATTATTTTTTTTTATTATGTACCTAATCAGGTTAGTTTTTAGGGTCGGAATCTGTGAAGCACAACTCGGGGGGATGCGGAAGAGAAAACCTATTTAAATTACCAAATACGAAGCATTTTGAAAATATCCACCATAATTAACATGTTAATTACATCCCTCAATAAACGTTTGAAAATTTGTATGGAATTAGTGGGTCGCCGGGATTCCAGTGGGCTTCTGTATAATAAATTCTTCTTGTTAACTACATAAGCGCGTGTGCACTTGGTGGGTAGAATGAATGGCAATATAATTGAATATGGCTCCGCCAGTGCATAGCAATTAAAAGCTGGAATGCACAGCATTATATATATATGTATATATACATATATTCACGAATATCAAGGGTATTAAAATAAAAGAGCTCGACTCCTTACAAACTAAAATAATAAATAAGTGATATAAAGAAATGAAGAGAAAAAAAATTATTGCATATTCATCACTTCATTGTTTGTGGGATAAAGCTTTGCCTTGACTGAGAAAACTATTAACACTAGCCGGCTAATATCCCACGGACGACGTGTTCCGTTTAATGAGACTGCGAAACGAGCGATTCCTCGTTCAGTGCTCGAGATTTTAACAATGATTGCAGGTCTACCAACGTTGCTTCTGCATCTCCGATGTTTGCAACAAATAAGAGAACGTATTTAGCGACGCAAACTTTAACGCATCCGCCGACTTCTCCAAACACAATTAGCGAGAGTTATGCGAGGTTGTGAATTGCGAATTCATGGAAATGAAAACGACAAGATCTTGATACGAGGAAAATTCGTATCACGGAGTTAACGAAGAAAGTTAATGAACTGTAATGTTCAGTTTATTATTATGTTTGATGTAAATTGAAAAGATGTTCAAAGACATTTACCTGCATCCTCCGATTAAAAAGCAATATTAGTCAAAAGTTATTCCGAGATCGAAGAATGCATTCTTTGCGTGGAACGTTCTTATATATGTACATATATGTATATCGCTTTCTTTAAAACATTATAATCTACTTGATGGTAAATCCTAGAAAATTAATATTAACTCCATTTTTTTTTCGTGTTAGCAGTAATCTTTATTAAAATAAAATTTTGAAGATTCAGTCCTTCTATCGTCTTCTAAATTTTTCACAACTTTTATTCATCCACGCGCAAAAATGGAAGTATGAAAACAGTATTTCCCAAATATTAAAAGTGTCTTGAATAATAGTATGCCAAGGCTGGCGTAGTGGAATAAAAATTGATGATGAATTCAACTATACATATGTTTCCCTGAGACGACAACTATGTTTTTATGGTTGCTGTAACAATAAATAATGTATCTAGCAACTAAATTATGGTACGTTTCATTATTTTTATAGTAGAACTCACTATATTTAGGAAGTTGTCGCATTTATTTTTCTCAGTATAAGACATACGGAATAATATTTCGCTCAAATAAAGAAGGTATTAAAACAATATTGAAAATCTTTCCAAAAGCGAAAACTCTAAAGTGTGATCTATTGGACTGAATAATAGTAAAGAATATTGCACCGTTTTATTAGTTTTTATGGTCCAGGTCGATATCTACATAGCTTCCGGTGTCCAGGTCGATATCTCCATGGCTTTCGGTGTCCAGGTCATCTCCATGGCTTGCATTGTCCAGGTTAATTTCCCCATGGCTTTAAGTGCCCAGTTCGATATCTCCATAGCTTGCTGTGTCCAGCTGTCAAAACTGTTGAAAAATATACCCAGACATCGGAAACTATGGAGATATCGAACTGGTCACTGGAATTCGTGTAGGTATCGATCTGGATACAAGAAACCATGGAGATATCTACCTTGTCCCCGCACGCCATCAAGATATCGACCTGGGCACTGAAAGCCATGGAGATATCGACCTGGACACCGAAAGCCATGGAGATATCAACCTGGACACCGAAAGCTATGGAGATATCAATCTGCACACCGAAACCCATGGAGATATCGACCTGGACACCGAAAGCCATGGAGATACCTACCTGGACACCGAATCCATAGAGATATCGACCGGTATACCGAAAGCTATGGAAATATCGATCTGGACACCGGAAGCCATGTAGATATCGACCTGGACCATAAAAACTAATAAAACGGTACAATATTCTTTACTATTATTCAGTCCAATAGATCACACTTAAGACTTTTCACTTTTGGAAAGATTTTCAATGCTGTTTTAATACCTTCTTTATTTGGGCGAAATATTATTCCGTATGTCTTATTCCACTACGCCAGCCTTGGCATACTATTATTCAAGACACTTTTAATATTTGGGAACTACTGTTTTCATACTTTCATTTTTGCGCCGGTCAAAAATGAAAAGCAATCTTCATACAAAATGTTGCAGTATGTAATATGAGATATGACTGGTCGACATCTTGTCATCTTTACAGTCCATATTCTTTGTTAATCGATTAAATATATTCCTCTGGGTTCAATGCTTAGCTCTGAAGAAAGAATTTTAATATTTTTAGCATCAATTTCCTTCTATAAATAATATTTTAATACGTAGCACTTTTGCAATATAACTGTAGTGCCAAGGTCTTCCTTACAAAGTTGCGACATTGAATCGTACACCGAAAGAAGGTAATATAGCAAACAAGCTGTACTATATAGAATATAGTTCCGAATGGGAATGACTAGGTTTCATCATGGTGGAAAACATATGAAAAATATTGGTAAATATAATTATGGTGTATTAAAATAGTTATACGCAGGATCTATAAATATTGTCATGCCCCCCGGGAATCATACTATATGTATAGTAACTATATATTTTTCTCAGTGTAATAGAAAAGTCATTATTTCCTCGATTCATCGCACCCGCATAATATCATGCATTAACGCGGCGAGGTAAGGGGCAAAAAAACGCTATGTGGAAATGTGGGAACAGCCTTGCCAGGAATCTAATTCTTAAAACGCTCGAACGAGTTCGCTGTTGCATATCATTTTGCATCGTGGTCGCCGACCAGCCCAATTGTATTTGGTACCAACAGCCTTGTAGATTTAGAAACACCATGGCCCTCAATGTCGTTCAACCACAACCACTGTCGATTTTAATCACGTTATTCTGCCTATATAAATTGTACCGATCGACCGGATGATTTATCAGTGACCCAGTGACTCGATACACAGCATCAACATGAACAAGGTACATTTTCCAGGAATGCATAATATCAATCATATTACTCACTTTGTGAGTCAAGCACTCGATGATCTTATTAATCCATAAATATTCTATTTACTTAAGTTCCTAGCTCTTCTCATTGCGGCCTTTTCCGTCACGGATGCTGTCCATGTTTATAATGAAAATATCTATGGTGGTGGTCTTGGAAATGTGTACTCCAATGGCTTGATCGCCCCAGTTGCTGCGATTCCTGTATCGAATATCGGTTATCCGGGTCTTTATAAGGACACCGACGATTCTCACGACTATTATGTAAGTACATGTCAATGGTAATGAGTGTTGTAAAAAAGCCGATGATAAGATAATTGTACTGCATTGCAAATTTTCCAATTGATACAACGAGAAAAATGAGTTAACTACAAAGCTTACCAAGTAATAAGTTCTAATCACTGATTTAGAAAATAGCATAAAATTTATTTATTAATAATTATATCACTTAAAAAATATAACCTTTTATAAATAAGGTGTATCTTTTCATGAAGAAGAAAATGAGATGTCAACCATTCCAATCTGCCTAGTAGTTTGATCTGAATCATGCGCAGAATGGAAAACCTAAGATCTTTGCTTAAGATAATATTGAAAAGCATATGCAAGTCAGATGACAGTAAAAAATTCTTTCATCGAGTACCAACAATATAGTGAGTTGGGCATTTTTATATGCAATAGGATTTAGATGATATAGAATTTCCAAAATCAATTTTCTTGACCTGACTCCCTCCCCTTAAATATCCTTCAGAAGGAGATACGTTTACCCTTTCAATGGTATTAACCGATTTTTCCTCAACAGTATATTAATTGAAAAGTACTGTTACCGTAGATAGGACTGGTCCAAACTGTTAGTTTAGTCATAAAACTACTACTACAGTATTTACTACAGTCACTATCTTTCCAACACGTGATCGCCTTCGGTTACTATCACTTATCATTTAGCATAAATATATCGTCTAGATCTCATCCTCATATTTCCGAGGAAACAGACATTCAGCTCGTAATTCATTCGCAGCATCAAATTGCTCTTTGTACTCGAGCATAAACAAAATATATTCCGCAGGCATACCCTCAATACGCCTTCAACTACGGAGTGAACGATCCTCATACCGGTGACGTCAAGAGTCAGGAAGAAGTGAGAGACGGCGACGTGGTCAAGGGATCTTATTCGGTGAACGAACCGGACGGCACAATTCGCGTCGTTGAGTATACCGCTGACGACCACAATGGATTCAACGCAGTCGTCAAAAAAATCGGGCACGCTGTGCATCCACCACCAGTTCATGTGGCTCAATATGTCGACGTTGCACCGGCTTATTACGGACACAATAATTATGATGGACATTATTGAAGAAAACAGTTTATAAAATTTCACTTCATTCGGTGGGATAACGAACGTTTTACGCACCCTCCGCATGTGTAAAACCCCCATTTACACACCTTGCAAAATGATGTACAATAATCATTAGGAAAACATTATCGTAACCTTGTCATGTGATTGCAACACTCGTCTATGGCTCGTACTGCAAACTCACACTAATGTGCTATTATATATTTTGAATGAACAACTCTATACGTTTACTATTATTTAATATTTATTCTCTGTATAATAGAATAGAATGAAATGATTTGATTTAAATAGTAAGTTTTTTTTATTCACCACACCCACTAACATGAAGTAATCACTCTAAAAATATATTCTTGACATAAGCGTATACCATAAGCAAAATGAAACTTCCGCAATATTATTGTGCCTGCAGTGTAATATATCCTCTTATGGCAAAACTATATTTCTTACAGTAATACTAATTGAACGAATGAAATTTGCGTTACAGGATTAATTCGAATCAAGGTTCAATAATGACAAAAACAATAATTCTTAAACTCTAGTTGCACCAAATTGTTGTAAATTATTTTTATTTTTGTGATTATTTTAAAGAAATCAAATTATTATTCATAAACTTGATCGCAAAAGTATATCATTCGGCCACTAATATACTAATAGGCATATAAACGAATATAACTGTTTCCAAAAGTCGTGAAAAAACTATTTATAAATCTATATATTTTTACACATTTTTTGGCTTAAATAGATGCAAACAGTAGAAATTATGGTGTAGCTATACAATTTTCAGTTTGTTTATAGTGTTCGTCTTGACGCTCTCTACTTCTGATGATTGTGTAATCACCATAATGCCATCCTCAGCAGACAATGCACTTTGCTGTGAGCACAAATCTTAAACAAGTCTTTATAGTTCCTATTTGATTTTCCGTCATGATTATCTCTTTTAGTAGTTATATGAATGAAAAATGAATGAGTAAAACTCGTGAGCTATAGGATGCGCGCAAGAATCTTGTGATTCGTTAGCTCGTCATTCATGGTTATGTTGTATGCACGAGCGTATAGCGTGTAACGAAGAACCAAAGAACCAACTCACGCCCAGAAGGGATCTACACTGGCTAGGTACTTTGCGGGAAGTTAACACGAGTCAGCAATTATTTACCAGCCTTGAGCCATCAGGTCGATTCGTAACTTCGATACTCTCGTTAACTTGGTCGTAGCAGAATTTACTCGATAATTCGATACAAACCAACATCATCGAGGACAACATTGATTCAAGTGTGTAACCGCAGGTTCCGACAGTCCCTGGACCCTTTCCACCACGACTACTGCTTGTTCTGTTAAAACTTTTGTGACTGAAATGTCACGCCTTTTTTTCGCGTATTCATAAACCAAGAAAAAAGTTTTCATTGATTCCAAAGAAATGGGTGGATGGAATTTTATTCATTGACTTTAAAGCATTTTTTCTTTGCTTTCAATGAAATGGTGCATTTAAAGTTCAAAGAAAGGCTTTCATTGATTCAAAGAAAGAGTTTCCTTGACGGCATCCGGTCTGCCGACGGTTAGAGCGATCCCGTCAGTCGCGTTAAGTCATTAGTCGCGAAAAGTCGACAAAAATGCACTGAGAGAAATTAAGATGGTACTGGTAACTAATCAGTGATAATTATATTGTATTAGTCTAGGTGACTATTTTTGTAGTTACATTAACTACGTTATTGTTAAGGTGACTATTTTCGTAGTTACATTAACTACGTTACTATTAATGTAACTATGAAAATAGTCACCTGGACTAATAAAATATAATTATCACTGAATAGTTATCAGTACCATCTCAATTTCTCTCAGTGTGGATAAGCAGATATCGGTGTTTATTGAAATAAATTACTTATTTTCATAAAATACTCAAAAATAAAAATGTTCATTAATTCAATGTTACCACATTTCATTGAATTTGTGATCATTCAAAGAAAATATAATATTGGCTTAAGTATATTATTTCATTGGTTTCAAAGAAATGTTTCAAAGGTCGGGATTTTAATAAAATGTCTTTGAATCAAGTAAACTTTTTCTCTCGATGTATCCGCCAGTGACTGTATACATTTACGTGCAAGGAGCATCTCGTCTTGCCATACTTCTCCTCTCATGGGAGCCCCAGATCGAGGTCTCGTGGACGGCAGGGTTGTAAATCTTTATTACGCTTTTCATAATCATTTATCATATAATTAACCGAATAGTTGTTATTTTTCTTACTTCGTACTCTCCCATTTTTCCTCACAATTCTTCGTAAAATTTAGTTGAAAAATAATTTTCTTTGCGGTTCTTGAAAAGTGTGAACATCTTTTGATAATTTTGCAAAGAATTGTACTATACGTTTTTATTTAAAAGTCGCAAACTGGGCCACAACTCTGGTCAACCAGTAATGGGCAAGGTCCCTGATCTGAGGTATATAAATATTTGTCAACAGAAATATTGCATGTAACTGCACTTAGACGCGATTAAAATGCACTCTGCAAGTGCAGCAATTGCTAATTAATATTTTACTGGCCCTATTCCTAAGTTAAAATCCGACAATTGTACACGGAAAGAAATGTTTGGTTGTGGCAATTACGTTTTCGATTTGCTGTAGACGATGTCTAAAACATGAGTTGCCTCAACCATATCGAATAGTAACCTCAACTATTCACGATTAATTCTCGCGAGATTAGTTAGGTTCCAATCCAATCGTTGGGACTACTACTCGAATAGTTGGGAATACCATTCGAATCGTCGGTATTATCATTCGAATCGTCGGTATTACCATTCGAATCGTTGGTATTACCATTTGAGTTGTAAGATAAATAGAATAATCGATTGGTTGTGTCAACTCATTTCTTGGTTATGGCAACTAATCTTTTTTTCCGTGCAGCGTGAGTAGTGGTATATTGTGTGTTCTTATTCGCTGTTTGATACCTGAGGGTCACATTGCATATTATGATCAGCGTGTAGGTCATATCTCGGTATAAGATCATAAACATATATACTTGTGAAGGTCTAGGAAAAGGTTGAACCCAAATACAATGCTTCGAAAAGCATTTATCGCTGTGCTTATTCGTTTCTATAGAGACGACCACCCAGTGCTACTTTGTGAAGGAAGGTGTAGCAAGATACTTTGCTAAGTCGAGATACTCTAGCGCGTAAACGTAGTCACGGTTTCAAACTCTATCAATCAATGATTGCGTATATCTTGACCGATCGCACTTTGTTTGGCCACTTTGCCATTCGCCTGATCGACATCCGACGAAGATTGAATGCTGAAGTTCAAGCAACCCGGAATCAGCGTTTCCATGTTCACTTATTACCTTCGTCTCTCCCCCCACTGTTTATTGATTGTGCAGTGAGAAAATCAAAAACTATGTCCAACTTCTCTTCATTTCATATGTAGCCATTGACTCAAGGTTCAATTATTGAGATCGATTCTATTATATTGAAATCAAGTGATTATTTATTAATACCACAATGAATGAGAATAGTAACCTAATTGCGATGATTTGGTAATTTTGGATCAACTGCCCTTGAAGAAACTTTGATGGCAATCGCTACACACCCAATTTTTAATGCCTATCTGCATTTACTGCTTATTAACGCCTTCATTATAAAAGCCGGATATTCGCATTAGGACATGATGCAAATGTACGTCATACGCATCGCAAGAGTTCAATTAATAGTAATTTGGTACAAATAACGAAATCCGGATTCATTAAATGATAAATTGAATTAATCAAATATGTATCATATATTTAATAGAATATTTGTCTCTCGTTAAGATAAATTATTTGACGTGACGAATAAGCATGTACTTGTTTTAAAAAAATATTAATTATTTTAAAATACTTACTGACTTAAGAGTTTTATATGCATTTTTTTCTCTATACTCTGTGGTAAGTAATTAAAAATATTACTGATTATTTTCCTCATCGGAATTTCGGCCAATAGAAACGACGCATTTGGCCTCATGTAGGGGAACCTAGGCGATTTTATTTCGGATATTTCCTAACAAGTTGCTAAGCAATAAAAACAATTTCTGAACCACTTTTAACCTGAGAATTCTTTACATCTGTCACACTTCTAAGGAGAACTAGATCATGATCTGAAGAATGAGCCGACATTCCGATGGAAAAAATAATCCGACAAATACCCCCCGGGCTTCAAAATTAATCGTGTATTTCCCTCAAACTTCCCTGCATACAAACAATCGTGTCAAATTATGCAGAAAATTCCCTCGCGCAAGCGCTCGAGATTTTTTAACCTGCAAAACTTGACACTCTTGTTTGTATGCACCGAAGTTATCGGGAAATACCCGATAATTTTGAAGCTCTTGGGGTATTACTACTGATTATTTTTCCCATCCAAATTTCGACCCATAGGATTGCACCATTCGACGTCACGTGGTACAACTTACACGGTTTCAAACTGACAATTTATTGATAATTTTGTCTGTTAGTTGCTACGTATACAAAACAAAAGATCATTCAGCAGCGGTAATCATCTGTCAAACTGACAGATTGAATTTAATTGTGGCAATCAAAGAATTTTCATTAAACATGAGGGGATTTGGTTTCTTTGCTTCCCCTGAATACCACTTGAGCTTCAAAATTAATCTGATGTTTCGCGATAGGTTCGTTGCAAACAAATGAACGTATCAAGTTTTCCAGAAAAATCACGAGCGCGTAACAAGGGTGATTTTTTAGCCTGGAAGACTAAACACGCTCATTTGTTTGCAACGAATCTATCGGGAAATATCAAATTAATTTCGAAGCTCGAGTGGTATTGCAAGTGAATATTTCCAAGCGAATGCAAATCACCAGTCTCCACACAATTCCGAATACTCAATATTTCCCATTTTGATCGTTAATTATTTTCATATATCCATTGAGTAATATCACAATACCCAACGTCAGCTCATGCCCTTCGTTAGTTTTGTTAAGCCCTCTCGGGTTGCCCCTCCATTATTGCTTTATTCGCACAATAATGATTAATCATAAAAACAAAATTCCAATGAACAGGCACATTCGAGGCCACTGATCGGCCGTAACGTGCGATCACCCACGACATAGTAGATTGTTTAGTCTACACACCTGGGCTAGACAAAAATCGTGTATAATAATGTCGATCGCACTCTCCTATTGAGATCGAGCGCGGGTAACTTTCATGCGGTCACGCTACTTTTTCTCTCATCGCTCGCCTCATATTCCGTCCTTCGATTGCGATGAGGCGCGGTAAAGGAGGCGCGGTCTTGCTAATGGCTAGATCGCGCGTAGGTATTCTACATTCGGTAACTCGAGTTTCATCGAAAATTATGTTAAAAAAAAACGAAATTACGCTGAACGAGACCTTGAATTGCACAACACGCGTCTCGCGAGCGACAAACGGTCTATGTCTGGTACGTGGTGGTTCCAGGAGGGCAAGATCCCCCGTACGCAGCCACTGGGCCGGACACTATGACTGTAATAATGCGAGAGTTGTCTAGTCGCGCGCTATATAAGCAACAGACATTGCTGTTGTGTTTATCAGTCAGTGTTTCCGCACCGTTCAGACGTGACCAACTCATCCACCGCAAAGATGTTCAAGGTACAAATAACACGAAACGTCAACCAAACTGCCCATCCAAGTATTACATACATAAAAGCGAGGAAATAAGTGTGGTGTTATCTTTTTTCATCGATTTTATGAATTTTTTCAAGTTCGTAGCTCTTATCGCCATGGCAGTGGCTGGCAGCCAGGCTGGCCTTGTTAACTACGACGGATATGGTCCTCATGTCGGAGCTGGACACGGAGGATATGGAGGATACGGAGGATATGGACACGCGATATCTCACGCTGAAATCGCGACTCCAGTCGTAACAAATGTTGCATACGGTGTCAACCCTCACGGTTACGGAGCGTACGGAAGTTATGGAGCTTATGACAATGGAGCTTATGGAAATAATGGTTATGGACACGGTCTCAGCGGACACGATTCTTATGTAAGCATCTAATTCAAGATGAGAACAAAACGAAATTCGACAATGAAATTTGAGATGGAAAGTGAAAAATTAATTAAAACATGAAATTTGAATTAGAAACTTGAAAATTTGATTACAAGATGAAATTTCAGATGGCCAGTAACAATTCTAGTGAAAAATAAAATTAAAGTTAGAAACTGAAAATTCTATTGCACAATAAAATTTAAGGTAGAAATTGAAAATTTTATGGGACAATAAAATTTGAGTTAGAAACTGAAATTCTAATTGAAAAATAAAATTTCATTTAGTAACTGAAAACTTGATTAAAAATAAGATTTTAGATGGAAACTGAAGATGCGATACAAAATTGAAAGATCGATTGAACATTCGATTGATGATTCAATCCTGAATTACTATTTTATATTTTATGGCAGGCCTACCCGAAATACGAGTTCAATTATGGCGTGAACGATCCCCACACTGGTGACGTTAAAAGCCAGCATGAAGTTCGCGACGGTGATGTCGTCAAGGGATCTTACAGCCTGAACGAGCCCGACGGCACTGTTCGCGTCGTTGAGTATACCGCTGACGATCACAACGGATTCAACGCAGTCGTCAAGAAAATTGGACACGCTGTTCATCCCGCACCTGTTGCACCGATTGTTAAATACACCGCCCCGGTTGCCTACCCAGCACCCATTTACTCCAACTACGGATACGCTAAATACTGAAAACACTGAAATGATCGTCAGCAGCAACAACTATTCATCAACGCAAGACTATCGACATTTCATGCATTCTATTGTACTTTGGCCAGAAGACGCTCACAGAACAATTTCACGAGCATAATAATAATTCACAACTGTTTTTACGGAAATAAACTATATTTATATAAATATTGAAAGTGATATTTCAGACCAATGCGTTTTTGTTGAATTATATGTGTAGTAGGACTTACCATTGATTCTTCGAATATCCTATGGGCGATTATGCTAGTACTCTCGAACATATCCTTTCCTGGGCCTGAGGCAAAACACATTTCTTTTTTTCCTGGACATGTGTACTGAGCTGAACACTCGTCACCGCTGAATTCACATCTAGGTCCACGAATGTTCGGTGAGACATCACCCAAATTTGTCGATGCAAAGGCTGCGACGAATCGACCCTATAGATAACACAAATTAGATGATATTTGCTCATTCGTAGATGCAACATTTATCGCTTTCTTTAATGCTACATAAAAAAAATGAGAAATACAATTTTGAGTCGTACAATTATTAAATTTTTTTCGTTTTGTGTTCTGGATTTTTTTTCCACCAATTCCATTAAAGCCACAAAAATTTCAAAACGATTTCAAAAGATTCGTAAACGGATATGAGATAATATTTTTAAAATACACTTAAACGACGGCAACAGCCGTAAAGTTGACTCCATTAAAACTTCATTCCAATTATAGCGTCGGTACAAATTATAATACATGAAGCAACCGTA
Organism: Ephialtes manifestator; assembly: GCA_963970395.1. Classification (NCBI taxonomy): domain Eukaryota; kingdom Metazoa; phylum Arthropoda; class Insecta; order Hymenoptera; family Ichneumonidae; genus Ephialtes; species Ephialtes manifestator. The sequence goes on from OZ019976.1 coordinate 15,241,326, forward strand.
AATATCTAATTAGCATACTGAAAGGTATACGAAAACTAACCTTCCCCATCCTCGCATTTTTATTCATACGCTTCTCGAATAGTACAGCCGCATAACCAACATTATCGCTCGAAACTAGTCTATTAGTGTTATTCATGCTCGTCGGATGCACGGCGAACCAGTTTATGACACCAAGCGGCCGGCCGTCCGCAGCGATAAACTGTAGTTGAGTCATGATTTTGTCCACGTCGTATTCGTACCTGAAAAAAATATAAAAAGAAACGTCACGCTAAAATTATCTAATTAAATGAGGTGTGGATGAATGTAATTCTAAGTGTCGTCAGGCGTGGAAACAGTTCGAGACGTCTAACACCTTTAACGATTCTATTAGGATACAGATGATATGATTGTAATGCAACGAATTATACAAATGATTTTTTGTAATGCAACGATTTTCGACTTAATATTCATAAGTTATATAAACTATTATAATAATTCGAATAGTTTCATTATATTTTCGAGTTTTTCGATATTGGTTCACTTCTTGTTTTTAATTATAGTGAATTTAACAACACTTTTTTATGAGGGATGGTCAATATTCACATGGTTAAGTATTTTTAATGCTTTCTAGATTAAACGAATCGTCACGTTGACGTAATTCCTTATTCATTATAAAACAATCGCATCCCAGTTTGTTTGTACCTGCAATTAAGAAAAAAGCATAACACTTTTTATTTCTACTACAACAAGTGAAAAAGATTTGTTGAAAAAATGAAAGTATGATTTTCCGTTCTTATGGTACCATCGGCTATTTTTTATACGAATGGAGGGTTCGATTTTGTAGATGTATTGTACACCGATCGGACCACCTTTCATCATGACCGTCGTAGATATAGTTGATTATTTTTTTAATCATTCACCCCAATTCATAGAGCTTTATCAATTTTTTTCAAAATTTTCATTGCATATTTTGCGCACTTGTGAATTTCTAAAAATTTCATTTAAACAATTTCGAAGGCACGTATCTTCTTGGATATGATCGTATCGTAAAAAAACCAACATAAAAGTTTTTCATTTTGAAGTATACTTTTATGTCAATTTATTTAAAAAATTCATTAACTCCTTCGAAGCATTGATTTTTCATTAATAAACATAAAAATCCATTTTTCACAAACTTGGATATTTTTTATTTTTTCCGAAAAAATCTCTGAAATACTACTCATAAAGACGAACATTTTAAGCCTAGACGGGAAGTGGGACAATCCTTTTTTCGAATTTGTATGACAGTTTAAAAGATAAATAAAAAAGTAGAATTTTGCGAATTGCCAAAATGTAAGATAAAACTGTAAAAAATTGCAAAAAAATTTTTTTTTCGTGACGGCATTTTTTTTTTATTCACCAAAATCGAAATTTACCGACATATCGATAGTTCCTTTGACTAAATGCATCATTAACAATCAAGAATCGTGAAATCGTGTTGAAAATTACAGCCGGATATCTCAGAATTTACAGGAGATGAAGACAATTTAAAAAAATTGAATTTGAATTCTCGCCAAATTTGGTACCCATTATGTTTTGATGGTAGTCCTTTTGTGTACAAAATTTTAGCCCGATATCTCTTAAATTGCCGAAGTTATAGCGTGAAAACGATATTTTCAAAATTTTCAAAATGCTGTAAAATTCGAATTTTCCAACCAATTCGCGTTAAATACAATCCCAAACGTCGTTGTATGACAGCTCACAAAGAAAAATAAATTTTTCTCGAAAACAACCTTCCTCTATGAGGAAGCAAAAATGAACTGTCATTAAAAATCGGAAAAAATTGTCTCACTGCCAACTTTTTATCCTAAAGTGGGACAATTTTTTTCCAATTTTTTATGAGAGAGCTCATTTTTTATTTATCTTTTAAACTCTCATAAAAATTCGAAAAAAGGATTGTCCCACTTCCCGTCCAGGCTTAAAATGTTCGTCTTCATGAGTAGTATTTTAGAGATTTTTTCGGAAAGACTTAAAATGTCCAAGTTTTTGAAAAACCGAATTTTATGTTTATTAATTAAAAATCAATGCTTTGGAGGGATTGAAGAATTTTAAAAATAAATTTGCATAAAAGTATGCTCCAAAATGAAAAGCTTTTATATATGTTTTTTTACGCAATTATTCGAGCAATTTTTATAAATTCGCAAGTGCGCGAATTATGCGATGAAAAATTTGAAAAAAATTGAGCATGCTCCATCCATTCGGGTGAATGACAATAAAAATAATCAACTATATCAACGACGATCGTGATAAAAGGTGATCCGATCGGCGTATATAGTAGCCCCATATAAAGTCATTTTTTTAAATGCCTGCTTGATAGATTTTGTTATGCTATTAGGATAGCTAACCGTATTGCAGTTAGTTTTTTTGTTAACTTTTACAGCGCCTTGTTTCTACATGTTTTTGTAATTTAATTATTTTTTTTTTCAAACTTAGTTTAATTCGAAATCAATAGTAAATGTACGATCCTATGGATTTTGAGATGTGTGATAAAATATTAATCCCCATTTCGGACCCCTTAGAACCTGAACATAACGGTTCACTTATTTTATTTTCGGTAAAGTTTGTGTAAACATAAATAGTCCCATGTCTGGAAATATTTCCATTTCATGTTCAATTGGATTCGATATGGGAAACATTTGAGGTTTGCAGGCATTCTCACTTGTCTCTTTCCGCTTGAGGATTGTTCATGTATGCCAGTGGACTGCGGTTGATATTGGCCTCAAGAACTTGTCCATAACCAAGACGTAATTTTCCTGGCACAACGGCAGAATGGGCTTCTTCGATACTCTGCAAATAAAGCATAACGTATGTATAATATGAACAGAAAGAAAAAAAAAGTACATTTAAACTTGAAGCTGAGAAACCAGTTATTAGGTCGCAAGGAAGTCAGCAATTCGTGCACAGCTACACTCTAAAAACCACGCGTGTTACAAATGTGTTGTTTCCTATTTAGAGTGTAATAAAGCGTGCTCTTGAGATCATTGTGAGTTAAGATGATAAAAAACATACAAAATGCTGATATAATTTGAAACGAAGAATTTTTTAATGCAGGTGTTACGTTTATCCAAAAATAGTATAGTAATAATAGACTAACTCTTCAAAATTTATGATAAGGATAATCCCGCTTACGTGAAGGCAAAAGCGAGCACAATATGTGTGCCATAGTATTATTTTGTTGGCTTTGCAAAAGCCGGATTAAAGAAAGATAAATTATTAGAGTCCCGTGTTCAAATAAAACGCGGTAGTTCTGCCAACTATAAATGGTTATCGCAATGATAAAAAATAGTTATATTGATAACAGTAAATTATTGTCATTCGAGAGTGATTAACATTCGATTGTTTTTGAGTGCGGTTTTTCTTAAAACCATTATCTTTATATTGCCCCTAGGTGGCAGTCTTCAGAAATTAGACATTTTTAGTTATACTACAATTTCATCATGTCATATGGGTGTAGAATCACCTCCGCCCTTTTGCAAGCCATTTAATGATTAATTAGAACTTAACAAAATTAAATATCTGAGTACATTCGATAGATAAAAAATTGTGTGCATCGTAATGTTAAATAAAAGATTTAAATATCTTCTGAATTCGTTGCACAGCGGTAGGACTCTATATGCTTAAGGATAATAGGGTTCTCGGGTAGGCACCCACAAAAAATGCAGCTTCACGCTCGGAATACTTTAGTATCATTCCGACGCAAAAAATATTTTCGTTCTCAGCGTGGCAGCTACAAATACGCAAGAGGAAGTGACACAATCTACTCGTGTTCACCAAAAAAAGATAAGCTCCGCCAGCTGGTTAATTTATATACTAAAGAGCACGATAATTTCATACTTGTCTCATAATATTAACTGGTTAAGAATGAAGCATCGTATTTTTTGGCTTCCTGGTAGAGGATGTTTGGGTTCGTAATAAAAAATGGTTTTTCGTGTTCTTCATGCTAATACACTCAGAACGGACCGTAACGTCGAGAAACATAGTTATTAGAGAATGTCTCTATGTGTGTGTATCTATGTATGTGCGTATATTCGTATCTTGTTAGCACGCTGGAGATCGCAATTGTTAAGATATCGGGATTAAATTTAGACCAGACATAGCCAGTCATTCAACAACACTTGCGATCGAAATTGACATGAATCTGTTAAGGAGTTGAAATTTTATTTACTGTATTTTAAATTGGATTTACAAGTAGGCTATCATCAGACAGGTTGGCTTGAATTTGCCGTTAATTCGTTCAGAGATACAAATTGTATTGCATTTTGAATTTTTCGAAAAAAAAGTGTGTTTTTGTTCCAACTTCCATATTCTTTTACATATCGATGTAAATTCGGTTTACAAGTAGACTACTATTTGCTCCACAACTGGACTATTATGAGGCCTGGTTTGGGATTCAATTTGATGTGGATTTATTAAGGGGTAGAAAGAATAGCATTTTGAATTTCTGAAAAATGTTTGCTCACCCTTTAACTGTACCCAAAACGGTTTTCTCATCGATAAACTTTTTGTTTTCTCAATCTATAGACGTTCTCGGCCAAAAAAAATAAAAACTAAAGTAACTTATCATGCACCAACGCTCTATTCACGGGGAAGCAAAACATTTTTCTGCAAAATTTACTTTTTTACCTTTATACAGGTCTTTTTAAATGACGCTTGCAAACTCGGGCCTGGCACATTGCTTCCTGATTTTACAAGTTTCTGAAAACTTTCTATACAGAGAAAGCCAAATTTGGTTACATAATTGGTTGGCATATTTCTTCGTTGAGGTAGCGCTGAGTAAGGTGTAAGATGAGGAAGCAACGTGCAAGGCCTGAACTTGTACATTTCGCCTATTTTTGTCTCTATTGCTTGATCCAAGGCATCAAAACTCACCTTTGTAATTCCATTGACTAGAGCTTCAAAGCTTTGTTTAATAAAGCCATATGTTGTGAGATCAAAGAGAACGTACATCATGAACCCTCCGGGGGTCGAATGTGTATGCGTTGCGCTGATCATAACATTTTTCTCAGTGTAAAGATCACCGAATTTCCGCTGTAAGTTTTTTAACACCTGCAAAAGAGAAAAGATAATCATCAATAGTTTTCGTAACATTGTCCTGCAATTGATAACAGAATACAAATGGCTTGTCATCTCACCGCGTTTCGTACGTCGTGACCGACCATAGCGCTTTCCACGCTAACGAAGACAAATCGTTCATTTCCATCGTCGATTATAAATGCTCTGGAAAATTGTCGTAGATGCAAACCAGCTCCTTTCTGATCCATTTTTGCATATCCAAGCTGAAAACGGAAATTATCACATTTTAATGTATGCATATTTTATTTTTTTATTTTTCAATTTCATGTTGATGCTGAAATACTTACGAATACAATTTCCGCAACAGGTCCCGTGGAGTCGGCAATTCCGACGCCGACGCTGTAAGTCGCTTGGGCGGTGGGAAGCATCGTGCAGATGAGGACGAGAAGGCTACAGAGTGTGATAAGCCGACGACTCTCACAGCGCGTTCGCGTTTGCGAATCCATTCAGCAGCTTCCCGTGCGTCTCGTTTCGTTGGACTGAAATTCAATGAGCGACACCAGCGCAGTTTTAATATATTTTTATCCTTTCCTGCTATAGTCACGTACGTGACTAGAAGCGATCTACGCAATCACTCCCACCGGTCTTTCTCTCGCGTTAGTCCTAAACTCACGAAAACTGGTATCAACGCCGTTGGACATTGACCATGAATGATATCAATACCAGACCGTACACTTTCCCCTTCATTCTAACAATGTGCATGATACAGGTTTTATCGTAATTTCATTCAGAATCTAGTTTACCAGAAACTAGCTTCAGCATATATTAAAGTTGGGGTTTAACTCTGATTTTAAATCACTTCCATGCCTAACCTACGTTCAAGACCTGCACTGTAAAATATAATCACGGAAGTATAGCAAATCGTTAAGTGTACTGGCAATTTTTACCACAGCAAATGTTTTGGCTGCCGCTACTAAAAAAGTTTTTGTCCCACTGTGTAGATTTTTCTTAGTTTGTCATTAGGACTTTCCTTCGCATCTTCCAAGTCGTTTTGGTTTTCTAGTTCGAGGAGTCCTAATGAGAAACAAAGTAACCAGAAAATTTATGGACATTATTATAAATGAGCGTGAAAATGTAGAGAATTGAATGTTTTTAATTTTTGCGCTTCACACTTGTCTAAATAGTGCTAAAGTTTTATTACGTTTTGACAAACAATCTATGGATAAACGAAGATTAATTCGTCGTAGCCTGCACAAAAGTATATATTTTTAATTATAATAATAAGAATTGCAATTTCCTTGTTAATAGATGTTGTTTTCTAATCATTTTTTATCAAAGTTATGTTTTCACTTGGCATTCGGTACGAAAAATTTAGACCTTTAACGTTGAACCTGATGAGCCTATGTCTTTCTTTTATTTCTACACGCCCTACGAATTTACGGGAATAAAGTTTGTTTTGTCCTCTTTAATTAAAGGTGCATTTATCTAAACAGATACCAGCGAGAACAGACCATCGCAATTTCAATGATTATAATTTCGTTTAGCACCCCCGAATATTAGGCTACAGAACATAACGGTTCGAAAGATTCTAAATCCTATAAAATCAGGTCCTTCATATATATTAAGCTCAAATTTTATGTGGATTATATTCTTAACACTACTTTACTTTTTAATAACTTATTTAGCTTCATAGCTAAAAATTTGCGGCAACAAGAGTGTGCACGGAATTTTATCAAAAAATATAAAATTCAATGAAATTTGAACATGTGTTTAAATTATTTTGTAAATTATTAGAAACACTTAAAAATGTAGATCAGGATCCCTTTATGGCTAAAACAATTATATCGATAATTGTCTCAACAAATAATTAGTAGCATAAATAATTGTTTATATAGCATAACTAACTACAGCTTAATTATTATCACATGAATTTTTTTTATGCATAAATAACCGTAACTGTCAACACTTGCCAAAATTCAGCTCGCTTAAAAAACCTGTTCTCGAGATACAGGAGTTAGCATATTACAAGCCTGTTTCACACACACCTAACCACCCATTTTTTCTGACCCATTTTTTCCGATGACTTAAGACTATTTTGAACATCTCCTCACTGCAAAAACAAAGCGTATTGCCAAGTGTGTTGTTTCCTATCGTTTACATTGTAGTCACTTTTTACACACTTACAAGCGTATTCTTTTAACATATCATTACCATGGATAAGCAACACGCTTGAAAGTGCGCAAAAAGTGACTACAATGTATATCATAGGAAACAACACACTTGGCAACACGCTTTGTTTTTGCCGTGCTGTAAGGAAACAAAAAGCAAAGGATAATGGACTTCATTAGGCGGTAGCATAATCCAGATGATCTGCTTGCCAATAAATTACTACTATTATTGCAGGTCAAGGAGTCTAGACTGAATTACAGTCAGTGTATTCGGCCATTCAGAAACGCAGGTAGCAAGTGTATCGTTAGTACAAAAAAGTTGACGCATCTTGAAGATTACACGCGATATACAAAAAAAAAGGTTCGGCCCGCGTTATCTTTATAGTGGTAATGAGACCGAGATCATTTGGGGTCAGCTCGATGTGATGTCATTTGCTCAGACCCTTCGGAAGTCTTGTATAATTAAAAATTAATCAAGTCCAATGGCAATTTAGGTTGTCGATAATGGGACTACAAAACGCGTTTTTATCTGATATATGCGTAGTATTTACCAATTCAACAATCGATAAGAAGTGAAGTATTTTTATTGAGAAGAGATTGCTTATTTCATCATCGTTTTAAGTAATGGACACAATTTTTTATTTTTTTAATGACATTGCAACAATAAACGATAATGTATCTATGATTCACATGCATTTCGATAATCGCTATCTTGAACATCATTTTGATTATTTCTGTAATCATCGGAGCTGATAATAATAAAAGTTCGAGGCCATGAGTTCAAGATTGTCAGAAATAATTTCGATTTGAATGGAAGCAAGGAGGAAATATGCATTCGCGAAAATAAGCTATCATGTATTGCGTGTGAACTTTTGCTACTATCGTGCCAATATGTCACCGGAATTATGCGAGTGTTGTGACAGTTGGCCTTGTGCGCACGCTATGACCTACAATCGGGATGCTGGTGAAAACACTTTCACTCTCATACTCTCGGATACCTCAGATAATGTACCACGTACTAGTCGGCAGATTTTACGCGAATAAAAATTATTTTATCCCTCCAACGGCCAAGAACATTTACCCTCAAAAAGAAAATGTTATTTAAATTTTTGACACTTCTCTGCGTTGAAAGACTGTAAAAATCACAGTATTGAAAAATCAATTTCTAAATTTGTCTGTGTAAACGCATTTTTCTTTGACAAGATAAAAGTAAAATATAGTTCTAATGTAATTAAAAATAGTTATTCCCACAATGAGGCAAACATGCTACGTTGATAGTTAAAGCATTAAATGCCTTTATGGTTGAATGATTACACTTATGAAATAGCAGCATTCATAGGATAATAATTACCTCTCTAGGTTATTCATAGTTATCGCTAAAATGTAAAAATGTTTTTATTTCCATGCAATAATAAATCATAATTATTTATAACAATGATGCCATTAGTGCAAATACTAATCAAACGATAAGCTGAGGTACCAAAACATGTTGACGATGGACTGCGGCGTCTATATAACGAGCGGAGATTCACAGTTGTACAATGACATAACGCAATAAGAACAGGACCATTACACTGAGAAACAAATATAGTTGAGTGGACTAATTTAGCGTACACCCTTGTTCAAATGAATTTTTCGTTAGGACAACCAAATTTTTAGTTTCTTCAATAATCGTTAGATTCAGTTGTATAAAATTTATTTGTGATAACCAAAATATTTGTTATACCAATAAAAAATTTATTTGAACGAGAGTGTACGCTAAATTAGTCCATTGAACTGTATTTTTTTCTCAGTGTATTAATGACGCATGACCTCCGGTGCTACCTCAAATTCGCAAAAGGACTCTAGGAACTAATGAACTACTGTATCGATATTATATTTTCGAACAATTGTCAACAAATGGGCAGACGTTTATAGTTAATTAATGCGACAGTGATTAAATTGACCCTGTGTGCGTAATAAGGAATGTTCATGTATGAAGCAGCAAGGAATTATTCATACTCGTGGTTTCTATAGCCATGGGCAATTCAAGGATAATGGATAGTGCTTTGCTGAAGTGAATACCAAAAAAAAATCACTAAAATACTAAACCTGTATAAGGTATTAAAAACTTCGTCAAGTTTCTAACTGGTGAAATAATTACTCGATTTCTTAAATGGATTTGATAATTTGGTAATCTTAGAAACAACAATTTAAAATGACGAATACAAGACGCGATCCGGTTATCATAAAAATCGCGTGACAAATTCTTAACTTTTGTTGTGACGTTAACTCATAATATAGTAATTTTCAGATTTGACTTATTGTAAAACTGATTTTGGGATATCGGTATTCTGTTTGTATTAGCTTGCATTTAGGTAGTGTTTACTTTAATGGCCTTAATTTCTGTAAAAGCTTATTCATTAGTAGCAATGTAATCTTCTGGTAAGTGATGCTTCAAAAAAGTAATAAAATACAATGAACCACTACAGCAGAGGATAGAAATAAATGCAATAAAACGCAATTAACAAACGTTCCTCGTGGATACTACAATATGACATTTTAGGAGACGTGTCACTTGAAAATTATAAAAATGTACATTCTGCACGTGAACTCTCGAAATTTTATTTTCAAATACCACTTAACAAGGACACAACGTTAAAATTTTTTACAAATAACATTTCCTTGGAGCCCAATCCATCGGTGCTAATATATATATATTTTCTATTTTCAACTGGTAGAGAATCCAGATTCCATTAATGAATTAAATTGAATTTATTACAAAGAGAATCAGACCCAAACCAACATAGTCTATCGTTATAACCAAAACTCTACAGATTGAAAATAGGAAGAATTCGTGGAAAATTCAAATACAGCATTGAACAGAAACAAATGAAAAAATATTCCTCTTGTCACAGAAAAAATTAAAGATATGCGTAACTGCAACACATTTTTACTTTTATGATTTTCTGATAACGTGACCCAATTAATGTCAATAGACAGAAATGACAATTATGAACTGACTTTTTATTATAATGTTATACCACTTGTTGTAACAGCTCATACATCGACGTTGATACTGTAGCCGAATTTACACTCAGAGAAATCGTAATAGTACAGTCAAATATAAATTGACAACTATTAAGTTTTAGTCCATCCAACTATTTTCATAATTACGATAGCTGTGAAAATAGTTATGGCAACTATTTGGTAGTTATAGCAACTATTTGATAGTTGTGGCAACTGTTAAAAAAATGCTTGTATGAACTCAATAAGTGTCCTGACATAAACATCTCGAAAAATTTTTTTTTCAAAAAAAATTGAAAACAAAGCTTCCTCTATGAGAAAGCAAAATGAATAGTTGTCACTTTATAGTTACAAGTACCACAATTTTCTCTCAGTGTATAAGGAGAGTTATGTAAATACCTTAATGTTTTCCCGCGCAAATGTGTGAAAGTTCGATTTAGCGGACGATGATTACAGGCAGAATTGTCTAGCCATACTAACTTCGACCAACCGACTGAACAAACACCAACCACCTTCTCTCCACCTTCTGACTCTCACACGTTATCTCAGCGTTGCCAGGTTAAAAGAACAAGCTCTGATTTTATCTACATATATAGATACAGTTGCAGCTACAGGGGCAAATTTCTCGCTCAAGAGTTTTGCTATCAGCGTGGATGAGAAACGCGATGATCCCGCGTGGTACTCGAATTTCGACTGTTGCTATATCCATCAGCCACTTTCGTTCTCGGGTGTCGCGATTACGTAGAAATGTAGCTGTATGGGTGGTTCTTTCCTCGCTCTTTCAATGTGGGTCAACAAGTAATTTCAAAGTTAAATTTCAAGGACGACTGAGCGCTTGAATAATAACAGTCGAAATAAACTATAATAGTAATTTTGAAAATAATTCAAGTTTGTGAACATTGAGTATCAAGTATATTTACATCGTTTTTATTATTTAGGTTCATATATTAGTTATACTGTAATATCAGTGTAGGTATTAGAAACAATAATAATCCTCGAGAAAATAGACAGTTAATCGACACTGATGACAGTAAAACAAGTACTAAACATTTTCTCAAAGTAACTAACCGTATTGATTCTATTTTATCGAAAATCCGATCACGATAGAAAAAGATTAATGCCTGCTCCTTGACAAATCCGGTGATCGAATAAACTCACCTCGTAAACAGATACTCCTTTAAAAGAAACGAATTATTTGTTTGTATTCGTCATACACTTCAGGTATAAATAAAAAGCTCGACGTCTGATATACTGAGTCAACTCGTCCAGCTGTCCCGGTCGAATTGTCGACAAAACAAAGAGGAAATAAAAGGAAAACAATAGACAATAATACCTTGTGAAAACAAAGAGTTTCCATTGGCGTATATAGTATAATCCTTCGGTTTTGCAACGAAAAACAATTCAATAGTAAATTGACTTTGTTACTTTGTATTTCTTTTGCACTGCCCATTTTCACTGGCAGTCAGCTCAATCCATTGCAGTTCTACTACGCACTCGGAATACACTGTCGAGGCAACGCGAGATACATCCTCGCTGCTGGTGGATACACACCAGAGTTGTGAAATTTTTAATGTGAAAATAATGCATTATTTTTTACGAAAAAAATGGATTATGGAATTCGGATCCACTACCCATTACTTTATTAATGAGTAATGGAGCAGAGATCCATCACCCATTACTTTATTAATGAATAATGGAACACACATCCATTACCCATTACATTTTAATAAGTAATGGAACTCACATCCACTATCCATTACTTTATTAATGAGTAATGGAGCAGAGATCCATCCCACATTACTTTATTAATGAGTAATGGAGCAGGGATCCATCACCCATTACTTTTTTAATGAGTAATGGAGCAGGGCTCCATCACCCATTACTTTTTTAATGAGTAATGGAGCAGGGATCCATCACCCATTAATTTTTTAATGAGTAATGGAACTCACATCCATTATCCATTACTTTTTTAATGAGTAATGGATCTCACATCCATCACCCATTACTTTTTTAATGAGTAATGGAACTACCACCCATCACCCATTACTTTTTTAATGAGTAATGGAACTACCACCCATCACCCATTACTTTTTTAATGAGTAATGGAACTCACATCCATCACCCATTACTTTTTTAATGAGTAATGGAACTCACATCCATCACCGATTTCTAAAATAATGTTTAATGAACGTGGTAATGGATATATGATAGTCCCATTACTTTAGAAAAAATTACTTAATAAATAAATATATAAATAAATACATCGGAAAATCGTTCAAAAAGTTAATAAATAAGTAGATAAATAGAAAAATCGTTCGAAAAATTAAAAAATAAATGAATAAATATAATATCATTAGAAGTCTGCGGTTAAAACCGGTCGCGATAGACAGACGGGCGATCTCTCAGAGACGAACTATCCGGATACCTGAAAATCTTAGCAATAGTCCTTTGCGACCTGTTTCATTTCTAACTTTTCACTAACTTTTAACTAACTTCTAGCTTTTGACTAACTTTTGACTGACTTATAACTTTTAACTAACTTTTGACTAATTTTTAACTAACTTCTAACTCTTGACTAACTTTTGACTAACTTCTAACTTTTGACTAACTTTTGACTAACTTCTAACTTTTAACTAACTTTTGACTAACTTCTAACTTTTGACTAACTTTTGACTAACTTCTAACTTTTGACTAACTTTTGACTAACTTCCAACTTTTGACTAACTTTTGACTAACTTTTGACTAACTTCTAACTTTTGACTAACTTTTGACTAACTTTTGACTAACTTTTGACTAACTTTTGACTAACTTCTAACTTTTGACTAACTTTTGACTAATTTTTGACTAACTTTTGACTAACTTCTAACTTTTGACAAACTTTTGACTAACTTCTAATTTTTGACTGACTTCTAACTTTTAACTAACTTTTGACTAACTTCTAACTTTTGACTAACTTTTGACTAACTTTTGACTAACTTCTAACTCTTGACTAACTTTTGACTAACTTCTGACTAACTTCTAACTTTTGACTAACTTCTGACTAACTTCTAACTTTTGACTAACTTTCGTCAAAAGTTAGTCAAAAGTTGAAAGTTAATGAAAAGTCAGTCAAAACTTAGTACTTTGTCAAAAGTTAGAAGTTAGTTGAAAGTTAGTCAAATGTTAGAAATTAGTCAAAAGTTAGAAGTTAGTCAACAGTTAGTCAAAAGTAAGAAGTTAGTAGTTAGACAAAAGTTAGTCAAAGGTCAAAAGTTAGAAGTTAGTTGAAAATTAGTCAAATGTTAGAAATTAGTCAAAAGTTAGAAGTTAGTCAACAGTTAGTCAAAAGTTAATAAAAAATTAGTCAAAAGTTAGAAGTTAGTCAACAGTTAGTCAAAAGTTAATAAAAAATTAGTCAAAAGTTAGAAGTTAGTCAAATGTTCGAAATTAGTCAAAGGTTAGAAGTTAGTCAAAAGTTGAAAGTTACTGAAAAGTCTGTCAAAAGTTAGTACTTTGTCAAAAGTTAGAAGTTAGTTGAAAGTTAGTCAAATGTTAGAAATTAGTCAAAAGTTAGAAGTTAGTCAACAGTTAGTCAAAAGTAAGAAGTTAGTAGTTAGACAAAAGTTAGTCAAAGGTCAAAAGTTAGAAGTTAGTTGAAAATTAGTCAAATGTTAGAAATTAGTCAAAAGTTAGAAGTTAGTCAAAAGTCAGTAAAAAGTTAATCAAAAGTTAGTCAAATGTTCGAAATTAGTCATAGGTTAGAAGTTAGTCAAAAGTTAGTCAAAAGTTAGAAGTTAGTCAAAAGTTAGTCAAAAGTCAAAAGTTAGTCAAAAGTTAGTCAAAAGCTAGAAGTTAGTTAGAAGTTAGTCAAAAGTTAGAAGTTAGTCAAAAGTCAAAAGTTAGTCAAAAGTTAGAAGTTAGTCAAAAGTCAAAAGTTAGTCAAAAGTTAGTCAAAAGCTAGAAGTTAGTTAAAAGTTAGTCAAAAATTAGAAGTTAGTTAAAAGTTAGTCAAAAATTAGAAGTTAGTTAAAAGTTAGTCAAAAGTTAGAAATGAAACAGGTCGCAAAGGACTATTGCTAAGATTTTCAGGTATCCGGATAGTTCGTCTCTGAGAGATCGCCCGTCTATCGCGACCTGTTTTAACCGCAGACTTCTAATGATATTATATTTATTTACTTATTTTTCAATTTTTCGAACGATTTTGCTATTTATCTACTTATTTATTAACTTTTTTAACGATTTTCCGATGTATTTTTTTATATATTTATTTATTAAGCAAATTTTTCTAAAGTAATGGGACTATCATATATCCATTACCACGTTCATTACCCATTACTTTAAAAAACGGTGATGGATGTGAGTTCCATTACTCATTAAAAAAGTAATGGGTGATGGAGCCCTGCTCCATTACTCATTAAAAAAGTAATGGGTGATGGATCCCTGCTCCATTACTCATTAAAAAAGTAATGGGTGATGGATGTGAGTTCCATTACTCATTAAAAAAGTAATGGGTAATGAATGTGAGTTCCATTACTCATTAAAAAAGTAATGGGTGATGGATGTGAGTTCCATTACTCATTAAAAAAGTAATGGGTGATGGATGTGAGTTCCATTACTCATTAAAAAAATAATGGGCAATGAATGTGAGTTCCATTACTCATTAAAAAAGTAATGGGTGATGGATACGACTTCCATTACTCATTAAAAAAGTAATGGGCAACGGATATGAGTTCCATTACTCATTAAAAAAGTAATGGGTAACGGATATGAGTTCCATTATTCATTAATAAAGTAATGGGTAATGGTTCCGAATTCCATTATGCATTTTTAAAGTAATGGGTAAAAAAACGATAATGCATTAAAAAAATAATGCATTATTTCCAACTCTGATACACACACGTGCTCTGTATGCAACCGCCATAGACTATTTTTATTTGGGTGCGTAACTGCGTCGGTGGTTCGTAATATGTAACGTAGACGTCCGTATTACCGACAATGTGGGCTTTGACTGTCGCTAAATCTACAGTGTGATAACACAGCTGGCGACCGATGGTTATACTGGTCAATGACTGGGACATTCATCTTATATGTATGAGGCATTCCATACCAAATCGACCAGGCCGTGACCCTCGACCTCACGGAATTGGTTCATAATTTTTTATATGTTTCTTCTGACTCAAAATAACAGTCATGACTTTTTTCAAAATTTTTAAAACTAAATTTCAAATTTGAGTACGCTATAATTTTTTTTGTTCAAACATTTGGAGGGCCGTAATTTAAAAATCTGAAAATATTCTCAAAAATCCGACATAAAACATGAAAAATTTTGGCACTACTTTGATGTTGTCCAGGATTTTTCTTCCCTTGAATTCGAATTTTTTCAATATTTTCTTTTTTTTTCACTATCGGGTGAATTGCGGCAATAATTGGCGATCTAGAGAGTGAAAAGAGAAAAGAAACAATAGACATGTAAATAGTACATTATGCTACAAGGGAAGAAAGAGCGCGATTTTCATCGAGTGCAAGGTTACGAGCATGGGGTAAATATTGCGCTCCCTCTCGCGTAGCATACGATTCTTTTCTTTCGATTGCGTTGAAATATGACGTGATTTCTGTCACTGAAAAGCAAGAGGAAAAATTCGACGATACCTGGCCGTGAGCCGTGTGCACGTGCAGCGGGCAGATATACGAGGCAAGACTCGCTCGGGCATCGTAGCCTCTGTTTTTGCGCGCTTCGAGGCTCGCAGCGCGATCGCCACGGTACGCGGCGGTCCCGCTGGGAACCTCGAAGTGGGCGAAAATAGGGGGCAAGATGCCCTAGCGAGTTTTGGCTCGTATATCTAGCCCGCTGCACATGCGCACTGCTCGCGGTCAGATATCGGCGACTTTCCTCCCGCTTTTCAGGGACGGAATCACATTATTTCAGCGCAGTCAGGAGAAAAAATCAATCATTACATGCATAATAATGAAAAGGATTTAAAAATTAAGTGATTTTTTAACTGATTACAATAAAAAATTAGTTAATTTTTCGGCAAACTTTGAGGGAAACTTTTAGGTTAAAGGTTAGAATTAGGAGAAAGTAGACATAATAATATTGGGAATCAATACCAAGCATAAATGGCCGCATTATCCCAGTCGGTCAAGACTTTGCACTCTGCATTTGTAAGAGTTTTAATTATTTCAACGGATAATCATTACAAAAAACGTTTATCCACTTATGAATATCGATTTATATCAGAGTCGTAAATGCCCAATACTTATAGAAATAATGATGATGATGATACTATCAGCTCTATAATTATGATTTTATAATAATAACATCTAGCGCGTGTAATACGATGATTAAACTTTGGAATGGCTGCAAAAATTATTATTTTTCAATAAAAATTCACGGTAATCCTTTTGAAAAAATGGAAAAAAATAAGTAATGCATTAAGAAATTAATGCATTACTTATTTCTTCCATTTTTTCCATTATTTCGTGCAATATTAAAGCAAAAATTAGTATTTTTTTCAGCTATTCAAATATTTGCACTCTATTTTATAATCACTACATATTATTATTATGCAATCATAATTACAAAACAAATTGTACTGTAAACTATATCTTATGAATTAATGGGAATTTACAACTCTGATTTATATTAACGATGAATTGTTTTTTTTTAAATAAAATGATAGGTTATGACAACTGGGATAAAGTAGTTGGAAAAGCCACCAGATGTCGTGTTGCTACATATTATTTCCCAATTAGTGGCGATTTTGTGTAATTTCACCGGAGATATTCAGAAAATTGAAAAACACGTTGTAATATAGTCGATATGTAGGAATAGCACAATCTCTCAAGGTTTGGCGAAAATTGGTCGATTTGTTTATTTGCTTAAGATGACTGTACTTTTAACGGACGATCCCAAAAAAAAATCATTTAACGTTTTAAAATTCTTTTTGTGAATTTGCGATGGCACCTAATTATTCATTTTTTTCCCTGGAAAATGTGTTTTTTTTATCTTTGGACCGCCGATCGTTGTCGAAGTTCTTCTGGTACAAAAAAAAAAAAAAAAAATTTTAAATTTAAAAAAAAATTTCATTTTTGATACCAGATTTTTGAGATTTTTTTCAGATTTTTAAATTACGGCCCCAGAAATTTTTGAAAAAAATTTATAGCATCCTCAAATTTGGTTTGAAAATTTTGCAAAAAATCATGAATGTTATTTTGAGTTAGAAGAATCGTATAAAAAATTATTAAGCATATCCACGAGGTCGAGAGCCACAGCCTGGTCGATTTGGCATGGAATGCCGCGTATGTAAAATAAAGGCGATAGCCAAGCATTAAGGAGAAAGAGAAAAAGATTTATGGAAAGGACAGTAGAGCAAGAGAGAGGAGTGTAACCGATTCGAGCAATGAGTCAGAGACAAAGCTATAATGGTTCTTCGTCTCAGCCAGACCAGAACGTAAGCCTTGAGTCTTGAGTAAAATTTGATGAATCACAAACTAATGACACTGTCTTAAGGCGAGATACGAGAGAATTAGTTAAGGTTAGGAATTTTATTATTAGACACATAACTGAATTCTTTGTATATTTCAAATTACGCATAGCTGATTGGATTTTGATTTTTATTAACTGTGCTAACAATTAGTTCAGTCTGCACGTGACATATGTATAAGAATCAATTATTTGCCAATTTATTTTCTATGGTGAAATTATTCTTATCAATTTTGTATTTTACAATACCTACATGTCGGGTCATGTTCACATTTACAATTTTTATTCCGCTTAACTAATAAGTGTCAGAATTAGAAATGCATAAATAGTTCGTAAAGAATAGAAGTAATCTCATACATATTTAACGTCAGTTTTATTACTTTTTTTTTACTACTAAACTAAAATAGCGACACTCCAACATTTTCATACTGCTCTAACTATTATTTAACTAGCAACGCCATCTGAATGGCATTGACGACGGAGTGGGAGGGAAATACCGGAAGTATGATTATGTAGCTCGCGATTCACATCCCGTTCGTGTCCTACGACATTAGGAAGAGCAAATACATGAAAGTGTTTACTTTCCAACTAATTTTAATAAAACAATTGTCATTTGACAAATCATGGGATAAGTAATCTAAAAGTTCATCTAAAAGTTTGTATTTTTGCCAAGATCCATACATTAAAATTCGAAATTATTAAATAATTTTAAATTGTATAAATGATACATAACAAGCATTAGAAGCATGAAGACACAAATTCCCGCCCACACGCGTACACATTTATATGAAGTTTCGCATTTTAAAGATAACGCTTTCACTTTTCACCGAAAAAGGACGATATTTCCAAGGATATTTTATCGTACCATCATTTGCCTCCGTCGATTTCGTAACTTTCCAGAATTCGAAGATAGAGATGAAATAAAACGATGAAGAAGGGATGCTAACAAACTATTCGATGCTTCACTCGAATCTCGAAGTCCCATCAGTCACACTCGACGATCTTTTTCCACCTTTTTCTCTTATTTTCTTGACGAATAGCTCGAAGATTAGTCAAGGGACCACCGACAACTCTGTTATCCGTGAGGACGTTGACTGTGTTCCAGGCGCGTTTAAGTGGAAAAGGTTCGTATACTATAGACGCGACACGGAGAGCACGCTGTCAGAAAGAAGGGGAAACTGAATAATAGAGGTCAGACGCGTCAATGCGCACTGCTCAGAACAGTCTGACGCAGTTTTTGCTACTTTTATCCGATGCGATAAAGCTTTCTTCTTTTCTTCAAGCTAACTTGACTGTTAGTAGTTACCCCTGGCATTTCCTCTCTTCCATCTTCAATACAATTTTCCGACTGCAAGCAGCTAGAAAGAAACACGAACAAAAAAATAGTTTCCGGAATTAACTTGTGCGTTAATTAAAAAACCAATAATAATTCAGCAAACCAACAAGTTAGCGGGATCAATGAATAACTTGATCGGCCGAACAAATCCGTTCGATCACGCAAACACTGTTCGTTTTCCGGCGGCAAAATTGATTCTGGAAACTCACAATTCACCTCTTTTTTCGCGCTTATTTTCTCGCGAGATATTTATATTCTTTCACACTTTTTATTTATTTACCGACGAGAAATTAAAAAAAAACTCTTGAAAAACAATAAGCGTTTTATTGAATTCAAAAGAATTTAATTAGACCAATGAAATGTTACGCAAATAAATCGGATGCGTATTGTTATCAATTTTTTATTTGCACTTTTTTTTTCACTGTTTGCTCTCAGAATGTGTTTCTCTTTGAATCAATCGATTTATCCCTCACATGTTCCAATTTCTAGGCATCCGCACTGTCCACTGTACAACGGCGACCGTCGACGATAGTGTGACGCACGTGGTGAGTGAACCGTGCAGCTTAACAATAATACACTGGTGATATTATCTGTGATTATTTCCACTCCCACTGTCGAGGCCTTTTGGACACAATACATCTGCGATGGTCAGACACGTACGCCCTTCACTACCTGGCAACGACGTCCGAGGTTCCTCGGACACCGACTTCTGGTGTTAAAGCTGGTCATTCGCATCTTCGTGTAACGCGGAAGCAACGATTTCGCTTCACCTCATTTCCATAATATAATATCCGCTTCTCGATCCATCGATCATTTGCATGTCTAGACATTTTCTCCATGCTTTCAGTAAATTACTTGCAAATAAATTTATCTACATTCTGTCTGATCCAAAATGGATGGTTTTATCGAAGCTTTGAAAACTTTCTGACAGTAATAAATTTGTTAGTAACTTTATCTATTTCTTAAGAAGCTTTGAATAATTTCCGATAGTAATAAATTTGTTAACGTAATAACATGATCTATTTCCATTTTTTTATCTTCTTCAAGTTTTTACGTATACTCTTCCCTTTAAGGGAACCCGAGGCACGTAAGAATTATAAAAATTAAATTGTATTGGAACTGTACATAAGGAATTCATTATGCAAATTCATTAACAAATACTACTCGAAGAGCGGTATAAATAAAAAAATTCTATTAAATACATTTTTTTTTGTAGCCGAGTTCATCTGTGAAAATACTTTTTCCAATTTCAGCTTGTCCTTTAGCTTTCTTATGCAAAGCTAGTAGAGAACTTTGTAAGATGGCATTCCCTCTTAAAGAAGATTTTATCTGGTCTGAGTATAGGAATTTCCTTTTTTAACATAGCAAATATAATTATATTAGTAGCAGAAATTTCTCTTGCCGTCATAATTTTTTTTTTTTCTCAATTTCCTCTGTAACCGCTTCGTAACAGCTTAATATAAAAATTTCTACGTCTGGAACCGTCGAAGTCTTAATTAAAAGAAAATAAAACTTTGCAAAGTCAATTTGGTCCGACGAGGGAATCCGAAGAGGGTTACAAAAACAAAATGTCATTCATCAAAATATTTCATTTTTTCGTCCCTGTTATATAGTGCTTTTACGATTTAGCGGAGTCTTGTATGTACAATATTAATAAAAAAAAGTTTTCTCTTAATAATTCTTTGATGTCTTAGCATTTTAATCCCTTTTCATTCAATTCCTTTCCACAGAGACTTTCTACAATATTTACCTGCAATCACTCGTTCCTATTGCACCCCAAGTAAAAAAATTATATATAGTCCGACATATGGAATTGGGCATATATAGTCTGTATAAACTCTATATACAATCTATATGCAATTTATATATAAGATTACCTGTAAAGTTGGGTTTATGTATAAATTTTATATAAATTGTATATAGATTTTATAAAAACTATATATGCCCAATTCTATGTTTAAAACCATATATATTTTTTATATACTCTATATATAATTTTTTTACTCGGGACTACTATATCGCATTTACACAAGGGCATATAGAAACTGCAGCAAATCTAGTTGATATATAGTCGGCTATATTTTACTGCGTTTCTCATATATCAAAACGAGAAGTTGGAAAAACTGCATCTCGCTCATCACTTAAAACTCGAACCAGTGTGTGGCGAAGCGGTCACCCAACCCAGTACCGTCAGCGATATTGATCACCGTCGGTAATCAATCTCGTAGTTAATATGTATGAATGCATGTATTATTCGATTGTGCAGAGTTGAATGTTACAACGTTCGCACATTTCTAGTTTCCCTTGACTCGAATTCTCGCTCGTATACCAGATATAGTACCCGTGTCGAGTGTTACATTACCGACAACGACCATCGCGACGAGTAACAATTTCGCAATCAGCACATTCCGCCGGCGAGTTGCCACAGCCGCGAAATCTCTGAGATTATTGTCTGATCCGCTTTATTAATGTGTATGAAGACAGCAGAATAATTGTATTTATATATAACAATTCCTCCCCATTTAATTACTCTACTCACCGAATTTTGAAATTCCGTTTAGTGATATTCCATTTCATCTTCTCTATTCCAATTTAAATTGATACGTAGAGTTTTACACGTTATCGGACTTTTTAATTGAGTTCACTGGCGCGTATATGTTTGTTAATAAATTTGTTTGCAATTGCTATTCAACTGTAAGGTTACGTTACCGGCGTTGCGCGATTGAACAAGCGAAAAAAAATTTTTTAAATCGTGTTTAGCCTTACTAACTCGGAGTGTTATAAATCACTGCACTCGTCGGGTATCGAAACGTTACGCAATACCGTAAATCACATCACATTTTTATTTGATATTCCAGAGTTTTCGACTAGCCCTAAATATTTTTGACAGAATTTTTGTCAGTTCTGTTGAATGATTGTGACGCTGGATCCACTGGGCATCGTGCTGACACTGAGGCACTGTCACTTTCGACGTCCATCAGCACCAGCAGCACACTGCTACGAGTACTCGTAAGAGAAAGTGAGAGGAAGCAGGGACTTGCACAACTTCTATTCATTGGCACACTATTGAGACTCGGCAATATCGGTCGTTCACTTTCAAAATCGATTTAACCTTGAGAACGAAAAACTTGAAAACTATGCGAGACGCGACAACGTGTATTGGCGATTCGTGATTGAATTCGGCACGACTTCGCGCATCGAAGATACACCTAGGCCACCCACGATTTTACTTTCGTCCTCCGAAAACATGTTTTGATTTGCATTTTTTTTTTTTTTGTCATATCTCATTGATGTCATTGTCATTGATGAATTAATTATTTTATTATTTATACAACTAAAAAAAAGGATGCAAAGTAGTAACTTACACATTGCTTCCTCATTTATTTTCGCTTTTTACAAACCCGCCTCTATGAGGAAGTTTCTTTATTTTATTTTTAGCTTCCTCATAGAGGAAGCTTTGCGAAAGATGAAAATTATTGACGAAGTTGATGATTTCTGACGTTTTACGAAATCCAGAGCGACACCAGGAAAATTTGTTTAAAATGCAAAATAACGCAAAATCCGAACCGTTTTACCAATCATTACCAAATTTGATACGTAGCAGGGCTAAATGTTATTGTTCCTGTGTAGCAAATTTCAGTCGATTAGTTGAATTTTTACCCGAATTAGAGCAAAACGAAATTTTTTTGAAAAATTCAAAAATCTCATAAAAACCGAACCGCTTTACCGATTTGGCCCGAATTCAATACCAAAGGATGTATCACTTTGTTTAATTTTAATACGAAGTTTCAACCCGATAGCTAAAAATTCGTTCGAGCTAGAGCATTTACGTACTTTTTCCAAAATTTCAAAACTCTTATAAAAATGAAATGCGTTAAGCGATTTTTATAAAATTTCTACCAATTGAAGATTAGCCAGTACTGTACATGTTATTTCAATTTTAGCTGATTCCGTCGAATACTTAATAAGTTACAGTTATATGAATGTTTGGCCTTTCATCACGAACAATTTTTCTCAACCACTTTTCTCGACGTTTCAGACCATTTTAAACGTTTTGACATGAATACAGTAAGACCTCGATTATCCGACGTCGGATAATACGGAGAATAGCATGCGCACTCCGTGTTATCCGACGTCGGATAATCGAGGTCTTACTGTATCTCGAAAAAAAAATTTTCATGACAGCAAAGCTTCGTCTATGAGGAAGCAAAAACGGTATTTATGAATGATGCACTCTTCATGTATAACAACATTTTGATGTTATTATTTTGACGATCACATCGTAATATGTAATAGTTTCTGTAGGCAGATGTTTTTATGCAGTCTACAATGTATCGAATGTATAAATTTAAAACAAAAGTGCGGATGATAGATCGATGAAATAAAATAAACCCATAATAAAATTGTCGGGACAAAATCACGGGAAAAACATCTGCCGGAAAAATAGATCGTTGAAATATCCGATCATACGTAACATAAATGTAGTTGGATGACAACTTTACAAATTTTCATGTTTCAAGGTGAGAAGGACTTTTTTTTGCGATATTCGATTTTAAGTTCTTTAGATTCCCTTTGTCTTTGTGACACCCAATTTTACGACTCCTTTAATTTTAGAGTGGAAGTCGAAGATGTATTTACATTTTTGACTATAGTACCGTTTACAGGCAGAAACTTCGCCACTCCAATCACACGTTCACACATGTATTAGGCAAAACTAGATAAAACAATACATACAAAGCATTCGATGTCACAGTTGCAAAACAATCACTTTATACCGGGCCACGCATTTCTGCGCATCCCTGATAAAAATATATTATAGAGATTGATAGAGATCGATAGAATTTAAATGGGATTTAATAGTATGTTATCATCTCTATCTATTCGGACTTTGATCAATTTATACAAATTGAATCGTTGTTATTAGTTTCCTTTAGTTTTCGTTTTCTATTAGTTAAATACGATGAATACGTTATCGGGATATATGGCACACTAACGGATTTATAATATTTTATAATTTTTTTTAAACTGATTTTTTAATAAATTCTTAGACCTCTTATTAACCGAAATCAATGCTCTTATTAGTATCTTGATATGCTTGATTATTTATTAGATTTTTCTCGTATCGCGAAGTACTCAAATACGGATAAAATAATACTTTCGGTAAGGAATGTATACGTGAAGCATTCTAACAGAGTTAATTAACATAAATAATTTAGTAAGAAAGATGCTAAAAAACTGCTCAATTTACTGTTGTTACTCATAAGTACGTGAAGCGGCTTATATATTATTGATGTATATTATCTTACAAGAACGAGTTTGGATGGAATAGTTCGGCAGTCTATCAGAGATTATGAAAGTTAAGCAGCTTGGGATGCGGTCGATACAAAGATGGGTGACCAGAAAAAAAAACGTTATTATCCGGTCGATTTCTTTTTTTTTTTGGTTGGAATAGTACATCATGGATATATACGTACAATCGTATATTTTTATTATTAAATAAAATACAATATTATATTATTTATAATAATATTATAGGATATGGACCAAACATATAGGATTTCGATCGTAAATTTATGATAGTACATCGTAAATTCACGAACCAAAGTCTGTATTCGGAACGATAGAATTTTTTATAATCGTTTTCCATCATTTATTTTTACCAGGGATCCAACACATACAAGCAATCATCTACAAAATCTAGTATTTGGTTAATTTTTTCCATAAATCTTTTTTCCATTAAATTTTTATCTGAGATGTTTTTTAGAATTCCATTAGCCAGAGGCAGCTTATTAGTCTGTTATTAATATTTGTAGTGCTAAATGTGGTTTTATGTTGATAAATGCAGTTGTTCAAGGTTCAATTGTTTGTGATTAATTTTTTCCTGAAGTCAATTCTGCAATCTCGTAAAATGGTCATAGTATTTTCCATTGGCTATGTAATTTATATCCCATGCTGCGTTTTGAGGTGACAGTGCGGAAGTATAGAATTACCAAGTGCTTTGACTTTATTTTAAGACACACACATCGGTGCGTGCATGAATTAAAACGCACCGTTGATTCATCGAACGCAATTGATTTTGAAACTGTTAACAATTTCGCCAACTATGCGTAGGCAAATGTCATTCACCCAATGGGGTGAACGAATTTTTTGCGAACTTTCGACATATACTTATCGAGCTGACTACGCAAATTTTGCGAATAGTTCCATGCTACCTGGAACGTCTGCCGATAAATTCAGTTCAATTGTGCACAAGCTGAGTGAAGGTTCCCCAAAAGTTCTCTGTGTCTTCTCATCGAAGTCTGCAATGCAGTTGGAATAATTTTCATAACATCACAAGACAAGGTATATGACAATTAACTCTTGAAAGCAAAGACATTTGCATATAAAAAAATGTCACTGACGTCAATGACCTCACGACGTTTATAAAAAATATACGGCCACGAAATATCATAATCAATCACAAAAGGATTATTATTCCAAGTTATTCATAATTGTTACAAGGGCCTGACATTTTTTATTTTCCACAATTATTGGACATAATAATATATCTTCAACATATTTAGAATGTTTTTCCAATCGAATTTTTTGCTAACATAAGAGGAGATTATAGGTCCATATTAGATAATTTATTCTTCATTCTTTAATTCACATAATAGCATGGCAAGAATTACGAACACTTTAAAACATAACATTAGGGATTGAATTATTTTTTTTTCTACGGTTAGAAAATGGGAGAGTCACACTCAGGATATCAGTTGCCAACATCGGACATGGAAGATGTACCCATAGGCAATCGTCATAATGAAAGTGCGTCAAGATCTACACCAAAATATGGTATGTTGTACTCTATACATTGCTCAGATTAAAAAAATAATAGGAATTATAACATGCAAATGTTCGGAAAAATAATTGACTTGGTTTTCGACCAGTAAAACCCAATGGGAAGCCAACACCGTGCCTTGACTTAGCGAATCACTGGGATTTCTTTAAACGTTACAAGATATCGGTTTTCACCGCGATTATATCAATGGTGACACTTTTCATCTTTTCGGCTGCGATGATTTACATGTCACTTCAATCTGGTGAGCATCCAATAAATTCTTGTTTATATTTTATTTACAAATTGAAAAAAAGAAAATAACGGTTGTGTTATTTGGCTTCTCACAGCTGACAGTTTTTCCACT
Organism: Ephialtes manifestator; assembly: GCA_963970395.1. Classification (NCBI taxonomy): domain Eukaryota; kingdom Metazoa; phylum Arthropoda; class Insecta; order Hymenoptera; family Ichneumonidae; genus Ephialtes; species Ephialtes manifestator. The sequence continues at coordinate 15,267,513 of OZ019976.1, forward strand.
TTGCCTGTGGAAACAATTGTCGAAGAAATACCAGTTACAGAAGAGCATGTTTTCACAAATGAAGTCACCGAAGACGCCGACAGACGTGGACATACTATCCGCCGATACTTGTACGCAATCGTCCCCGAAACTGTGGTAAAATTGAATAAGCGTGAAATCCGAAAAATGTCGAAGCGTGATGTAGGCAAAATACATAACAATCCTGAGTTCACGAAAGAAATTTACGATAAGGACACCAAGGAACGAAATCATGACAAACGCGAAAGCGAAAGACAACAAAAAATGACTGCATGTCAAAAAAGTAGCAAACATTGCAAATCAGTGCTAGAGTCTATGCAATCGATGATTAAAGGAGTAGGTGACAACGTGGATGGTCTGAGAAGGTTAATACAGCAGATAAGACTTAACGAGGGCAATAAAGACGCGGATCCACAGATCAAAGACTTTTTGCAATGCATCGAATGTGGAAATATGACCGTTAACGATTCGATATCATTTATTGAGCCACAATCGGATGAAGCATCTGGCTTCCATGAGCAGCAGCACTCTCATCACCACGACCACTCCCAGATGAAGAACATGTCCACTATCTCTGCTCTATTGGACAATTCAAGTTCGGCCAGCGACGAGACAGAAGAGAAATCGAGAATTCAAGATTCTAAGTTCCAGAGTGGCCAGGATTCTGAAAAGCACTCGGTAATCTCACCATTCACCCAAAAGCCAGGATCTAATATTCAAAAAACAGTCGAAGTCTCCAAATCCCACAAGTTAACTGACGGAGCTGTAATTACTCAAATCATAAAAAATACAACTATAATCAAAAAGCCTGATGGAAAATTAGAAAAGGAGACTCATGAAAACCAAATGCCATCCGGAAATGCTGTTCAATCTGAAACTTCAACTGCAACAAGTCTGAAGTTCGATTCCCTGACGCCCATTCGCCCAGGGCCAACGATGCAGATCATCAATGATGTCAGTGGTCCAACTGGTCCAACGGCAGTTCCAAACACATCAGGTTTCCAATTTCCATCAGGCTGGGCAGAAAATACAATGACCGGAGTGATAACGGACAAAACCTCAGGGGTGAGCACAGTTGCACCAGCACAACCGAGATTCTATCAACAACCAAGTGGGGAAGGTGAATCGATGGATCAATTCCAACCCAGAATACTGACTGGATCGCAGTTTCAGCCGACCAAGAGTAATTCCGATGGAAACCCGGTGATAATGCCAACAGCAGAGACCATGAAGTCGGGCCAACAAGTTCAATACACACCCTGGATGCCTTACTCGGTGTGTTACTTTGGAACACCACCTGCCGGGACGCCATCAGGACCCTTTAAGCAGACCATGCCTGGCATGATGAACTTTCCTGGCTCCTCATCTGGAGCTGGAAATTACCCATTCCCAACGAACCAGTATCCAATGCGTGGTGCTGGTTTCACAAATCAAGGTTTCGTACCAATGCCATTTCAGCAACAGCAGGGAGTGCCTTTCGGTCCGATGCCGCAATTCCATCAGGGAAATATGGCAGTTGGAAACCAGCAGAGTCATCGTGTAGGATCTTCCGGGCCGGGAGCGCAAAACTTCGTACCTAATTTCGGAAATGCACCCACGGGCGCGGGTGCCTCAGCCCGTACACCTTATTACTGCACGTACATGACAGCTCCGACCTTTCAATTTCCCACGATACCCGGTGTATCTGATTTTCAGCGTACCGCTGATAATCCCACGGATGTGGTCGGAAATTCTGCAAACCAATACGGAATACCCGAGGCTGTATGGAATGTGGATGGGTCGAGTTATCCAGGTAAATGAAGTTATCACGCGGTTTGTATGTTACATTAGGTACACATGGAACATACTAATATTCATAAATATAAGTCAATGAAAATATACTGAAATTTACAGTGATTATTGTTATCGTTACTAAGGTTTATATTGAAAATCGATTAACCATATTTATTTAATATCGAATTGTATTTTAACTAAGGATATCCGGGCGATTGCGACCATAATTCTCATCGTTGCTTGGATGGAAGTCGTTGCATTCCGAAGAGCTTGTGGTGCGATGGAAGCGTGGATTGTCCCGATTCTAGTGACGAGACCAGATGCTCCTGTCGCGATAGAATAACCAAAGATCGGCTTTGCGATGGATACTTTGACTGTCCCCGTGGCGAGGATGAACTTGGATGCTTTGGTAAAAATATTTGTTTTGACAAATGTGAATTTGCAAAAAAAATTGAATTTGTCAATATTAATTTTTGTAATGAAATATCTGAGCTCTGATGACAACTTGGTATTCACCATATTATTAAGATCATGTAGCTGTAATTTTCCGAAATTCAAGTGAACATTCAGAAACTACTAGGAATTTTAAACAATTATGATTTTATCACGACGCAGTTGGCAGTCGGTATATCTCAAAGTAATTATCCACTGAGAAAAATCATCTTAATACTGCTAGCGGCTAGATGGCGTGAGCTGCTGGCATTTCTCTCCAACTCGCTCGCAATCTACATTACCAACTCACGACCTACTTTCCTCGGAATCCAATGCCCCCGCGCTGCTTCATTTTTTATATCTTACGAATATCATTGATTCCAACTAGATCGCCCCAATATTTTTCAATCACCAGATTCAGTAGAGATCTTGATGTATATTTTTTTATCCAGGCTGTCCAGTGAATTCTTTCAGCTGCGATGACTGGTCAAAAAGATATAGAAGAGAAAATTGCGTTCCCCTCTCACAGCGATGTGACGGTCTCCAGCAATGTTCTAATGGAAAGGATGAAATGGACTGTGCCATTCTTACTGAATCTTATATTGAGGATCAGGATGTAAGTTTCTTCCCAGGATTCATGAAGATCTGCAAAAGAAGAGAAAGGATTTTAGGTTGATTAAAGTTGCCAACATTTTTTACAGTCCGTCACGGTAGGATACACTTCCGGATATCTTCACAAAAATTGGAAAGGCCGATGGTATCCCGTTTGCACAAGGACGCCACAGTGGGCTATGGACGCTTGTTCTTCGGAAAATGATTCACCAATTAGGTCAGAACTCTACTGCAATTCCTTTCCTAAACGATTTTAATATGCACAGACGAAAAAAATTGGTTGTTTTCAACTGAATCGGATACGCGAGAACTGACGAATATATTTTAAGTCAGGGCAGAAGAGTTTTAGCTCATAACAAACATGTGTTGGCTTGCTGAAACAAAAAACGATTGAAGAAACCGAATTAAGTAAAATAAACCAATCTTTTTTCCTAGTGTTTGCAATTCCATGTTGGTCTAACGATTTCATTCAATTGCAAATTTACGAATCCACAGGGAACCCCCTCTGATACAAATCGAATCTACCCCAGTTGGGCAGTATCATGGATCTTATCTCGCCCAGTCGCAAACTGGCGAAATCAAACTCGTGCCCACATGTTTCAACAAAGCAATCCACGTGATCTGTCCCCAAATTCCCTGTGGCACTAGAGTACTTTCACAGGAAACCTACTCGCCTTTCGGTTCTTTCGACGATTCTCTAGTAGCGAGTTCGAAAAATCAAAAAATCAATCAAAACAATGAGGGGCATTCTGATGCTGCTAATGTAAATGGAAAAGAGGACATCTTAGGTGACGCGAGGGTCGTAGGCGGTCGAGCGAGTCAGCCAAAAGCCTGGCCCTTCCTAGTAGGTATTTACAAGGATGGTTACTTCCATTGCGGAGGAACTATCATCGATAATGATTGGATTCTAACTGCAGCGCATTGTGTCGATGGGTTAGTACATTTTTCTGTAAAATACTATTCGCGAACACAATATTTTAATCGTTAATAATTTATTTTATCGTAGATTCCGACAGCACTACTACGAAATACAAGCTGGTTTACTCCGTCGATTCTCATACTCACCCATGGCTCAGATCAGACGAGCAATGCACATAAAGATCCATCCGGGATACGACAGAAAGATAATGAAAACCGATTTGGCATTAATTAAACTGAACAAGCCACTGCGATTTAATCGCTGGATCCGACCAACTTGTCTTCCGAAGAACCCGTCCTACTCGCCATACTGGAGAAGTGGACCTTACCCCGATACAACGTGCGTTACTGTTGGGTGGGGAGCAACTGCCGAACACGGTCCCGATCGTAAGCCTAATTTATTCATATAGACCATAAGTTCAGGGTGCATAACTGTATTAAGGCTTTGAATATATAACTGTGCAACATATGCTGCCTCGAGCTGAAACCTCTTTTTCTTCATATCTATCTCCGCCACGTTTCATGCTTATTAAGCCTTGTGTTGTAAATCATATGAAGCCGACCACCTGCGCGAGGTTGAAGTACCGATTTTGCCGGAGTGTAAACATCCCGAGGACCGCAACGAAGCTGAGATTTGCGCCGGTATGCCACAAGGTGGCCGCGATGCCTGTCAAGGAGATAGCGGAGGACCTCTTATGTGCAAGTACGTTTTTATATAAAAATTCCAATCAATGCGTCTTATTCCACTTAAATACCATACGACAATTGACTCTAATTTTACATGTACTCGAAAATAATTTACCTTAATGTTTTCCATTTCATAATTTTTCGTTGAATTATCACATTTTTTCATTATTTGTCTCTCTCTTTTTTTGCAGACATCCTGGTTCGGAAAATCAGTGGTACGTTGCTGGTATCGTGAGCCATGGAGACGGCTGCGCACGTCCTAATGAGCCTGGCGCATACACCAAAGTTAGCCATTTTGTGGATTGGATTGACGACACAATTCGTGAGTAATCGAAGAAATAAGATACAGGAACTCAGGATTTATAGCGCTCATAAACTAACGCAACATATGTTATGTGTTACCTTAAAGGTACCAGAGAAGTTCTGGCATTGGGACCAAAACCTATAGACATTTGTCCGGGCTTCAGCTGTGCCGGAGGCTTGGGCAAGTGTCTCCCGGGTACGAAGAGATGCGACCGGGCCGTCAATTGCTTAGATGCAGAAGACGAGATGAATTGCCTAATGTACAAAAGCTATACTCCATTCAGAGAGGCTTCAACAGTCGAACATCACCAAGAATCGAATCATCGTGACAACGAAATTGTTGGAAAAAGTACGCCGGACTTTTCAGAAGTGACAGAAACGCAAAAAGAGTTCAACCACGTCATCAAGGATAGAATAGAGAACGCCACGAATTCGCAAAATATCTCTTCTGGTAGGAATGAGTTCAATAATCACTTATTTCATGGCTATTAAGTAGAACGTATTTGCCAATACTTCGTTAGAGCGATATTAACATCCGGCTGTTACAGTATTTACGATGATCAATGAAGAAACTTCAACGTCAACGGACAAAGCGGACGCTATTGCAACGTGGTCGTCGGCGACGCAGAAAAATATCAGTGATGCAACTTCCGCAAGCGATTCGAGCTCTAAGCAACCGATCATCACCACCAGCAAACCGCAATCTTCGTCACAGCGAACCAACGAAATCAACTACGTACCACGCTTCACCTGCACCAGGTAAATAGTCTCTGGTTGGCGACAACCACGACGACGTTATTCGCTCAATTTCATTCGCATCGAATCTTTAAATAATTGATATTTTAATGAGATATTGTTATTATTTTAGAGTTCTTCAGACTATATCGATCAATAAAAGGTGCGATCGCGTTCTCGACTGCGAAGACGGCACCGACGAGGCCAATTGCACTTGCAAGGATTACCTCGCGAATTTGCATCCGATTGCGATTTGTGACGGTCATGTCGATTGCTATGACGGAAGTGACGAAGAGAATTGCGGTGAGTTTGATGGTAATTTTCAAACAAATTGATATATCTTTGTAACATTTTTCAAAGGAGTTCATTTTATTCTGTAGCCTTTTGCAAAGCAAACGAGTTTGTTTGCAGTAGAAGTGGAAAATGTATTCCACAGGCGAAAATGTGCGATCATCATATCGATTGTCCTTACATGGAAGACGAGCTCGATTGCTGTGAGTTTTATTACCGCATCGGAAATATTTTTATTCAAATCTTAATAATTTGATACATATTTCATTACTGAAATAAAATTTGACAGTCGCACTGACCAATGGCAACTACGTTATCATGGATCTCGACAAACGTCCTCATTTGAATCTACAGGGTGTAGTGACACAAAGAAGAAACGGCAAGTGGCGTCCAGCTTGCCAAAAGCACAACAAGACTATCCAAACTCGTCTTTCCAATGAATTTTGTGTCTACTTTGGCTTTGGGTGAGAAATGAACAACATTTAACTAACAATTGTTTACACAAGTAGGAAGAACATTCTAGTGAAAAACAAAGTCTCCTCTATAAGAAAACATAAACAGGATTTTAAAAAAATGAATATTCGTGACTAATTACTCTTACAATAATTATAAATAATGTAGAATTATTCTTTTTAATAGATGATAATATATCGTGAGCGTAATAATCGATAAACATTTTGCAAAAACTAATAAAAGATCTTTTTTTTTATTGTAACGACGAAAAACATAGATGAATAGTGAACTTTACATGAGCTCACTATTCTATGATGCGCACATTATGATAGATTCTAGTTTCTATCATCTTAATGTTAACAATTTTAATCGTAACAATAGAGCTCCTGAATCAATCGAAGAAATTCTTGTCTGGGATTCACCTATCGAAGTCAGACAATCAACGAAGGACAACAAAATCCCCTACGAGTATCCACCGACCTACACAAGACCCGACGATCCTTCCCGAACATGTCTGGGTCTTTATGTTCGATGCAAACCAATTTTATCGGCCAATACGAGTCATCTCATCGCCACGAATCCAACTAATGATGATGTATCCTATCTGCTACCTTGGCAAGCTCATATTTTTGTGGATGGCCATTATCACTGTCCAGCTATACTTCTTGAGTATTCCTGGCTGCTTGCAAGCTCACAATGCGCCGAGGATCTGGAGTGAGTACTGCTCACTACAAATGGAAATTTAAACAATTTACAATTACTACCAATACCCGTGCAGAAATATTGTTGGGGCTCCAACTTGGCCCTTTCTAGTTTGCCCCAGTTCTATTAGGGGCCCTACTAGGCTAGTCAGGCTTGAAGTACGATGCCTTTACAGGCTCAATATGGGCGACCTTAGTGAGGGTTCCACATTTAAGCCTGATTAGGCCCCGAAGTTTGTCGTGGCCGCCTCTGTTGAGCCTAGTAGGGTTCTAGAGTAGATTCCCTATTGTGGATGCCACGTTTATTCCCAAAAAAGACCCCTAATTTAATCGCGGCTGCCCGAACTAATTTCTGCACGGGTATCGAATGTCAATTTTCTAACCCGTAAAGGTGTTATTTGTGTTAAAAAATATTTTTGTATCGCTAAAATATTATCAACTTATTGTTTTATTTGACAGTTTGAGTGCCAATTATACGACGGCTCTTCTCGGTACTGCCCCAACTTATCTCTACGTCGACGGTCCGTATCAACAGACGGCTCCCATCGACTCGATGAAAGTATTGAAGAAATTGGATGCAACTATGATGCACCTCAAGAATCCAGTCAACATGACAAGATACATTCAGCCAATTTTTGTTCAGAAAACGTGTGTTTTAATTAACAAGCGCTAGTTTTTATTTCATTTAAAAATAAAAACAATTCATTTATCAATTTTCTCCAGATTTTTCCCAGCTGCGTCTAAGGATCTTTGCATAGCAACAGGAGTGAATAATAAACACGATACAAAGACAATGTACTTGAGTCCTGTGCCCCAAAATTGTGCACCGTGTCATCGTTGCTACAAAAATGCTACAGATCTGGATTGCAGGGTAAGCCATAATTTCAATAGTTCATCGACCTTAAACCTCACGAATAAAATTTTATTTATTATACACAAAGAATAATAAGACCTCGACAAATTGGAGCGGAACCGTCGCCTGTCGCGGATCTGGCACTTGGTATCCGGCTGCAATCTTCCACGAGAAAGACATGCTCTGTGGTTTCCAATCGCCTCAAACATTGGCGAGCATCGATTACGGTTATGCAGATTTTACAGCAATCATGGGTATAACGATTATGAGCAATTATCAAATTATTTTGAATAAATTTTTTGTTTATTGTATTTTTATGTCTATTTAGAACAAGAATTGCAACCCACGATGGGTCCGAACTGCGATGGTCTTACTTGTTCACTGGGCAAATGCGTCCCATGGGATAGAGTTTGCGATGGAATCGACGACTGTAGAGACGGTGCGGACGAGAACGGAAAATATTGTGAAAAGAGGAGAGAACTCTGCAAGACTACCAAAGGACTCGGTTGTCGTAAGTTCACACACTTTGAATTACTCTATTCCCAATCGAATAGAGTTGTATCTTGATTTTCTTAAAATTGTCACAGAATGCGCAAAATCCGAATTGCGTTGCGCAAACGGTCAATGTGTACCCAAGGAAGCGTTCTGCAACTCCATAAACGACTGCCACGACAATTCGGATGAACCAGCTACGTGCAATTGCGCTGCTTATCTGAAGCTCACCGCTCCCGAACTTCTTTGCGACAATGTACGACATTGCCTAGACAAAAGTGACGAAAACAACAAACATTGTCTCTGCAAGGACGCGAGCTTCAAGTGTACCAGGTACATTTTTAGAAAGCAAAAAAAATCAATAAAACCACTAATTATTGATTTTTTTTCTGTTTCCTCATTAGTGTAATTTTCTAATCGTTTGGAAAAGTAGGGTACTTTGGAGATGGGCAATAATGAAATAAAATTGTATTTAAAATACTTTTAAGTCTGAAATCCTATGAGATATTATTTAAAAATGCTAGATTTATTACATTTTTATTATATTACATAACAAAAACTAATTGAAAATAATTGATATTTATAAATCGTACTATAAATACGATATGATTTTTAAATCGTCTCACTTAAGAAGTGTTGAAACTTATACAAATGAATACGTTTTTAAATTCATTTTTGTATGAATATTGCCCATCCCTGCAATACAGTAAGACACAGGAAAGAGTAGGCCAATTTATCTCAATCACTGGTAAGAAGAACCATTTCGAAAAGAGACATTATTTGCAAAAATGAGTCATTTCGGATCACACAGATATGAACATTGAGTAATAATACGTTTTGGGGTTCCAATAAAATAATTTGATTCAATAGTCTTATGATAAAAGTGTCTTACTGCTCCCTTTAATATTTCAAAGCAATGAGTACCTACTTAAAAATAAATGGGCAGAATGTATTTACGTTACAAATAGATTGTTTATATCCATGCCAAGAAGTGTTGCATTCGACATATAAATGCTATATATCGGGTAATTATAACTAGGAAGAAATATTTTCATCCCTATGCAGACAAAGCAATATTCATATTCAACGTATATTTTTGCAACAAAATCTTTAACAATTCCCATATATTTTTGTAAAGATAAACGCGTTACCGTACGAAACGCAAATCAAATTAATTGTGACCGTCTAAATAATTCAGTTTGATACGAAAATAATAAATCCATTATAAGCACATTTCCAATTTATTTCCTCATTGTTTTTAGTGGCATGAACGTCACGGAGACTTGCATATCTCAAGACTTCGTGTGTGACGGTGAAAAAGACTGTGCCAACGGCAATGACGAGAAGACTTGCAGGAGAGTCAAGGGAACTTTGAAAGATCCGTAAGCATAATAAATCCATATATGATTCTTCATCATGACAAATAAAAAGAATGACGCATCTAAAATAAACTTCGAGTCTTGGCAATGATGTAATTTGCCGGAAATAAATTCACAGGCCCGGAACCGGCGAAGTTCTTCGACGTTCTTTTGGTGTTTGGCAGTCGGAATGTTTCCCCGGACCTCTTACAACGAAAGAAATATCGAAGCTCTGCAAATCAATGGGTTATGAATTTGGCACAAAACTGGAATTTAAGAATGGTAAACATCCCTATGGACCAGCGCTGTCTGTTAAACTTGACGAATTCTACATGATAAGATTGAACTCCAATGCATGGATAAACACGAGAGCTCACCGCCCACTTGTTAGTCTCGTACCTGCCACAGAACCTTGTCATCGAGCCTTCGTAAAATGCACGTAAAATAGCATTCCTCGTTGCAGAGCATGTGTGCGATTACCAACTCATTTACTTTCAAATGTACCGTAAGACAACCTTCGCTTCATCAAGCATCAACTCCCTGGTTGACTCACATCGCATTTCCTACGAGTGAATGTTATAATCACTTTATATATTTATTTCTCCTCATGTTCCTCCATACGTGTGTCATTACAACTCAATATTTATTTAATAAACGTTACTTTAATCCTTAAATAAAACAAAAGTGTTTTATTGTCTAATCGATTTCCATGTGTATAAACGTTTCTCGAATAAATGGTTTAATCACAGATGATTTAGTAAAATACAATTTATAAAATGAACATGCAACTTTGTTAGGAATCTTTTCTTATTCTTATAATAGCTTAGTTTCATTCTCCAATTTTAAATCTTAGATATTTATTAGGATTAACATCTTACATGTTTACATTAATTTGAGAAAATAATGATTAAGTTTGCGGTTTACTATTTAATTCCCTTAGCATTTTTGAAACCGATTTTTATTTGTGACTGATAGGAACTCGTGAACGATAAATTTAGTAGTTGCGCAATTACAGTATTATTGTATCGCTTCATTAATTATATGTATAGTCAAGAGTTATTTACTGTCGAAGAACGATCCTAGTGGTACAATATGCGTGGCATCGTCGCGAATTAGTCACCTGAGAATGTGAATGGTGCCCCGTGAGCGTTCGACGTTCGGGAACGAGATATTATGCCAGCAGCGATGGCTGAACGCAGCAGTTCGCCTTCAACGGTAGCGACCCCATTCGCTGCATTCCTTTTCTCCCTCTTCACTCATTCTCCACTCGACAGTTCGTCAAGATTTTCCCCATTCACCTCATGCTAAATTGTAAAGATATTCCCTACTCCATTCATAAAATAACAACGCATAGATGCAGCCCGTCCATCAAATACTTTATCACGAATTTAGTGATAAATTATCCCAAATTGACACCGTCGCCTAATAACCTTCTTTACTTTTTAACCGTTTGAGGCATATTTTTTTGTAATAAAAGGAAAACATCGATATTTAATAATAAGAAATCCGTTTAAACTATTAAAAACTGAGTGAGAGATGGGACAACCTTCGATCCACCGTGACACAAAAGGTTCAACAGTCGCATATTGCACCAAATTTGTAAATCCTCAAATTGAAATGCGTTATTAATTTTTTTGTACATTTCATTATTTATATCAATAATGGGAGTTTTTTTCTCTTTCTTAAAATAGTATAAAAAAGGGCTGAAGGACTTAGGTCGATGGCCTATTCTTAATACAAAAGAATGTAAAACTCGGCTCACAGTAAACCTGTAAGTACATGTACCCCCAATAATGTATTGTCAATAAATGTACGAGGGATGGGCAAAATGTATTTTAAGAAAAAAAAAATAATGAATGTTTTTCCAGTCATTATTTATTTGGGCTTGAAATAATGAGTGGGTTCCCACTCATTATTTTTCCGAGTCCAAACTATGAGTGGTTTTTCATTCATTATCTTTTCAGATATAAATAATGAGTGGTTTTCCACTCATAATTTATTTCAAGTTTAAATAATGAATGTATTTTCACTCATTATCTTTTCCAAGGAAAATAATCAATGGATTTCCACTCATCATTCAAACTCGAAATGAATTATGAGTGGTTTTACACTCACAATTTATTCTGGTTTAAATAATGATTTTTTATCCACTCATCATTCATTTCAAGTTCAAATGATGAGTGGAAAACCACTCATTATTTATTACGAGTTTAAATAACGAGTGGGTTACCAGAACGAGAAAAAAACGCTATGAGTAATTAAAAATTTATTACCAATAATTAATAATATTTAATAATAATCAATAATATTTAATTATAATTATTTAATATTTAATTATTAATATCGGTTTTCTTGTTCGGGAAAACCATTCGTTATTTAAACTCGAAATGAATAATGAGTGGTTTTCCACTCATCATTTAATCTCAAAATGAATGATGAGTGGATAAAAAATAATTATCTAAAATCAAACTAAATTATGAGTGGAAAACCACTCATTATTTATACCTGAGAAGATAATAAATGAAAAACCACTTATTATTTGAATTCGGAAAGATAATGAGTGAAAAACCGTACATTATTTCAAGCGAAAATAAATAATGAGTGAAAAATCATTCAGTATTTAAATCGTGTATTTAAATACTTTTTCACTCGAATGTGCCCATCTCTGACTTGTACTACTACTACTACTAGTATACAAAAAATAATATACAAGTGCATTGTGAACTTACAGTACTTAGTTTTGGGTAATTTTTCAAATTTTCTTTCTTTTTAATATAAATACCTTAACTTTACATGAAGAATTATTATTAAATCGGCCGTGTGGGATTCGCATATTTATCGCATTTTCACCTTCGTCATCGTTCTGAAATCTGCATTTCACCGCATAAAACACTCGGTTCAAATCCTCTTTGCAACCATCAACAATTCAAACGACTTCGCCAAACACTTACTTGTGTCAACAATAGACTGCAATTGTTCCAATATTCGTGAGATATTTCGACCTTCCAACTTTTAAGAAGGGGAAATTCGAATATTAAGAATATATGTGCGATGTAAAATTTAAGTACTTTTTCATATACTTCAAATTTCAATCACACGTTTATATGTGATATATCAATTTATTAACAAAATCTGTAACTCTTCCGTAGAGTTTAAACTTGTATGCAGCAGAATCTATTTACATATCATGATATCAATTAGTAATGATTGTAGAAAAATTCAATTTTAGGAAAAAATTATTAATTGGCGGTGAAGGTAGAAAAGAATGAAAATTACCGGAAAATGCAATTGCCGTATTTATTATTTAAGCCGTTTAAGCTCAAACTAACTCAAGTGAAAAATGTAAAGCCGGTGCATCGTAAAGAGGAAAAAGATTAGATCTTTCTCTATCCCGTCGTGATTCATACGCGTGCAGAAATTGGTAAAAGCTGTAGGAAAGCTCGTTGAGCTACATTTTCCAAATGACTTTAAAATTACGTTCCTGTAAAATAATGAGAATATTAACAGGTTCATCCAACGTTAAATTACCTCGGAATAGACTTAATTTCATTTAGTACACGACTTTACAATATCACGAAGAATGGTTTCTATTACACGTATCATAACATGAGTCACCCTGAAGGTCGGTTTTAATAACCCCCGATAACGTATCCCCCGATAATTCAACCCCCGAAACACATAACTCCCGATGATTTAATTTCCGAAACGCATACACGGAGAAAAGGGTGTACTTGAAGGAACTACGGAATTGATACGTGCCAACCAACAGGCATGGTACAATATGGCATTAGCAAGTTATTGCGTGTCAGAACCAACCGATTGGTAATGCCAACTAACCGATTGATGTGAACCAACCGATTGGTAACGCCCACCAACCGATTGTTGGCGCCAACCAACGGATTGGTAGTGCCAACCAACGGATTGGTAGTGCAACCAACCAACTGGTAAAGTTAACCAAACTACATCTAACGCTTCAAGCCTTTAAAGATTAGTTTTCTCAACTAACCGATTTCTCCGTGTATCCCCCGAAGATTTAACCCTCGAGATAGTGATTTCTTTTTAGCATCATTATCCTACGAAGTCGAATGTCCAAGACTTGTACAGTTGCTAAGATGTACAGATTAAGTTTTTCAAATTTTAAGGATATAGACCGCCCAATCTACTCGTACATCTCATCAATAGAATCAGTTATAGAGACCAAGTAATCCGGATATTAGAAAAATAAAAATCCAGTTGATTTCGTTTTGTTAAGACCTTAATGCAGAGTAGCTCGTCAAAAAAATGAATACATGTTGGAATTTCCATAAAATGTTAGACTTTTGTTCCTATATGCATCTAATCTCAAATTACATACAAAACTGAATGAAAGGGCGATCGTAACACCTTTTCCATAAAAAACCCCATCATAATCTTTTGACTTGAAATTTATGTATTTGCTACAAATAGCTGGTAACCACACTGAAACTTTTCCAAACAAGCTAATCTATGCATTATTTGTAGTATATAAAAAATGTAGTTATGTATCCAATAATGAAGTTTGCGATTATACTACCTTAATAATCTTACATGACTGACGGACGCAACAAACCCTTTCCTTTATGCATCGTAACATAACAAAAAATAAAGCAAAAAACATTTGATGGTCAGTTTTAGAATTTCTGCATACCATTGTAATAATCTATTGTATATTGAGAAACGACTTGCAGCATCGTGCGAGCAATTCCTACGACGATGTGTAATGTATCGTACCATACTTTAGTCCATGAAAAAGAAAGGAATGGAAATACTTCGCGGTTCACTGATTGCCGCGCTGCACAACGGAGAGGAAAACTCGAGTCAGTGTAACGTTGTTGTTGCACACTCGAGACGCAGTGTCCGTTTCATGAGCGATTATCATACAAAATTGGAATGCAGTGCCTAGAGAATAATGCAATTTCACTTTGATTCGATAAGTAGTATTAGCGGTGGCTTAAGAACGTACGCATAATAATATTAGCAATACGAGGATTAAATTTCTGAGGGACCGAATAAATAGCCAAGGAATGTTGGTAAATCGACAAAAGTATTGCTCTCGAATTTCAGTCTTGCGTTGCAAACGGCCATTGATTATGTAATCTGTGCTGCTGAGGTACGCGAACGCATAAGGCTGGGGGAAGGGGTAGCAGGTATAATTTTGTTCAGAGAAAAGTACCGTTGATCCACACTGCGTGCTTCGTCGACTGCTGCTGGGTGGTGGTAGTGGGCTGTAAAGTCTAATGTATACCATACTTGGGTGCGACGAGGAAAGAGAGAGAGTAAATACCGAAGAGAAGAAACAGGGAGTGAGGTCTCATTCTCGGGAGAAAAGAGAGACGGATAGATTGCAAGGAAGACGCGTTGAAGTAAGGAAAGGAGAAGTACAAGGCGAGAGAAATCTCTCGCTGCTGAGAGTAAGAGAAGCTCGGTATTATGCGTGAAACAGAGTGAGAGGAAGTGAGACTCAGCGTTAAAGATCGAATTGAAGCGAACCCATAGTACACTATGCTACTGCACGAGTGAGAAAGGAAGATAATAATGCTGCTGCTGCTGCTGCTGCAGCCGGTGCTGGAGGTATTGCTGTGGAATGTGTGAAGTCCTCATTGCGAGAGGTGCGCGCCTACATCGTTGAGGTAACCGCAGTGTGCACTTTACAGTGAACCCAGAAATGCACTCTACTGATTTGATTAGATTCTAATAATTCACGTAACCTCTTCATACTTTACGGGATTTTATCGATATCTCTATTATACTAATTCATTTCATAGTGTGGTTGAGGTGCAACAGATTTATGTTACTTGACCAGCACCTCTTGGCAGTTAAAAACTATTATTATTATTTTCTTTTTTGCAGAATTATGTTGCACTGCTGCACGTTATTGTTCTGACAAAGCGTCGTGTTGGATGAAGAGTCATTTTGAATTTATTTTTCATCAAACAGCATTAAAGCGAAATGATGCAACCTACTCCACTAATTCAGAGTTATGACGGTAATAAAAATTGTAAACCATATACTTTTTTTTTAGCATTAACGAGAATGGTTCTGGGTCAAAGCCAATTCATAGCTGTTGCAGTATTAAGAGACAAGATGCAAAAGTATTAGATTTAAAAAAAAACGTTCGCAATCCTTGAATAACAGTGGGTTACGGCTTTTTATTGTAGATTAAGCGGACTCGAGTCTCTTTATATAAATTTTGACATTTGACATAAAGAAAAAAGTTCAATGCATGAACGATGTCTGACGACACCGCCGACCAATTAGAGGATGAATTTATATCGAATTTGTATCGCCATTTGTACCGAAATAAGGGTTTGTGGGACATACTTTGCATTTTTTAGAAAAAAGCGGATGGGTGCTTAAGCGTCCGAGACTCTTTGCACATATTCAATTTATTACACGCACGCACGCACGCACGCACGCACGCACGCACGCACGCACGCACGCACGCACGCACGCACGCACGCACGCACGCACGCACGCACGCACGCACGCACGCACGCACGCACGCACGCACGCACGCACGCACGCACGCACGCACGCACGCACGCACGCACGCACGCACGCACGCACGCACGCACGCACGCACGCACGCACGCACGCACGCACGCACGCACGCACGCACGCACGCACGCACGCACGCACGCACGCACGCACGCACGCACGCACGCACGCTCGCACGCACGCACGCACGCACGCACGCACGCACGCACGCACGCACGCACGCACGCACGCACGCACACACGCACACACACACACACACACACACACACACACACACACACACACACATACATACGGTCATTTTTTCTAAACCACTTTTCTCGACGTTTTAGGTGATTCTAAGCATACTGACATGAAAATCTCGAAAAAAAAAAATTTCATGAAAACAAAGCTTCCTCTATGAGGAAGCAAAAATGAATAAAATTTGTATACACAGTAATGTACTTGAATGTATGATTTTACATTAAAAATGTTATAATTTTAACAGATTTTTCGGTAGTTTATAAATACGTTTCATTCACTCAACAAGTATATAAATTCCCTATATCACCCAATTCTTTTGCTCGAAGTTTTTATAGAAGAAGTCTCGAACTACACTTATGGCCTTCACTAGCTGTACGTCCGATTAAGCTTGATATACTATGTAATCTCTTACCGTAACTGCGCAGCACTCTAAATAGCATTATAGTAACTACCAAATATGAGCCTCGTAAAGCATAAACTTTTAGGGGCCGTACGAATGGAATTCTAAAAATAGTAACAAAAATGGAATAATAAAAGATGGTTTAAATTTATATTCACATTAATCTACTTTAAATTGAATGTATCATTTTACACTAAAGATGTTATAATTTTAGCAGATTTTTTAACTGCTTATCCATACGTTTATTCACTTGATAATAATATAAATTTCTTATAATACCCAATCCTTTTTGCTCAAAGTTTTCATAGAAGAAATCTCGAACTACACTTATGGCCTTCACTAGATGTACGTCCGATTAATCTTGATATACTATGTAATCTCTTACCGTAACTGCACAGTACTCTAAATAGCATTATAGTAGCTACCAAATATAAGCCTCGTAGAGCATAAACTTTTAGGGGCCGTACGAATGGAATTCTAAAAATAATAACAAAAATGGAATAATAAAAGATGGTTTAAATTTATATACACACTAATCTACTTTAAATTGAATGTATCATTTTACACTAAAAATGTTATAATTTTAGCAGATTTTTTATTCACTTGATAATAATATAAATTTCTTATATCACCCAATTCTTTTTGCTCAAAGTTTTCGTAGAAGAAATCTCGAACTACACTTATGGCCTTCACTAGATGTACGTCCGATCAATCTTGATATACTATGTAATCTCTTACCGTAACTGCACAGTACTCTAAATAGCATTATAGTAGCTACCAAATATGAGCCTCGTAGAGCATAAACTGTTAGGGACCGTACGAATGGAATTCTAAAAATAATAACAAAAATGGAATAATAAAAGATGGTTTACATTTATATTCACATTAATCTACTTTAAATTGAATGTATCATTTTACACTAAAAATGTTATAATTTTAGCAGATTTTTTAACTGCTTATCCATACGTTTATTCACTTGATAATAATATAAATTTCTTATATCACCCAATTCTTTTTGCTCAAAGTTTTCATAGAAGAAATCTCGGACTACACTTATGGCCTTCACTAGATGTACGTCCGATTAATCTTGATATACTATGTAATCTCTTACCGTAACTGCACAGTACTCTAAATAGCATTATAGTAGCTACCAAATATAAGTCTCGTAGAGCATAAACTTTTAGGGGCCGTACGAATGGAATTCTAAAAATAATAACAAAAAAGGAATAATAAAAGATGGTTTAAATTTATATACAGACTGATTTACTTTAAATTAAATGCATCATTTTACACTAAAAATATTATAATTTTAGCAGATTTTTAAACTGCTTAACGATACGTTTATTTACTCGATAATAATATAAATTCCTTATATCACCCAATTCTTTTTGCTCAAAGCTTTTATAGAAGAAATCTCGAACTACACTTATGGCCTTCACTAGCTGTACGTCTGATTAAACTTGATGTACTATGTAATCTCTTACCGTAACTGCACAGCACTCTAAATAGCATTACAGTAGCCACCAAACATGAACCTCGTAGAATATAAACTGCTAGGAAAATAGAGACTATCGACCGTACGAAATCACGAATGGAGCGCATAGCGTAATATAGACATGGGTGATTGAGTGCGAAGCCTTCGAGTTGCTGTTGGCTCAGTACCGTTATGCTTGGCAGTTTCCTGTCGGTCCTCCAGCGCGGTCTCCGTCACCCTCGCTCCTCGATTCGCTTCTGCATACTTAGTGCCCTCTGCTCGGTAGGACGCCGCTCGTCTTCGCCGCACCACCGCCGCCAAGCTTCGTGTCCGCAACATCGTCAACCGTTCGACCAAACTCGTCCGTGTTATTCTGGTGTGCGCCGACGAAGGAATTCGAATCCCGCACCCGCGAGCATCGCCATCATCACCGTCAACAGCGTCGAGGTTTGCCGATCGAATTCACAACACGGCGTACAGTATTCACTGCGCGATACAAGATGGAATACGTCCGCGTTCGAATCAGCACGAACTATGGATTGTCGATGATGATGTGGTGGCAAACGATCAAGTCATGCCTATTGAATTATGATCGGTCTCTTAGATGGTCATGACGAGATTGCAATGGATGCTATTAGCAAAATTCATTTAGTAGAAGACTCGATTAGAAAATAATATTATTGATAAATTATTAATAATATTATTAATAAATAATTGTTATCGAGTAAAGCGGAGAAATATATCGTTTTATCTTTTTTGTAAAAATATACATTGATCAATGGATTGGCTCAACTAAATACGACTGACACAGGTTCTCAAATAAATGTTTAGTTAGAGAAACATCTGTTTTAGTTTTTGACACGTTCGGTTCAGCAGATCAAAAAATAGTTTTTGAGATTAGCAAAAATGATCGGCAGGTTAAAAATTGTTATCAGGTCGTATCCCGTGCAGAAATATAGTTGGAGCTCCAACTTGGCCTTTTCTAGATGGCCCTAATTGTAGTAGGGGCCCTAATAGGCTAGTCACGCTTAAAAGTACGGGCCTTTAGAGGCTCAATATGGGCGACCCTTGTGAGGTTTCCACATTTAAGCCTGATTAGGCCCCGAAGTTTGTCGTGGCCGCCTCTGTTGAGCCTAGTAGGGTTCTAGAGTGGATTCCTTACTGTGGATGCCACGTCTATACCGAAAAAGGCCCCTTATTTAATCGCGGCTGCCCGAACTAATTTCTGCACGGGATCTATCAGATACGTTTGAATTGATATCTTCTCTATGTGGATGATACTTGTATTATAATATATATAGATATCAAAAAGATACTATTTGTTTTTATGATTGTAATAAATAAGGAATGATGGTAGTACGCAAACGGTGTAGAAATGGTAAGATTTAGGGATTGGATCTATGGATAAAAAGCAATAAAAATGAAGCGTGACAAATCTAACGATAAGGAGGAAGTTTCGTGTAGGAATAGGTGAATGCCCTTCGAGGAAATGATTATAGCAATCAAAAGATAATTGGCAAGACCGCAATAACCGATGTAAAAAAGTAGGTAGGTGCCCAGGTTGACGGTGCGATTCATGCCAAGTTTTGTAGGGCACCTGGCGCAAGGTAAACGAGGAGACGAGTGGATACGCGAGAGAGTCTACCTGTTGCTCGCACGCGGCTATACGAGTCAGTCATATACGTGTGCGCTCACATATATTGCAGGTAATAGTGACTCGTATCCACCTGCGCGAGCTTACATCGTTCGAAGAGTCCAAACGGTTTCTCTTCAGGTCGACGCCCTGCCAAAAGTTCCTAATCCTCAACGAGACTCATCGAAGGCTAAGAGATTCATGACGCGCACAGCGTGTGTGCCTAATCGTGGTTACTCGTCTACAACCGCTAACATTTTTTTTCTATGGGGTACGTCAGCGCCGTTTCATTTCTGAGTAAAAATACCGCAATCTTTGAGGACCATTATTGTAAACAGTTGAAAAAAGTAATGTTATGTTCAGATATTCGACGAATCAGAGTAGAATAAGACAGATTCTCACGCGTAAATAAGCGAGATAACTTCGCTATAAGGTATTCCAAGCTAACACGGTAAATGTTCGATCACGATCCCTTCTGATTTGTCCCATGATTTTTTATATTATTGTAAGAGAATTAATAGTGACTTTTTGGAAAATTCGAAATTTTTAGGTAATGCAAATAGTTTGAACAATTATTATTGTTTTGGTACTCAAATATTTTGAATACCCGTTTTTTTATATAACTTTTTTGTTAGTTTGCTCGAAAGTTAACTGAAATAAAGCATTTGAATGAATTTTGATCAATATAAAATCTTATAAAAAATGAAGGAAAATATGTGCTCACTTTTTTGATAAGCGTTTTGTTATCTAATGTATCCCTCTTCAAAAAATCAGTGGGTAAAATATCGCGCATTTCGATATAAGTATTGTTGTCATTTTATTCGTTCCGTAAATGGCTGTCGTACTAGCGTGAAGTTGAAACTCGTCGGTGAACAACTTCAGGCATGTTGTACATTTTGACAGTTCTAAAATTGATGCACCGCGAGATTGTGATTTGTGTTAAGCAATAGGAAATTATAATTAAAGGTGGAGGAGGATAGTGAAAGTGATAACAAGATATTCCAGATGGGTTCTACAACAAAAAATTACAAAAACATCGACGGTTTTCCGGGGACTCCGAATGGTCGCTGACACGAGAACATTTTTGGTTGGGTATCACGACTAGCACGACTCTAAGATTCGCATCATAGGTTTGAGACCTATGATGCGAATTTTAGAGTCGTGCGAAGAGGGGTAAGCTTTGAATTATCAAGTCCGTATCATAAATATGATTTGCAATTCTTATTCATCACTGCAAGTTACAGTCTAAATATGATATTGTAACGGTAGTAAAATTTCAAGCCACACTGAGAGAAAAGTATATCGCTGATTTAACGATTTCACATGATAAAACAAATATAGGAAGGTTTGCAATGTTTTATGGTTGAAGCGATGATAATATGGTTCAATGAACGAAACTTGCAAGGTTATTGGAAACAAACGTTGAAATCGTATATGCAACGAAACGGCATATTTTAAACTATTAGAATAGTTTTTGAAACTATTATCATTTTGATGATTGCTACTATAATTATATTTGCTATAACCATAAAATGGAGACGTACCTCCTGGGAATTATATTAACGGTTCATCCAACTATTTTCTGATATTTGCTATAACCATAAAATATAGACGTTCCTCCTGGGAATTATAGTTTATAGTTAGATTATCGTCGGTCTAACTATATTTCTTTTTAAATTACCAGATTTTTCTCTCGGTGCATGCATAACATTTAATAGCAATTCGCTAAACTAATAAAATGGAACGAGTTGTTATATCGAAAATGCAAGTTATTTCATCCAGAACAATATTTAAAAGTCACAGTACGCTAATAACAATTTTAACACCGAGGTGTAATTGCTAGCGCGCGAACCACGGATCCGCTGCTAGTGATTTAAAAGATTAGGACTTTATTCCGTTTCTGATTTCAGAATTCATAGAACTGGTTTCCGGTCGAAAAATCCAAGCCAATTTTTTTTTTTCAAGATATCGATTTTTGGTTTTCGCTATCGTTCTCAAGTCGCATATTGTACCTCAGAACGTATGCCGTTTTACGATGATTTTTGAAAAAATCACTTTTGGTCGATTCTGATTTCAATATTCACAGATCCGACTTTTGGTCGGAAAATCCAACCTAAAGAACCTACATTTTTTTTCTTCAAGATATCGAATTTTGGTCTTCACTATCATTCTCAAATCGCATTTGTACCTCAGAAAATACGGGTTACATACCTTTTTACGATTATTTTTTAAAAAGTCACTTTTGGTCGGTTCTGATTTTTTTTCTCGTCTGACTCAATGTACAGCGTTCTCCGAAATTGTTACCTCAGTGATTCCTTGAACGCAGAAAACAAGCCCAATTAGTTATATATAGATAATTTTATATGGAAGCTGTATTATTTCATTTAAAAAGTCTTTAAGCCATGTTTAACGAAAACGTTCTTTATTTATACTTTTTGCCTCAGATATAATTTCTTACTTATGTAGGAAACTAATTTTCCTTTACAATGAAGCTTCTTAGCCCTTTGTACACTATGAAAAATATCTGACCAAAACTTAAAGTAAAATTATTCAATTTAATTAAGTCCATATTTACAATAATTAATACATTTTAGGAAATGTAAAAAAATGTTTAAAATTCATCTAAACTGTTCCTATTGAAATGTAATATAAAATGGATTAAATTAATATAAACACTGATGTACTTTAAATTAAATGTATCATTTTACATTAAAAATGTTGAAATTTTGGCAGATTTTTTAACAGTTTATAGATACGTTACATTCACTCGACAAAAATTAAAATTTCTTACATCATTTAGAAAAATTCCATTTAGGAAAATATATTGTTGTGATACAAACTTCATTAATTTACATCACGCGAAAAAAAGATTAGTTGACATAACCAAGAAATGAGTTGACACAACCAATCGATTATTCTATTTCCCTAGCAACTCATATGGTAATACCAACGATTCGAATGGTAATATCGACGATTCGAATGATAATACCGACGATTCGAATGGTAGTCCCAACTGTTCGAGTGGTAGTCCCAACGATTGGATTAGTTAACCTAACCAATCCAATCGAGAACTAATCGTGAATAGTTGATATGGTTGAGGCAACTAATTTTTTAGATATTGTGTACAACAAATCGAAAACGTAGTTGCCACAACCAAACATTTCTTTCCGTGATGTATTAAGTTGAGTAAAAGAAAAAGAAACTGAAGCAATCAAAAGATTAGTTAATCGAACCCTTAATTTGGCTGTCCCATACAGGATTGTTGAGATAGTTGATGTTACTATACGATATAGTTCTTTACAGCAAATTGGAAAAGTATTTGTCACAACCAATCAATTATTTCCGCGTATATTTATCAATCCTCTATCCAATCGCGTCATCGTCTAACCAAAACACCTACGCGGCTGAGCAACCACATCAATGCTCGTTAACTCAGCGAATCCCGTATCTCGAACCGAGCCTGAAGTTCACTGATGACGAATATACATTGCTGGGGGAAAAAAATGCCAATCTTATAGTACAGTCATTCTCGCTTGACTGACCTACTAGGTGGACCATCGAGACACGGTCAGCAATCTCTCGTTCTCTCGGAGCTCACGAACACGTGCGTCGGCACATAGCTTCCGTGAAAGAATGAGGAAGAATATAAAGCCGTAAAAGCCTCTGCGAAACGTGAAAGAAAGAGAGAAGCTCGATGAGAACTGCACAGCCGCAACAGCTCAGAAACGATGAGAGGCGTGTAGAACTGTAATATGCGATAGAATACACGAATTTTTGAACCGAGGAGGAAGAGCGCGGCGATGATGTTGAGCATCGAGCGATGAAGTCTTGAAATATTTCCTCTATTTATGCAACAATACTACTAAAGCTCAATTTTACGATTCAGTACAAAATAAAAGCGAAGGCCTTCGCGCCAATACTAAAAATACATTTTAATACGAAAACCATCATTAAGCTTCGCCGAGCGTGTCCAGTACATACCTGAGTCCAAGTTCAATGTTTCGTCTTACATTTTATTTTTCAATATTCAAAAGAGGCTCTCGCCATGCTCAGCTGAACTTCCTAAGGACGTTCGTTCTGTGGCTTATGATACTTACATATTATTATTTATATAAAATTGTACCACAACCACTTGCTACATGCTTCTTGGCGCCGTTCTACTCAGGAACAACAGCCGCATACGAACATTCGCGCTTTGCAGCGAGGACTTGGCGTGTGCAGCCGGTTGCCGGGTTGAACGCCTCGAAGTGCAGCAGACCCGATAACTGCTAACGGAATACACTTACGCGCGTGTCCGCGGCCTGCGGCTGAGACCAACCCAGGATTTTTATACCTATACGCTTCACCTCTCGTCCTTACGCATTTAAGGATCGTGGCATGCAGCCAGCGCAATAAATTTAGCTTTCCGGGATAGTATCCAATAAGCGCTTTGAAAAACCTTCTTTTTAATGGCCAGAAAGGGTCGACAACGATAACACTGCTTGCCCAGATTGCACGAGTATCGGGGTCTCCGGCGATGAAATCACCGGCACAGAACAGCTTCTAATGCACGTCGATGGCATCAGGCCCGAGAATGTTATTTTTTTATTATGTAGATCCATATAGGTAATGGGGATTTCTAAAGCCAAATATTTTTTAAATCAGTTGTTGATTATGTAGTATAAATAATTATAAGAATAAGAATAACTAAATAATTTTAGTAATTAATTGAAGCCGTAAATAAAAAAGGTACAGAATTACAAAGAATCAAATTGTAAATGATATTGTATGATTTGCTAAATTTTTTCTCACCTCCAGTATTTCATCATCTGCCAAAGTGGAATTACTATTGAAAAAATTAAAAACTATGTTGCTGTAATAAAATATTCATTAGTTCCCGTATCCGCTGGGCTTATTATCAGTTGACAAAACGCTGGGCATATATGCAGAAAACTGATAAATTTAATTCATATATACCGTGGGGGCACCAGTTGCCGCACGGTACCAGGTTTTCGGAAATCGCGCGCTTTTGAGGCAAATATTTGCAAATTTCACATACCCGCATTCATCGGCGTCTACACGGAAAAAAAGGCTTGGTTGGAACAACCAAGTGCCTTGGTTATATATGCGCCAGATAATTAATTAGTTAAACCAACCAAGTTATTTGTTAGGCTACCAATTTCTTGATTGGACTCACCAAGACACTTTGTAAGCTAACCAAGTGACTTGACCAAGAAATCGGTAGCCTAACAAATAACTTGGTTGGTCTAACCAATTAATTGTCTGGCGCATATATAACCAAGGCACTTGGTTGTTCCAACCAAGCCTTTTTTCCGTGCATTTTGGCATAACTGTCCACAAAGCTCAATAATTTTGCTACAGAGTGCGATACTATTAATTCATTTCCGAGGTACAGAGAATTAAAATAAAAACATTAAACTTGATAGTTCGATGACTGATCCGGTCAACGAGTAGTCGGTAGTGTCCGGACGGTAGAATTTCTTTATACTTCACAAGGATTAAACAACAAGATGTAAATAAAAAAATGATCTCGACCTATTTGTTTATATTAAGAGATAAATTAAGAATACGTAGAGAAGAGAAAAAATTAAAAAATACTAATTCTTCCTCATTAAATCCCGTTTCCGAATTCTGCATCCTCGAAATGCTGGGTGCTGTAGTTATCGGACGCGTATTTCCACACCTCCTAACCTCAAAGACTTTGTTCTGTCACAATGCCTCAATAGTGATAAAAAAAATATTAAGTTCCTTTTATTCATTATTAGGGGGACCCAGTCACCTAAAAAAAGTCATAAGAAAAAAAATTCTATAAATCATACCCTTCTTTTAAAAAATGTTACTTTTAAACCTCATTAAGTACATAACAAGCATTATAATTCTGCAATTTTGTAAAGACATACAGTGCACAAAAATGGTGTGAGGTCAAAAATAAAATCTTTCACTTGTAGCTTTCAGACCAAATCGGTGAACCAATTTTAGTATTTAAGGAGGATGGATACCGTCTTTCTGGAGGGGTAAGGTCGGCTGGTGCGCGGGTTGCCGGGGAGGTAGTGTGCGATAGAGAGGTCCGTGACGAGCGTTTACTGGCGTACATTGTTGTACTATTCCGGCAGTTTTGTTTTTACATTTTCTCGGCAACCAAGCAGACGAATCATTTCGATCTTCGTGAAAGTTCTTTTCGAAACAACAAGGAATGCTTTGGTTCTGTTATCAACAATTGTTTATCATTTTGATTATACTTTCGATCATAGCGTTGGAAGTGTGTATAGTTTCCGCTATGTTGTCCATGTATAAGAGTGTAATTTCAATAATTAGTTTCTCGATAACCATCTAGACGATTAACATAAAATTTGGCATAGAGATGTAATTTTTATCTACGAATATCCTCCACAAATTTGAGCGCATGTTTATCATTTTGCGTTGGGTATCCACCTTCCTTAATGTCTTATTTTATCTGTCGAAGAGTGCATTCTGGATTGAATATAGCGATTCTGGATGCAGTGAAAATTAGATTAACCGTAACCAATTGATTGGTGAGTTTTTAATAGAGAAATATTTATTTATACATTTAGAATCATATCTTTGTCATAAAAAACTGAAATCAAATTTCCTATATATGTTTTTCTACAATAAATTCTCTCGTTTTCCCCGGCAATCCCTCCTCCTTCACATCGTCCGAAAACTACATGCCTGATTTCCGAAAACTGGGGTGGGTCGATTTTGAGCGTCCGAAAACTACCTACGAGGAGCTGCGTTGCATTTTCGTCAATATTTATCAAATTTTCGTGTATTTTCATGAAAACTGATTATTTTCCTGTCAGAAAAACATAAGGGATCATTTCAGAACCCTCACACTTAGCAGTTGATTAGAATACGGCAAATAAACCGTTCTTGAAGTAAAAATGGTTATTAACCATCCGAAAACTGATGCCCCCACGGTAATACTGAAATGTGTAACACCTCAGGTTTATGCACTCTAAAAACTAAAGGTCTTGCCAATAGTTGTAGACACTTTGTATACAGTTATGAGCGTGATAATTTAACATGATAATGATATGTAAAAGCAACTCATAAGTGCGTAAAAAGTAACTTAACTCAGGTTGCAATTACAAATCCCCGATAAATTTTAATTGACAAAGTTATTAAAGGCCTCCGATTTCAGTCCTATTAAGACTACGTAGGACTTGACAGAGACACAGATTCAGCAATGATAATCCCCTAATGAACTACCTGAAACCAATTTTGTAAGATCTATTTTTAAATATGTAATCATTGTTATAATCGTATTCGCTTCCTCGTTCAATTAATGGAAACTTATATTATCGTCGGGTAAACATTGGCTTATGTAAAACATAGTCTTAGATTTTCTCGAACGTAGTATTGAGATACTTTGCGGTTACTTTCTGCATAACGATTGAACATTTGCTTACATTATTTATAAACTAGCGTCAAGGAGACTGTTGTCTCCATTCTGAACTCGCAGATTTTCATTTCTCGTAATGTGGCAATAGTGGGTTTCTCCAAAGAGTAATTTTTTCTCGGTAAGTGTAAAAAAAATTGCGGAGAAATCGGTCTATAGAGTTTAGTGAGTTAAATACAAGGATCTATTTAAAACAAATAAAATTTATTTTGATTCAAAGAAGCCTTATTAGCAGCCCAATCAGTAGTATTAAATATGTTTATTGACAATATGTTACAGTAATTACAGTTTATAAAATTTGATAACAATACATGACATAACATTTATACAGGCAAACCTAAATTGCAATCTTATATTACCAATATGTTATCGCTCGATGTCCTTCAGCCCGGGTTTTCCATATTAGTAATTTATTTATTTATTTTTTTTATTTATTTATTTATTATTTTTTTTATTTATAGCCCGGGTTTTCCATATTAGTAATAAGAAACATTGCACGGAAAAAAATGTTTGGTTGTAGCAACTACGTTTTCGATTTGCTGTACACAATGTCTAAAAAATTAGTTGCCTTAACCATATCGAATAATAACCTCAGCTATTCACGATTAGTTCTCGATTGGATTAGTTAGGTTAATTAATCCAATCGTTGAAACTACCACTCGAATAGTTGGGACTACCATTCGAATCGTCGGTATTATCATTCAAATCGTCGGTATTACCATTCGAATCGTTGGTATTACCATTTGAGTTGCTAGGGAAATTAAATAATCGGTTTGTTGTGATTGGTTGTGTCAATTCATTTCTTGGTTATGGCAACTAATCTTTTTCTCCGTGTATGCTTTGAGTATATGAAAAGTGGTTTACGCAGTATGGGAGTTGTGTTAGTGATTTTGGTTGTATATTCTTCCTATTTTATAAAACCCGGGGGTCAAATATGATTTTCTTTCCATCAAATGGGATAAATTGAATCCGAATAATCCATTTCTCGTACACTCAAAAAAATGGTGAAAGTCCTGGCAACTACAAAGTAACAGTTATTCATATTTAATTCATGCAACTTTTCTTGGAATTGTGGTAACTAAAAAATTGATCTAACTATATTATTATAGTAGCGACGACTATTTTATGTTTATTATAACTATAAAAAAATAGCCGCAAGGAAGTGAAATTAATTGCTGTCACTTTATAGTTACCGACGACAGAATTTTCTCTGCACGGAGAGAAATAATTGGTTACCCTAACCAACTTGTATGGCTAAATACGCGGACTAAGTTAGCTGGCTTAATCAATTTTTTGGTTGAACCGATAAATTAGTTGGTTGTAATACCCAATTCCTTATTTGCCAACCAATTAATTTGCTGGCTAATCCAACTGATTCTTCGCTCCAACTAACTGATTTGTTTCTGTAATCTACTAGTTTATTGTCTCAACAAATGTTATCGCTTAAAGCCTATTCAACCAATTATTTTTTTCCGTGTGAGTCTAGAAACAACACACTTAACAAGTTTAATATTGACGGCTTATGGCCAAAACAGGTGCATCAACCCTACAAGGTTGTATATTTACTTTCGTGTCCTGTTACTCACCCCCCGAAAAAAAACTCGTTTCGACGGTAACAGATAATCTTAACCAAGGCAGCAACAGCATCGACGTTGCGTGCGTGTGTAATTTGTAGTAAGATAGACTGTACACACAATATACAGGCATACCATACCTACGTATACAACCCAAGATAGTCGAAGGAAAACCGAACTCTTCCGAGTCTCGCCGATTCATTCGGGCCCCGAAGCGAGACGACGCGTAGCAGCTACTCCACCATCGCCTCAACTCGGCTTCTTCTTCTTCTTCTTCTTCTTCTTCCTCCCCATCGAGCGTTCTCCAGAGCCAAGAAAGCAAGCGGCAAGAGAGAAAGAGCGAGAGGGGGAAAACAGCGTAGAGGTAAAAGATAGAGAAAGAGTAAGAGACTGTGAGCAGGCAGGTAACAGAGCGCCGTTCACCTGGGGCCCGTTCGACTTGGGCCTTCAGTCTCGAACCGCCGGGCCGGAGGGAAGGAGCTCCGTGACCCTGAATTCATTAAACCGCCGCGCAACGGAATCCGTTACTCGTTATTATTCGTACTTATACGTCTTGTTGCACCAGTAGTTTCTATAGGACGAAGCAGCTAAATTATTTCGATCGTCCTCTTGACTAATTTACTGAATTATCATTTTTTTAAATAAATTTAAGTATCAATTTATATTTAAAAAAATATTTATTAATTATAAAACGTTCGATATTCGCGGTGTGAAGTGGTTATTATTTTCAATACGAAGAGGAGGAAAAAAAAAACGTTTGAGTGCTCTGAGGCACAGCGCCCCAGCGGGGTAGTAACGCGAGAGGGATTCTCCGTTCCGGAACTCTTCAGCGAGGATCTGTAGCGTCTCAGTGTTCATGTGCTCCGTAAGCAGGACTACTTCATAGACATAGGAGGTGAACGCACCGGCAAACGTACGTATAGTATAATATATCTATACTATACCGTGTTTATACATATATGTATATACTCGTATATTACACATGTTTATTACTCGAAGACGAGCCGCCGATTATATGCAACGCTGATGCCTTGCACTCGCGAAATTACGAGTTATTACGTGTGCTGGAATAGCGCGAGAGTAACGAGGGTGAAGACTCGCTATTTCCTATACTATCAGCTCGCACGAAGATTATTCAATTTCTTCATATGATTATAATATTAAAATAGCAAAAATAGTAACGGTAAAAAGCTACACTTTAACGATCGTTTTTTTCATAACCTGCGTCTTCATTTTATGTTCTTCGAGCTAAGTTATTATGCCGTTCGCTTTCCATCACTTTTCGTAGCTCAAATATGCAGCAAAGTGCAAAAGGAAAAATTATACCTTGTGAAAAGGTAACACCGAACGTTCAACTGTTGTTTACTCAATTGTATTAATTAAAATACATTAACACGTGATAACACAACTAATTAACTCACACAGCTAATTTAAATCAATTAATGAATTAAATAACAATTTGAATTAGTGTTGACAAAATTGTCATTCCAATCGAATCCTTTACTTTAAATCAATCCAAAAAAAAAACATTACATGATTTGGCTCCTTGTTGAAATTTGCAAAAAAACCTACAAATGTCTTGCAATATATTTTGGTTCGATTTGCGAAAGCAAGGACACTGGAAAGCAATTGTTGATGCTGGCGAAACCGAATAAGGCAGAGGTGGGTCTCTCGGCAACGATGTGGACCTCGAGAAAATTGTATAAACTGGTCGCTGTTGATTCTCTCCGACGTGAATGTACTGTGAGCATGCGGCGTTGGCCGGTCAGAGGACGCAGACGCCGCTGAAAGAACCTTCGGTTCATTCCTTCTTTCTCGCCCTCTTCCTTCCTCGTAGCTCTCGTCCGGCTGTTTCTCTTTTGTAGGTAGATAGGTAGGTAGGTAGGTTGAGCGCAGTAAGGTAGGTGTCGGTATGTAGGTGGGCGACTGCCGTTGTCCGCCTGTTTGTCGCTCCTCATGCTTTTGCACGATCCTGGCTATGGCGTTGCGCGTGGATATATTCACTCTGCAGCAAGACCAATTCACGATCCTCTCCCCTCTCTTCATTGTCCTGTCCTTGCGAACTCTTTATTTAGAAGCGTACCAACATCCTGCTCAACGGGCTTGCAAAGATTCTACTAAACCTTCATCCCAAAAGGATCCAACAGTACCAAAGCATTATGCGAGATCTGCACACAATAAATTCTACAGCAGACGGTTCAATTCATTTGCTGATTCGCGACGTCCAGTACACGGTGAAATATTGTCACTTCAAACTCATTTGTACTTCACTCGTAATTTTGTTTAATAAAATTCGATCTGTTTTAGTCTTTTTTTATAACAAAAAATCATTTGTGAAAAAGTTAAGTATTTTGAGCTTTATTCAGCGAAAATTTAGTTCCATTTTTATATGTGGATATTCGGCGCTGTTCATTTTTGCAGTAATTAGTATATGATAACTATGAAGATTTAAAAAAAATCTAGATTCGCGTTTTTTTTTTAAACTATGGTACATTACATTTATAATTTATTCGGATTTATATCGCGGGTAAATAGAAGGAATTCTCGAATCACATACAGCCACGTGAGATACCAGTAACAGTTTTGATGTTAAAATTGTCGCTCTGAGACATGAAATAAAAACTCATCTGCACACAATAAATTCTACAGCAGACGTTTCAATTCATTTGCTGATTCGCGACGTCCGGTACACGGAGAAATATTGTCACTTCAAACTCATTTGTATTTCACTCGTAATTTTGTTTAATACAATTCGATCTATTTTAGTCTTTTTTTTATGACGAAAAATCATTTGTGAAAAATTTAAGTATTTTGAGCTTTTTTCAGCGAAAATTTAGTTCCATTTTTATATGTGGATATTCGACGCTGTTCTTTTTTGCATTAATTGATATATGATAACTAGAAAGATTTTTAGAAAATCTACACTGAGAGAAAAGCATATTGTTGATTTAACGATTTCACATGATAAAACGAATATAGGAAGGCTTGTAATGTTTTATGGTTGAAGCGATGATAATATGGTTCAATAAACGATACTTGCAAGATTATAGGAAACAAACGTTGAAATCGTATATGTAACTAAACGCCATATTTGAAACTATTAGAATAATTTTTGAAACTATTATCATTTTGATGATTGATAGTATAATTGTATTTGCTATAACCATAAAATATAGACGTTCCTCCTGCGAATTATATTAATGGTTCATCCAACTATTTTCTTATATTTGTTATAACCATAAAACATAGACGTTCCGTCAGATTATCGTCAGTCTAACTATATTTTTTTTTAAATTACCAGATTTTTCTCTCAGTATAGATTCGCGTTTTTTTAAACTATGGTACATTACATTTATAATTTATTCGGATTTATATCGCGGGTATATAGAAGGAATTCTCGAATCACATACAGCCACGTAAGACGCCAGTAACAGTTTTGATGTTGAAATTGTCGCTCTGAGACATGAAATAAAAACTCGTTTGACCACTCGTCTAAGGTTCGATTCCATTCGGAGATTATTTCGGCGTCTGGTTCTTCGTAACCGAGCAAAGAGTCTACATAAAACGATTCACGGTAAAATAAAATTCACTTGACGCCATCTGTGCAGCGAATCTTAAGTACACCGACTTCACCTTAATGATAACCCTCTTAATTACCTTACAGGGTTATTATCCAGTGACATCATCCACAAATTTTCTCGTTAATTATATTTCAATAGTATGCACAAGTAGAGTCATATCTGCCGGAAAGTACAATTATCAGAAAATAAATTGGAATTGTTTATCAAATTTTCCTTAATCGCTCGCAATAGGCCAAGAATTTTCTTGACAGTGCATACAAACTGGGACATAGCTATACATTGGCCACGCCCTTGTCTGACTACCTGCGTGCGTGAATACCTGTTCGTGCAGCTAGAATCGTTGCCTCGAATTCTATATAGCACCCGCTGTTTTCTCTATGTAGCGGCTGGCAAAGTGCGCCGCTCCCTCGTGAATGCACGTGCGCTTCTCCGCTCCGTTCGATGCACCGTTTCACTGGGTCAACCGAAAATTTAAATAAAATTTCTACGGTTTTCTCCATTCGGATTTTATTCGTCGTTTTTTTTGTCAATGAAAAAATAATAGAAATAAGGAATAGAAGCTTTCGAAGAATTATTTCGAAACAACCGTTGCAGGCCAATTGGATAAATACTTTTAAAAAATCTTTCATATATTATAGTTTATTAACTATTTCGTCAAACACTGTAGCAGAATTATCAAAAAACGGTAGTAATTTGTTTTAGAATATTGACAGCTCGTTAACTCGTTAAAGTAATAACGATTAAATAATTATACTGATTGGTGCAAAATCATTATTACCAAATATAGGGTAACAAATTGCTGATACAATCGGCATGAGAGTTTCAATCGTTACTGTCTCATTCTTCATTACGTACTTACGGTATGCACTGAGATATGACAACAATTGTATAGTGCCCGTTGGTATCATTACTGATGAATCGTTGCCTCGAATTCTATATAATACCTAGTGTTTCCTCTATGTAACGACTGGAAAAGTGCGCCGCTCCCTCATGAGTGCACTGAGAGAAATTAAGATGGTACTGGTAACTAATCAGTGATAATTATATTTTATTAGTCCAGGTGACTATTTTTGTAGTTACATTAACTACGTTATTGTTAATGAGACTATTTTCATAGTTACGTTAACTACATTACTGTTAAAGTAACTACGAAAATACACTCAGAGAAATCGTAGCAGTACAGTCAACTATAAAATGATAACTATTAATTTTTAGTTCATGCCACTATTTTCATAGTTACAGTAACTATGAAAATAGTTATGGTAACTATTTGGTAGTTATAGTAACTATTTGATAGTTGTGGCAACTATTAAAAAATTGCTCGGACGAACTAAAAATAAACAGTTGTCACTTTATAGTTGCTAATACCACAATTTTCTCTCAGTGTAGTCACCTGGACTAATAAAATATAATTATCACTAAATGACAACTATTAATTTTTAGTTCATGCAACTATTTCCATAGTTACAGTAACTATGAAAATAGTTATGGTAACTATTTGGTAGTTATAGTAACTATTTGATAGTTGTGGCAACTATTAAAAAATTGCTCGGACGAACTAAAAATAAACAGTTGTCACTTTATAGTAGCTAATACCACAATTTTCTCTCAGTGTAGTCACCTGGAAAAATAAAATATAATTATCACTGAATAGTTATCAGAACCATCTCAATTTCTCTCAGTGTGCACGTGCGCTTCTTCACTCCGCTCGATGCATCGTCTCACTGGGTCAACCGAAAATTTAAATAAAATTTCTACGGTTTTCTCCATTCGGTTTTTATTCGCCGGCTCTTCTGGCTCATTCAATAGGTATCGGAGGTTCTCATTGACACAACTCGAATGCCGTACTCTTCATGTCCAGCACGTGGTGCTGCCGCGTGCAACAAGTCGCGCGTATTTTCCAGGCCAACCGCAGGAACGGGTCGACGAACCTCGAGCGTCGCCGAGACGTTCCTGCGAAGTAAAAGCGAAACACTGTTTATTCGCCATGCCAAAATCTCGAATGGACATTTGCCAATCGAATTTCTATTCTCATTTTCGTTTCGCAGGAACGTGAGATCTAAATGGTTTTAAGAATAAAGACAATTGATTTTGCAGTGATTACTAAATTTGGTTCCTCATAGAGGAAGCGTTGTTTTCATGAACTTTTTTTTTCTAGATTTTCATGCCAAAACACTTTAAAATTATCTAAAACATCGAGAAACGTGGTTTAAAATAAATTTTCGTATGTGTATGTATTTGTGTGCAAAAATTTTAGTGCGAAATTTCCATAACATATAACTTAAAAACCGTTCAAAAAATTGTGCTGGAATTTGGCAGTGAAACAACAGCCTTTGATTGCTGCAATGTTTGACAGAATGTATGCAGAAAGAAAAAAAAACAAGCTATAAAAGTTTGTTGAAGTTTTCCAAAAAATAACGTGGGCGCTTTAACTTTCGTAAAATTTAGGATATCCTGCTAAAGGGCTCTTCATAAGTGCAGGTACATTTTATGTAGTTTGGTATTGAATTTAGCCGTAATCGGAAAAACGGTTCGGATTTTATAGAGTTCTGGAATTTTCGAAAAATTGACGTTATAGCATTAACTCTTGAATTACCGACGGAAATTTTAAACTCAAAGGAAATAATATACAGAAATATTAGGTACATAATTTAGTGGAGATCAGTAGAACGGTTCGGATTATACAGGAATTCAAATTTTTCTCTATTATTTCTAAATAACGAAAATTTCGTTAAACACTAGTTTTTTAACTTTGTTTGAAAAAAATAATGCAAAATAGAACATTGCACATTGCTTCTTCATTATTTTTAACTTTTTACGAAGTTTCCTTTCTGCGAAAGTCAACATTGATATTCAAACTTCCTCATAGAGGTAGATCTGCAAAAAGTGAAAAATAATGAGGGGGCAATATGCAAGAATCTACTTTGCATCTTTTAAAAAAAAAAAATTCTTAAATAGTATAATCAACCCATCGTTCAGCTTTTAAATTAATTACTATACCTCCCAGTCACTTACCGTTTCCGGTATGCGGGCATAGAGATCCGTTTGCACATAGTTCGCAGCTTCCAATAGGATTTCTCCTGGTGCGGCTTTCTCCGTGACTAAACGTGGTTTCTCGATATCGCGCGGGCACCACGATATCACGGAGCTCGAAGCATCGAACCAACGCTCAGTAATTTTCGAAACAAAATTATTCGAGTAGAAAAAAAATGAATAAGATATTTTTTATTCCTATAATTATTATTCTGATTTCCTCGATAAAAAAATATGAGCGTATATATGTTCAATCATAGCAATTCGTTATCAAATGTAGAAAAAAGTATTTCTCCATGAATCTTAGAATTTGTATACTCCCTATTCCTGCACTCTTTAACGGCCAAACCTCTTTCCAAATTAAAAAAAAAACATAAAATGAATATTAGGAACTTTTTAAAATGAAAAATAATGGGAAGAAACTTTGCAAATTGCTTCCTCATTATTGTTGGATTTTTGCAAATCTACCTCTATGAGGAAGCATGTTAATCTATTTTGGCTTCCTCATAGAGGAAGCTTTGCAAAAATCCAACAATAATGAGGAAGCAATTTGCAAAGTTCTACTTTGCAGCCTTGTTTAAAAAAATTTCAAATGGAATTAGTTTTGAACCCCTTGACAGATTCTCGCCAGATTCGTACTGATGCTTAGTTTACCCACACTCTATTTGTGGACCAAATTTGAACCCGATATCTTAAAAATTGCGGAAGTTAGAGCACGAACAAAAAATTCAAAATGCCATAAATGTTAAACCCCTTAACAGAATGGCGTCAAATTTACTTCCAAAATTTATTTAATAAGAGTCCACTTGTGGACCAAATTTGAGCCCGATATCTTAAAAATTGCGAAAGTTAGAGCACGAACAAAAAATGTCAAAAAATTTAAAAATGCCATAAATTGTAAACCCCTTAACGGATTGACACCAAATTTAATCCCAAACACTATTTCATAACAGTACACTTCTGGTCCAAGTTTGAGCCGGATATCATAAAACTTACGGGAGTTAGAGCCCGAACCAACATTCTCCAAAAAATTCAAAATGCCATAAATTTTGAACACCTTGATGGATTAACTTCAAATTCAATCTCGTACCTTGTTTAATGATAGTTTACTCGTGGTTCAAATTTGAGCCCGATATCTCAAAAATTACGACAGCTATCGTGCTAACAAAAAAATGTGCACATATACACACACACACACACACATACCGACATTTTTTCTAAACCACTTTTCTCGACGTTTTAGATCATTCTCATGAAAATCTCGAAAAAAAAAAATTTTCACGAAAACAAAGTAATGTTCCTCATAGAGGAAGCAACATTTAAAAAAATGGATTTTCTTAATCTTCATGGACCACTGCGTTTTTCATTTATGAGATCAAAATCTACGACACATTTGTAATAGAATTAGGTTATTTTTTATATTATTCCCGAATTTCTTAATTAAAATTAAAAAATATGTGTTAAAAAATAGGCATTCCTTCAATGTTGCAAATAAATTTTGGTTTTTACAACCTGTTTACTCCTATGTATAAAAAAATAATAGAAATACGGAATAGAAGCTTGCAAAGAATGATTTCGAAACAACCGTTCCAGGCCAATTGGGCAAATTTTTTTTTAATCTTTCAAATTTTGTATTTTATTAACTATTTCGTCAAACACTGCATCAGAATTATAAAAAAAAACGGTAATAATTTCTCTTAGCATACTGACAGGTCGTTAACTCGTTAGAGTCATAACCATTAAGTAATTATATTGAG
Source organism: Ephialtes manifestator (assembly GCA_963970395.1). NCBI lineage: Eukaryota > Metazoa > Arthropoda > Insecta > Hymenoptera > Ichneumonidae > Ephialtes > Ephialtes manifestator. The sequence continues at coordinate 15,304,770 of OZ019976.1, forward strand.
TGGTACAAAATCATTATTACCAAATACAGGGTAACAAATTGCTGATACAATCGGCATGAGAGTTTCAATCATCTCTATCTTATTCTTCATTTCGTACTTACGGTATGCACTGAGATATGACAACAATTATGTAGTGCCCGTTGGTATCGTTACTAATGAGTGGTGTACATCTTAATGCATTAACGGTGAATCCAGGGCTAATTGGCCTAGGATAACCGAGTATATATCTTCAGTGCGAGTGTGTACGAGAATGTGCTGGGTTGGCTACTAGAATCGTTCGAATCGATGACTACGCTATGAACGCACATTAAGACAGTTACAGTTAAACGATGCGCATGCAATTACCTCCACGAAAGTATGTAGAGGCGAGCTTGCAATGAGAGAATACATCGACTTGAGGAGCACTTTAGAGCATGTAATTAAGTCGACGAGGCTCTCGCGAAACGAGGGCAGTAGTGAGATATATATACATATATCTATATATATGCATACTGTAAAACTCAGAGAATACATTACGTGTATTCTGTGTATGCACATAGTGTAAGCGGAACTTCATTCTACCCACGGATCATGGGAATATAAATATCCGGCAGGAGTACAATCCTCGAAAAAAAAAACGTTGATACGAATTACGAGGTGAGAAGAAGGCAAGTAACGTCGTTTCATCTAAAACGTGATGAGAATTTCCTATCGATCGATCTACCACGAACTAACGGGTCGTTTATTCTATGAACAAGGTAGCTGGCAATTCGTTCGCTCGTTGAGAGAGAAATTTTATTTTACACTCGGGGAAATCGTCGAGCTCTTGGCAACTATTAAGTGACAATTATTCATTGTTATTGTAACTACGTTTAGATGATTGCGGTAATAACCATTGCAATTATTTAAAGGTTTTTTTTTTAAACCTAGGATTGGCTCAATTATTTAAAGGTTGCTACGGTAACAAACTTATTTACAATATTTAAAAAGTTGCATGTGCTACAATCAATAGTCGTGATGAAATTGATAACAACAATGCTTACCGATGCAATAAAATGTTTGGCTATAAGCAGATGTCAGTTTTACTGGGATTGAATCAATTTACTTTATTCTTTGTGGCTTTATTATTTTATAACCAACGTGCAACATGTAATAATATGTTCATTCTCTGAGAAAGGACAGAGAAATCGTGGTGAGCTTGGTAACTATTAAATGGTTATTATTTATTATTATTCCATACGGCTATTAATATATTTGCATTAAGTTATTCCACTTTTACCCTAACGAATGTAGGTAACACGATTTGCAGCTAAATAAACTACGTTGACAATTAAAAAGTTATTATCAATATAAAAATAGTCGTAAAAATATGCTAAATGTCCCAACCATCGTTTCAGTCAATAAAAATAATGTTAATACAATAAATTTAATATTTCGATGTATGTGTGTAAAAATATTAAATTTAATGTACTGGTATATTTTTCTTTGTTTCGCTATCGCTGTATACACCCAAGGACGTACTTAACTGTTCGCATAAATCTCTTTCTCGAGTCACTGACATTGAATTCATTTATTTTATTCCTTGAGGCTTTTTTTTCTTGTTATAATTTTGTGAACAACATGCAATACTAGCATAGCGAAGACTTTATTGTGCGCAACACGAAGTACCTCTGATATTTATAACATGCGTGTGGCTTGATGAACTGGTGGGCGTATGGACAGACCGACTTGCTCACCTGTGCACGTGACCCGACTAACGAGAAGGACTCTTCTCTTCTTTTCGTTCGTCACACGCATTCGCTCATAAATACTGTAACGGAGACAGCCAAACAGTTGTGTAGATTATTATGCGTGTTATTGCGCATATGATGAATACTCGAAAAGAATAACGAAGACAAAAACCGAGTGCAAAGACCTCTATTTGGTTCGTCCTCAACGAAAACGCGTATTTGCTTTTCCTTTTTCTCGAAACTCGAGATTTTCAATGCGGCATCTCAAGTACAGTTCTTGAACTGCCAATAGAAATTTTCTCTGACTCTCGATGTGATACATCGCGTAGCTAACGATAGACAAACGCTGGAAATGGTGCCCTCACGTTGGTCTTCTATAGAATGGAGAAAAAAAACTCGTTCGAGCATCGATCTCACTGAACTCGTCGAGCCAGATGACAGAGTTGAGAGGACGGTCATGAAGGAACTGATCTCGGGAAACTAACGAGATCAGAACGATCAGTATGTCCGGTTGTCGTCAATGATTGGCTGCACTGTTGAAAATATTCAGGGAATTAAAATATATTTACCGGATATTTTTATACATAAATTGATATTAATAAATAGAATATACAGGTATGATGTAAAAGTAAAATATATATTTTACTTTTTATATTTAATATTTATATTTCATATTTAACATATGTTGATACTAAACACGAATTCATTAACTCGTTGAATATATCCTTCATTAATATTACATCATACTTATACATATATTAATTTCAATATACCCTCACAGAGAGAAAAATGCGGAAATCTATCTCAAATGCCACACGAATATTAAGATTATTCGCATATCTTTCTATTCGTGCAGGTATGCATAAGACCTTCTAATAAAAGTATATTCGTTTTTATAAAAACATTTTTAATACTGTATCGTTCAATTGAGCCAGTATTTAATTTTTTTCTTTTTCTGCAAAGAAAATGAGGTGTTTTTTTTAATTAGTACGATTTTGTTTAATTCCTATTTTCTATTATTCAATGAGCGATTTTGAAGGGTGAAAAGTACAAAAAAGAACAAAAATATTTGTTAAACTATAAATGTAAAAATTTTTTAACTACAAGATTTTCTATTTAATTGTTACGTTGTGAAAGGACCATAACAAATCAAACGACCAAAATATGTAGAAATGTTTTTAAATAAGCTTAAATAATTTAAGTAACTTAACAATCTTAAGTAATTATAAATCTTTTCCCAAAACAAATGCAACGAATACCGAGATAAAAAATGACATACTACATGTACGAATATAGTCAGTTTTTTATGCTTTACTCACGAAACCTTTTATTCTCGAGAACCAACTAAAAATAGAGGAAAATACAGTTATAGTGTATTCGATAATTATACCTATATACGAGAACTACGGAATGCGAACATTCTCCCGCGGAAATATGCCGTACAATAAAATGTACCATACGTTTTCACAGTATGGAGACTAAAAGGGTGAATGTGTCTTTCGTAATTCATGACTCCACGATTAGTTAACAAACGTAACGTCCGTTAAGCTGCCGTTATGTTATCGATTCAATATTCCAACAGCGATACGGCTGCGCCGGAAGTCTTTGCGCCAAATAAGTACACCCGATATACGCCGGAAGCTCAATAGTGGCTTCTGCCGCGCGACGTGCACAATATCGAGCGGTACTTCACTCTGCGAGTGACGAAGTCGAATGTATTGGTACCTTTGCCGTCGACAAACGTCTTCGAGAATTCACTAATGCGCATAGCATATTACCGGCTCTACATACAGTAACTTGTATTATTATTATTATCGACATGTCCCTGACTTTGTGCCCTAACGAAACTGCATCGATCCGTGCAGACTTCTGAGGCACACACGTACGCCCCGCGCGTATTACGCAACGCAATGCTGGATCTTGGTGTACGTAATGAGATCACGACCGTAGCTTCAAAGAGCTTATATTTAATATATAATATTGTAGAGTCTGTAACTCGGTGTCACTGAATCATGAACGTGACTGTTGCTGATGGTGGCAGCAATGAAACTCGATAGGATCGAATGTATATGCTCGGAGTGTGCACGCAGCGAACATCCTTCCTCAGGGTCGAGTCTCGTTTCCGCGTCTTCGTCATCTACTCGTTCGTCAATCGACAAACTCACCTTCGATATACTTTTGTACAATAAAACAGGGATAACAAAATGCGAAAGTTAACTCTCTCCAGGTTCGAAGAGCTTAAGGATATTTATGCCGAAACTAGTTTCTGTCCGATTGCATCGGGACTTGGCTGGTTTGTAAAAGAAAAAAAGAACGATGTGTTCTTAATTGTTGTTCTTTTTTTTTTAAATTAATTACTGCTTTGTATTGTAGCGACATAGGGTTAACGGGGCTTAGTCGCCGAAAAATCATAAAAATTAAGTGGTCATAAATATTTTGTCTTGTTAAAAAATACTGGTGCCTATAAGTAAAAATGTGAAACATTTTCGTGAGTGAAATTTTATTTTTGTAGCCAAGTTTAACATTACATTTCATTTTTTGTTTGCACTTATTCGCTTCCTGGGCTGTTGTAGTAAATATAGGAATTTGAGTTTGAAGATATTTCGCAGAAGTTACAAGAAAATTTAGTAAAAAAATTACCACCCACACTGAGCAAAAAATATGGTCAGAGTTACCATATTTTTACTATAAACTATGTTTCCCTGAGAGGACGACTATGCTTTTATAGTTATCGTAGCCAATAAAAATATAGTTATCATGTGCCATATTTTCGTAGTTATGTCAACTATTTCTGTATGTTAGTTGCAACTATTCGTTCTTTTACTATTTATCAAGTATTTTGAACCGTTGGAGAACAATAAAGGCATATAAAATACATAGTTATTTTCCGATTATATTTATTTATTCCTATCATCCTATAGTAAATGATGAGATCGGTTAATAGTTCAACATACTTACTATTGTAGCTAGATTCATAATACTTTGTGTGCTATAACAACGACATGGTGTAGAACGAATGCTTAGATTTTGTTAATGTGGATTTATATACCATCTGAAATGACTTTTCGCGAATAGTATGTTTTACATATATTATGGTCTACACTCATATTCCATTTCATTGATATAACGAAGTGTGTATGGCAATAAGTGTTTTGTTTATAATTACAAGTAATATTTAATATTTATATCTTTACTATATTCACTGATAGTAGTGAATATAGAAGAATGGGATGTCGGCTTAGAGCTACTTTTTTCCCAATACTCACTGATGCCGCTGCCCAGTTGCGAGTCAGACGTCGGACTTAGACAAAAATCAGAAGTGACAAAGTTTGAATATTCCACCTCTTATAAAGGGGCCAGATGACAATTCGTTGGCGAGAAAGTCCTATGCCGCTGGCCCTCTATCGGAAGCGAAGGAATTAGGCAGCGCGTGAGACTTGTATCATGGACGCTTGTAATAATGCATAGTATTCGCTGCAATATTTATTGTAATATCCCAACATCAATTTGTTGTCCGCAAGCGTCCATGATGCAAATCTCACGTGCCTCTTTGTTATAGTACACAAAAGTATTATGAATCTAGCAACAATAGTAAGTATGTTGAACTATTAACCGACCTCATCATTTACTATACTGGATAATAGGAATAAATAAACAAAATTGGAAAATAACTATGTATTTTATATGCTTTTATTGTTCTCCAAAGGTTCAAAATACTTTATAAACAGTAAAAGAACGAATAGTTGCAACTAACATACAGAAATACTTGACATAACAACGAAAATATGGCACATAATAACTATATTTTTCTCTCAGTGTTTATTTCATAAATATGTTAAATTTATCATAATTTTATTGTTACAGTTTTAACGATAAGTTATAGTATTCTTAAGTGTGGCGCATATTTAGATGCACTATTCAAGCTGCATAGTTTCCTTAACTTCACGACAATAGTTCGGTAAACCATATGAAAGCTGATTCAACTATAATATATAGTTCCACATATTATACATTTTTTACTATGGTATTATTGTTGGAAATACCATCGTCCTTTTTCTCAGTGCAAGAAAAATTTAATGTAAGAGTGATTATATATTCTTCGAAATATTTCTCTCTCTGGCGCATTTTGAAAAAATAGGTTACAATTTTGAATACCAAATGGATCTATGATGGTCGAAGAGAGATTGTGTATTTCCTTGGCAGTTAAATTGAATCTCTTTTGCCAATAGAAGAGAAGAGATCATTTTTCGATTATATGACGATTTAACACCGGGTTTGCAAAAGCCGTCAATTTTACCGTAGTAATTACCGTATCTTCTGCAACTTGGTTGCTCATCCACGAGAAATGCAGAGTACGAACCGTTATAATCAATACGAAGAGGGACGAGAAATTCTGCATCATGGAATGCATGCCAGATGATCTTATTTCCCTGGAGGGTCACTTCGAGATCTTGAAGTATCGCTACCATGAATTTGATTCATGACTGAAATTATTGGAGTGCAAATTGCGATCTACATTTTCCAGGTTGAACAATCATTGGCATTTACTGAAATATCGTGTCAATTATAGATCGATAATTGTGCAGATTATCGATAACGTTTTACGATTGCCTAGAAATAATTGTCGACAAGGACGCCACGTCCTCGTACCGTTAGACCAAGGCAGGAAGACACGAAGAATATACTTTATACAGCCGTCAGCTCTAATATATATAGATACACAAACTCTTAGCATGCAACTGTGTAGACACACCAACGTGTCACGTAAAAGCCGTTTGAAATATGTATAGCATATCTTCATATGCATGTACATGCAGCCTGGATCTGGGTTAAAATACTGTGTGTGTACTTTAGCACGTCGAGTCTTCCTGCATGTTCCAGCAGTTTATCAGCTGCACTGCATCATTATTAAATAACTGGACAAGAGTCCGAGATAGATAGCAAAAGGATGTACAATATTCGAGTACAAATGTATCCAAAACACTTTCAGAGTCGAGTGACGATGAGTTATTATGCGAGAACTCTAAAATCATTAATCGTTTATGGAATTAAAAAATAAGGTAATTTTAGATAATAAATCATTGAAAATCACATTATTTTTTTATCTTGAATAAAAGTTGAAAATCTAGTCGAAATATTACTATTTACAAATGCATCTAACGGTAGAGATTTCAACGCTAGTTGCAGGTATACAATTTAATCCCAAAAATGGTTATTAACCCTTCAATGCTGGCCCATATTTTTAAACATTAACAACAATTCATCTCTAATAACTTCTATGTACTATTTTAAGACAATAATACAATAGTAAAATCTTTTTTTGGTAGAACGAATGACTCATTTTTCATTATTCGATTTTTATGGTATTTCTGTTATCGTTTGTGAATTCTTTTTTATTAGATCATTTGCCTTAACCTAAAGTAATTTCAAGTAAAAAAAATTGAAGAAAAAATGGACAATAACAAAATGACAAATATCTACTAATACCTCCATTGCCTCTTTCATCACGCTTGTACTTTAGATTGTAGATTGTTCATCATAATTGCACTTTTGAACAATTTGCTGCATTCTCTCATACTAAAAATAATTTACAACTATTAAATTGTTGAATTATAGTAACAGTATTGCTGAACGGCAGCCTCGTTTTGGTCGATTAAACGACGATATCGCTTCGAACATAAATGAACAAACTCCTTGGTCCTCGATGTAGAAAAATAAATGAATAAATGATTAATCATGAATTAATAAGCATGGATAGGCACCGATTGTTTAAAAAAAATACATCGTTGTCAATACCATTCGGCCCCGAAATTTTCTCTTAACGAGAATCTATTAAAAAAATCTCGGATGACTCAATAATTACTGATCATTACTGCCTATTAATTGTAACGATTCATGTAAAAGAATAATTAATCTAAATTATTCATTTTCACAATTATTATTATACAATATTAATTATTATTATTATTATCATCGTTATTTATGCTAAAAAATATTTTATTATTCCTGATTGATTCGAAAGAGCGGAATGCTGCATTTTTGTTTTTACCCGAAAGGCTTCTCGCGAGTTCTCGTTAGTCTGCAGCAGACTTGGTCCTGATAAATCCGGAAGCGTTGAATTCTGGAATAATCGCAAGTGCGTATAATCACCGTTGCTCGGCCTACTGCCGCCACTCGCCCGCTTATATCTTCTCACTGTGCTCTGCGCAACTATACCTGCCTACCACTATAAACCAAATGTACGAGACACCGTTTCGCGCTTCGTTGCCTTACACCGGTCCGTACTTTAGATAGTTATACGTAGCTATATATAGGCGGTTTGTGGAACAGCCATTAGGGCCTCAGAACATAGAGCCCAGACCGACAAAGTCATCAGACGGAAGACCGCCAAAGTCATTGTTCACTTTTTACATGGTCCGTTACCAGCGACTTAACGGACTGGCCGAATTTACTTTCTATAGGCTTGCCGATCGCTAACAATTCCGAATCGACTCCACAATTTTTCCCATAAAAATTCATTATCGAAATAATTATATTTTAATTATATTTACTATATATGTATTAAAATTAGGGTGGTCCATTTTTGCACGATATTTTTTTTTACGAGCTTATAATTTGATGAAGTTATAATTGCATGACATACGTTACACTGTTGAACCAAACTATTTTTAGTTGAAATAATAGATTTTCAAATTGCATAATCTGAATATAGCCGAGACGCATTTCGAGTTATGTCGCCTCAAATAACGCTGTTTTTAATTCAGCAGCAAAAAAAAAAAGTACTAGAGACAGAATATACTATATTAAAAAAAAAAAGATGTTTAAGAGTCGCGGTAGATCCTCAACGCCAAGCAAAAAGATATATATAGTAACGAGAACAATGAGAATTCGCGAAAGTTGGAACAAACGTATTGCCCTACTGCTTAATCTGTCCCTTTCCCGCCTGAGATTACCCAGCGTACTCAATGTATAGTCATGTCTCTCCGACGACGTAATAAATTACAACGTTGTGCACTAGAATTCGTGAGAAGAAAAGACTATAATGAAACATTTCGGCAACTTTTTTTGCGCACAATACTCTTAAGGCACTACGGAAAGAAATTAATTGGATCAAGTAGATCCGACCCGCAAGCTCTGGCATATTTATTTTTACACAATTTAACAACATTTCTTGTCATCTCAAAAATGCACTCTGAGAATTCGGCCTACACGGAAAAAAACATTAGTTGCCATAACCAAGAAATGAGTTGACACAACCAATCGATTATTATATTTCCCTTACAACTCAAATGGTAATACCAACGATTCGAATGGTAATACCGACGATTCGAATATTAATACCGACGATTCGAATGGTAGTCCCAACTATTCGAGTGGTAGTCCCAACGATTGGATTAGTTAACCTAACTAATCTCGCGAGAACTAATCGTGAATAGTTGAGGTTACTATTCGATATGGTAGAGGCAACTAATTTTTTAGACATTGCGTACAGCAAATCGAAAACGTAGTTGCCACAACCAAACATTTCTTTCCGTGTAAGGAAGTCTTTAGATTGATAAAACAGACCAAACATATTTTATATTTTAATTAATTTTATTTCGATATTTTATTTTAATTAAGTAACTCCTATTTGATCCAAACTAAATGTTATCAGATCGTCATCAGAAAAGAACATTTTTCAAACTACATTTTATTCAATTGAAAAACTCAAGGAAATTTTTTTTTCCTTGCAGTCAGTTAATATTAAATCAATCCAAAAGAAAATGAGATATCACATGACCCGTTTGTTCTGGATAATGCGCAGAGTTAAAATACGCCTAATTCTAGTTCATGAAGGACCGGATTGATCTAACTGGCTATTATGTTCATAGAAAAAACCTTCGCTGTAGTATTAAAAAGATATTATATAAATAAAACAATTGCAGCCAACTAAATAGTATATTATAGTATGTATAAGTGAGGAAAGTGCGTGATTGTTACCGAGGTTGAAGTTTGTTTCCCGAGCGAATCCACTTGCAGAAATTTCCCGAGGTGAAAACTACGCTCCCTCCCATGTAACATAGGATTCTTTTTTTCCGATTTCGCTAAAAAATAACCAAATCCCGTCCTTGCAATAAAGACGCAAAAATTGCTCATTTTTAAACAATGACAAATACATTTGTGCAGAAATGAACCGTTTCTCTCCTTAGGGAGACATGAAACTAGATTGCGCAAGTGTACAAGTCACACTGAGAGAAAAACCTGGTAATTTAAAAAAATTATAGTTAGACTGAAGATAATGTAACTATAAACTATAATTCCCAGCAGGAAGGTCTATATTTTATGGTTATAGCAAATATAAGAAAATAATTGAATGAACCATAAATTCAATCCCCAGGAGGAACATCTCTATTTTATGATTATAGTAAAAATAATTATAGTAGCAATCATCAAAATGATAATAGTTTCAAATATGCTGTTTCTTTGCATATTAGATTTCAACGTTTGTTTCCAATAACCTTACAAGTATCGCTTATTGAACTATATTATCATCGCTTCAACCATAAAACATTGCAAGCCTTCCTATATTCGTTTTATCATGTGAAATCGTTAAATCAACGATATGCTTTTTTTCTCTCAGCGCACAGGTTAAAAACGAGCTATTTCTCCCGACTTCGCTAAAATAACCCAATTTCGTGTCCGCAACGCTGGCGGGAAATCGCTCATTTGTTACGAATGTCGTACGCATGCGCAGTCCGCTTTCATTACCTTCCGAGGGAGGTAATTATCTTACTACGCATGCACAGTCCGCTTTCATTACCTCCCGAGGGAGGCAATCATCGTACTGCGCATGCGTGTCGTCATTTGTTAAAAATGAGCTTATTCCCCGTCCTTGCTGCATACACGAAATGTGATTATTTTTTAGCGAAATCGGGAGAAAAGTATAGTACGTTACACGGGAGGGGTGCGACTTTTCACCTCGCGTGAATTTTTGTCATCGCTTCGCTCGGGCATCAAACTTCACTCTCGGTGAAAAGTTGCACTTCACTCCCTTGTGACGTAATGTACTAATTTTGTGCCCGCACACGGAAAGAAAAAAGTAGTTGTAAAAACTGATTTATCGGTTTCGACAACCAATCGAAATAGTTAGAATAGCGCCAACTACTCGGTCGGTTGAAGAAACTATAACCTTGTTGGTAGAGTATCGATAGTAACAATGACCAGCTGAGATCATAACCTCAACTCTCTGGTTGGTTGGCGTAATGAATCATTTGGATTGGATAGCAGCCGTGATAGTTTCAGGTACCAAGTTGTTGGTCATACATACTATTTTTGCTACCAATCGAAAAAAGTTGAGACTACGATTCCGATTTAGTTTTAGAAACTAAAACGCGGCACAGCATATGCTAGAATTGGTAGCCAGAACTATTTTTTTCTTTCCGTGCAGTACTAGCACACAAAATGAGTTTATTTTATCAAAGTCGAAAATTAAAAAAAATTCTAGCCGACTCGGCTCCGTTAAACAAAACAATCTCTTTTCTCAGTGTCTTCCCATGATTTCTCTTTTTTGTTGAGAGTAACGCTCGAGCTCGTGCGTGCGGTAGCTTCCTAGTCTCGGAAGTCCGTCAGGAATCTTTCGTCTACGATGCGATAACCGAGTTGCAAGTTCTACCGGTTTTCCATGGTCGGGGACGAGACACAGGACACGCGGAGTAGACCCTCGTACGTAAAAGAGGCGTACGTATACTATAAAAGACGACACACTCCCGTCAACGGGGTATAAGGTATCAGTGTGAGTACGAATGACGCCCCGGATCACTCGTTACTACCGTTAGGTATACCCGCTGCTCCGCCCGGATAGACAATTATCGTACAGAAGTCGTATTGAAACCTTCGGGCGAGGGAAGATAGTACGCCCGAGTTCTATCGGACTCGCAACCGTAATTTCCTGATGAAATTCCTTGCGAGTGAGCAACCACCTGCAAAGTGTGCTTTCTCGATTTGCGCGATATGAGCAGAACGCCTTATTCGTTAACCACCAAGTTACTATTACTAAAACGTAAATAGGAATTTGAAACTGCTTGATAATATTCTTACTTGCATTACACTGCATAAATTAAATTTGCTTTCCATTTTATCTTATTGAAATTTTAAAAAATCGTACCGTTATATGCCGAATCATTGAGTCGTTGAGCATAAAAACATCATTATTAAAAACTTGAATCGAAATTTAATATTATTCTTAATCATACTAAGAACATCAAAATAGCCACAACCTCGCGAGCAGCACACTTCCGGAAAATAACATATCGAAATAAACAAATCACAATTGAACAGTCAACGAAAATATACAAAAGCATATGTCGCCCACTGCTGGAATACGGCCATCCACTGCTCCTAAATTGTAATAATCCGGCGATAAAAAACATAAAAACTGCAGAAACAATAGCTCTTCGTAAACTCACTAAAGTCAGACACCCGAACAATTCTCTACACAACCCATCAAATACACTTCTTTACGAAACCTCTGGAGTAACACCTATTATTGATAGAACAAGAAATCTGAACGCCTAATTCGCACAACAACACCTCGAAGCAATCACCCCGCTATGTAACACACGAACACCAAACATTAGACCAAAACACAAACTGCCAACTCACACAATACTACAAATTCTGTCAACGATAAACAATTGTCAATAAGTCCACAGCTCAAACTACACTAAATTTGTAACTATTCTTTTATACAGTAACAGCCGTTTATACATCTAAAAAGAAACTCCAAAATGTGACAATAAACGGGCTGAAGGACCTCGGTCGATGGCCATTTAACCATGGAAACTCGATCACGGCATATTAACTCGCACACAATTGTACATGCATTCACTGTTTTTGTAATGGTTAATAAAAATCTTGTACTACTACGACTACAATTATTCTTACTTGTATTACTGCAAGAACTATACAAAGACTATTTTCTATCATTCTTAACTTGTTGGATAAAAAATATATATTGTACCGGATTGTGCAAAATCACCCAGTCGATGACCATCGAAGCACCATTATTATAAGCGTTAATAGATATTTGGTACTGCTTGATACTATTTTTACTTATATTGCTCCAAAGTTGATATGAATTCAATTACCTTTTTATTCTGTTTATTGGGAAACAGGATAAACGGCGTACTGGACAGCGCAGAACTTCTTAATACATTTTTTAACATATTTATTAACCAGCGCCAAAAGTGGACAACCTCGATTTTTGCGAGAAATGAGCAAAGTTACCAACTAACCTCCCAATCACAATTACTGATCACGTGAATAGAAATATAGTATTCTTTAGTACTATTTTCACCTTCTTTTTATTCAGTCCAGATATTTTGTTGTCCGTTTCTTTGTGTACAATTTAAAAAGTGAATCAATTATGTACTGGCCGTGCAGATCCTTTGAATTTCTTAACACCATATTTATTAATCAGCTGCAAAAAGTGGGCTTCGTCGATTGACAAGAAACGAGCAGAGTAGTCCAGTTAATAATTCCCCAAACTCAATTACTAACAACGTAAATAGAAATATAGTTTTATTTAGTACTTTTTTAACTTACATCTATTAAATACTTGAGTGCAATTTCATATTCTTTTGTGTATAATCAAAATCATCCTATTAAAAAAATAAAGTACAGAGCTTCTTGGTGAACAACGAATTTATATAATTCCTGTCTGTGTCTCGAAAAATCGTAACAACGTCATGCAAAAATCTTCAGAATTACTGAGACATTTCTAGATTCTCGAAAGTACTTCTCTTATTCGACAGTTCGTCGGTGTTACGAATTCCTCGGTACATAATTACAAACTGTAGCGCGGAAGCTAATCATTATTGGAGGGCGGAGGCTCGAGTACCAATTTCGTCTCGACACAACCATTCGTTCCAGTTAATTCACTCGAAATGAGTGAGAACTTGTACAGAGAGAGAGAAATGGGTCCTATGCATGTCGGAGACAATGAGTCGTTGCACAAACATCTGTTGCAGGAGATATCCCGTGGATGGGCAACTTTCGCGATCGACGAAGTCGACGACACTCCAGCGCCTGTTTCTACCCCACGAGACAGACGCGTATCTTCCCACGAGGCGAGCACCGGCGATTATACTGCTCCAATCCCGGTTTTTTTTCTCTCTGCACATTACGTCATTTTACACTGTTGCGTATGTACGCAACATTCATACGCTCCATAGGTGCTACTCTTACCGCACGAATAACGAGCTCAACCATCCATGCTCTTTTTACGGTCGTGTGTATCGCACCTGCGCTCATCTGTGTAACGTGGGAGAGGTGTTACTATAGAATTACTATTCATAGCCACCATACTACTTTCCTTTCGAACGGACACGAGTTTTAATTTTTTTTTTGTCGGTGGCTGCAACTAGTGGTTTCCTGTGGAATGCGATGTATCATCGATTTGCTGGAAAAATACGCCCCAATTGATTAATCGGTCTGCATATGCGATCTACCCAGCGGCAATATTTTTGTATTGTACACGGAAAGAAATGTTTCGTTGTGGCAACTACGTTTTCCATTTGCTGTACACAATGTCTAAAAAATTAGTTGCCTCAACCATATCGAATAGTAACCTCAACTATTCACGATTAATTCTCGCGAGATTAGTTAGGTTAACTAATCCAATTGTTGGGACTACCATTCGAATCGTCGGTATTATCATTCGCATCGTCGGTATTACCATTCGAATCGTTGGTATTACCATTTGAGTTGTAAGGGAAATAGAATAATCGATTGGTTGTGTCAACTCATTTCTTGGTTATGGCAACTAATCTTTTTTTTCCGTGTACCTGAGTAAATGAGTAAGAATGATTGTTTAAATGGACTCCAAACGACAAAATTGGTTAGGACAATAAACTACATGGAAAAAAAATGAGTTGGGCACACTCAAAAAATGATTTCACGGACTCACTTTTCGTTATTCCATATAACCACGCATTTGTGAATTGGGACAACCACTTATTCGTTGTCTCAACTCACAAAATGGTTACAGTCACTAAATAAATCGTTCTACCAACTGATTTATAGCCAACTCATAAAATGGGAGTTGTCCCAGCTAACCTTTTTTTCTCCGTGTAGATGGTTACAGAAATAACGCAGTTACTTGGGGCAACAAACCAGTTGTATGGGACAGCAAATTAATTAGTTGCACTGTTAGAAATTTTTGTATGAAAATTAATATAAAGTATTGGAAGTTCTTTTGTGTATACGCGTATATTAAATTTAATATACAAATATCAATTAATACACAAAAAAATTGTTGTATAATTAATATACAGTATACTAAACATTTCATAAAAATTGTGTTTACAATATAATTATTGAAATTTTACAACATATTTGTAGATTAAATGAAATTTAATATACCGTATCTGCAAAAGAACTTCCAATACATATATTAATTTTCAAAATATGTTTAACAGTGTGGCAACTAACGAATTGGGTGTCATAACCGACTACTTTGGTCCAATAAAAAAATTGATTAACCTAGCCAACTTAGTCACTCGGAGCGTATTTTAGCCATGCCAATGGTTGCGGCAACCAATTTTTTCTCACACGGATATCGAAAAATGTGCTTCGCCAATTGTTCTAAATGAAATTAAAAATTTCGTTATAGAAAAGTTAAGAATAAAGTTTAAGTTAGTTATTGAAGCAACGCTTAACTTTGATCACCGGCGCAATTTTTTTCTGAAAAGTAGCGTCAAATTATATTTAATTACATTAGCGAGTGAGCAAAATTACATAAAAAAAATTTTATTATAATTTTTTTTGTATTGGGAATTTCAACACTAGTTTTGAGACCTATAAAAATAAATAAAAATAATACTTTTATACAAAGTATTATTTTCCAATTGAAATCATCAAACATTTAAGTAAACTTTTAGTGAACTGTAACTTCTTTAAATTACTGAAATGTGTATTTCTTTGACGCAATATTCACCAATCATAATATTTATAATATATTTATAATTTAATTCATAATATATTAATCAACTATGAAAAAAATATTTATGATTTTGTGAGATACAAACAGAAAATGCTAATTATCAATGTGCAGCTACTTGTTAAAACAATCGAAGGTTTCATTATATTAATCAAGTGAAAAAAGAATGTTAGACTGAAACGGATGTTAAACGCATCTCACATTTACGTCCGCGGTGCTCTGAACGTCCCACGTAAGTGCGTCGCTCTTGCGCGTGACTAATAGTAGTCTATTGCATGTATGATGCGCTTACGCGTTATATGTAATGCACGTGGGAGAATATTTCCAGCGAGAGTCCTTGCCAACGGCCAACTAAGATATTATAATGCAATGAGATAAAAATTGTAATTCTTGAGTAACTTGCACGATGACCCCAACGATGCACGGGTAACTCTCACGCGATTTTATTTATACGGTCGACGCTGCTGGATCAATTTTTCTTATCTCTCTGCAGAGTCTTGAATCTTTTCAGTGTCTCCTGAGTCGTGCTTTCTCGATGAAACAACGGGGAGCAGAAAACGATGGAGGAGTATTAGATTATAGTAGATAGATCGACCACGTTCCCTATGAATTACTGGAACGATTCAAAGCCGAAGAGAGACCGGTTATTATACCGCATGGGGATGACTTGCTAGCGGTGCAGTCGACCCTGCAACCTGGCCTCGCTTCCCCATGGCTCTCAAGCGTGCTTCGCGCCCAACATCCATGGGCTCCTGAGTACAGAAAGGATACAAACTTCTTCGATGTATCTCACAGTGAAAATACTCAAAAGCAAATATTTACACGATAAGATATTGAATTACCAATTGGTAAATAAAGAAATATCAATGGTTGTTGAAACGATTTTTTTTAAATTTCTGTACACTATACAATTGTAATTATTTATTTTAAAAGCAAATATTTACACGATAAGGTATTGAATTACCAATTGGTAAATAAACAAATATCAATGGTTGTTGAAACGATTTGTTTTAAATTTGTGTACAATATATAATTGTAATTATTTATTTCGAAAAACATTTTGAATACTTTGTCGTCCAAGTTGCGCAGTACTTATGGCCTGAATTTTCCCGACTTTATTTAATAGATTAAATTGATTAAAGTGATTAATAATAATTTTAAAAAAGATTAATAAAACTAAAAAAGAAATTCAGGTCTTTTTATAGTGGCTCTATGATATGATGGAGAATCTACACTGAAAAGAAAAGCCGAATTAAATATGACTAAACACAATTTATTCATAGATTAATTTAACATTTAGTATAAGAAAATGCTTGTTGATTCTTATAAAAATTATCACATTTTTTAAAATGACGACAGAACAGGTTATAAATATGAATTTCTTTTGTGTTGCAGAAAAATGCTGATAAGAGGAGTGGCGACCATATGGGTCGCCGTACTCTTGTGCCATCTTCAACCCACAGAGTCACAGGTACGTAACTTTTACTCAGCTTCCTTGTCCTACACACGATACACGCTAGGAACTTATTTCCCGCCTATAAAATCATTGCGTAAGAGTTGAATACATTTTTGTCAACCGGATCTATTGCTATTCATCACAGCTGAAGGTAGCGCAATTCCCATGTTAATTTTATCACCGTAGAATCGTATTCGATGAATGCTTGACAAAAATCCATCGAGTCAGACCGAATTATGCTCCGAACTTGACTTCATTGAAAGAATTGCTATTTTACAAAAATCTGTTTTTATTTCAATTTAAAAAATATGTACAAATTTGGCAGTGTATAAAGTGCCATTAACACTGCATACTATATGTTTATTACATAAAAGAAAAACGTATTTACAAGTATAACTTCAAAGTTACTTTTTAAAAAATGCAATTTTTTCACTATTTCAATTCAGGCAAGTCCAACATTCCAGAAAAATAATTTTCAACGAAAAAGAGGCTTGGCCTTTTAGGGTAAAAATTTTCAAGCACACCTTCACAGCCACGCAATTTAATATTCCATGTGAAGTGAGAAAAAACTGAAGAAATAAATTAAACTTGCTTAGGAAAAATTCAGACGCATATTATAAATTTGACAATTTGTGAAATATCATTAAAAATGCATACTATATGTTTATTACATAAAATATAAACGCATTTACAGGTATACCTTCAAAGTTACTTTTTAAAAAATGCCATTTTTTCACTATTTCAATTCAGGCAAGTCTAACATTTCAGAAAAATAATTTTCAACGCGAAAGAGGCTTGGCCTTTTAGGATATACATTTTCAAACACACCTTCACAGCCATGCAGATTAATATCTTCATGTAAAGTGGGAAAAAACTGAAGAAACGAATTAAACTTAGTTCGGGAAAATTCAGACGCGTATTATAAATTTGACAATGTGTGAAATATCATTAACAATGCATACTATATGTTTATTACATAAAAGAAAAACGCATTTACAGGTATAACTTCAAAGTTACTTTTTAAAAAATGCCATTTTTTTCACTATTTCAATTCAGGCAAGTCTAATTCCAGAAAAATAATTTTCAACGGGAAAGAGGTTCGGTCTTTTAAGGTAAAAATTTTCAAGCTTACCTTCACAGCCACGCAAATTAGTATCCCCATGTAAAATGAGAAAAAACTGAAGAAGCGAATTAAATTTGCTTAGGAAAAATTCAGACGCATATTATAAATTTGAGAATGTGTGAAATATCATTAACACTGCATACTATATGTTTATTATATAATAAAAAAACGCATTTACACATATAACTACAAAGTTACTTTTTCAAAAAAGCCATTTTTTCACTATTTCAATTCAGGCAAGTCTAACATTCCAGAATAGAACATTACGATACGAGTGCGAAAAAACTTTTTCTGACGAGTGTGAATTTGCAGAACGAGCCGAAGGCGAGTGTTGCAATCCCACGACTTAAGAAAACGTTTTTCGCATGAGTATCGTACAAAATTTTATTTCACGAGGTGTGTAAACGACGTTTGACGCACGCGGAGCGTGCGTAAAACCGCGTTCTACGCACTGAGTGAAATAATAGTATATTTCGATACAAGTGCGAAAAAACTTTTTCTGGCGAGTGCGAGTTTGCAGCCCAAGCCGAAGGCGAGGGTTGCAACCACACGAGTTAGAAAAAGTCTTTCGCACGAGTGTCGAACGATATTTTATGTTACGATGTGAGAAAATGCAGTTTAACGCACGCGAAGCGTGCGTAAAATCGCATTTTACGCACAGTGTGACATAAAAATAGATTTCAACGCGAAAGAGGCTTGGCCTTTTAGGGTAAACATTTTCAAACACACCTTCACAGCCATGCAGATCAATATCTTTATGTAAAGTGAGCAAAAATTGATGAAACGAATTAAACTTGCTTAGGAAAAATTCAGACGCGTATTATAAATTTGACAATGTGTGAAATATCATTAACAATGTATACTATATGTTTATTACATAAAAGAAAAACGCATTCACAGGTATAACTTCAAAGTTACTTTTCAAAAAATGCCATTTTTTCACTATTTCAATTCAGGCAAGTCTAACATTCCAGAAAAATAATTTTCAACGGGAAAGAGGCTTGGCCTTTTAGGGTAAAAATTTTCAAACACACCTTCACAGCCATGCAGATTAATATCTTCGTGTAAAGTGAGCAAAAATTGAAGGAACGAATGAAACTTGCTTAGGAAAAATTCAGACGTATATTAACCATCTCGTATAAGATCTTGCTTCTTGGGAAACTCTGACGCAAAAGAGAAGCCTATGAAATAATTGACATGCCGCTGCCTCTATAAGAGTTACAGTGTGGAGTATACTATATTCGTTTCTCTCGGGTGCAGTACCACTTCAAGCGTGTGTGCTGCAGTGCTCGCGGTGAAAGCGAGTGTCTCGCACGCACGGAGTTCCTCTGTAACACGTATACCTATATATACAGTGGAGGCGCGTGGTATATATGTAGCACAAAACGGCGCACACACTTGTACTCAAGTCTGGGCTATGCCTATCTATTGCCATGGGAAATAAAGAATTCTCTCAGAAAAAAATAAAAAGGAAGCAGACAATACTGCTCATTGTCCATTGAAAAAGGAAGTAAAGTTAAATAATTTCCCTTTATTTTAAATTTCATGTCTCTTAAACGCCTTGTTTACGAGGTAGACAATCTTTTTTACGACTTAGTGTCTAAAACATGTTCAACCTTTCGCCTTTAACTCATTGTCTCTCGGGCATGGAGTCAACGTCAAGATAATTTCCAACTTATTTTTTACGGGTACAAATTTCTTTAAAAAATTTAGATAAAGGTATTATGCTCGCACTGAGAGAAAAGCATATTGTTGATTTAACGATTTCACATGATAAAACGAATATAGGAAGGCTTGTAATGTTTTATGGTTGAAGCGATGATAATATGGTTTAATAAACGATACTTGCAAGATTATAGGAAACAAACGTTGAAATCGTATATGTAACTAAACGCCATATTTGAAGCTATTAGAATAATTTTTAAAACTATTATCATTTTGATGATTGATACTATAATTGTATTTGCTATAACCATAAAATATAGACGTTCCTCTTGCGAATTATATTAATGGTTCATCCAACTATTTTCTTATATTTGTTATAACCATAAAACATAGACGTTCCTCCTGGGAATTATAGTTTATAGTTATATTATCGTCGGTCTAACTATATTTTTTTTTTAATTACCAGATTTTTCTCTCAGTGCGTGAGAATAATATAATAATTTGAATTCTGTTCCTGCACACTTTTTGTCAACTACGACTACAATTCCAACGAATTAAACAAATCTCTGATTTATGCAAGAAATTTTATTGTACAAAACGAAATTGAAATTGCTATGCAAATAATTGTGCTTGCACCAATCAGAGATGTAAGAAATACTTGAATGCAAAACTATTAAAATCATTCTTCCGACAAAACTATTATGAATAATTATTCTTACAGGAAACGACCCATTTTCTTGAGTAACTAATAATAATTTCATGCAATTGGTTTTAGAATTGTTATTAAAATAATTTGACATTCGAGTAATGAACTGTCTAAAGATGGCCATTCTTTCAATGAACATGAGTTTAGAATACTTTTTGAAACCAATAACTATACATAACTGTACATTATTTAGATAAATTATTCTTATTCAATGAATTATGACATTTAGTGACGGTAACAATCCATAATGGTTTACCCATGAAAGTTTTACCTTGGATCGAACACAAATTTGCAAAAATCACTTGGTCACAAAATGACACGACTGATATAATTTCTCTGTATAAATACTAATGTCCTAAGAATACCATTCTCATTCTCCATAATGGTGACACACTTTTCACGTGTCTTTCTTCATCAACCAACGTAATACACCACGACGAGGTATTCTCCGAGTCATCACAGATGAATTACTCGGTTTTCGTAGTGTTGCATCTACGGGATACACAGTTTCCAAGTCGCGGGTGATTTTCTTTTCTCTTTACACAGAAGAGGAGCCTCGATCTCGTTGGAATGCATCAACCGTTATGTCACCACGGCCACGCGTATATAGTCGCGACCGCGGCCACTTCTGTACCTCGAGCGCGTGCGCGGCAGCTTAAGCTTGAATCTCCACGGACTATCGAAGAGATGGACTCATCTGGTCTTTCTCTACCACTTGGCTTCTTCTTAATATTTCCTTCGTAATTCGGCCACAAGTATTTTCTCTTTGATATCCTTTCTATCGACAGAATCCTCGTATTGGCACTAAGCACGTGCAGTCAGATACAAATATCGTATCTGCGGTCAACGGCATCGCCCATTCCAGCGTTCTAGCTTTCACTTGGCCAATAGACCACTAAAAAAAAGACCTATCCCTTGGCATATTATTATTCAGGAACGCCACTATAATTTCCACAGTGTTTTCGTATAAATTTCAACGTGACACATGGAATCCAGTGGAAATAGTTTAAAAAAAAAGAAGTCATAGGAGAAATGTACTTTCGTATCCATAATTTTAGTCTTGAGGGAAATGTCAAGTTCAAAATAATGGCAACATTCCGGTTCACTTTACAAAAAATAAAGAGTGTACCAACATAATTATGCGAAAAAAGGTCTCCTATAAATCTTGATACTACTTTAATAAAAATGAACACTTTTTGACCACTGAACCAAAAATTTTCTGAATATAACATTATTTTATAAAAGTTGGTAGATCTGAAAAAAACAATAATGTGCTTTTTTAATTTGTCCCACGCTTTCACTTGGCGCATAGAGCACGAAAAACGAGCTATCTCTTGACATATTACTATTCAGGAGCGCTACTAGAATTTTCAGTATTTTCGTGTAAACTGCAACGTGACACGGAATCAAGTGGAAACAGTAAAAAAAGAAATAAGTTGCAGGAGATATGAACTTTCATTTCTATAATTTTAGTCTAAAAGTGAAATGACAAATTCAAAATAACAGCTTTCAAATATTCGTAACTATCGATATATCATTTTATTGTTTTCAGTGCATTATTTTTGCATAATTACATATTTTTAAAGTGAAAAAAAAACAATTTTCTTTCCTTTCCGCCATTATAATATTTCTATAAATATAGCAGAAACCCTAATAGTCGACAAAGCCTTACAATGAACACTTTACAAAAATAAGCAATTGTCATTACCTTAAAATGAACACTTTGTGTCTATTTATCCTAAAAATTTTATTAATAAATCATTTTTTCTTACAAAAGTTAGTCACACTGAAAAATACATAATTTCTCAAAGCATTGTACCAAATTTCCACGGTAGTAATAAATGTTACATGCACACTGAGAGAAAATGATGGTATTAGTAACTATAAAGTGACAACGATTCATTTTTAGTTCGTACGATCAATTTTTGAATAGTTGCCACAACTATCAAATAATTACTATAACTACCAAATAGTTACCATAACTATTTTCATGATTACTATAACTACCAAATAGTTACCATAACTATTTTCATGATTACCGTAACTATGAAAATAGTTGTATGGACTAAAAATTAATAGTTGTCACTTTATAGTTGGCTGTACTATTACGATTTCTCTGAGTGCAGCATAACATTATTTTAATTCGCGTTCCTACTCAATTTTGAAAAATGAGGTCGATAAATTTGACGAGTGCAAAATACTGTGGTTTTTCTCACGTTTCTTAATCTTGTCACCAATTCGACGTGACTCGAATCACGCTTGAAATATGAAGATTTCAACTATATCTAGCAACGTGAAAGAGGGCACAGTGCGAAGTAAAGTCTGCCCTGAAGTAATGCGTTCACGAGTGAACCTCTTTCTCCGCTCGAGTAATGGGCAAACAGCCGCTGCTTCGTGTTGCAACGTACAAACAATTCCTGACACTAGACTGCACTTTACTGTGTACTACAATTGCAGAAAACACGCTACTACCGAGGAAGGCATAAGTAACCAATCCAGTCGAGCAGCCTCGCCATGTAACTACATATATACACGAAACTCGATACTCCGAGAATAATTCTTTTTAAAAATTTACGATTATACGAATATTCCGAGTCCAACTGTTGAAAGAGCATCTCATAAATTTTCAATGTACTGTTGATGGGCTCTGAACTACTCAAATTTCTCATCATTATCACAGAAATCCAGAAATCCAAGAAGCAAAATATATCTTTTAGTAATTCTACTCGGACTTTTCTTCACGTACATAAAGATCCTTGCAAAAGATAGAACTAAATAATTTCCTTTACTATTACTTTACTTATTGCACTGAATTTAATGTAAAAAATATTAACATAAAAGTAGCGGTTAAAATTTACGTTCGCTACTGTTCCACTGCATGGTACAAATGTTTTTTTTTCAGCAATGAATATTCTCAAATAATTCTCTCAATATTTCAGAATGATCTTTAACTCATTCAGTAAAAATAAATATTTAAGTGGTTGTGTTTCAACGATGACTGTAATAAAATGCAAAATTTTCTAAACTATGTATTTTCTTTTATTTGCAGGTTTCCAACGCGAATATATTTACCTGTCCGAACGGTGAGTAAAGTTCTTCACACGCACTCTTCAGACTAAATCTTTTGTGTATACATGTCGTATATATTTTTCGAGGTAATAGACTGAAGTGAACAGGTGGAGCCGGTGCGAAGGGTGAAAAGACGACGAGACCATCTCGACCCTTACTTGAGTTCAGGTATACCGGATTATATGCACTTGGTACCGAAGCTCGCAGGTACATCCCGAGATCTCGGCTTCTATATCGTCGACATTGGGATTCGTGACAACCGTGTAATCCTCTGAATGAAATTCCCCCGAGCTCTCACGCAGAGCCTCGTACCCTCAGAGGTTTCTCAGAATATGTACCGATTTTTCTCTCATACTTTTGAACCTTAAAGGCTCTCGACCGTATAGAAAGATTGTAAATCCTTGTGGAGGCTTTTAAAAGATGCTGCTGAAAGCTGACTCACAGCCGATGCCTTGATGGATAGTTTTCCAACTATCTTCGGGAGATTTATCTCCGGAAACCCTAAAAAGCATAGCCCAGCCTCAATAACTATTTAGTTTTGAGATGAATAGTAAAATTTTCATACTGAAATAAATAGTTCGGTTCGGTCTAAATGCAACGATAATTAGAAATTTTCATAGCTGCGTCATTGTGAGTCGTTAACGAGACTCCGACTGATGCTACCGACTCGGTATAATAATAATAATAATACTCAGATTGCAGACATATTCAGACACGATGATACTATTGTAATGTAGTATTATACATGCGGTTAACGGCAAAAAACCATCTTGGCACTAGTAGCACGAGGCAACCTACATAATTGCGCGTGTGTATAATAGTGCAGGGGGGAAAAGTGGAACGGAATTACGTGCTCACGTGATGCACGTGGCTTCGGTATTTTCCGGCAACCCTCGTCATTATTACTTCTGGTTTTACCAGTTCAATTATCGGGGATTATACTTGGTACGAAGGGATCCTGCGCTGCAACAAATTGGATAAATACATTTATTTTATGAATTCACATAAAAACATAATGAAGTCCTTATCTTGAAACTTGTTCTATGCGTAAAACTTTAATTGAGAGACTGATAATTTGCTCGCAGGGTAAGTATTGCTAATCATTCGGCTTACAAAGTAAAAGCTTTAAAATCTATTGGGTGTAACTAAAAAGCACATGGAAGAAAAATAATCCTATTCAATATAAAAATATGGGGAAAATACAACAAAAACCTCATAACTTAACAGAATATTGTGAACGACATGCTCTGTGGACAAATTTGTGTTCATCATACAAAAAATGCGTTATTTATTTTTTAGCATAAATATTAATAGCCTGTGCTGATAAATTGATTCACTAATCATTTCAATTGACTACAACGGTCATCAATTTTTCTTAATCCTCTGAAATTTGTGAACATGAAACAGAAGCGAACAATCCGCGATTTATTTTTCAATATTGTTACGACCGAGCGAATGAATTAAGGGTTTATTTGTTTGTGGAACGGATATTATTAATTACAAAGGATTCTATTTATCTTTTAACGCTTTTGTTCGCACGTTTGCACACAGTCAAAGTCCTGTCAAGACTTTCTTCTGTCACGTTTACTGTGAAGTATGTCAAGTATTCGTTTGTCGATTGTCATACCGTGTGTTCCTACAAAGCCTAATTTCTATATTCATAACAATATATTAAATATATAGCCTGATTGAAAAATAACTTGCATGAAATTTTGTTGCTTGTCGCAATTATTGGCAATTTTTTTTTTACTGCAGATGATTGTTGCAAAATAATTAGTGAGACAATTATACTATAAATGTTTATGAACTAATGGAGGTTTACAACCTACATGGAAAAAAGAAAATTAGTTGCCTTAATCAAGAAATGAGTTGATACAATCAATCGATTATTCTATTTCGCTTACAACTCAAATGATAATACCAACAATTCGAATGGTAATACCGACGATTCCAATGGTAATACCGACGATTTAAATGGTAGTTTTAACTATTCGAGTGGTAGTCCCAACGATTGGATTAGTTAACCTAACTAATCTCGCAAGAACTAATCGTGAATAGTTGAGGTTACTATTCGATATGGTTGAGGCAACTAATTTTTTAGACATTGTGTACAGCAAATCGAAAACGTAGTTGCCACAACCAAACATTTCTTTTCGTGCAAGTTGATGTGCGGTGCGCGCTATTGCTTCACGATCTATGGTAGAATGGAAAAACCAGCAGCGCTGAAGGATATAAGAATAAGAATGATAACAGGCCTGAAGATAATGCAACGCGATGCCTGGCGCTTCGAATCCCTCTGATCGTAGTTGGCGGGAACGAAGACGAAAAAGAAAATAAATAAAGAAGCAGGAACAAGAAGCCGGGCGTACCGGGACGGCATTCCAAAGCCATGACTCCGCTTCGTCCTGCATCACCACCTCGGCCGTCCTAAAAATATACAATTCTATCTCTCTCGGAACGACGGACGATTATTGTCCTGCGGCGTTGCTTGTCCTCCGCCTTGGCGCGTCCACCGCAAACGGGAATCCTCGCAGAAGTGGGACTCACCGTTTCTTCAAAGCGCGCGCAACTCTGACGACGCGCTTATGTTTCGCTATGATAATCCGAGGCGATAATCTCGGCCTGGATGACCACAAGAAAAAACTGAATTGTTATTATATTCTGCAAAGAAAATGTACTGCACTTCCTGATGTTCTGCTCCGGATACGCACTGTGATGGGACAAAGTTGAAGTATAATGTTTAAAAAAACCTTAAACTCAAACAAAGAACGGCAATTTTTTTGTCACTATAACGACTTCTGATAATGTAAACTGGACGTTGGAAATCGCTCTGGCAGTACACATTAGTCAAATCAGTGCTAAATTGTCGACGGCGTGTTAAAAATTTCTCGCTAGAAAAATCAACGTCGCTTGTTGGTTGAAAACCGTCTATCCTGCAACATATTTTCTTAAACTATAATGATAATAATAATGTTCTTTTCCCGAAGACAAACTTTTTTTGGGCTCGTTTTTATCACATCTTAGAGCGTACGTTTATTAATCTTGTATTATAACAAGGAATGGAAGTAGGAAGTTATGCTACAAAGGAGGCAAGTACTTATTGAAAAGAATCACTCGAGGTGAAAAGTATACGATACTTCTTTCACCATTTTGCTAAAAAATAACCACATTCCGTGCTTGCAACAAAAAGGCAAACATACAGTGCGGTATCAGAAATTAACGGTTTTCCTCCCTAGGGAGTAATGAGAATGGCATGCATACGAGTCAGGGGGTAAAAATGAGCGGTTTTGCGGCCGCGTTACGCGTGCAATATGAGCTTTTTTAACGAAGTCGGGGAAAAAATAATTTGTTTTTGATAATAATATATTGCGATATAAATCCGGAATATTTTTTTTTCTGACAAGTGATGAAATCATACGAGTCTAGCAAAAGAATTTTCCAATGAGTAGTGTACAAAATTGTACTTCACAAAGGGTGGAAATCCATTATCTCACCAACTGATGTAAAGCAAATATCACTATGACATTTACCCCAAGTGTCGCTATTACTTCGATTGCCCCAAGCTGATATCTTGCAAGATGCAACATTTATTTAAATTCTTAATCAGATAATTTTCCTGCAATTTGTTCAATGAATAATTCTGCCCAGTGTTCAAATATCGAAGTGCCAAAGTTTGGGTTTTTAAAAGTCGATCCTTATTGTTTCACAACTATAGAATTTTGATAGTATTATTTATAATGTGCAATTACAACCTTTCAATTACAACATTTTGATAGCTTTTTAGTGGAAGCGATTCCTGTTTTAATCGAAGAAAATAATGTACAGTTTGTTCCCATGCTTTCATAGATCATGTATCAATAAAAATAAATAGGCTACAAAACATTACAATTAGTTAACCGATTTAAATTATTCGTGTAGGAAAACAAGTCAGAAATTATTAGGTAACCAGTAATTGAGTTGCAACTAAAAAATATTTCACTGAAGCTCGCATTTTTATTGATGCTCTAGCTGGTGTGAAGCGCAGAGAAAAAATTATTATTGTGAATCTTAAGAAGGTTTCTTAATATTCACATACAATACATACGATAATATTTTACCCCAATTTCTAAGTTCGAGTAACTATAGAAATTGTTTACAAAAAATAGGTTTTGTCCCATAATAATTTACAGCTGGCGTAAGACCTTCCATGAAATTTAAAAACGATACATGAATTCCAAAGGAAACAGTCCGATATTTTTTCTCAAACACTTAAGTATTACAAACAGAAGCAACCATGTCAATATGCGCATGAATAATTGAAGAGTTATATTAATAATCGAATTTGTTACAAAAACAGGTCTTGTGAATGCAATAAAGCGTCTTAAAGCTTAGCTCACGTAAGACCTTTCATGAAATTTAAAAACGATACTCTAATTCCAAAAGAAGCTATCAGATGTTTGTCTTAAACACTTAATTATTATAAACGAAGCAATCATGTAAATATGAACATGAATAATTAAAGACTTGTCGTCGTAACAACGTTTAGAAGATTCAAAAGATTCTGCAATGTTGATACTACCAACGACGATTGAAAAAATGCTGCATATAAATGTGTACAGAGAGAAACGAGCAATGCCGTCCGAGAGAAGAGCGAAGCTCAGAGGGAACGGTGGAGACCATATACTCGTGGCCGGATGACCTTTTGGCTGAGGAGTAAAAGTCTCCTTGGCTGCCAACTGAGCACTGAGAACGAAAGACTATGTGCTGCGAGCTGCGTCGCATGATGCCAGTAACAGCAGCACATTAGCTTTGAACTGAAACCAACGCGTTTTCGAGGACCTACATAATAACATGAGGTACAAGCATATACCGTGTAAGTGGCGTTTAAAGCGTTGGACTCTTGTCGATATTCCTGCAAGTGTTTCGTAATTGCTTAACGTTTTGTATATATATATATATGTATGTACAGATTGTGCGAATTGGTTCAACGATTATTCAAATTGTCAATTGAAAAGTGACATAGCATTAGCTTGATGCTACCAATATCGATTTCAATCGCTTCTAGAAAAAAGTCCTTGCTCCACTTAAAGAAATTCATCATTGTATCAGAATACAATCCATGATCTTCAATAAAAAATCATTAGAAAAAATTATTTTAACGCAATTTACAGAGCTTCCATGACATATAAATCTTTTAACTGTCAGAGTAGGACATTTGCTACATTGAAGGAATATCTATTTTTCAAAACGTCTTTTTAAAGTTTGATCCTTAAAGTGCAGAAAAAATGAACGAACACTGTACGTCTAGTAGAAATGCATCCTTCATTTTGTTTTCAAAATTTTTCAATAGTGATTTAAATAATAGTCTAACATTTAAGAAATTTTTTTTTTTTTTCGTTAAAACATTATAATGACTTCCCACGTAGAAAAAAAGAATCTGGCCGAGAATCACGGTTGCGCGCCGAACCGAGATTCTTTTTAAATCTATCTGAGAATCTCGGCCAGCTGTTTACCAAGATTCTTCAGGGGTTCGCGGAAAATAAATAGAATCTCTATCACAATCTCGCTGAGATTCTAGAGAATCTCGGCCAGCTTCTTAGCGAGATTCTTCTCATTTTCATTTTCATTGAAAATGAAAAGAATTTATATAAAAAAGATCGTTACGAATATTTTAATATTGCTAACACTAATTTGTTAGTACATCAACGAAGGTTAGACCCCTCGTGTATAGTCGAACTCAGAAAAGCATTCTTGTCTTATATATACGCTGGCGCTTCAAGTCACTTGCGCGAAACGCTTCGTTCTTTCGCCATCTAGCGGAGTATTGTCCACCAGTGTTTCGTATGATGTCACTAGGTGACGAACGGATGGAGCGTTTCTCGCAAGTGGTTTGAAGCCTCAGCGCATATATAAGACTGGAAAGCTTTTCTGAGTTCGACTACACATGAGGGGTTGAACCTTCGTTGATGTACTAACTAATTAGTGTTAGCAATCCTTCAATATTCGTAAAGATCTTTTTTTATATAGATTCATTTCATTTTCAATGAAAATGAAAAGAATCTCGCTGGGCGAGATTCTCTAGAATCTCAGCGAGATTCTGATAGAGATTCTTTTTATTTCCAGCTACCCACTAAAGACTCTCAGTAAGAAGCTGGCCGAGATTCTCTAGAATCTCGGTGGGATTTTGATAGAGATTCTTTTTATTTTCAGCTACCCAATAACGAATCTCGCTAAGAAGCTGACCCTGAAACTGATTCTCAGATAGATTTTAGAAGAATCTCGGTTCGGCGCGCAACCATGATTCTCGGCGAGATTCTAGCTGAGAATCTCGCTGAGAATCTCGCTGAGAATCTTAAGAATCTCGCTGAGAATCTCAGCGAGAATCTTCTTAAGAATCCCGGCCAGATTCTTTTTTTCTACGCGGGTTTGAGTAACAAAAACTATTTTTGATGTAATTTAAAAACTACATTACTTCCATAAGTTCACATGCTAAAAGTAACTTACAATAAATTGAAAGCCTTTACTTACCAATAGCTTCACTTTTGAAGAATTAATATTTGGCATGTTTAGAAAGGAGTGATTAAGATGGGCTCGAAAAAAAAGTAGGTCCGTCGGGTGGTTTACTTTTGATCGTGCGAGATTCTCTCGTCCGCTGACACGGATCAACTTTACGTTAGGATATGGCGACTCTGAGGAAAGACGATGATTAACTGGGAAGTGCAGAAGACACCGGACACTGATACCAATGCACCTCGGCGCGACTTCACCCAAAGCATTTAACGTGCACACACGGTAAACGTGTATCGTAACGACGTCAACCACGACGCTGTCTGCTACTCCCATGGAAGTCGACAACCCAGTCTCTCTCGAGTTCGATGAAAAAGCCCGAGGCAAAGAAACCGAGTTTACAGCCAACACAATATAACTACAACACGTATAGCAGTACATCGTGTGTTCCAGTTCGAGTGAAATATGGATGGAGTATAAACTTCAATCGAGTCCTTTTGCTCGCTCGCATACTTGAACCACGCTTCGCTTCATTCTGAACGACTTGAAGTGCATAGTTGTACTAAATCTTTTGTAAATGAGAGTGAAGCGCGCCACTCTTGTTAAGTACATTACTAGAGTTGTACTTGAAATAGAACACAGTTGTACTTGATGTAGGTCGCCTATAGTGAGTATTCGAAATTATAGATCCAGTCAGAAAAATATTTCTATGCAAAATGCAAATTGACCGAAGTACAAAAATTCTATTAACCCTCCAATGCCAAATAATATCACACAAATAATTATGTGCGCAAATAGTACATTATGCTTCTAGGGAGGAAAAGGCGCGATTTTCACCGAGTGCAAGTTATGCTGCGAATTTGTCATTGGTTAAAAATCGGCCACTTCTTCAATTGCACGCAAGGAATTTTTTTATTTCATCGATGTCGGAAAAAAATTATATTCACTTTTCAAACCGAACTGCTTCATACTAAAAAATCAGAATAAACTCGAATAATCGTAAATAGTAAAACTGATATTATTTTCAAAACAAAAATTAATAACAACTCACTATTTTCGACATTATAATCTTACAGACAAATGATACAATTAGCGTGAAGACAAATAACGAGTGTATTATTACTATATTTATATTTAAATTCGTATTACATTACACCCGTATTCCTCAAGGTATAAAATATTTGTCTACTTTTTATGATAATACGATCTGAAGTATCTTGGTCAAATATGTGAACTACATAGATAACTCAGACATTTATGTGCACTGGGCGATCAATAAAACATATTTACGACTACTAGTCAGTAAAAGTCGCAGTTACGTTAGAGAGCAAAAATGTATATAAAATTCGGCAGTTCCAAGTAGAACAGCACTAGCTTCGAAGAGATTGATGTTGTACACTCGGAGGACCGTTGTGTATGCCCTGTTAACTCCAAAATCCCAATACGTAATTTATTCGCATTGCTCCTTATGTTGAAGAAATTTATTGGGACACCGTTGTAGTCAGGCAGCATTGATAAACTCGTCGAACTTCTTCGTCCAAGGAGAGAAAGAGATGCGTGTCGCTCGAGTGAATTCGAAACCTCGGTTGTTGGGGGAGACAGGCCGTCAACGTGAGCGTTTCACCGGCGATCTCTGATGCGCACAACGCGATATTCTCTTCCTACGTATCCGCCTTTCCTACACCAAAGCTGCTGCAGCAGCCAAAGAGCTTGTCGGCATGTGTGGAGCGCACGAGCTCGCACTAAAAACGATCGAGGTCGAGTCGTCCGTCGTCGTCCGTATAGGTCACCGGTTAGCCGCCTTTCGCACCGGCACCATAACGTTAACACGGTCGTCCACCTCTTTTAATGCAGCGATACCCACTGTTTTATGATAAATGTACACAACATCCGTCTTATATTGACACTGCAAATACGACGACACCCAAAAACAGCCAGTGTTATTTATTTTTCTTTTCATTCAACAGGATGGGAGCTAAGGGGCATTTACTGCTACAAATTCTTTAACATTAGGCATTCGTGGGAAAAAGCCGCCGAATTATGCAGGAGGTAAGAGATTCTTCACGATAACCCACAATTTATTCTGCTTTCTCGCTGAAAGAAATTTTTAATCGTGAAACTTTTTTCGTGAGATTTTTCATCGATAGAACATAAATTAATATCATTTTTTGAAAGTGATTGTAAATAATAAGTCTAATTCCTAGTTTTTAATTATCATATATATGAACGATGATTCTGTATTTAGAAAAGCTAATATGTAGTTACATAATAACGACCAAATACCTTTGACATTTTTTTCTTTGTATATTAAAAGGAGACCGAGTTGCTTGAAAATCATAAAAATAATATCAATTTGTCGAAGAATAAACTACACACATAAAATTCTTCAAGTAATTCAGTAGAAAAAAAAACACTTTCAGGAGTGAAATTTTTTTACTGCCCAGTTTACAGTTAATTTCCTCCAACGGTGCAACCTGAACATTACGTTGAGCTAAAACTGGAATAAAAATGTACACCAATAAACTGACCTATAAAACGAAATATTTTAATTATCAAAATATTTAGTTATTACTTTCAAGGGGTATTTCAAGGGGAATTAAAAAAATCATTTTGCAGATTTTCATGTGTACGATTGCGAATCAGTTGAATTTCCATGACTTCTTGATAACTCAATCTCGTTAATCCGACTAATTAGTTTTATGTGTAAAATTGAAAACTACGTTAACTTTAGGTACGGAAGCGAGCTTATGGTTGTCGAATCATACAGCGAGAACAATATGTCTGTGAGCATGGTAGGAAGGCATCTGGATCGTTACTGGTTGGGTCTGGCATCGCTGGACGATTTGCGGACGAATACGTTGGAATCAGCAGCAGGCATGTTGGTTTCGCAGTACGCCGGTACGTAATCTGGACTTTTACCCATCATATTCATCACGTTTATTAATATCTAGTCACAGCCGGTGTCATAAATCAAGGAAGTAATTGCATTCGCCACGCCCGTTACCTTCGCCGCGACGCTCCCATGGATCTCTCGTCTAATGCTATTATCGGACCTTCACGGTTTCGCGATTTTATGGACATCAACGCGGTGTAACACCACCGAACATAATGAAGTTATTAATAAATCCTGTAACTCGAACGCGTAATTTCCAAGGCTTTCCGAGGTTTCTTTCTCTTCTTTCCGGTCGCGATTCCCGGAAAATGTGGTGCCGCGAGCCGCTGGTGAGTGCGTTGGTCTCGTGGCTTCGTGATCGTATCGAGGTCGCGGAAACGCGGAACTCCCGGCGTGGAATAAACTCGCCGCCGGCACGAAGACACACTTTTCCCACAACAATGCACGCGCGCTTAGCCGTCTAAAACGTGCAAACTGCAATTTACGCGACTCGCTCTGCAGTAATCGCGAGAGCGAGTGCTTACTCGCACGACTGACGACACATTAGCATAATTCCTGTTGCCTCCACACGAGCATTTCAATCTATGCACAATTAAATAAAAAGAAAACAAACAATAGTGTAGAATCTTTTTAAAAAAATCGTTTAAAAAATTCGATAAAATTTTCACCCATATAAATTATGGTAATACTGGCAACTTTCAAGTGATATTTTTATTAATTATTTTTATAGTTTTTTCGATTAGAGTGACTTATGATTAGAGTATATTATGTAGTTACCATTACTAAAATGGTTACTGCATCTCGAAAATTTAGTTGAGATTTTTTTTATATACTATTTATGGTTATAAATGCTAGATTTTTCCCTCAGTATAAAGTACAGATTCTCGAGTGTGTTATGTAAACATCGGTGGCAATAAAAAAAGTGATCGTCTCCCTGTGTGGAAATATTTACACTTGAACTTGAGACAAGATTAACTTCTAAATCTCATACGAAATAAACAAAAACAACACGTTTTATTGGGAATCATGAAAACGGCAAATAGGAATTGTATTTTAAAGCTAGTGTAAGCTAAAAAGACGTGACCGTCTCGTTTTCAAGATACAACCTTCAGAATAGTAACATTTTTTGTGCGATTCGACATATTAGTTAAAAGATCGCGCTCCGGTACACAGAGCTCACATGACAAAAAGTTTACTTCTACTTACCTAACAAAAATGACCGCTAAAATAACGTTTGCAATGATGAATAAGAGTCGCGGTAGGAACTCGACGCCAAGTTGAAAAAAAAATTAATGTTACTGCCTCCCCATGACGATTCTGTCTGATAAATGTTTCAATGATGGTCTGATTGAATTATAGATATTTTGCATGACATGAACGTTTAGATTGAAATTATTGTGGTGTACTACTTTAAGTTAGATAATTAATTATATTTGTTTAATTTAGGTTTCTGGGCGTCGAGACAGCCGAATCCAAAATCCGGTGAATGCGTAGACGTGGCAGTGACAGACGATCAGCAACAATCATGGGAACTGACGACCTGCGAGTCTCTGCTTCCGTTCATGTGCCGTGCAAGCGCATGTCCCGCAGGTGAATACGACGGGGAGAATTGCGTTTAAAAAGCACGTAATAGCAGCGTGCTGATGGTACCAGAAGCAGACATATTCATATTCTATTTTGCATCTGTCTTTCCCACAGGATCATTTCACTGCTCGAACGGGAAGTGCATAAACTCGGCTTTCAAGTGCGACAAGCAGGACGACTGCGGCGATTATTCCGACGAGCTCGACTGTCCCACGAACTGTCAGTATTACATGGCAAGCAGTGGGGACGTTGTCGAGAGCCCGAATTATCCTCACAAATACGCACCTCTTAGCAATTGCAAATGGACCCTCGAGGGTCCTCAAGGGCATAACATACTCCTGCAGTTCCAGGAATTCGAGACTGAAAAAAGTTTCGATATAGTGCAAATATTGGTTGGCGGAAGGACGGAGGAAAAATCTGTGAATCTTGCGACCCTCTCCGGCAAACAGGAACTCAGCAACAAATTGTTTGTTTCCGCTTCGAACTTCATGATAATTAAATTCAGCACTGACTCTTCCGTCGAGAGGAAAGGCTTCCGTGCCTCGTGGAAAACCGAACCGCAGACTTGCGGAGGTATTCTTAGAGCTACGCCTCAAGGGCAGGTACTCACGTCGCCTGGGTATCCGCAGAATTATCCTGGTGGACTCGAGTGCCTCTACATCCTCCAAGCTCAACCAGGAAGGATCATGTCGCTCGAGGTAGGAAACTGAAAAAATCAATGAAACAATTTCATTTCTGAATTCTGATAAAAATTATATTATTAATATCGATACACAAATTATGATTTATCTGTCACTCACGCAATTTGTCCAATCCGGGACTGGTGAGAATTTCTACTCTTAGAGAAATCGTAGTAGTACAGTCAACTATAGAGTGACAACTATTAATTTCTAGTCCATGCAACATTTTCATAATTACGGTAACTATGAAAATAGTTATGGTAACTATTTGGTAGTTATAGTAACTATTTGATAGTTGTGGCAACTATAAAAAATTGCTCGTACGAACTAAAAATGAATAGTTGTCACTTTGTAGTTACTAATACCATAATTTACTCTCAGTGTATTAATTTTATATAAAGCCAACAAATAATCATAGTACAAGATTGTACCAATCAACTTTATGTCCGCAACGACATCCCAACGGTGGCTTTCACAGTTCCAAAAAACCGTTGATGGTTAAAATTTTGTTCATAAACGAGTGACTAAATCGTTTTCTATTTACAAAAGGATTTTCGGATTGTTTTAAGGCGTTTTTCAAGTCGACATAAAAATCTGAAATACTATTTTGATACCAGTTAAACACCAAAATTATTCGATCAAGGTTTCATTGTAATCAGATTTAATTTGATATAGAAACGCGGACTTTTCATTTTTTATTGCAGTGTGATAACAAACCAAACTTTTTTGCAGATCGAACACTTGGATCTTGAGATGAATCGCGATTACATTCTTGTAAGGGATGGTGACTCGCCGATGAGCCGTCCGGTTGCAAGATTGACGGGCAAGGCCGAAGATAATCCTACCGTGATCATGTCAACCGGTAGCAATCTCTACCTTTACTTCAAGACTAGCCTCGGAGATTCCAGACGTGGTTTCAGCATTCGTTACACTCAGGGCTGCAAAGCCACGATTATAGCTAGGAATGGAACGGTTCAATCACCGTCATACGGTCTGAATGATTACCCCAACAATCAGGAGTGTCTCTACCAAGTTAAGAATCCTCAGGGAGGCGCCCTGTCACTCAAATTCACCAACTTCAACGTCCACAAAACCGACTACGTTCAAGTATACGATGGATCGAACACCAACGGACTCAGATTGCACTCCGGAACTGGATTCACCTCCAACACTCGGCCTAAGATCACTTTGACCGCTGAAAGCGGTGAAATGCTCATCAGATTCGTTTCCGATGCGCTGAGAAGCAGTACCGGTTGGCAGGCCGCATTTTCAGCAGGTACGATACCGAATTTTTAAAATTCTGAATGCTTAAGTAGTTTATTTGTTTGCTTTTTTTTAAGACGCAATGTGACAATTTACGGTTATAGATATTTGTTAAGGTAAGACGTAAGTAAAGATCTCGAATAAAAATCGGTACTTTGTGTTCTTCGTAACCGTAACAAACATTTTTGTTATATGTTAAAGGATATTTTTTTTAAAGCAGTGAGTTAGTAATTAATTAATCGCTTTACAGATTGTCCGCCTCTTCAACCCGGCGAAGGAGCATTGGCCTCGAGCAGAGACACAGCTTTCGGCACACTGGTAACATTCTCCTGTCCTCTGGGCCAGGAATTCGCGACCGGAAAGCCAAAGATTACTACGGAATGTTTGCCAGGTGGAAATTGGTCTACGACTTACATCCCAAAATGCCAGGAAGTTTATTGCGGTCCGGTGCCCCAGATCGACAATGGATTTTCGATCGGTTCATCGAACGTAACGTACCGTGGGTTGGCGACTTATCAGTGCTATGCCGGTTTCGCTTTCCCCACCGGAAGACCAACGGAAAAAATTTCCTGTATGGCGGACGGACGATGGGAAAAAAAACCATCTTGTCTCGCTTCTCAGTGCGCTCCGCTCCCGGAAGCACCTAATGCAAATATTACGATACTGAACGGTGGCGGACGCAGCTATGGTACTATCGTGAGGTTCGAGTGCGAACCTGGATACGTGAGGAGTGGACATCCGGTTATACTTTGCATGAGTAACGGTACCTGGTCCGATGACGTGCCGACGTGTTCCCGTAAGTAGATATTCTTGTGACAGTCGCTATCGAACCGTTGAACAAAATTACAATATTTATTTTCATTTTTACAGGCGCTCTATGTCCGATACTACCGAACGTGAAGAACGGTTTCGTGGTTGATACCCACAAGGAATATTACTTCGGTGATGAAGCTCGTGTCCAGTGTAACCGCGGCTACAAATTGACTGGATCCAATATT
This sequence comes from Ephialtes manifestator, assembly GCA_963970395.1. Taxonomy (NCBI): domain Eukaryota; kingdom Metazoa; phylum Arthropoda; class Insecta; order Hymenoptera; family Ichneumonidae; genus Ephialtes; species Ephialtes manifestator. The sequence goes on from OZ019976.1 coordinate 15,342,380, forward strand.
ATTCAGTGCGGCACCAATCAACGATTTGAGAACGTGCCTTCTTGCGAAGGTTAGCATCATCGAAAAATATTCCCTGCATGTATTTCATATTAAGCCATATGGTGCTCCGACCATAATTATTTTATTGCTCGTAATTATCGGGCCTTAGCATTTGAAAAAGACTTTACAATTAAACAAAACGAATAACTCACTAGTAATAAAATAGCACAAATCTAATTTTTATGGGAATCTTCCTTCTGATCGTTAAATAACCAGACGTTGTAAAAAGACAAATTCATTAAATATTTAATTGGGTAATTAATATGTTGATAGACATAAATGAATGCGCATCGAGCCAGTGCGACTTAGCCTCCACCGAGTGTATCAACACGGCGGGGGCATTCACCTGCAAATGTAAATCCGGTTTTGCACCCACGATGGAATGTCGACCGATTGGGGACTTGGGTCTCATAAACGGAGGTATTCCCGACGAGTCCATCACCGTCTCGAGTTCTGAAAACGGTTACACGAAAACTGTAAGTAGATAAAAACCTTTAAAATATTTTGTCTGAAGTACAATTATTATAATTTTGGCGATATCTTTTTCAGGGTGTCCGGCTTAACAACGGAGACGGATGGTGTGGAAACAATGTCGAGCCAGGATCCAACTGGATAATGATAGACATGAAAGCGCCTGCGATAATTCGTGGTTTTAGAACCCAAATAGTAGCGAGATCGGATGGCAACGTGGCCTACACTTCAGCCGTCAGAATTCAGTATACCGATGAACTAACCGATGCTTTCAGAGACTATACCAATCCCGATGGTACACCCGTGGAGTTCAGAATATTGGAACCTACTCTGTCGGTTCTGAATTTACCGGCTCCCATCGAAGCGCGTTATATTAAATTCCGTATTCAAGATTATGTCGGTGCACCGTGCGTAAAGCTCGAAATCATGGGTTGCACTCGTCTCGAATGCAATGACGTGAACGAGTGTGCTATGAACAACGGCGGCTGCCATCAGAAATGCGTCAACAACCCCGGCAGTTATGCCTGCATGTGCAACACCGGTTACGAACTTTACAAAGGCAACGGTACAGCTGGATTCCACATTGCGAGATCGGAAACCGGTGAGCGCGACGGTGACTTGTATCAGAGAAATAAGACCTGTGTACCCGTCATGTGTCCGTCAATCGCGGCTCCTGAAAACGGCAAAATCCTTTCGACCAAAGTAAGTGCAATTTAACTATTTATTTTTATCATTATTAATTTTCCGAACAACAAAAATTTATCTAATCTTCTACCTCGTTTACAGGAACAATATCACTTTGGAGATTTAGTGAGATTCCAGTGCAACTTCGGCTACGTTCTTGCTGGATCATCGAACGTCATTTGCACGTCCAGTGGAGCGTGGAACGGAACTACACCTGAATGCCAATGTAAGATTTTTTACTTATTCCTTTTTCAACAGCAGACCCGCTTTGCAATAATGAATAACATTCACTATTTTTTTTAAAGATGCCAAATGCGTTTCCTTGCCCGATGACAAGAACGAAGGCTTGTCCGTAATCCGTACAGACGAGACCAGCGTTTTGGTACCGTTCCAACAAAACGTCACGCTCAAATGCAGCACAAACGGACGTTCTCTCAGAAACACTGCTACTTCCGGATTCCGTCAATGCGTCTATGATCCGAAACCGGGTCTTCCGGACTATTGGCTTTCAGGCTATCAGCCAGCTTGTCCTCGTGCAGACTGTGGAAAACCATTGCCAACCCCCGGTGCCGAGTACGGCAAATTTTTGGATACAAAGTATCAGTCATCTTTCTTCTTTGGCTGTCAGGAAACTTTCAAGCTAGCCGGTCAAACGAATCGTCACGACAATGTTGTACGTTGCCAGGCTAATGGAGTCTGGGACTTTGGTGACTTGCGTTGCGAAGGACCAGTCTGCGAGGATCCTGGAAGACCAAGCGACGGTTTCCAGATGGCTCGAAGCTACGAGCAAGGCTCTGAAATCCAATTCGGCTGCAGCAGACCGGGCTACATACTCATTAACCCTAGACCGATAGTATGTCTTCGGGAACCTGAATGCAAAGTCGTGAAGCCTCTTGGTCTCGCTTCAGGTCGCATACCCGATTCTGCAATAAACGCAACTTCCGAAAGACCGAATTATGAAGCAAAGAACATAAGACTTAACTCAGTGACTGGCTGGTGCGGAAAGGAAGAACCTTTTACCTACATTAGCGTCGATCTCGGCCAAGTTTACCGAGTTAAAGCGATTCTCGTCAAGGGCGTTGTGACCAATGATATCGTAGGACGTCCGACGGAGATTCGTTTCTTCTACAAGCAAGCCGAGGCCGAGAACTACGTAGTTTACTTCCCGAACTTCAATCTAACTATGAGAGATCCAGGAAATTACGGCGAATTGGCGATGATCACTCTGCCTAAATATGTGCAAGCGCGATTTGTAATTTTGGGTATCGTAAGTTACATGGACAACGCATGTCTGAAATTCGAGTTGATGGGATGCGAGGAACCAGTTATAGAGCCTTTGCTGGGTTACGATTACGGATTCTCACCTTGCGTCGACAACGAGCCACCAGTTTTCCAGAATTGTCCCCAACAACCGGTGATGGTTCAAAAGGGTCCGGACGGTGGTTTGCTGCCGGTTAACTTCACGGAACCCACTGCTGTGGACAACAGCGGCAGTATCGCTAGACTCGAGGTCAAGCCTCAGAGCTTCAAGACACCAATTCGCGTTTTCGAGGATACTGTTGTGAAATACGTGGCTTTCGATTACGACGGTAATGTCGCAATTTGCGAAATCAATATAACAGTTCCCGACGTAACACCGCCAAAGCTAAGCTGTCCCCAGAGCTACGTTATTGAACTGGTCGACCAGCAGGAGAGCTACTCGGTTAACTTCAATGAGACTCGCAGGCGCATCAACACCACCGATGCTTCTGGCCCAGTGAAAGTCACTTTCGTACCTGAAAGAGCAATCATTCCCATCGGTGGCTTTGAGAATGTCACCGTCTACGCCACAGATCTTAGTGGCAATCGAGCCTCTTGCCATTTCCAGGTTTCTGTTCAAGCTACGCCATGCGTCGACTGGGAACTCAAACCTCCAGCAAACGGCGGAATCAAATGCGCGCCTGGTGACAAAGGTCTTCAGTGCATCGCTACCTGCAGATCTGGGCACCGATTCACGGATGGTGCACCTGCTAAGACTTTCACCTGCGATCCTGTCAGACACTGGAGTCCCACGTCCGTCGTTCCCGATTGTGTCTCAGAAAGTAAGAATTTTTCTCTAAGAAGATAAATACTGTTCTCTGTAAGAGTGTCTTCTTCAAGTTCGCGTAACCGCATTTTTAGTGGTTTTTTGTTTATATTAATTTTTCATCGTATACGACTATTCTCGGCAAATATTTTTAATGATGGAATTTTGCGATGCGCATCTCGAGTCTAAGACAGCGATCGCTAGATTCAAAGCGCGCGAAACCGAATCCCAATTCAAATTTCACTAATGCGAAACTTTTACAAATATCGACTGTAGCTGCCTAGTAAATTTAATTAATTCATCAAGCAACCACAATCGACAAATTTGAATCTGAAACAAATTGTGAAAAAATTCTACCACGATCCGGGTTTGAACCGGAAACATGCAGAATTCTAACCTGGTGCGTTACCAATTACGCCACCGTGGCCCTGGCAGAATTGATTCACAATCGTTAATTTAGAGTCAATTTTTAACCATAGTATATTATAGGCAGCAAATGTGTATCATTAATATTAATTTTTAATCGTATGCGACTATTCTCGGTCAATATTTTGAATAATGGAATTTTGGAAAGCACATATTTTTTGTTTATATTTGAGAAAGCGTAAGAAAATTGTTGATAATTCATACTTACCGTCATATACTCCAAATTTTTCATAAGAACACAGTACAGAGCTACGTGCGCACTTGAAAAGAAACTTATATACTGGCCCTGCGAAATGGATTTTCTAACATATTGCAATTTTACAGATACTCAGCAGGCAGACTATCACGTTATTGCATCCGTTACCTACAGAGCAAATGGCGCAGTTTCTAGAAACTGCTTGCCTCAATATCAAGATTTGATGGCTCAGTATTATATCAACTTGAATACCATACTGACACAGCGTTGTTCGGCTGTAAACGTTAACATGAATGTCACCTTTGTGCGATCAATGCCGGCCCTTCTCGAGGAAAACGTCCTCAAGGCAAGCTATAACCTTTTCAAAGAACTATATATACTAAAAATTGGGAAGCATATTTTATTGTAAGAATTTATCCTAATATTTGACTCTGCAGATGGACTTCGTCTTGGCAATCGTTCCCGCAGTCCGTCAGCCTCAACTCTACGACCTCTGCGGCTCAACCTTGAATCTCATCTTCGACCTCTCAGTACCTCATGCTAGCGCGGTTATAGAACCTCTGCTCAACGTTTCGGCTATTGGAAATCAATGTCCACCTCTCCGAGCACTGCGATCGTCGATATCTCGAGGTTTCACCTGTAGCGTTGGTGAAGTTTTGAACATGGATACAAATGACGTTCCACGTTGTCGTAAGTCGTCCATAATCGTCTTAAAATTTAACAATAACTAAATACCAATCGTACGAAAATTGATAAACGTCATTAATCAATTTTCCTTTCAGTGCATTGCCCGGCTGGAACTTTTGCTGGTGAGAAGCAGAAACAGTGTACCTCCTGCCCGAAAGGATTCTACCAGAACAGCGACCGTCAAGGCGCCTGTCTGCGTTGTCCATTTGGCACTTACACCAGAGAACTTGGTTCAAAGAGCATCGACGATTGCATACCAGTCTGTGGCTACGGAACTTATTCTCCGACTGGTTTAGTGCCTTGTCTGGAATGTCCAAGAAACAGTTACAGCGGAGAACCACCAATTGGCGGCTACAAGGATTGCCAGACTTGCCCAGCAGGAACTTTCACGTATCAACCAGCGGCGCCGGGTCGAGATCGTTGTCGAGCTAAGTGTTCTCCAGGCATGTATTCCGACACTGGACTTGCGCCATGCGCTCAATGTCCCAAGAATTTCTACCAGCCACAACACGGAGCTACAACCTGCATGGAATGTCCGACAAACATGTACACCGACGGATCAGGCGGAGTTGGTCGTGAAGAGTGCAAGCCTGTCCAATGTACCGATAGCGATTGCCAACATGGCGGACTCTGCGTCCCGATGGGTCACGAAGTTCAGTGCTTCTGTCCAGCCGGTTTCTCCGGAAGGAGGTGCGAGATCGACATCGACGAATGTGCCTCGCAACCATGCTATAACGGAGCTACCTGCATAGATCTTCCTCAGGGCTACCGGTGCCAATGCGCGAATGGATATTCCGGGGTCAATTGCCAGGAAGAGAAGTCAGATTGTGCGTCCGATACTTGTCCAGAAAGGGCTATGTGTAAGGATGAGCCGGGTTTCAACAACTACACGTGTCTCTGCAGATCAGGATACACTGGAGTCGACTGTGATATTACGGTAAGAATACAATAGCTGTTAGATAGGAAACACAATAATTGCAAAGTAACATATGCAGTTTTTCCTCCCCTAGTCAAATATAATTAGAACTCCCAAAAATCGGATTATAATTCTGCCATGAAAATTATTAGATCAATTTTTGGTTGTGTCACTTTTCAAGTTTCATCTATTAAACATGATTTTTTATTGCTCTTTCAGATTAATCCCTGTACAGCAAGTGGAAATCCCTGCAACAATGGCGCGTCTTGTATAGCTCTTCAGCAGGGTAGATACAAGTGCGAGTGTCCACCTGGCTGGGAAGGTCAGAGCTGCGAAATCAACACTGACGACTGCGCGGAGAGGCCCTGTCTTCTTGGAGCTAACTGCACGGATCTTGTGGCTGACTTCACCTGCGATTGTCCACCCGGATTTACGGGAAAACGTTGTCACGAGAAGATAGATCTCTGCTCGGGCAATCCATGCTTGAACGGCATATGCGTCGATAATCTCTTCGATCATGAGTGCATCTGCCATCCGGGTTGGACGGGACCAGCCTGCGAAACTAACATAAACGAATGCGCAGATAAACCGTGCAGAAACAACGGACAATGCTTGGATCAGGTCGGTGGGTATACCTGCACCTGCGAACCTGGCTACACTGGTCAACAGTGCCAACACACTGTGGACGATTGCGCTTCGGAACCTTGTCAAAATGGAGCTACCTGCATTGACCAGCTCGAAGGATTCGTCTGCAAGTGTCGACCAGGATTTGTAGGACTTCAGTGCGAAGCTGAAATCGATGAGTGCCTTAGCGATCCTTGCAGCCCAGTAGGAACTGACAGATGCGTTGATCTCGACAACAAATTTATTTGTCACTGTCGGGAAGGCTACACTGGACCAGCCTGCGAAGTTAATATCGACGACTGCGCATCTTATCCTTGCCTCAATGGAGCTACCTGTCGGGATGAAGTCGGCAGTTTTAAATGCGCCTGCCCCGAGGGATGGACTGGTACTCATTGCGAACAAGACGTTGGAATGTGCATGAATAGACCTTGCCAGAACGATGCGGCATGTGTTGATCTCTTCCAAGATTTCTTCTGCGTGTAAGTATACTGAACATTTATGATTTAAACATTTACCAAAGTGTGTTCAGTGGTATTTCTTATACATAAGCGTTCTCAACTTTTTTTTGCTATTGCATTGAAATGATACATTTGGCATGTAGATTTTTAATCGGCTGGTTCAATTCACTACATTTTTTACGTATTTCGTTTTAGTTGCCCTTCGGGAACCGATGGCAAGCAGTGCGAGACTGCACCTGAGAGATGCATCGGTAATCCATGCATGCACAATGGCCGCTGCCAGGACTTCGGCTCCGGCCTGAATTGCACCTGCTCCGATGATTACACCGGAATCGGATGCCAGTATGAATACGACGCATGCCAAGCTGGAGCTTGCAAGAACGGAGCTACTTGCGTGGATGACGGTCCCGGTTTTGCTTGTGTTTGCCCGCCGGGATACACTGGCAAGACTTGCGAAGAAGATATTATCGACTGCAAGGAAAACTCTTGTCCTCCGTCCGCTACTTGTATTGATCTCACTGGCAAATTCTTCTGCCAGTGTCCGTTCAATCTGACTGGAGATGATTGCAGAAAATGTAAGTTTTTGCGTAATTCACTGCATAAAATTTCTTATTAACTAGTGCTGAACGATTTTTTTTATTATTACTCATGATTCTTCAAACATTATTTTATAGGTGCAATGTTTTGCTTGATTGGCCAATTATAACAATTGTCACTTTTATTTTGCAGCAATACAAGTAGACTACGATTTGTACTTCACCGACCCAGCACGCAGCAGTGCTTCGCAAATAATTCCATTCTTCACGGGAGCACAAAAGAGCTTGACTGTAGCAATGTGGGTTCAATTTACCCAGAAAGACGAAGCTGGAATATTCTTTACGCTCTACAGTGTCAGGTACACTCATCAAACTTCGAAAAAAAAATGTTTACACTTCTCTCGTTCAATGCATTAACAATTATTTTTGGGCTTTTGCAGCTCCCCTCATGTACCAACAAATCGAAGACCAATGATTCAAGCTCACAGTAACGGAGTCCAGATTTCACTGTTTCATGATATTCAAGATGTGTATCTTCCCTTCCGAGAGTACGCGACAATAAACGACGGCCAATGGCATCACGTTGCCGTCGTATGGAACGGAGAGAACAGCGGTGAACTCATTCTAATAACAGAAGGTTTAATCGCAAGCAAAACCGAAGGCTACGGAAGTGGCAGAACTCTTCCATCTTAGTAAGAAACTAAATTTAAAAATTCCTAAACCTCTATTATTAAAAAAAATAGTATCAAAAATGTATAACGATTAATTTATAGTGGATGGACTGTACTTGGAAAACCGAGGAGCGAAAATGCCAAGGGTTATACAGAATCAGGCTTCCAAGGACACTTGACGAAAGTTCAAGTCTGGAACCGAGCACTCCATGTGACGAACGAAATTCAGAAGCAAGTTCGCGATTGTCGTACAGAACCTGTTCTTTATCCGGGTCTTGTGCTCACTTGGGCAGGATATGATGACAGCATTGGAGGTGTCGAACGCGTCGTGCCTTCGCACTGCGGTCAAAGAATTTGCCCACCGGGTTACGGTGGCAGCAAGTGCCAACAATTGGAGGCCGACAAGATACCACCAAAGGTCGAGCATTGCCCGGGCGATCTATGGGTCATTGCGAAGAATGGTTCTTCGATCGTCACCTGGGACGAGCCACATTTCAGCGATAATGTTGGCGTTACGAAAATTCAGGAAAAGAGCGGACATCGGTCAGGGCAGACTCTTCTATGGGGCGCTTACGACATAAGCTACGTCGCTTACGATCAGGCTGGCAATTCAGCCAGTTGCAATTTCAAGGTTTACGTTCTAGGTGAGATATTCATGAATTTCAACAATGCTCTTTTGGTGAATTTTTTAAATTTATTTCGCTGACCCTGAATCACAATTTCCAGCCGATTTCTGTCCCGAACTTGCCGATCCCATCGGTGGTAGCCAACAGTGCAAGGACTGGGGATCCGGTGGGCAATTCAAGGTTTGCGAAATTTCTTGTAATACCGGACTACGATTCTCTCAAGAAGTGCCGAAGTTCTACACGTGCGGAGCAGAAGGATTCTGGAGGCCTACAACCGATCCAAGCTTGCCAATCATTTATCCGGCCTGTACAAGTAAGCATTCTCTTCAATAGTCATGATTGAGCTACGATTTTTTATTATGAGCTTCAATATTTTTCTTATTTTGTACTTCAGGCGCAACATCAGCACAACGTGTCTTCAGGATAAAGATGAACTTCCCAACTTCCGTTCTCTGTAACGAAGCTGGACAAGGAGTGCTCAAACAGAAGGTTCGCAACGCTGTGAACTCACTGAATAGAGACTGGAACTTCTGCTCATATTCCTTTGAAGGTAAACAGAGTAAAAAATACATTCTATACATTATTATTAGATACTGATTAATGGATAATCGGTAATCTATCGCTAAAATATCAGTATAAACATCAACCATATAACTATAACAATATATTTTAAGGTACTCGCGAGTGCAAAGATTTGAACATTGACGTACAATGCGACCATCGCGTCCGCGCGACTCGAGATACCAACGATGATGACGGCGGAACTTACATAATATCAGCCGCAGTTCCAGCAGAATCGTAAGTGTCTAAAGCCTTGCTTTATTTATTAATATAGAATATTATTTTATGTTATGCATACAAATCCTAAAATGCAGTCAAATTTCTGCTGTATGCCATTTTCATTTCAATCATAATCAATCTTGCTCTCAAACATAGCAATGATAGGGAATCCTGTAAAATCATCAAACTCAGAGAATATATTACTTATTTTTCACGTAATAGAACGAGACAAGCGCGCCAAGGCAGCGATACCTACGAGGTGGAGATTTCGTTCCCGGCCATAAAGTAAGAATTCCCTCGAAAAAGCATCAACGACACACGTCACACGAGATCGTCATTAAATCGCCTGCTAATCATTATCACCTATTTGTCCTATCATCACCTCTCCTACTGTCATAAAAATATAAATAATCTCATACAATTTCAGAATTCTCACACTGGTTTTAACAATTACATGTGAAAAGCTCGATGACATGCACGTATTTTTAGTACTAACTTTTTGAGATCCACAGGTGTGGCAATGTCATCTTCATAAATTGTTCCTAACACTGACTGAATATCGTTATTAACAACCTCTTGTCATTAGGAACACGAAGGAAAAGGATTGATTAGTATTAATCATCCAAAATATACCCACAAATTTATCCCTTACACACAGTGTACTTAAAACAGACGAAAAAATTGCAGCACTCGGACCAGATGGATACGGTGGCTACATAATTAAAAACATAATAATTTAGATATATAAAAAACCAACACGAAATGCAAAAATAACGGCTGTATATATTATGCTCATAACTGGGTGCCTTTACACCATGAAATACACGACGGCTCGTAATGTCGAGATATTAACTAGCATCTTGTATTCACAGCGATCCGATCCAGAACACAAATTCCAACGAACGAGCCACAGTGCAAACTCTTCTTGAAAAACTTATTCTGGAGGAAGACCAATTCGATGTCCACGACATTTTACCGAACACTGTGCCTGATCCAGCGTCTTTGACACTGGAGTCTGACTACGCTTGTCCAGTGGGTCAGGTTGTTATGGCACCAGACTGCGGTAAGCTTATAATCATTGAAAATGAATGTAATAATTATTTTACTGTTACACGCTGCACACTTTTCTAAAAAAAAAACAGTACATTAAGAATTTACAAATAATTCTGTTGTACACAAGCTGTACTTCAGGCATAAATTTAGCTTTTTTTTCTTTAAAAAGCGGGTGAATTTATAATTTATTTTATAATCCTTTCAATCACTATTTCAATGGCATTACCTCAATCCAAGCTGTATATTAAATCACTGGCCTCATGCAAAAAGGATTTATCTTTCACACATCTGTTAATTAATTGAGAATATTTGACGTATCGATACGCTTATAAAAGTCGCCATATCATTACTTGTAATCTTGACTCAAGTTTCTGGAATTATTATATTCTTATATTATGAAATTAATTGAATTATTACGCAAACTTTGTCTAGAATTAATAAAATAAATTTTTTATATTTTAGTACCCTGCGCTGTCGGAAGTTTCTATGACGAATCAACCAAGAAGTGCGAATCCTGTCCAGTGGGAACTTATCAGAGTGAAAGCGGCCAACTTAAATGCAGCAGTTGTCCGGTGATCGCGGGACGTTCGAGCGTCACCGTTGGTCGAGGTGCGCGCAGTGCAGCGGATTGCAAAGAGCGCTGTCCAGCCGGAAAGTATTACGACGATGCGGCTGGTCTCTGTAGAAGCTGCGGGCACGGTTTCTATCAACCGAACGAAGGTAGCTTCGCTTGCAAGCTTTGCGGACTCGGCAAAACTACGAGAACCGCCGAAGCTGTGTCTCACGAGGAATGCAGGGACGAATGCGGATCTGGACAGCAACTTGCGGTGGAAGGAAAATGTGAGCCTTGCCCAAGAGGAACCTACAGAACACAGGGAGTTCAGGCCGCGTGTCAAGCTTGTCCGCTAGGCAGAACGACACCCAATATGGGATCCGCCGCTGTCGAGGAATGCTCGCTACCAGTCTGCGAACCGGGTACCCATCTTAATGGAACGCTGAATGAGTGCGTTCAGTGCAAGAAGGGAACTTATCAGTCGGAGCCCCAGCAAACTTTCTGCATCCCTTGTCCACCTAATACCAGTACCAAGGGTCCTGCTGCGGTAAGTAACAAATGTGTAATTGTAATTACTTGTTAATTTTCCGGTGAAATTTAAAAAATGAGAAATCGTGAAAAATTCTATAATTCGATCGTCTCTAAGATGTACGATTTTTTTTCTAAGTAATGAAGATTTAACTATTTATCTTGTCGTCTAATGTGCAACACTGCTTGGAAAGAAATAACTGGTTGCCCTAACCAAGTGCCATGGTTAAATACGCCATCGTTAAATATTTGGTGTCACAACCAACCAATCAGGCGTCACAACCAACCGATTGGGTGTGACATCCAATTGTTTGGTTGTGACACCCAATAGTTGGTTCTCCCAACCAATTTTGTCGCTTGGAGCGTATTTAACCATGGCATTTGACTAGGGCAACCAATTATTTCTTTCCGCGTGATGGACTAGAAGATTTGGAGAATCTTGAGAGAAAATATTGGCTCTTTGCTTATATCTGCTCATCGTCTTAATCCTTTAAGCCATAAATTTTTGGTTTCCGAAATGAAAAAACTCATTAATTATTGTCAGAAATTAAAACATTTTAATCTCATCGAAAACAGGTGGATCACATAGTGACCCACTGTGACGCAAAGGGTTAAAGAAAACTCAAACTCGAAAGTTACGAAAAATATATTTCAGTTAGTAAGTTGACAGAAAAATGTTGAAATTACGAGAGAAATATTATCGCGTAGCTTGTTAATCGATAAAAAATATAAAAATTACTTTACCAAGAAACGGAAATGATATTAATTTATTTTACAGACGAGCAAAGCCGAGTGTACGAATCCCTGCGATATGAGTGGCGAAGAGATGCACTGCGACGCCAACGCGTATTGTCTACTGATCCCAGAGACGAGCGACTTCAAATGCGAGTGCAAACCAGGCTACAACGGCACAGGAACCGAGTGCGTTGATGTCTGCACGGGTTACTGCGACAATGAAGCTGTATGTCTCAAGGATTCGAGAGGCCAACCTTCTTGTCGATGCAGCGGTAGCTTCACCGGCAAACACTGCACGGAAAAATCCGAATTCTTCTACATAACCGGAGGAATCGCGGGTGGTGTTATTCTAATCATCATCGTCGCTCTACTCGTTTGGATGATCTGCGTTAGATCGTCGAGAAAAAGAGAACCAAAGAAGATGCTCTCACCGGCCACGGATCAGAATGGCTCCCAGGTCAACTTCTACTATGGAGCGCCAACACCGTACGCCGAATCCATCGCTCCCTCCCATCACAGCACCTACGCTCATTATTACGATGACGAGGAAGACGGCTGGGAAATGCCAAATTTCTACAACGAAACGTACATGAAAGGTTAGCTACAGTTTGACAATAATTGCGAATAACTCTCTCATAAATATAACTTTAATATGTAAGTCGAATAAAAAAATGGTACACTGAGAAAAAAATATAGTTGAATGGATTAATTTAGCGTACACCCTCGTTCAAATGAATTTTTTGTTGGTATAACAAATATTTTGGTTACCGCAAATAAATTTTAGACAACTGAATCTAAAGATTATTGAAGAAACTAAACATTTGAACGGGGATGTACGCTAAATTAGTCCATTCAACGATATTTTTTTCTCAGTGTAAGTATATGATAAATATGGTCTATCAATAGTAGCCACACTATAATATCTTCATAATTTCACAGAGTGTAGAAAAAATTATTATAACGCCATATATTGTTGGGTGCTTATCACGCAGAGATAGCATCTAATACTTCCGTAATCACAATACCGAATTTCTCTTTGGTTTAAATTTATAATTTAAAAAATTTATGGAGCGTACCATTTCATTGCTTGAGGCTACCAGGGACGGGCAATATTCGAATAAAATTGTATTCAAATTATTTTACAGTCTTAATAACTATGGACAATTATAAAAAAAATTCTAGTCTTACGAATTATTGACAGTTATTGAAATGAAAAAGTGTTTTATATACATTTTTATTCTAATATTGTCCATCTCAGATGTCTACAAATACATGTGATCCATTTTCTTGTCATATTATTGCCACTAAACATATACATACATGGTATGAGTAGATTCAATTCTTGTGCGTTCTAAGTTACTTGAAAAACGTGGCAAACACTACAACATTTGAACAGTGGTCCAATCTGATGCATCTACCACTTAAATCCAAGTATTTTATTTTTCTGATCAATCCTAGTAATTATTTGCATAATAATATAATGTATTTTCCTATAATTGCAGAGAGTCTACACAATGGTGGCAAAATGAACAGTCTCGCTCGCTCGAACGCGAGTATCTACGGAACGAAGGACGATCTTTACGACAGACTGAAGCGTCACGCTTATCCCGGAAAGAAAGGTACATAAATCTCGCTTTTGATTTGTTCTCATAGCCTGTTCATCTTTCTACTTATCAATCTCAGCATGACGGGGGTCTTCTTCATTGTTCGCAGACAAAAGTGACAGCGACAGCGAGGGTCAGTGACCACGTAGAACATCGACGTACTTCAAGTATAGAAACAAAAGCGAACAAATTTAAAAAATAAAAGGAGGAAAGTCACGAGACTAATTGTAAAAAAAAAAAGAGTCGTACGAGTCAGCTGATTCGGTCCCGGGCAGCGGGGGTCGTACTCTTGGCGCATTATTCTCCCCCTCGACGAGGAAGACGACATTGAGTTCGACTCCGAAGTCCTGGAGTAACGATCCGCATCTGTAGGATCGTTACTTCGGCAGCTTCTCCGCCGGAGCCCCTCAGGATCTTTTCGACTTTTAGCTTGCACGTCTACAGCTAAAGGCGAATTAATCGACAGCAATCAAAAGGAATAAACAAGCAACAAAACGACGACTCAGCGTTCGCAAATAACAACGGTCGCGTTAACATATTTTATTCTCTCGTATCAGCAATCGAAGCGACTTCATTTGTGGGACTAAGACAAGTGTGCGAGGTGCATAAGTGTGCGAAAGAAGTTTAGTATGATTGTAATTTTTGTATTTAACAACCTCGTATATATATAAATATATATATATATATATTTGTTTTTCTTTTTTTATATAAAACTATCGATTCAGATGCTGCAACGAATATTAACGGTGCAAAAGAGAAACGTGTGCTGTATGTAATAAATAATATTAATGTACCTCCGTAAGTGAATTTATATATTGTTATTATAAATATGCATCTGTTTTCGCGACTATTTTTGTCTTATTGTAAAATACGGCGCCGAACGCCAACGCAACGCGGAGACTATAGTATATGAAACTGCAATATAGTTATTTTAAACTTTGTAAATGTTGGCTTTTTCTTTATTTATTTGTTTTGTGTCATAGCTTGTTTACCCAGATTCGTTAACTCATTTCTTCCTGGCAAATTTCAACGGCAGCACTCTGTACATCTTTTCACGAAAGGTAAATAATTTACCATCGGTATTGCCAGAGCTTGCAGATACAGCTTCACTGATGCAGTCTGTAATAGACTTCGAACTTCGTGATTGGCAGATATTTTCTGGATCTGAATTCGCTTCTGCAGCTCCTATTACTCTGGTGCAGATCTCGTCGTCGCTTTCATCGACGCTACTCTCGTCTGTGCTACTGCTGGCTTCGTCGCTCTCCTCTGTACCCGAAGTAGATACGGTGGCTTCGCGATCAGGAAAACTCGTCTCTTGCATCTCTGCTGATTTATTTTCATTAAAAAAATACTAGTTACCGACTACAGCTAAGAATTTCTGATAAAGTTGGAGCGCGGCACATCGCAATCGGTAACAAATCTGCATTCAGGTTTATTTAAGGTTTGCCAAATATTTCAGGGTAACGAAAATCGAGTCGTACAATCGTACTATCAATTACGAATGGCAATCCTATGTTATTTTGCAAAGAAACGTCCAACACGTTTGAAAAAATGGAATTATGTTTTGTTCATATTGACGCAGCAGTAGCTGAATTTCGATTCACATTCAAGTCGATCTGAGACACGTCACGATATTGTGATCGATAATAGGAATTATGAAAAAATTAACTCAGAACCGGTTTATTTTAAGCAATTGGCAATTCGGTTTCTGTGAAACATAGATAGATGAAATAAAACCGAATTTGTGGGTGTGTAAAATATTTTTCACCATACCTGCGCGGAAAGTTCGACTGCCTGCCCTACGGGCTTTACGTCATTCGAATTTTCCGCTGCAGATATGCTGAAAAACAGTATACTCCACTGAAGAGTGAAAGTAGACTATCCCCAACCGCGGGTTTATCATCCTCGCCTTCGGCTCGGGTGGTAATTTTACACGCGGTTGAACATAGTCTACTTTCCCTCCCTAGTGGCGTAATATACTAAACCGACATTGAGTAAATTGAACTCGTTTACCGATTACAGTTTGGAAAATACGTCTTATCAGCTTAAGCTACTGGTTATACCTTACCGGCCAGCAGCCGATAAAAACAATTTCAAATAAGAGCAAATTATTTTTCGCTACCAAATTGAAGCAGTAGACGAAGGCAAGCCTCATTTTGCAAGAAAAGTGTAGCTCTCATTAAAAAAAAGTAAATTAAAAAAGAAGGGCTATCGATTTTTCATCCGCGGCGACTCAATTAGTAATCACCTTAATGTTTACACTTAAATATTTCACGTACCAGATTTCGTTATTTTTTTCAGAGCTGATATGCAATTGCGAACATGATGATCATTTGGTTCTCTGTTTAATACTAGAAAATATTCAGAAATATTAAACTATATACTTCACTCGACTATTAGAAGTTTTATTAGGGTTAAATTGTACTTGATATCCCCATGTCAATTGCTTTGGAGTAATCTTTGGTCATTATTGCTACGACGAACTGAATTTCATAATCGAAAATTATTTTATCAATTTACTTTGAATTTTTTAAAAATATGTTAAGATCAATCGGTACTTTCAGTCGATCTGCTCGTTCTGGGTTATCTTCGGTATCCATCGTAGATATTTCTGCCAAAAATACTAAGATTCGAAACTTCTCAAATTTAGGAGATTGACTATGCATAAAAATTTAATGTTGCTTTCCGGAAAGGCCGGTTGTCGAAAGGAAACTGAAAGATTTAGTAAGTAGGGACGAAAGAATGTAGTGTCACAGCAGAAAACGTTTCGAAACGTCGAGCGAATAGCTTTACACTCGTCTATAGTGCTTTTCAATTGCCAGCAACTTCACTCAGTAAAGTGATCGTTGATCATTCTTTGGTCTTGTGTGTAGTAAGTAGGCTGTAGGCTTGTGAGGAGTGGAACCAACTTTCGCTGGGATGGAGTTCTAAGTACTTCAAACGAGTCGGCATGTTCTCCCCACTACGACCTGCTCCTGACGCAATTCGGGAATCCCGGTGATTCATCGCAGAATCCCGCTAGAGGAAAATATTTCATCAGCTAAAGATTATGGCCCACACTGAAATGCAACACAAATATACCATCGTAGAACGGTCTGGCATGCACATTAAGAATATTGTTGACCTATCATATGGATTCATAAAAAGTTCGGCTTATCGATTGCGGAAATATTTTTCTCCATTTAAAGGTGAAAAGGTGACGAATTGCCCTGGAGAGCCGATTTAAAGTAAAGACAAAAGTTGGTAATATATTTAGCATAATGGAGTAAATAATTTTTATAGAAATATTAAGGTAATGATCCCAATTCTTGTACACGAATCTGTTCCGAAATTTTCGATGAATTGCCTGCATTCTTAGAGTCAAATTTCCAGTCGTAAGTTTCATCTTGAGATTAACTTAAATATCGAACTAACAACTCAATATTCGACCCTTAGTCACAATATTCTCAATTCTCATTATAATATCGAATTTTATATTCTAATATTAGATAAGAATATGATCAACGTTTTATATGGATTTAAGTGTTTCGGCATGCACATTAAGAATATTGTTGACCTATCATATGGATTCATAAAAAGTTCGGCTTATCGATTGCGGAAATATTTTTCTCCATTTAAAGGTGAAAAGGTGACGAATTGCCCTGGAGAGCCGATTTAAAGTAAAGACAAAAGTTGGTAATATATTTAGCATAATGGAGTAAATAATTTTTATAGAAATATTAAGGTAATGATCCCAATTCTTGTACACGAATCTGTTCCGAAATTTTTGATGAATTGCCTGCATTCTTAGAGTCAAATTTCCAATCGTAAGTTCCATCTTGAGATTAACTTAAATATCGAACTAACAACTAAATATTCGACCCTTAGTCACAATATTCTCAATTCTCATTATAACATGGAATTTTATATTCTAATATTAAATAAGAATATGATCAACGTTTTATATGGATTTAAATGTTTCGGCATGCACATTATGAATATTGTTGACCTATCATATGGATTCATAAAAAGTTCGGCTTATCGATTGCGGAAATATTTTTCTCCATTTAAAGGTGAAAAGGTGACGAATTGCCCTGGAGAGCCGATTTAAAGTAAAGACAAAAGTTGGTAATATATTTAGCATAATGGAGTAAATAATTTTTATAGAAATATTAAGGTAATGATCCCAATTCTTGTACACGAATCTGTTCCGAAATTTTCGATGAATTGCCTGCATTCTTGGACTCAAATTTCCAATCGTAAGTTCCATCTTGAGATTAACTTAAATATCGAACTAACAACTAAATATTCGACCCTTAGTCACAATATTCTCAATTCTCATTATAACATGGAATTTTATATTCTAATATTAAATAAGAATATGATCAACGTTTTATATGGATTTAAATGTTTCGGCATGCACATTATGAATATTGTTGACCTATCATATGGATTCATAAAAAGTTCGGCTTATCGATTGCGGAAATATTTTTCTCCATTTAAAGGTGAAAAGGTGACGAATTGTCCTGGAGAGCCGATTTAAAGTAAAGACAAAAGTTGGTAATATATTTAGCATAATGGAGTAAATAATTTTTATAGAAATATTAAGATAATGATCCCAATTCTTGTACACGAATCTGTTCCGAAATTTTCGATGAATTGCCTGCATTCTTGGACTCAAATTTCCAATCGTAAGTTCCATCTTGAGATTAACTTAAATATCGAACTAACAACTAAATATTCGACCCTTAGTCACAATATTCTCAATTCTCATTATAACATGGAATTTTATATTCTAATATTAGATAAGAATATGATCAATGTTTTATATGGATTTAAATGTTTCGGCATGCACATTAAGAATATTGTTGACCTATCATAGGGATTCATAAAAAGTTCGGCTTATCGATTGCGGAAATATTTTTCTCCATTTAAAGGTGAAAAGGTGACGAATTACCCTGGAGAGCCGATTTAAAGTAAAGACAAAAGTTGGTAATATATTGAGCATAATGGAGTAAATAATTTTTATAGAAATATTAAGGTAATGATCCCAATTCTTGTACACGAATCTGTTCCGAAATTTTCGATGAATTGCCTGCATTCTTAGAGTCAAATTTCCAATCGTAAGTTCCATCTTGAGATTAACTTAAATATCGAACTAACAACTAAACATTCGACCCTTAGTCACAATATTTTCAATTCTCATTATAACATGGAATTTTATATTCTAATATTAGATAAGAATATGATTAACGTTTTATATGGAATTAAATGTTTCGTATCAATGGATTTTGCTCAACTATACAATAAACCGAGGTTATGTTTTCAGGGTTTTGGCAGGATCTGCATTTGGTATACATTTGGGTATCTTGAGTTAAATTAATGCTTTTTCTCGCCATAGGTTCAAAGTAGTCACTAGTAAGAAAAAAATGCCAAAGCAGTTTTTTTTGAGTTTTCAATTATCTACGCGAGGGTTTCTTTTACAGTTCGTATTTAAAGGCTTTTCCCTTAAATTTATAGTTTAGCTCGTCGTAGATTCTAGACCATTCCTCCCGAATCAATTTCTGACTGAGAGTTATTTCCTTTTTCATTTATCTAAGTGCGGATAATTTTTCTTCTTTTCGATCAAATTTATAGGTTTTTTCTTTAATTTATGATGAATTACATACTGAACAAAACTGGCACTGGCTCTCCACCTCTTGGATTTGATCTACAATTTTGAATATATCATTCTAACTGTAAAAGACACTCATTAACAGATTTTTTTACGTGGTCTGATCTGACAGGATACAAAAATATATGTGAATTATTGCAAATTTATCTAAAAAATATTTCATTGCCAACTCAAATTTCACCATTCAGTCTTAATATAATGTCCACATCCTTCCGAAGTAACAATTTTTGCATTGTCACGGAAAAGATATCCAATTGCGATACATATGTCCCCAGAATGATGCCTGTAAGCTATTCTTCGTCCTGAAGTGAACTGTCAAACATAGAATCGTTTCCATATAACATTTTCTGGAGGTCACATGAATCCTATTCGGATAAATTGTCCATGGCTGTACAAAAATTGCCACTTGGATTATTTTCACGTCTTGCGTAAACCACAATAACACAAAAAACATCATTTCTGTTCCTGGTAGTTTCATTTCGTTACGGAGCCCTATTGAAAAAGGTTGAAAAGTACTAATAGAAGTCTATGAAATCTGACAAAAACCGCATAGATCCTGATAGAATCCTATCCAGATCTATACGGTTTTTGTCCATTTCCA
Source organism: Ephialtes manifestator (assembly GCA_963970395.1). Taxonomy (NCBI): domain Eukaryota; kingdom Metazoa; phylum Arthropoda; class Insecta; order Hymenoptera; family Ichneumonidae; genus Ephialtes; species Ephialtes manifestator. The sequence continues at coordinate 15,362,286 of OZ019976.1, forward strand.
TAGACTATTAGTACTTTTATGCCACTCCGTGCGAGAAATGCGCACTTCTCACACGCTTCGCGTGCGAGAAATCGCACTTCTCGCACTAGTGGCATAGTAGCGATACGAGTGCGAAAAAACTTTTTCTGACGAGTGTGAATTTGCAGCGCGAGCCGAAGGCGAGTGTTGCAATCACACGAGTTAAGAAAACGTTTTTCGCATGAGTATCGTACAAAATTTTATTTCACGAGATGTGTAAACGACATTTGACGCACGCGAAGCGTGCGTAAAACCGCGTTCTACCCACTGAGTGAAATAATAGTATATTACGATACGAGTGCGATCAAACTTTTTCTGACGAGTGTGAGTTTGCTACACGAGCCGAATGCGAGTATTGCAATCACATGAGTTCAGAAAAAGTTTCTCGCACGAGTTTCGTATACAACTTTATGCCACTAGTGCGAGAAGTGCGATTTCTCGCACGCGAAGCGAAGCGTGTGAGAAGTACGCATTTCTCGCACGGAGTGGCATAAAGTTGTATACGAAACTCGTGCGAGAAACTTTTTCTGAACTCATGTGGTTGCAACACTCGGCAGAAAAAATTTGATCGCACTCGTATCGTCATATACTATTATATATCTATTGGTACTTTTCAACCGTTTCCAACAGGAAGCGTTGGGACTTATAAAATGTTATATCGCCCGGCATCTGTGATAATCGAGCAGACTCCAAACGTTTTACCGAATAATACAGCATATATATATTTGAGTCTTCAAGTGATGACAAGCACATTTCAAATCTCGCAACCGGGCTCACCGCTTGCGATATATTCCTTGACCTTCCTCGTGCGTCGACCCGATCGTGTGCTAAGTATTTTCAAGCTGCGAGAGTGCGAAATATGAAGAAGGAGCCTCTCCTCTCGCGATCAACGGTACGATATATATTGGCAAAGAGGCGCGAAAGCGGCGTCTACAGTCGAAGGTGGGGAGACGACGAGCACAGCTCGAAACGCAGTTATCGACTTCGCTTTGGGTTGTAGTCTAGGCTACCCGGAATGACGTGTGCCTTCTCCCTCCAAACTTACCTCTTCGTGCAGCAATAGGTTGAGGTTGTCGTCACTGACACTGCGATTGGCGAACGATGGCGTGACTGACCCGGCAGCTATCAACTCGGCGAGAAACTACGTCCCATGACGGTTGAGTTGGGAGCCCGCACCTCTCGTCGCCGCATTCCGTTCACGGCAGCTGCCAAAACTCCACGCGACGTTCCGTGCCGCAACAGTTAATTCTCAGCATTCGAAGACAAGTCCTGCAACCACAGCGACTGCTCTCTCTTCAGTTCCAAACGTTTGTTAAACGCATTCAAAACTCGTGAGAAAATAAAGTCAACGCGCAACAGTATTCCGAGAAACAATCGACTGGGATTATCAACAAAGTCTTCAACGTTCCAAGTGGAAGGTTCAGCCTATACCATCGATTTCGGGAGGGTAAGTTATAGATTTTTTTATAAGTATACCCAATTACCCACTAGCTCTGCTTCGACGTGGCTTTTCACAGGCGTCACACATCGACAGCATGATTTTACGTAACTTCATTGCCATTCGAGTCTAATAGTTTATCACTCGTTTTCCCTGTGGTATTGTCGGCGCCAACCTGCCTTATCGCGGTGAATCATATATCTATAGATGTATATATAGGATTAATGATTTCGCGGTGATAACAAACGCGTGTATGTTGAATAAAATATCTGAGAAACAATTAAGTTTTCGTGGAAATACTCGGCATGTGTTTCGCGCTCACACGAACAGTCTGCCGGTCACTAAATATAGATAGACGTCGCGGAATATTACTTCGAGAATGTTCGGTCCGTTTATATATTCTACGTTGTTGACATACGCTTTCACATTGGCTTCTGCGCACGTGGAGCGATTTTAAAGAAAAAAAAACGCCGTTTCAAATCGCAGACTTTTCTCTATATATTCATGTAGTAGACATGTTTGCTTCTACAAAGTGACGTAAGAGCCGTCAACTGTGTTACGTAACGTCCCATACGGTTGCTATACGTCGTACAACGTTGAACACGGCTTTATCGCGACGTTAGATAAGTAATCTTTCAACTCGACAGCCGCCCACGGTGACTGTACGATTCGACAAAGAGCAAACATGAATGCCGGAAGTCGTGGCGATATAGAAACTCTTCGTACCAGCAAATATTTTGGCAAAAGAGTCGACAAGCTGTTCTTTGTTGAAATATATTTTGTATGGTCTTTCTGCGAATAACAATTTCAGCGTACAGGCATAAAACGTGGAAGCGTTATCTTGCCAGGTATTTACGTTCGTGAGGCATTCGAAGATACGGGGCAACTTAAAAACTGCATTTTTCGAGTTCAAGCAAAATATTCGAATCTTTGTTTAACGTAAATAGTGTCGAAATTTTTTGATTTTTTTTTCTTTATATTTGATAGAAATATTAGAGGAATGTTTATCGTTCAGAATGGTAAAAACAGTAAATCGGATTACGCTTTTTTTTCCTTTTTTTAAGACAGAATATCGCGTTAAGTAACGAGTTTTAGTGGCGTGCTTGGAACGACGGCTTTCCATACGGTAGACCAATCTATATATTTCTAGAAATAGATATCATCGTCCCTGTATATTACAGCGAAATATCGAAAAACTTGGCAATTGCGGGATAAGTCTGTCCGATATCGTTAGTACTTGACTAATATTAACTGAATCATCGTTACGTCACTTATCCACTAACCAACTATCAAAATGATATTATAGACGTAATCAATTTTTCGGATCTTGCGATCCGAATTTCATCATTTTAGAGAGGAAAAAGATTCCAAAAAATAATCAAAGCGGACGCTAGATTAAGGTTTTTTATTTATGTAGATTATTTATTTATTTTTAATTTGTTGCAGGTTTCCACAATCCCTCCCATCTACGAGCGTTCAACGGCCAGCAACATTTCATTTGAGGAAGTAGGCGAATTTACCGTAAGTCTCAATTAAAAATGTATACTTAATTTGCAAAATAACATTCGAAAAAATCATAGTAATTCGATTTCAAGAGAGTGTAATTTTTTTTAACCTTTTTTTTTTAGCTGTTTCTCAATTCAGACGACGATTTATTCCAGGTATCAGCAAAATGCAGCCCGCTGCCGAAGGAGTCACCTGTTTCTCATGGCGTGAGATCGAGGCCGGCGGACTCGGGTGTGGTGTTCGGCGAGACACCACTTCTGAGTCCGATGACGGAGAAGGAGCTTATGAAGGAAGCTTGGCCCACCGATCTGTTTACAAATTCGAAGACACTGACAGCATCTGCAGTGGAGGAGGACAACTCAGTTTTCTCAGTCTGGGAGGAGAATTATCAGGATCTCAGTGGATGGTGCATGGATCCATTCCAAGGACGATGCGCTTTTCCTATAGGTGAATTCGAAGAGAATAGACATTCAGGTGAGTGTCACGGCAGCAAATCGTTTCAGAAAAATTGACTAAATCATTACTGCAAAAACGATTTAAGAGCATGTGAAATACCGCTGTCGGTAATAAAAACTATAATCAACTTTTTTCACGCATGCTGACATTTTATAGCTTCAAAAAGAGTTTCATCGAATGCTCCAGTGATATCGGCATTCGATGAAACTGTTTTTGAAGCTGTAAAATGTGAGTATGCAAGAAAAAAGTTGAGAACAGTTTTTGATGCCGATTGAGACCGGAATGGTCGGGGGGGGGGGGGGGGGGTGTTTCACATGCTCTTAATCAAACTTCGCTTTCACATAGGGGAATATTTTTATTAAGGGTAAATAATAAGAAAGTAGTTATTCAAAAGATTCGGCCTCACAAATTTTAGTCGACAGCTTTGTACACTTTATTAATCAGCTCCGCAAATATTTATTGATGAATAATTGTAAAAAAAATCTTTATAAAAATCTAACGATTCACGATTAAAATATGTTTGCAGGCACGAAAAACGAGGATTACGGTGTTTCAATAAAGAAAGGAGAGATGATTGCGAAGGAGCCGAGGGGTTTTCTTGTGGGGAAAGAGAGTCTCGAGAGGTCGACCCTCAAAGTCATGGAGCTTCCGTTCGTCATGGATCCGCAGCTTAACATCAGCAGTCAGGAGGATTCATTATTACCGGTGATCAAGGCGGAAATCGCCGAAACAAAAGCTATTGATCTGGACGGCGTCCTGCTGGATCCAACCGAGTCCTCAATTGCTCTGAGGACCGAAGATTGGATTCAACTGGGGAACGTCAAAGAAGCGAACGATTCAACAATACCTAGCATACAGCTGGAATCGGGGGGCAATAAAAATAGCAACATCATCAACCCGGAATATCTCAGCCCGGTTCCACTCGAGCTCGCTAAAAATGAGAAGGACAATTGGGATGTTATTAACACGTTCGAAAACACTGGAGCGGACGCTTTTGACTTGCTGTCCTATCTCTGCGACGTAAGTTTCCTATTATTTATAATTTACAAAAATCACGCGAATAACAGCGCAAATCATGGATTACATAAAACCAAATTAATGCCATGAGTCATAGAAGACTGTATTGTAATACATCCTCGCAACTATAACAAAGTTTCATTTAAAAAATCCAAATTGTTTATAGTCTGCATGAAATATGTTTTATTTGCCTTTAAAAATATTTAATGGGTTTGTGTAGATTTGTTTAAGAAAGGATTTTTGAATACTTTTGTTCAGGTATATAGCAAACACGACAATTAAGTTCTTTCAATTGGGTATGTCCCATTCAATTAGAAGACTGTCTTATTATATAATTTGAATCTTTTATATTCGAGTAGATCGGTTTATTAAGCAAACACGCTGTTTAGAATCATTTTTCAATTTATGCACTTTTGTTTATCTTATTATATAAGACATGCGATGTGTCTTTTGATGGAAACGGGTCTTTTGGCGGCTACGTAAGATAGTGTCGTATGTATCACTAATTGAGGCAGCATCCAACTGCGCGTACGGAGAAGATTGAGCACGGGATCTGTTCGCTAACTAAGTGCGAGCCCGCAGTTTCATCAGATTCTCGGAAGCCGTCACGAGCCCCGTTACATAAACGATGGTGGATAAATTAAAATAACTAGGCGTGTTGTTACGTGAACTTGATTCGAGCTTATTAATACTTCGAGTTCTACAATTGCGAAGATTTACTCGGCGATGAGACCAATCATACATTTTACATCATTACCACATCGATTCGGTTGGATTTGAACGAGAGCACCTTGAACCTACATTTGCAAAAATGTGAAAAATCACTCGCAATTAATCTTAATCTCATTATGGTACGGACTTCCTATTATATATTGGCTTTTCTTGGATTTTCAGGACAATATCCAGTCGCCCGAGAGCAGCATTTCAAGGGACTCTGAGCCAACGCTCAAGTCCAATACGTCGTCAATTGTCAGTCCTGTAGAAGTGAGTTCGGCAACGAGAGAATTACGTAACACCCGAAGAGCCGAAGATGTCAGCCGAAATTATGTTGAGGCGAGCACCTCGTCCGCCTCGTCAATCGCGGCAATTTCCGCCGCATTAGAAAGCGTATCGAAGATGTCGAGAAGATCATCGAGGGCACAGAAACGTACCAGTTCCAGAACGCGCAAAGAAAGCGAGCGCAGTGGACAGGGAAGAGGAAAGAAACGGTGCGTCGATAGCGAATCTGAGGATCGTATGTCCGATTGCAGTTATCGCGAGTCCCGAGAGAAAAACAACGAAGCCTCGAGAAAATCACGGATGAACAAGAAAGCAAAGGAGAACGAGATGATGGCGAGAGCTGGTGAACTCGAGAGGGACAATAGAATCCTCAAGATGAAGGTCGAGGAACTCGAGAAACTCGTTACGTCGATGCGGTCCACTATATTACGATCAGCCTTGAAAAGGAGCTCTTAATGAAACTAAAGATTAATGAAAAGAAAATTAACAACACGATAAGCTCTTTAAAACATCATATCGCTTCTACGCTATAGACGCGCACTATCATTTACACGTTACTATATAGATGTAATGATGATATAAATATTATACAATACTATTTTGTTAATGAAGAAAAGGTGGGATTGGTCGCCGGTGCGAGACACACGGTCACTGATCTACAGAAATATGGAATATGCTGGAATGCTGGCAATATATTTTCGAGGCATTGTTGATGAAATGCGTCGCTTTCGCGAAGGCAAATGCATTTTATTGTTATCAGATATAGCGAAAGATATTTTTTATCATGAATACGCGAGAGAGAAGTTAGATGTTTTTTTCTCGATTTTTTTTTTTTTGTAGAATCGAAAAGATTACCGGATTTGATGAGTAATCGATTAACAATTCGGTGATGGAATTACGATAATTGCGATTTAGTAATCGAATTTATTGAGAAAAGTTGATAGTTTCCGACATTTTGTTTTCTACTTTGTATTGATAATGTCAGGAAATATTCGACACATGATTCATTCGATGCGATGAGTCATGTTTACTGAGAAAGCGGATTTTTTAATTTTTTTTTATCCGTATCACTTCTGAACCGCGTGATTCCGTTTATAACTTTGAGATCTTACTGATAAACGAGAATTCCAATTTTTATCAAAAACTTTCACGTTCTGTGATGTTATCGGATTGATCACACACACACACACAACTCTTTTATCAGCTGATCGACATGAAGTTCTTTGAATAAACTCCGAGTGAACACGACAAACGTTACTATACTGTCTGCGCAATCATTATCTGTATTGCGCCATAAAATTGGTTACGTTAGATATACATTTTGCGCTACAATGTATCACATTTTTGTGGAATAAAAATATGGATCCAACTTCAACAACAACAATAAAACGTGTGATTTTTTATGTTTAAAGACCTAATGTTTGTGAAGACTTCCTATGGACGAGTTCTTTAATGCAGTTCTGAATACATCCGCGTGTCTCTCTACATTCAGAATAAAGTAGTTGGGTTTTTTAAGGAGGTTGGAGCGCTCCACACTAGTCAAATCAGTGCTGTATTGTTAAAAGCGTTTCTACAGTTTCAGATGGTTTAATAATCTGCTCCAAGGTGTTAATCACATAGCAGCATTAGTTCTTGATATTCAAATACATTCACAGCTGTCATATGAACAGTAAATCGATCAATATCTCAAAATTTCCGATGTCATGTTTTTTCATTCAGTTTTGTAAAAGGGTAAACCGTAATATCAGTCCGATTATGACGAAACATAGCTCATTTTGAGCTGTGTAAGATCCTTCATCGATTGACCATCCGGATTTTCTATAGTATCAGGCGTTCAAAAGCTACAGACATTTGTATACTTGATGTTAGGTTATGATAGGATAAACAAACGGTGGTATCTTTTGAACTACTAATACGATTTTAAAAAAATAGACGACCAATCGATAGAATATCTTTTAGTAAACAAAATGAGCTATTGGTCGTCATAATCGGACTTATATTACGGTTTACCCTTTTAAAAAACTGGATGAAAAAACATAACATCGGAAATTTGCAGATATTGATCGGTTTACTGTTGATATCACAGCTGTGAATGTATTTGAATATCAAGAACTAATACTGCTATGTGATTAACACCTTGGAACAGATTATTAAACCATCTGAAATTGTAGAAACGCTTTTAAAAACTTAATACTGATTTGACTAGTGTGGAGCGCTCCAACCTCCTGAATTCATCACTTCACTTGGATAACGATACATCCAAGCGAAGTGATGAATCAAAAAACGCAACTGCTTTATATTGAATGTAGCGAAACACGCGGATGCATTCAGAACTGCGTTAAAGAACTCAGTCTATACCGTGGGGGCACCAGTTGCCGCACGGTACCGGGTTTTCGGAAATCACGCGTTTTTGCGGCAAAAATTTGCAAATTTCATATACCCGCGTTCATCGGCGGCCATTTTGGCCTAACTGTCCACAAAGCCCAATAATTTTGCTACAGAATGCGATACTATTAATTCATTTCCCAGGTACAGAGAATTAAAATAAAAACATTAAACTTGATAGTTCGATGACTGATCCGGTTAACGAGTGGTCGGATGTGTCCGGACAGTAGAATTTCTTTATACTTTATAAGGATTAAAAAGTAAATTGTAAATAAAAAAATGAATTCGACCTGTTTGTTCATATTAAGAGATAAATTAAGAATACGTAGAGATCAGAAAAAATTAAAAAATACTAATTGTTCCTCATTAAATCTCGTTTCCGAATTCTGCATCCCCGAAATGCTGAATGCTGTAGTTATCGGACGCGTATTTCCACACCTAACCTCAATGACTTTGTCCTGTCAAAATGCTTCAATAGTGATAAAAAAATATTAAGTTCCTTTTTTCATTATTAAGGGAACCCAGTCACCTAAAAAAATTCATACGAATAAAAATTCTGTACAAGAAAAAAATGTTACATTTAAACCCCATTAAGTACATAACAAGCATTATAATTCTGCAATTTTGTAAAGACATACAGTGCACAAAAATGGTTTGAGATCAAAAGTAAAATTTTTCACTTGTAGCTTTCAGACCAAATCGGTGAACCAATTTTAGTATTCAATATCTTATTTTATCTGTCGAAGAGGGCATTCTCTGGATTGAATATAGCGATTCTGGATGCAGTGAAAATTAGATTAACTGTAACCAATTGAGTAGTGAGTTTTTAATAGAGAAAGATTTATTCATACATTTAAAATCATATCTTTGTCATAAAGAACTGAAATAAAATATCCTATACATGTTTTTCTACAATAAATTCTCTCGTTTTCTCCGCCAAGCCCTCTTCCACATCGTCCGAAAACTACATGCCTGATTTCCGCAAACTGAGGTGGGTCGATTTTGAGCGTCCGAAAACTCCCTACGAGGAGCTGCGTTGCATTTTCGTCAATACTTATTAAATTTTCGTGTATTTTCATGGAAATTGATTGTTTTCTTATCAGAAACATATAAGGGATCATCTCAGAACCCTTACATTTAGCATTTGATTAGATTCCTTAGCAGACCCGGTCACCGCGCAAACTCACCATAGAATCACGGTCGTTTCCACTATAGCGGTTTTGTGCAAAAAGTTCACTTAGAATTTTGACAAAACCACCACTTTGAGATTTAAACGAATCTCGGAGTGGTGTTTTACGGAGTGGTTTTGACAAAATTTTGACAAAACCCCCATTCCGAGATTTAAACGAATCTCGGAGTGGTGGTATCGACAAAATTCTAAGTGAACTTTTTGTACAAAACCACCATGGTGATTTCGACGGTGGTTTGTTCGGTGACCGGATCTGTTAGGGTTACAGCGAATAAACCGTTCTTGAAGTAAAAATTTTCCTTAACCGTCCAAAAACTGGTACCCCACGTATTTTTTGTAAATACCTCGAAAATATTACAACACACTAAAATTCGTTTGAGTTCTTTTTAGACCATGAATATACTCGCAATATTGCGCGAACGTTGCAGTATTCGTACTTGAATTTGAAGACATTATGCCTAAAGACCTGAAGTTTGGGAAAACATACTTCTCATGTTTTTGCAAATATCCCAAAAGTGACACAACGTTTTCAACGAAAATTCGCCAAGTCTTAGATGTGCTTGAACCATGAATGCACTCGCTTCATTGCACGAACGTTGCAATATCCGTATTTCAACTTGAAAAAACATCGCTATAGTCTTCTTCACCATTTAAAAAAATGAGTGAAATCTGCGAGGAGATTCACAATTCCGAAAATCAAAAGGACAACAAGATGGAGAGTCATTCAATTGGCGACAGCGTGACTTCGGCAGCTAAATCTCCAAAGACATTGCCAAGAAAAAATGATGAATCCGGTGAATGGAAGGGAGAAGTGGGAAACGATGATGTGTGGTATTTAAGGTACTACCGCCACGAAAATTTTTATGAACTGTTTCGATCCATACACATGTCTACAAGATCTATAATTTCCCTACTTAAAAAATCCCATTGAAATATATTCAAGCTCATAGAATACAAATCCCATTAAAATCGAGACAGCTTCTAATGGAATCAATGAGTTTTGTGCCATATCAATCAGGTTCAACGGGGTTTTGTAGACGGGGTTAATCGGATCATAGAAAAGTGTGTAAAACATAATATTGATGTAGCAGTGATCGATTATACAAAGAGTATTTTTTGCCGTCACGAAATTTATTTTTCTTGCTTTTTTTTGTCACACCGGCGAAACAAAATTTTTGGTCAGGTTATGTGCTCTCTGTATCCGACAATTGAACCCTCCACCATCCACGCGAACGTCCGTCTCATATCTTTTTTATAAAAATAAATACTTATTTGTTGTTTTGTCGGTAAATATTCAAACCCGTATTTTGTGCATGCTTCATATATATCTCAAATGTTAAACTTCCCAAATTCAAGTGTAAATATCTCCGCTCAGAGATATCTAACATTTTAAAAATTTTACAGATATTTAAATGCAATATTCAAGAATCTCTACGCAGTTTAGTCTAATTTGTAAAAGCTTGGTTTGATGGGGTTAAGTCCCCAAAGGGTTACAGATGACATTGGTAATATGGATCCCGAAAAAGTTGCGGAGTGGAAGTACAGAAATGTGTACAGCATGTCAGTTCCTATTGATAGGCATCCGGCTTACTGGAGTCCTCGTCAAGCTACGATAACTACTCGCAAGTTCCGAGAGTCCTCAGAAATTGTCGGAATTTCAGCAAATTTTCTTCAGGAAAAAACTGATACGTCTGAAAACGAGAATAAAGACGGCGATCTTCTCGAAAATCTTCGTGAATACTTGGCCAGTTATCAGGAAACCCACGGTACTCCACGCGGTGAATACTCTTTTGTTTCATTGATGAAGGTAATGGGTCAGGCGACTGGTCATTCGCTGGTCGCGCTGTTCTATATCATCGTCAATGTATCACCTCTGATTCAGGCAAGCTCTCCCAACTTCCATATTATTTTTAAAAAAAGTTTAGGGGTAGAATTTCAAGTTAAAATCAGTGGTATTCATTGATAGATTCCGCTAAGCCGTTCGTGGAAAGTCCATGCTCAATTTTGCTTCCTCATAGAGGAAGCTTTGTTTTCGTGAAAATTTTTTTTTTCGAGATTTTCATGTCAGTACACTCAGAATGGTCCAAAACATCGAGAAAAGTGATTTAGAAAAAATGTCTGTATGTGTGTGTGTGTGTGCGTGTGTGTGTGTGTGTGTGTGTGTGTGTGTGTATGTGTGTATGTGTGTGTGTATGTTACACAATCGAAAAATGTAAACCTTTATAACTCGAGAAGGCCTTGAGATATCAAGCTGAAATTTGGACCATATATAGAGGGATCAAGCCTCATCGTTCATACAAATTTTTGTTAAAATCCACTTCATCGTTAAATTATTACGCGTTTTTTAATTTTTTGAAAAATGTCTGTTTACGCGATAACTCTTTCAATTTTCGAGATATTGATCTAAAAATTGGTATGAATTTGAGCTTTCATATGCCGGTGATCGCTATTGAATTTGGTTAAGATCGGTTGAGCCGTAAAAATTTTATGATGTTTTGAATTTTTCAAAAAATTGACATTATCGCTCTATTGTAACTTTTGCAAAACTTAAGATAGCGAGCTCAAATTTTGTATATAAATGAAACAATATTCAGCCATTATATGTGTATAATTTAGTGACGAACGGTATGAAATTTTTGATTTTATGGAATGTTGAATTATTTTTAAAAATATACATTATCACATTCACTTCGGAAACGCTCTAATAATCACGAAATAACGCAATAACGAAATAGAAAAAGCGAATCCACAACATGTATATTTATCTAATTAAAACAAGGACGCAAAGTAGAACCTTGCACATTGCTTCCTCATTATTTTTCGCGTTTTATAAAGCTTCCTCTATGAGGAAGCCAAAAATTGAATAACATACTTCCTCATAGAGGTAGCTTTGTCAAACGCGAAAAATAATGAGGAAGCAATGTGCAAGGTTCTACTTTGCATCCTTTTTCATGTAAGATTATTCAAGTATGTAGCATTTTCTGTCAATTCAGCCACTTTTTTTTCGACCCTCTCCGATTTGCCCTGTAATTGGTTATATGAATGTACCACTAAAAGACACTATGTGAATTTTTTCAGATTTTTAAAAATAATTTTTTAGAAAATGGCTTTTTTTATTCAAGTGCAAATATCTCAGAATTTTGAAGTTACTGAAAAAAAATGTCAGCACATAAAAGTTGTCGTTTATTATTAGCTTTCGAGCGGAGTGTTCCAAATAATTGTAACGTTCCTGTGAGTATGATTTTTTTCCGAAAAATGGAGGAATGATTTTTTAATTAAAAAAAGGATATTTTTTTTTACTGAAAAAATTACAGAGTATTGCTACATGACTGTTGATATCACAAAAAAATCGCCAGAGTAGCACCGATCGATCTTCTGGTATTAAAAAATACATTTATGTGAAAGTTCCGAAAAACGGGGGCATTATTATTTTTTTGATAAAAAAAAGGTTACTTTTTTTGGCTAATAAGATTACAGGGCATGAATGTAGATATTGCAAAAAAATCATCAGAGTGGTACGGATCGAGCTTCCGGTATAAAAAAAAATAATTCCCCCGTTTTTCGAAACTTCCACACGAATAATTTTTTTTAATACCGTAAGCTCGATCCGTACCCCTCTGATGATTTTTTTGCAATATTTACAGTCATGCAAGAATACTCTGTAATTTTATTAGTCAAAAAAAAAGTAACCTTTTTTTTTATCAAAAAAATAATAATGCCCCCGTTTTTCGGAACTTTCACACAAATGCATTTTTTAATACCAGAAGATCGATCTGTGCCATTCTGGCGATTTTTTTGTGATATCAACAGTCATGTAGCAATACTCTTTAATTTTTCAGTAAACAAAATATCTTTTTTTTAATTAAAAAATCATTCCTCCATTTTTCGGAAAAAAAATCATACTTACAGGAACGTGACAATTATTTGGAATATTCCGCTCGAAAGTTAACAATAAACGACAACTTTTATGTGCAGACATTTTTTTTCAGTAACTTCAAAATTCTGAGATATTTGCACTTGAATAAAAAAAGCCATTTTCTGAAAAATTATTTTTAAAAATCTGAAAAAATTCACATGGAGTGTCTTTTAGAGGTACATTCATATAATCAATTACAGGGCAAATCGGAGAGGGTCGAAAAAAAGTGGCTGAATTGATAGAGAATGCTTCGTATATGCGCAAAATGCTTATATCAAGAAGCATCACTGTAATATTATAATTGAACAAGGAATGCTTTTTTGAACATGATAACGAGAAAATGAAAGAAAGTCCAAATAGAGAATTAATAGTTGCAATCTAAATAGAGAATTTTCTGTTATGGAGAGATATTTCTCTTGTTTAGCATTTCTTTTTTTTCGGTTTTGCACTCCCCACACTTTATAAGAGATAGGCCTAAAAATACTCAAACAATTATCAGTTGCGCATAAAATATGTATACTTCTGGAATATGTGCAGTTATTTCTCTTTAATAAAAATTAGTGAATTTACTTAAGATATTTCTTTAAAACCCAATTCAAATTCATGACATTGCCTCAATTTTAATTCTACATTAAATCGCATAACTCCTGCCGAAAGGATTGAATTTTTACACTATTGATAAATATTTTCAAATATTTGATTATTCGATGTCCTTATAAAAATATGCAGGGATTTAAAACGAAAAAAAATTATTGTCGATGACCCGGAATAGCCAGATGCCTTTAGCACCTCGTTAAAAATTCGATTAAGGGATCAACAACATTTTTTTAAATTTCACTATCAGCCAAAAAACGGGAGATTTGCATTCATGAAAAACACTGATTTTCACTTGACACCCCCTTAATTGAAAGATGTTTAATAAACAGTTGCCTCTAGTTATTCCTGTTTATATTGCGTTTCGTCCTGGACAAATTGATAAGCATACGAAATATGGGCTACAGTCAGCAATCAATAATGAAGTACGCCATACTAGGAGGCCAATTGGCCTGCATCTACGTTTGTCTCGTCTTCATCTTCGGCTTCATAGTGATGCCGATATTGCACCTGGTCCTTGCAATTGTTGGAAAAATTCTGCTGATCAATTGAATGCCTTTATTCGTACAAACAAATTAAATAGTATCTCCATTTTTTATGTGTTAAAGTACATGATTGTGTATTTCATTATCTGTCGCAATATTACACGTTTCTTTAGTATCTTTAATATATTATTGATTATCAATGACGCAGTTTCCTCGCACGATAAAAATATCTACAGCAGTTCGAGCAAGCAGATTATGAACCAAATTAGTGACAATACCACTCTGCACCTTACATTTTTTTTTCTTATTCTGCACACGACTACGTACACAGATTTTCCAGATCTGCGAAGTACAGTTTAGCATAAACGCTGCAACGCAATGATACTGCTATAAGTGGCACTTCGAATTATGTTTAAATTTATGGACGAATGAACTTAATATCGTACAATGCTTGCTAAGTACCGCAGTTCAAGTGTGAATACCAGATGGCATAAATTTTTTTTGAATGTTCAATTAAAATTATTTTTTAATCAAAATGATTATCCTTCGTATTTGTTTTTTTTTCTCTCGAAGCGTTTTACTTTTGTCGCATCTTTCATTACGGATTCTTCGCAATGTGAAGAATATCAATTCCGCAAACCATTCGATTAAGAAATATCGAAGTAATTTACGGCTCACCGATTCTTCTTGTTCTTATGATTATTATTAAAATTATTATTATTTTACTCAAAATGAGTGTTTAAAAAGTTAGTGGACGTTTGCCATGACGACTGCGAGAACGAGGAATCCAAGGAGGCTGGACAGGTGCATTGTACTGGCAGCACCCCAGCCGCACTCTATCTCTGACTTAAGGGCCTTCGAAACCGACATGTTGTTTTTGTTCAGACAAAAGGACTCGCGAAGATCGTCATCCCAACCATTATCCCAGCAACTGTACTCGCCACCCTCATCACGTTCGTAATTGTTGTATTCGCCGTAAGTCGTGCACCTGTCCTCTTGATACTGGCGATGCTTTCTCTGCCACATTTCGATCCATCTATAATACCCAATTATACCCCATTAAAAATCTATTCGCATTCGCAATGGTAATTAAAAACAATGTCAAATAATTTTTTATTTGACTTTGATTTTAATAACACTGTTTCGATTTGTTTTAGAGAAATAAGAAAACTAATGTTAAATAGTATTTTTACCATTTAACATTGGTTTTCTTATTTCTCTATTTTTATAAATGCCTTCATATTTTGTTCGTTTTAAACAATGGTATTAAGATACTATAGGATTGGAAAAATTATTTTCTACACTGAGAGAAAAATCTGGTAATTTAAAAAAATATATAGTTAGACCGACGATAATCGAACTATACACTATAATTATCAGGAGGAACGTCTCTATTTTATGGTTATAGCAAATATAATAGTAGCAATCATCAAAATGATAATAGTTTCAAATATGTCGTTTCGTTGCATATACGATTTCAACATTTGTTTCCAATAACCTTGCAAGTATCGTTTATTGAACCATATTATCATCGCTTCAACCATAAAACATTGCAAGCCTTCTTGTATTCGTTTTATCATGTGAAGTCGTTAAATCAACGATATGCTTTTCTCTCAGTCTATGGTCAACGCCTATGGTGACTACGGCTTGAAAAATCTAAATAAAATTGTATTGCAATCTTATAATTATATTTTTTGTGTATTTAAGTGCACTCGTGCATCTAAAAAAATCAAACCATGCTTATAAGTTGAAAAGTAAATTATACCCGTACCCGATGTCACAGTCACAATTAATGTAACTGCCGGCCATCCTCAGCCTCAGTAAAAATCTCTTTCCTGCCACTCCTGGCTTGTGTGCTCCAGATGGATTCTCTAGAGTCTTCAAATCGTTATTGTGCAAATCTACGGTGACGTTTCTCACGGATTCCGCATGAGCAAATACATCACGAGGGACGGTGGTAACACTCGTATTGTGGAGAGCAAAATGTAGATGGGAGTTTCGCATACCCTGTCGAAGAAAAATGAATCACAGTACTAATTAAGGCTGTTCAAAAAAACATAATTTTCTTATAATCGGCTGCTCCTGAAATGCTGAATTGATTATCACAAAAAAAAATGTTTTTGCGAAAGCTGGCAGTTGTGCAATGATATTAAGTACTGCCGCATCAAGGCCAAAATTCATGAAAAGCAGCGATTTTTATAATTTTTTTTTTTACGTGGTGAAGCGCTCTTGGAGATTGTGGTTGCTTTCGATAGACTATGAAATTGTGTAAAGGCAGAAACATGTTCGATAATGTTTAGTACTGCCGCATCGACATTGAAGTTACCAAAATCAAAAAATTAAATCCTTCAAAACATTGAAATATTCGTCTGCTCATGGACTATTTCATGCGATTTCAAATGAAAAAATGGCTCTTGAAACGGGAGTCATGTATGATCATAATCATGATGATGATAACCAATTTTCGAATTTTGGGAAACTGCGATCGATGCGGCAGCACTAAATTTGATCATACAGGACTCCCATTTCATGAGCCATTTTGTCATTTGAAAACGCGCGAAACAGTCGATGAGCAGATGAATATTTCAATGTTTCAAAGGATTTCATTATTTATTTTGTTAACTTCAATGTCGATGCGGCAGTACTAAACATTATCGAACATGTTTCTGCCTTTACACAATTTCATAGTCTATCGAAAGCAACCACAATCTCCATGAGCGCTTCAACAAGTACAAAAAAAATTTTCTACAAATCGCCGTTTTTAATGAATTTTGGCCTTGATGCGGCAGTACTTAATATCATCGCACAACTTCCAACTTTCGCGAAAACATTTTTTTTTGTGATAATCAATACAGCATTTCAAGAGCAACCGATTATAAAGAAATTATATTCTTTTGAACATCCCCTGTTATTAATATTGTCATTTTTTAAATATTATATTATAACGACATGATTAATGCATCCGTACATGTAGAATGTCCTTGTGCAATGATCGCAAATTTCTTCCGCTCAGCGTAAAGTTGTAGAGCTTGGCTGGGAATTTCCCCTTCATCTCTTTCTCCAAGTTTGTCTCATTGTCGACCTGCGAAAAAGAAATCATCTTATCATTTTTATAACCATCACTTTATGCTACTAGAATAAATTAATTCGACATTAACTTACGTCGATGTAAAGGTTCTTCAACCCATGATTGTACTCCAGGAGACTAGGGAAGTTGAAGTTCTTCACTCCTGTGTACGCGGTTATCAATAATGTTTTGAGCTTTGAAGCTTTGCACAGAGCACCAGCCTGAATAAAGTTATTCAATAAAATCCAAAAGAATTCAGGGAGAAAAAAATGAAGTCTTGTACCTCGAACAAGGACAGTGAAAGCCTGCGAATGTCCAGCTCTTCGAGGCTATCTGCGAGGCCTAGAAAGCTTGTGTTGGTAATGGATGTGATGGGATTGTAACCGATGTCGAATGTCTTCAACTCCGGAAGTGTGTGAGTTATCAGTGGTACGACTGTGAGGTCATTATGGCTCAGGTCTAAATGATGAAGAGAACTCAAATTCGACGCCATTTCAGCGGGGATTGACGCAAGTTCGTTGTTTGCGAGATAGAGAGTTCGCAAATTACGGAAAGGCAATTCGGGCACCTATTTATAGAAAAAAAACAAAAAATGAATCGATGAATCTTTTTCTTTCAATAATTTTATTTAACCCCTTAGTTTTAAAGTCTTCTTTTAATTTTTATACGAAAATTTTCTAGTACTTCGACGGATAATGTAATTTCATTAGGAATACATCCAAAACTTTTAAATAATAAAAAATGATATATTAAGAGGTAAAAAAAGTAAAACGTGCAATTTTTTATAACTATTTTGATTCAGAAAAGTGTAAAGTGGATAAGAAGTATTGTTCTTTCACTTCCGAGTTTTTATCCATGTATACTCAGTGACAATCCAAAGTCATTTAAAAGTTTTAAATGAGAAATAATAAACTTAAAGAATAATCTGAATCTGATCTATGAACTGAACCCATAAAAAAGAATGGCATTTTTCCTTTTTACACATTGCAGTTTAAGACTTACGCTGAGAAGTGAGATGTTGCTCAGACCCAGAAACAGAAGATTGTCTTCTAATCCATAAAAAGTCCTGCCACGTGATTCCAAAATTAGTTGCTTATTGTGGCTGAGATCAAGATGAGTGAGGTGATTCAGTTCTGCAAATACAGAATCGTCTAGTCTGACGAGTCGATTGTACGATAGATCTAGCCACGACAGTCCCTGAAGCATTTGTAATGATTAATAACCGAAATCAAATCGTCATTGTTTTTTTGTTATCTTCCCAAGATGAAATTATTATACCTCGATACATTTTTTATGGGGCTTTGTCAAAAGCTTCCGGCAATACAGAGGAAGACTTTATGAGCAGTCATAATGAGCAATTTTAGAATAGAGATGACAGTCTCTTACTAATATTTAATCGTGAGTGAAAGTTATTAAAATCTATATTATCGTAAGATAAATATTCGTTTATCCAAGATACATCTTTAATTTCTGTAGCACGTAGATTTCTAAATACTTTTATAAAACTGGCTTCAGGAAGATGATTCTGAATCCGGTGTGAAATCCCGCCCATGGAAAATTAAATAGATCCAAAAACATAGTATGAAAAATATATTCGGCATATACAATTTTTCGGCCCAAATATATTTAGTATAAAAATTATATATTATATATTTTTAGATATCTATCTATATTATAAAAAGATCTCGCCGCCGCCGCCGTGTCACGAATCGAGGGACTTAAAAAAATTCATACCGTTAAAAACTCGAATTTAGGAACTTAGAAAAATTCGGGCCGTCAAAAGCCGAAAGTTAGGGAATTAAAAAAATTCGGACGCTCAAAAGCCCGAATTTGGGGACTTAGAAAAATTGGGACCCTCAAAAGCTCGAAATTAGGGACTTAGAAAAATTCGGGCCGTCAAAAGCCCAAATTTAGGGACTTAGCAAAATCCGGGTCGTCAAAAGCCACAATTTTTCATGTCAAAAGTGAAAAATTTGTTGGTGGGGGGCAACCTTGGGTGGGGGGCACGTTTTTTGGGGGAGATTGCGAGCGCGCGAGCCATAATAAAATCCTGGTTATATAATAATTATATAATGAACTTTTTGTAACACGTGCATGAACAGCGGTGCTTTTCATGGCAGTTTTGCGGGCCGAAAGTGGCTAGTTTCATAGCAGTGTTGAAACGATAGGTTGACGCATGCGCAGTTCGCGATTCCTTCACTTTCGACCCTGCTATTTCACTTTCGACCCTAGGGTGGAAAGTTGGTAACCTCACTTTTCACTGTTCGTCCCGCAAAACTACCATTCAAAGCACCACTATTCATGCACTTGTTACAAAAAGTATGGTGTGCAACACGGGCCAAAATTGGCGTTTACGACTCGTGTGATTGCACACTCGTCGTAATCGCCAACTTTCGGCCCTTGTTGCACAATATACTGTTATTTCCATGGGGGCATAAAGTCATCTTCTGTGCTAATAGAGAGTACCTTGAAAAACTTTTCAAAACAAAATTATAAGATCTATCGTAAAACTATAATTTTATCTTGGGATAGATAAATCATTGGCAAATCCACTAACTTGAAGCTTGGAAATAGTATCGGTGGTGTGAACGCCTGACAGCGAGTTCCATGACATGTCCAAAATTGACAACGAAGCTGCGGCTGCTAATGACATGGATTTTATAGGCAGACGCATGAATTGATTGTGCGAAAGATCGAGGCTCTCGATCGTCGCATCGGTGAAGATATTGTCCGGTAGTGTACGAAGCCTGTTGTAAGAAAGATCAAGGATCCGAAGTTTCTTCAGGGACCTCAGCGCCTCGGCAGGAATGTCCATAATATTGTTGTGAGAGAGCAGCAGCACCTGAATATTCTTCGTGTTCCTGAAGCAATCGAAGTCAAGCTCGAGGAGCTCGTTGTGACGGAAATCCAGCCACTGCAAGTGTGGCATATTTCCGAATACACCTTGCGTCACATTTCCGAGTTCGTTGTGGGATAAATAGAGATGAGTCAACGAGTACTCGACCGGACGGAAATAATACTTCATTATATCGGTAATGTTGTTGTGACTCAAGTCCAATACTTTGATGTTGGATTGAAGATTACCGCCGACTGGAAAATAGACTGTGACATTTTTTTCGAAAATATCGTAAGCCCTCTCAGCATTTAACTGAATTAAAACGATGCAGAGTTGTAGGGCTCCATTATCTTTTGAAATAACAATTTATGTTATTTCAAACAATTAATAAGAATAGAAAAAGATTATCAGAATTATCGTTTCTTGATAATAATCTGCGGTTTATATACAAATTCTTAAGCTTTTGAAAAAATGCAATGCGCAATGGACCTCCATAAAATTTCACGACACTTTTCGAGAAAATGGTCCACATTTCATTAGTGCCGCGTAATGTAATCATTTTTATTTCATAGCAATTATTATGTTTATACGATGACGTTATGGAGGTTTACAACTCTGAACCGGTGTAGCAGAGAATGCAATACTACATGAAAAATAAAGTAATGGTATTAATAACAATTTTGTAGGTCTAACTACAGTTGTTATTATTAATTAGTTAAAAAATAGAAACTAATGAATAATTAAGAGAAAGTAACAAATAAAATGCATTGAATAATTTTCTTCATACAATTTAAATAATATCAATGAAGTATTCGATGACAAGAATATTTTACTCGTTCTTATTTTTCTGTATCTTGTCTTACCGTATCTTTTTGATAAAGTCTGGAGGAATAGGTAATGAAAGATCAACTAGAGAATGCAAAACAATTTTTCGTTCTAGTTGTAGTAAAATAAAATACTTGCGTTCTTCTTTCATTGATTTGAAATACATTCTCAAAGTTAAAAAATATTTCAGAATAGTTTCGAGTGATTTGTAGTTTAAAACAATCGCAACTTAGTCGATTGCAAATATTTTAAATGAACTTACTACTCGTAGCAGGGGTGAAAGTTGTGCTGTTGATCCACAATTTCGGTATTTCGTTGTGACTAACATTTACTTTGAACGATGCTAGGGTACCAACTTGGTCGAACGATGTAAAATCAAACTCCGTTAAATCATTGTATGCCAAATCGAGAAATTCCAAATCCGGCAGATTCTAGAACAAAAAAGTATATATCAGAATATAGTAATTTTTTACGTTCTATGAGTTTCCTTTTATTATTTATGATTTACTTGGAAGGCCTCGTCAGTAATATCCCTTATTTTGTTGCCTCGAAGATTTATGTACTTCAATCGATTCATATTCATAAATGCACGCCTTTCGATTCTGTCGATCTTGTTGTCTTCGAGATTTATACTAGTGAGAGAGGACAGATCAACGAACGTGTGAGTCTGCACGTGGTCAATATGATTGAAAGCTATGTTGACCTCTTCCAAAGTCGAATGAATGTCACCCTGAATTTCAAAAGTTTTCAACATCAACGAACATCACCTTCAATGACATCGGATGCCTTTTTCGGGAAGAAATCTATACCTGGAATGTTCCCTTCCGTATTTCCTGTATTTCGTTGTCCTGCAACTCAATACGCTTGATCCTTTTCAAAAAGTGAAACGATGTGTCCGGCATCGATTTTATTTTGTTGTTGCTGAAATCGAGATGCTGAAGATTCGTCAAAAACTTGAAAGGCTTGCTGGGCAATTCACTTATCGAGCTGGCCAAACCGTTCGACATCCTCAAGGTAATCAAAGAGTGTCCAACCTAGTGTATAATAAATAATAAATAATAGCACTGCTTTATGATCATTTTTACAAGATGAATAGAGGGAGGAAAGATGGCGGCGTAGCGGCAAGTCGGGTTGGAATGAACTCCGGTGGTTTTTGGCTCTTGCGGGTGGTCTAGTGGAAATTGAAGGTTGAAAAGCGGTGGAAAGAGTGTGGAAGTGTTGTTGATATAATGGAACTGTTAGCAGCGTATGGGGCATCGAAGTTTTTGAGTTTTCATCGTTTTGACGGAACCGGCTGGTGGTGGAGGTTAGTAGAGGAAGGACGAGACAAGATGGTCGTCGGAGTAGAAAAATTCGTTGGGAGAGAAGGAATGGAGGCAGTAAAGGCGCCCGAAGAGATTGAGTGTGAGCCGCGAGTGACAGATGGCGCGGTGGTTGAAGGCCCGGTATTGTTTTCGAACTTTATATCGAGGCTCTTCACTCAGTTTCCGTATATATTTCACGTGGGAGGAGGAAAGATGGTGGTGTAACGACAGGTCGGTTTGAGACGAGTTTTGGTGGTTTTATATTTTTTGCGGTCGTTCAAGTGCAAATGGAAAGTGGAATTAAGGTGGAAAAATACTCATGGGAAGGAACTGTTGGCAATGTGGGAAGCATTGTGCATTTCTTAAAGTCACATCATGTGGCGAAATGGACTTGTAGTGAAAGTTACTAAAGTCAAGGTGGGACGAGATGGTGGTGGTGGCGGGCAATGAATAAGTAGCTGAAAGAGTAGGAGCTGAGACAGTAAGATGATCAAAGAAAGTGGGTGTATGGCGTGAGCGACAGATGACGCTGTTACTGGAAGATCGGTGTGTCGTTGACGGCTATTTGGACGGCTATGACGGAAGTTCGAGGCACGGGGAGATATGCTGAAGACGACGTGACAGCGCGGGACCAAGTGGTCACGAAGTGACTGAAGAATAGAATACAGAGAAGAAGAGGCGTGAAGGGAAAGGTCAATGTGGGGCACAGCACCGTAGGCAGAGGTGCGGGTTAAGTCAATGAAGAGTGGGACTTTTTAGTGGGAATAAGAGGACTGTGTGTGGAAAAGTGAAGTGGAAGAATGAATGTTTTTAATTGTCAAGATATTCGGGTGTTTAATGAGTGAGGAGCTCTGGTTTATATCAAAGTTGGTTTCTAATACTGAGAGAAGTGGCGAAAATTGTAGAGGGTGATGCAAAGGTGAGAATGGAAGAGGCGCAGGGGAATGTTAAAGGGTCTGATTATGGGGAGTTATATACCGCGGGGAGGAGTGATGGAGGACGATTTGGAAGTAGAATATGGAGAAAATAGAAGGAGGGTATGATGGATGGAAAGTATGAGGTTGGTTGGTGGCAATGGTTTGAAATTGATGACTGAGGAGGTGGTGGAGAAGTATTGGGATGCGAGAGATGGAGAGAGATGTTGTGGGAAGGTTGTGCAAAAGGGAAGGCATGTACTAAACCTTATAAACCGCGTGCGTCGGGGATTGTCTACGAATTAGACACGAGGTGTGTGAGGGTTGGGTTTGGTGTATAATGTAAAGGAAGGTTGTGGCAATAATTCGAACATTGGTAAAGGAAGTTGTTTTGGAATGGAGACTGGGTTGTAATGTAATATGGAATGTATCCAATTTTATATGTACGAGGAGCAGAAGGGAGGATGTATAAGGCGAGAAGCCATACATGTGTGGAAATAAACTACTACTACTACTACTACAAGATGAATATTTCATAAAGGTAGCAGATTAGTTGATTGACTTAATTATTGGATTAATAAAATTTGAATCGCTATCTGCACAGATTTTATCTAGTTGAAATTAGGATTTTGCTCAAACCTTTACAAATGTTCATCTTCCAAAATAAATCGATGCAATATCTAAAATATTGTTGATAATATAACGTTACAGTTTCTGATATAATAAATATTAAATAATTGTACTCCACACCTCAGAAAATGCATCGTCGTCGATCGTAGAAATCGAATTTTCTGAGAAATCCAACAGTTTTATTCCCCGTACGTGCATAAAAGCGTGACTCTTGATGGTATTAAGATTACTCTGGACAATGTGAAGCTCTTTTACGTCAATACCAAACTCCAGGAAGTCATCAGGCGCCAAAGTGGCAGCTGGCATTCTGGAGATCGACAGAAACCGCAAATTCCTCATTTGCCTCAAATCCTGAAGCGATATAATTCCATTCTTCTTGCCGCTGAGGTCGAGATTGTATAGTGAATACTGGAAACCGGTGAATACTTCGCCTGTGGTCATGAATCACGAATTAAGTCAAAGCAGTGCTCAATTTCATTAGCAGCGTTAAAAAGACATTGATTTACCTGGTGAAAAATTCTCAATTCGATTTTCCCGGAATATGAGAGTTCTTAGAAAATCGAACTCTTGGAACAAATTATTTGGTAGTCCCGTTATATTATTTCCAGAAAGATCGAGCAATTCCAGAGAGGATTCCAGGCCTCTTAAGTCTGTTGAGCTTATGTCGAACAAATCACAATCAGTGAAATATAATTCACGAATTCTTGAATCTCTGAACGCGCCTTCCTGCAATTTTATATGTTTTTATATGATTATTTGAATTTTCCATTTTCGAAGACGGTGGAGCATTTCACACCCACGAAAATTCGCAACAGGCACTATCCGAATAAAATTATATTTTTTATATTTTTTGGTATGCTACGGGACCTCTAAAATTGTTATCATGTTATCCTGAATGAAAAAAAATAATGTTTAGATAATTAGTGTTAGTAAATCTTATTACAGATTTTTTGTTAAGAATTATTATTAGTAAATTTTAATATTACATAGAAAATAAATATAATAAATAAAAAATATTTTTCAAAAATGTTGGCATTGGTGCTCTACTATGTTAAGTCCATTACATGCCCCTGGTTCTTGGATGGGTGACCGTTTAGCCATACCTCTTAGTCTCTAAGTCACTTCTTCTCAGCTTCTAATGTCCAGCTTTAGAAGCTGTCATGTAATTAATTAAGAAGAAACTTATTTCAATTAAATAAATACTATAGAATCGGCCGTACCATTTTTTTCATTAATTTACGACCCAATCGAATTTTCTTTCTATGAATTTTTCGGACATTAATTAAATTCCATCAAACCGACTAAACCTATTTTACATTTTACAATTTTCTGATATGTTAGTTATGTGGGCAATTAAGCCACAAAAAATATAGAAATAATTATAAAAGTTAGCAAATAATTGGCTAGTGCGAAACGTTCCACCCTCTTTAAGCAAATTTTTAATTTTCATCTAAGAGACACGTCCCAAACCTACCTGTATATTCGACAAAGGATTACCGCTAAGGTACGTTTTGTTGACTTTGAAAAAATGTTGGAAGGAACCGGGCATAAGAGCATCAATGTGATTGTAATCCAGTCGAAGCATATCCAAAGAAATTTGTATCCCTCGAATTTCCGCCTCAACCTGAGGCTGAATAACCTTGGCTATTCTATTGTAACTCAAGTCGAGTACCTTCATGCGTTTCAGAGAGGAAAGTTGGGAGTATGGAATAGCCGTAAGCTGATTATCATTCAGATAAAGATGTGTTAAATGGGCCATGCCATCACGGAACACCGAAAGATCGATTTCTTTAATGCTATTTTCCCGAAGATCGAGGATCTCCAAAAACAAGAGACCAGCAAACGCATCAGGCGGAAGTTTGTCGATCGAGTTTCTTCCGAGACGAAGAGTCTGAAGAGAATTTTCCAATCCGCGCCAATTATCCGATGCTATATACGATATCTGATTGCCTGTAAATTAATTATCAATAGTTTAATTTTTTTAATGAAGAAATATGTGTTTGTTGATCCCTCAAAGTATTTTTTACTAG
Source organism: Ephialtes manifestator (assembly GCA_963970395.1). Lineage (NCBI taxonomy): Eukaryota > Metazoa > Arthropoda > Insecta > Hymenoptera > Ichneumonidae > Ephialtes > Ephialtes manifestator. Next base: position 15,387,895 of record OZ019976.1, read on the forward strand.
GTTGAGAAAGTATCTGGCTTAATAGCCAGATACTTTCTGGCTGAAACATTTGCAGTGAGTTTTCGATTTTGCTCTGCTTGTTTGTGTTTTGTAGGGAAATCTGTAGATCAGATATTCTGAAGTAATCGTCAGTTATGCTAAAGATGAATCGGCATAAGTTTAGTGATTTAAGATAGAACTAAAATTAAAGATTCATGTGAAATTCAGGTTTGCCGGTTATCATAATTTTAAAAAGCTACGATATCTTGGGCGTAACTGAGAATTATGTGAAAAAAATATTGCAGGTGATCCAGAATAGCCATATGCTGTTCTGCCTAGCAAGAAATTCTTTGTTTAAAAAGTCAAAAGCCCATATTTTTAAATATAAAACCAGCATCCCAACCAGTGAAATATCTACTGATGAATATCACAGATTTCACTCTGACTCTCGGTATATTCGAAGTAGAAAATTCCTGTTAATTTTATAACATGAAAATCAGCAACGTTGCTTCATTGAAATCTACCCTAGTGATAGAAAAAAGAAAAAAATATTCCTGATTATTTTTCCCATCGGAATTTCGGCCAGTAGAAAAGACGCATTTGGCCTCATGTGAGGGAGTAGATTTTATTTCGGATATTTTTCGGATACTTCCTAACGAATTGCTAAGCAATAAAAATAATTTCTGAATAACTTTTAACCTAAGAATTCTTAACATCTGTCAAACTTCTAACGAGAACTAGAACGTGATCTGAAGAATGAGCCGCAATTCCTATGGGAAAAATAATCAGTAGTAATACTCGAAGAGCTTCAAAATTATCGGGTATTTCCCGATAACTTCGTGGCATACAAACAAGAGTGTCAAGTTTTGCAGGTTAACAAATCCCGTGTGCCTGCACGAGGGAGTTTTCTGCAAAACTTGACACGATTGTTTATATGCAGGGAAGTTTGAGGGAAATACACGATTAATTTTTACGCTCGAGGGGTATTTGTCGGATCATTTTTTCCATCGGAGTTTCGGCCAATAGAAACCTTGCTTAGAAAATCCTATTTAGACCAATAGGATGGACAAAAAACCCAATTCATACCGATAAAAACCGATATGGTTTCAATAGTATTTTATGAGTTTAAACAGGTTTCAATGGGATTTTTTAAACAGGGAACGACCATTTGGCCTCAACGAAGTTATCGGCAAATACCCGATAATTTTGAAGCTCTTGGGTTATTACTACTGAATAATCGAAGGAATCTCTGTGAGCTCAATTTTTTTACTTCTTACCACAACATTAGAGCAGCTAGGTCCTGAAATTATTCCGCTTAAATCGCATATTCGGAGAACTTTTGGTTTTCTGCACATGTCTGATATCCGCCTGATTTATTTCTTTGCAACAACGTTTTAACTTCCATGACTTCACATTTTGAGATACAAAGTGGATGTAATAATATTTAAAAAATATATCGTTCAACCTACAATATATTGTTGTATCCTGATAAGTGAATTTTTGAAGTAGTCAAATAAACTTACCCGTTAGATCAAGAAGTCGCAACTTTTGCAGATGTCTGAAGGACTTGCTGGGCACCCTCGTCAGTTGATTGTATGGTAATTCGAGCTCCCACAACGATCTCTCAAGCCCTACGAACGCCTCGTCCGGAATATCCGATATCGGATTATGTTTGATCTGTAGCTTATAGAGACCTGAAACACGCGACCCTCATTCGTACATCGTGTACCCTCAATTCTTGTACCCTTTTACTCCATCCGGTGTACTATAGAGTATAGCAGCCGGCATGCACCGTGTGGTCTTCTTCGGAACCACCGGATGACATCTTGCCCACCGATTAATATAAATTTCCTTAAGGACGTACCCGTAGTTATGAAAAATTGTGGCTGCAGGTGACGCAAGCCGTTATTCTCCAACTGCAGCATAAACACTTTGGAATGATTGATGGGCTGCGGAATTCTGGGCATCGGCACGTTATCGCAAGCCACGATTCCCAGATCCGGTATCGCCTTCGAACAGGTGCACAACGGATTGAAGAAACAGGGTGGATACTGAACCGGCAGCTCGTGCATCCTGACCATCGACGTCCAGAACATGAGTATCAGGGTGAACAGCATCATCGCGTAGCCCAATTTCACGAACGTCAACAGATTCTGAAATTTTTTTTCAGATGTAATACCCCTCGAAGAAAAAATATATGTGACAATGCCGGTCGACTGATATATGAATTGTTTTTTTAAATACAATATATAGAATGCATCCTTTTGTAGCTTTTGTAATGTTAAAACTTTTGTATTACAAAAATATATACTCATCGATAGATATATTAATCGTCTATTTGAAACGATACACTTTAAAATACGTGTACCGGTTGTAGATTTTTTATAGCTTTTTTTAAAACACCCAAGACTTTCTATTTCGAAGATAATTATTCAAACGAATCTGATATTTTGATTATGAGAATATACCGAAATTTAAGTTAGAACAAATAAGATGAGAAAAAATCATGAGACACTCGAATTTACCGGTTGTGACCATTTAACTATCGTCCTCACGATGTTTCGTAAAAAGTTACGACAGTTCTAACATTTTTAATTTTTACACGCTTTGAATTATTTTGAAACCGTGAAAAATTGTACAATATCCGAACAGGAGCCCCAATAAGTAAGTCCACTTTTTCTCAAGCTATATTTTAAAATATATATATATACTTCACAGAATAAATATACTAAGTATCACATATAAATTTAGTCCAAGCGAAATATCACGTAAATATTTTTTTCCGGATCGTAGACACCACGATTTACAAAAGTATTATCATTTTCTAAACATATGTTCTACACCAGTGCACAAGTATTTATTATATATCAATGGAGATTTAGATTCAATTAATTTCTCGATGTTGACCAATTACCATTGTCTTTAGTTCGCGAACCGCGATGCTGAAGACCTGGATAGCAAAAGCCCGTTTTGACGACTGAGAGCAATCGAAAGAAGACGCGTCAGTGAGGGCTACTCTTCGACTTCCTATGGGCGGGACTACGGCTCCGGATAATAGGGCTTCGGGGTGTACGTCGACAGTTCGGGTGCTTCTCTTTACCCGATTATGGCCCCGATATTCCATTAGCAGTCCAGCGAAAATAGTAGTTGCGCAAAACGCAAAAGGTATGACAAATGATCGATTAGCGAGCTGCTTCGAGGCACGTTGTTATCTCATTTCGCGTTTTTACCTTCGACACCTTTCAAGGTATTACAAAGAAAAAATAAATCTTCACATTTCTTCAGGGTATAATTTCGATGTGAAATATTACATTTTTTCGATTACCTGCGGCCAATTTTTGCTAGGACAAAAATGCAAACGATTCTTTGCGCTAACCTCGATGACCTCAATTAACTTAATGAGTGAATACTTAAATGTGCATAGCTCTTCAATCTAGGCTTATCTTCGCGACCTTGATTACAATCTCGACTCGTTGTTCATGGAAATGCCACCGGTAAGGTGACCTAGTGCCTTCAAAAAGCAAATGAGAAAATATTTTCACTTGCCCCGATATAAAATTATAGTCTCTCGATTGATTATGCATAGGAGCGTTTTTCAAAATACTTTGAGAATTCGGCCATCGGTATGGTGGACGTCTTTACGAGAACTAATATTCCATGGCTTTAGTATAAAGATGACAATCTTCGTGATGCCAGATTTTATAAAAGTATGCAATTTTTTAATCGATAAGAATATAAGTATTTATATACATATTGGGAGCGTAGGTTTCAGTTAATGTCGTCGGAGACTGCTCTTATCTTTATCAGCATACTATACTCAACGTCAGTTTCGTCTGCACATGATTGTCGCAGTGTTGTTTAGAGTTTCGGCTTTACCTAAACATATGCTATTTGGTTATCATCGGTCCATGAAACGCGCCACAATAATAATCTTCTTTCAAGGCGGCAATTTTATTGTAGGTCGTGGTCGTGTACATATTAAATCCCATTTTCTTAAAACCTTTAATTATCAATTGTAAATACAATCTTTTTCCCAATTGAGTTGTATGATCGATACCACGAAAAAAATTAAATTTACCATGGCATAATTGTTAACGTTTACTTGCCGGAAAACAGTACGATTGGTACATACAGATTCTTCCTTTTGTCATTCACCTTCTTTTTCTAGAGAAACCGCCGCATCCTCTCCTCCACCGCATCCTCTAGAGATGGAGAATGCTGATCTATTATTCGTAATCGGAATGTTGAGGAGCGTCCGAATGATGTGAGTTTTTAAATAAATAAAACGAGTTTGGTACGATGTATCAACGTTTTATTATTACAAGATAAAACTGCAACTTACAAAACGAATCTGCTTACTTCTAACTACTGGAAATTCCAGTAAACGTTCAACCTGAGTTCGTACGCGTAGTAATTTGTTAATAAATTCTATTTTCAGTGAAACAAAACAGGAAGAAAGTTGTACTCATCTATTTGTACGGGATATAATCGTGGGATAAAATCTTGCCATATCTTCAACAGGTCCGGAATAACGGAAGTATCGTAGTTTCATTTTTCTATATCACTAGATAAAATTTCATAGAAAAAATAGAAGTTTCAAACGTCGTGTTTTATCGCAAAGGTACGACAAAGAGTTGAAAAATCTTTGATCGATCCTTTTGTGCGTCGTTGTCATGCGCGGATTTTTCTCTGTCGATGACGTTGTGTTATAAAAATCTTTAATATAACATGTAGAACTAGAACTAATATGGAACGCTCGCACGATTTCTCCGTGTAACCGTCTGCGAATATCACGCGGACTACTCAGCCTTCTTTGCGTGACCATTTGTAATTTCTGTTGAACGACTTGGTGTCTCGTGCTCAAACTTTTTCTTCTTTTCTGACTTTCCGAGTGGGAGCAATGGAAGGACCACTATGGCCGCCAGTCCCAACAAGTGCGGAGCCAGGTACATGTGCCTAAAAAATTGATGAAACATCGAACAATTCAGTGATTGATCGTGACTGAAGATACTCTAACGAAAAGAATTGGTTGGTTCAACAAAATCCGAACGCCATTGATTATCAAATAAATGTTTAGTTAGCTCAACGAGATTTTTTCTCATATCAAATTTATCTGATCCAACCAATCTATTCTATCAGTGGTGATACTCACAGGTACAATTTAATACTCGGCAAAAACTCGAGTAAAACGAAGCTGAACGTTATGTAGGCTAAAACAATTCTGGTAGTGATAAAAGTCATCACATCGTAGAAGAACTTCGCTGGCTTCGAATTAACAAAGTATGGCCTAATATGGCGACGGACCTGTCAAGGACAAAAATATAAAAACTATTATATTACCAATATATTAAACAAAAATATAGCTCACAGTTAAAGACAGAACCAACAGTAATTCATGTAAGTCATTTCATGCGCATTGATCATTTATCAGTAAACCGCGTGAAAAAAATTCAGAATAAAGATTTGATAAAAGACTGGGAATAAGTCATTGCCATCTTGGAAAGATCTGTCAAATCTCGAAATGGTTCAGACTCTCAAAAAATCTTTTCTAAACTCTAATACGCTATTGAAGTAACGTAGGAAGCGTCGTTAGTTACTATGAGATGCAAAAGCTCATATTGCCGAGCTGATATAACATGAAGTCAAAATCAAGATGTTTCAATGTTCTAAGCATACATGTGGAATATAAAATAAATTCCAAGATATGTTCTGAACGTAGGAACATCGAAGTTTACAATTCGTTATCCGAATTTAATTATTTGCGTTTTCTAGAGATTACATCTTAGTTAAAAAATAATTAGCGATTTTTACGTACGGAACGGGACGCAAAAGTGAAGAAGGCTCCATTAGCAAATGTAAGGTAGTAACCGGGGTAAAAACCATGCCATAAAGCGGAAAGACCGTAGGTGAATATGGTCTTGTGTCGACCGGCTCTTTCGTAAACGACCATTCTTAGCCAACGATTTGTACCCTTGTTCCACCGATCAATACTGTCCTTGATACTGAGTGAAGTCTGCATAAGAAATAGTTAACAAATACATGAGTAAATAGATTACCAACAGCGATTGGATTATCGCACTGACCCCGAAGGGACTGGTGCCTTGATTCGATGAGCGGGAGGCGATTTTTTTTTTAAATTCGTTGATCCATATACGATCAACATCTGTCAAATGGACTTTCAGTATCAAAACAGGTTATTCAGGTTTTTCCTCCACTGTAAATCAAAGCCTGTAGTTCTCATCCCCCATCATAGCATAGACTACATTACGCACGTATAGAGTGTGTAACTTTTACGCCGGAACAGTACTTTGAAATAATATTCTTGTAAGTATGAAAAAAAATATGAATAAAAAATAGGAAACTACACTACACATTTAAAAATATACTTAGATTTACAGTGCGTGCTCTCATTGAAATACAATACAGTAATCGGACATAAAAACCTGCATCACCCCAACGAGAAACCGGTCAGAATTTCACCCTGATACAATAATTGTAAACATTGCGAAAAAAGAAAATTTCTCTCAAATATTTGAAGGTAATTTGATACCATTTCTATTCTCGATCTGTTATTAGCTTTCATTTGTTATGTTATTGTTTGATTATTATTCTTTATGAAAAGGATTTCGAATAGTCCCAGTAAACACAAAATATTGTTATGTTGCTGTTCAATTACAATTTCCTGCTCAGTAACGTAACTGTTACATAACACCGTTGTTATGTTACAGTAACATTGCTGAGTAGGAAATTGTGATTGAACAGCAACATAACAATATTTGGTGTTTATTGGGGTCTTTTGTAGTGACGTTCGTGATGACATGATAATGTACCTCGAAAGGAATAACTTCGACGTTTGATATGAGATCCCAACTGGGGCTCCCATCGGGATTATGTCCGTTGAATCCCAACCCAGAATTGTTGCAGATTGCATCAGCAAACAGCCAGGCATAATAATACTTGAAACGGACCATCATCGTCGAGATCATTAAATACCAAATCTTGTAAGCCACAGAAGTGTTTTCCAAAAAGTCATCGTCTAAAAAAATCGAAATATTCATTAAAATATACAATAAAAAGCATGTTAAATTTTATCTTCATTATATTTATACCTTTTATTCGTTGAATTGGGAATGATGGAATAAATGCTACGAATACCACAGCACACGTAAGACTCGCCACCACTTTTTTTGCGACGAAGATAACTGGCGAAGGTTCCAGAACAATTTCGTTCACTTTGCTCGCTCCGTCGTCGTAGAATGCCTCAAATCAGCAAAAGATCAAAGTAAATTTCCGTTTTTTCAATATTTAAAGACTATCGCATTTACCAATTTTTAACCAATTACATTTAGTGATTTATTTCCTCGTAATCTGCTGCCATGAATAAAATCTATGTAATCCCTATAGAAGATGACGGGTCCTGCCATCAATGCTTGGAAGTGAAAAACATAGCTAAAGTACTCCAGTGCCGTTGGCATAATCCTGAAAAATTGCCAAATAAATTATAATTATGGAAGTTACCTGCAATTGCATATGGAAGCTAAGTTCGAGTCAGCACTAATAATATACCCAGTAAACACATAATTGAACAGCAATGTAACCTGGAAGTTACATGTGATTGTAACAATGCAACGCTTGAGTTGCATAACAAAAGCTATGAAACCGCAACGCAACGTGCAAGTAACAATTGGAACGTCACTTTTGTGACAGGAAGGCAATGTTACAGTTATATAACGTGACAACATTGCAAAAACGTTGCAAGGGAATGTAACATTTACGTAACATGTATATTATAGTGGTTATGTAACATCGTAAACATCCACGTTATGTAACTGTTATATGCCGTAGTTACGTTACAGTTATATAACGAACGTGTGTAACTGTAATGCAACATATATGTAACAATTGTAATGTAACTGTGGCGATAGTTCAGTCATGTCATAGTTATGTAACGTGGCAACGTTGCAAGAACGTTACATATTCATACAGAATGTTATGTCCGCTAGGTGGACTTTTGTGGACTTTCAGTCTACAAAAGAACCTTACGTGAAGTTACCTTTCGAAGTTGCGGTTTCGTAACTTTAACGTTACTTGTTTCACATCAGTAACATTACGCAACATGCTTGTAACTTTCGGTTACATTGCTGTTACGTTGCGGTAACATTGTGCAACACATTAGCAACATTATGCAATGTAACGGTTATGTTATGCAAGTGATGTAACATATGTAGGTTGCTTGTTACATAGCAGTTAAATTACGCAACGTGCGGGCAACATAACTGAAATGTAACGGTTACGTAACGAATGTTACATAACATGGTAACATTGTTGAGTGGGAAATAATAACTTACATGTAACTTACATGTTAATTACAGATGTTACTTGTTACATTGGGATATATCGCTGTAACATTGCTGTAACATTACCGTGTTTACTGGGTATTTGTTACGCAGGAAGTTTACCTGACGGCTTGATGACGTTGGGTAGGCGTGAGTTCGTACTCATGCCGGGTGAGGCCATCGTGAATGCTGTACGCCAAACTGATAACCTTTTGTGTTATGACCATCAGTGGACCTTATAAAAAAAACAACGGTTGCGAAATTATTATCAACGATCTGACCAGCTGTGTTTTAATGTTTTCTATATGGCAATGACTTACCAGTTATGTCCAAACTGTAAGAGCCATAGTCATACGTCTGCCGGTGGATATGTATGCCGGAGAGATAGACCAAAGCCACCGTAAGGACATTTCTGTGGAGGATTTAAAAAAAAGACTTCTATAAATAACACCATGGCTACTTGAGTCTAATTCTAGTAAAATAAATACCAAACGATATTAAGATGCCACAAAACTAGAATTGGATTTCTATATGCTTTTGAACCAAAGGAAGATTTAGGAATTTTAAGAATATCTTCTGCAAATTTGAAGTCTCGACGAGGCTCCGTTTATTAGTAATTGCCATTTTTCAAAATGCCGTTTTGAAAAAAAAAGGATTAGAAAAAATGAATAACGCTTTATGACATACATTTCGTTTTGTAAAAGGAATAAATGGGTATTTAATATTAAGAAATTAGTTTAAACTATTGAAAACTGAACGGGAGGTCCGACAACTATCGTCCCACCGTGGCGAAAAGAGTTAAACGTGCTGAGCTTTAAAGTAGGTTAATTCCTATGGCTTATCTAAATTGTAATTATTGTCAACTGACAGAAATCTTTTTATATTTTTTGGACAAAGTCAGTTTTCCACTTTCTAATTTATGGAAAACATTGGACATTTATATTATGGAGATTTTCAGCATGTTAAATACAGGCATACATCGAAAGTAAGGTAAGAATAAAAAGAATACCTTTGCATGACCCGCGGGTCTTGTGTGCGCATCGCAATGTAACATAGTGCTGGAAGTCCGGCGAGATGTACCGCCTGTCTGTAGAGTAAATCACGTTTGGTTGTATTTGTCAATTAGTATTTATTGGACTGTAGTCCTTTTGGGTTTGCTCAACGAAGTAGTTGGCTTACTTGCCGAAACTGAAGTAACCAAGACACAGACCAATGACAAGGCCAAAAGCGTGACGGGTCGCTGGCGGAACAATGAACGGATTTAGAGATGACCTCAACAGACCCGCAAGCGCTAGAGCCGTAAATTGTGTCAGCACGAAATTGACCTAAACAAACAAAAACGAATTGGATTAGTAACGAATTATTCGATTGACAAAATGCATTACTCGACTTTTAGCAAGTCGTATTTTTCTGCGCAGCAGATATTCTACTAATGTTGCCAGATAGTATCAAAGTTTCAAAGTAAATAGAATCGAAATTCGCTAAACACGTGACAAAGCGCAATCGCGCGTTCTCTTCACGATACGGAGGAGTGATAGGAAGGATGGCTTACATCATCCAATTACGGAGGTCCAACCGTATGTAATCCTATACAGTCGTCCGTAAGACTCCAATACACTCTTCTCATTTGCAGAATGACGTAATACAAGAAAGCTCAGATGAAATGAATTTTCAGAACAACTCCAAAATCATCAATAACCACATAGGCTTATTACGTATGACATATGCAGAACATTGTCAACAAGTTCACTGCAGACCGACCTCAATATCTGTACGCTTAGGACAATACTCAGTACAGACATTTTTATATCTATTTCATTAAAATATCTGCTGCCGAGCAAAATGTGATAGGAACTGTTAGTTCTGCTCCTCTCGCACTTTCGGGTTTCAACAGCACATGTCATGTGACTCCATGTGGGAGGACACTGAATACCGAAAGTGATCGCTTCATATTGAGAGAAGTAATTATATGGGAATCGCATAAGAACGCCGAGAAAAATCATTTCATTGATGCCAAAGAAATGGACGCATTGAATTTTTTTGTCATTGTCTTCAAGGAAATTTTTCTTTGCTTTTAATTAAATGGTGCATTTGAATTTCAAAGAAAGGCTTTCATTGGTTCAAAGAAACGGTTTTGTGCGATTCGCATTTAAATAAATCGTATTCATTTCAGGTAAGTTTTATGTGGTTCAAATAAAATTTTATTTATTTAATATAAATAAATCAATCAGACTGATTTCCGTGTGTGGATAACTCCGTTTAAGTATGGTTTCCCAGTTCGGCGAATGTTCAAAAGATAAAGATTCAGTTATCGAAGGAAGTATTATTTTTTTCAATGCAGAAATTTTTCTTTTGTGTTCAACCTAATAATCTTCATCAAGCGGATATTCAAAAATGTGTTTTCCTCAACCGTTCCTCTGAGATTTGACTTATTCGAGATTTAAACTTACAGCATAAATCGTGAGTTCAAAAGAAAGTCATACACTCACAAAACTCTAGGAATAATCAATTTTTATTGTATGGATGAAAATAAATGTACAGTAATGTGTAGTAGGAACTGTAAAATCTTTAAATTATATAAATAATCAGGGAAATACTATTCATTTCAAATTTTTTTAGTAAACGTCCTCGAGCACTTCCTCCTCTTCGTAAGGCTGGACGTCACGACGGAATCGCCATCCCAAACCGGCACCGAAACTCGGCGATAATCGTCCACCAGGTCCTTGTTGCACTCCACCTTGTCCTCGAACGAAAATATCATTTTTGAATCTGTGCTCGACTCCGAATCCAGCCTGGGGCGATACGCGACCACGGTAAAGGTTTGCACCCCCGAAGGCATCGAGTTTCGTCCTATCGTTATCGATAATTCGGTGATTATAGTTGAGGTCGAGAGAAGGCTGTCTGTCAGGACCACCTAAGGGTTGGCTGCCTTGGAGGACAACGGACCCTTGAGGTTCACGTTTGAAGCGAGGGTTCTATAACAATGAAAGCAAAATTATATATTTTCTTAAACCCAAATTAAAGACATGAGAAAAATAGATTACAATTTACATTTGCACTTTGTCATTTACTTTTCATTTTTTAAATTAATTTTCTATTGAGTTAAAAAGAAAATCGAATTTGCCACCCGAAGAATCAACGATTTTTTTCGCGGCAAATTTTACTTTAGACTAAAGTTAGGTACACATCTTCGTTATGATATTCGAGAAAAACTCCCAAATTTATCTGTATCAAGAGTCGCGGTAGCGACTCGACGCCAAGTTAAAAAAGAAATTAATGTTGCCTTGACACGACGATTTGTCTGTCTGATCTTGACTGAACGGTCTGTTACTCCTGATCATAATATCTAGCCATGAGAAATCACAGCTCGAATACCATGATGACAATGGGTAACTAGCAATTCGATAAAATATCGTAACCAATTTTTTAAAAAAGGATAAAAATATAACAATCGTTATTTTCTCTTCATGTTTTGCATAAATTGAGTCTTATGATATGATTGATACTTACCACAGGAGGTCGAGGAAATGTCGGTCCTGTTGATCGTGGTGGAAATCCGCTGCTACGTCGTGCCTGCGACAAGGCAATGGTGCAAAGCACGGCGAGAGAAAAAAGTAGGACCTTCATTCTTCCAAATTCAATATTTCTCTAAAAATTAAATTCTTTAGTTTTAGTTGAGTATTTACAAAATCTTATATTATGTTTACAAAAATGTATACAATGTGTTTCATAGTATGTTGTAGATAGTTTTCGAATGCTTACCGTTTGACTTCACTCTTTGACAATCTTCAATATTTGTATATCGTTCGTTCCAGCTTCGCATCTTTTATACCAGGGTGAGTAAAGAATTCTCGGGGAACTCCTCTGCATACAACAAGATTTGTTCAGACGGGGAATTCCACCAAGTATCAGCATGCGTTCAGACGGCACGTGCGTCTTAAATTGCGTCCCCTTTAAGCTTGCAATATGCGTTGCTCTTATATAGCGATACACTTGTGTGTTTCGATGTAATAGTATTATTGCTTTAAGGCTACATTATCTTAGAAAATATTTATGCAAATGGAGTTTAAAAAATTAGAGGCAGGCCAAGAAGAATGATTGTTATAAAAAAAGTATATTACACTACAAGGGCAGAAAGTTGAAATTCTTCCACTACACTCAAAGAAGAGTTTGTTAACAGTTAACAAATCTTGGTTAAATATGGCGAAATGAACCATTTAGTTATTCTTATTGAATCTTACTTGAGCCAAATAAGATTCGTTAACTATTAACAAATGTCAGCGAGCTTCATTTGCGCAGCAAATTTTATTTAGCTCAAGTGAGATTCAATAAGAATAACTAAATGATTCATTTTGCCATGTTTAACCAAGATTTGTTAACTGTTAACAAATGTTAACAAACTTTTCTCTCAGTGTACGTGTCCCTCGGCTTCGCCTCGGGCACCATATCTCGCAATGCAGGGCTTTCAAACTTCTGTCCGCGTGGTATATACTGTTTATCTTCGTAACCGGTCGAAAGTACGGTATCGAATTGTATTTTTATAATCAATATATGTACGTTTTAGCATGTATTGATGCCTGCCCCCCAAAAGCAGCACTGGCTTCGCTCGTGCCGCAAATGTCGGGGCAGGCATTAAATACATCGACAAAAACAAGTATAATCACACATTTTCAGACTTCGATAAAGAACTTTCATGTTCTTCTTGCCATTTTTTATAAGTATCGTAGACTAGTGTATATCTGAGCAAATTTTTTTGGTAACGTTTCTGTTTGTACTATTGCGCTTCGGCATTAAAATGTTTGATAATCTTTTCCTCGTCCGTGGTTTCGTCTAATGAATTCATTTCGTTGATTTGTGATTTTTGATTACTCTTTAGTCAATATTACTTTGTACATTATATTAACTAACAGCCAAAACACAAATTAAAAATCCGAGCGAGTTTTGAGGTTATATGATTCTGGCTGGCGGCAGCAACGAGTCTCATGTATTGAGTATCGGTACGCACAAGTAAGTTTTTGTTCTCGCTGTTACAGAGAAAAATATGAATATATATATATGAAAAATGTATATATTTTACGTGTGAAATCTAAACTAACGCGGTGTTTATTCAGAAGCTATAATAGAGTGGTTCATTGTGCCCAATGGTAAACTAACAATATTTATTACAAAACATCTTTCTCAAAACATCTTGTATAACGGTTTAACAATATTGCGTATAGCCTACTCCAAATTTCTGTATAATGATTCTCTTGTACTCGGAACGAAATGTTCGGTTATGACGACAACGTTTCCAATTTGCTGAAAACAATATCTCAAATTAGTTGCTCCAACCATATCGAACAGTAACCTCAACTATTGATTTGATTAGTTCTTGCGAGATTAGTAAGTGTAACCAATTCAATCGTTGGAACTACCATTTGAATCGTGAGAACTATGATTTGAGTTGTAAGGGAAATAGAATAATCGATTGGTTGTGTCAAGTAATTTTTTATTTCCATATGTGCTCCAACCGAAATGGCAAGCCTCATTTCTCGAAGAAATAAAGTTTGTAGTACAGGTCGTTTTGTAACTACTGTTACACAACGTCATTATGTGTGAATAACAATTGCAAAAAAATCTCATTTTCAATCAAGTCCTGAAAGAGATTGTGAAAAAAAATTAAAGCGCAGCAAAAATTAAAGCAATTAAGGCGGTTTTTTCCAAAAAGATTAAGATGAAATTTTATTGAACATGATTTTATTATACAGCTATTTAAAAATTACACATATCAAAATCGCTGCATGTTTTTATTAATAAATCATAATCTTGCAGCAATTCGTACAATAATTATAATTACACCTTTATTTATAAAAATATTAGCGATTTACAACATTGGCCCAAACAAGGAAGATTGATCGTTTATATGAGTCCGGGAACTCTCCAGAGCATTCTGACTAAAATTACTTGCAATAAACTAATTAACAAGAAGAGAATTCCTACAGTTCCGCATTCCAAAGGAGAGTGGAATGCTCTGATCACCTACGAGCAAGTTTCAGATTCCTTCGATTTTTCAACGTTCCAAGTTCGTCGACTTAACCCTTGAAAGGTTTCGTCAGTGGAGTTCGTATAGGGTGCATACTCACCCGGTAGTTATAACCCGGGGTTATACGATATAAGATTTACACCTTCAAAGATATCGTATTTAAGCGCATTTTTCGAATCCCACAAACCACAAATGCGCAGATCATATTTTTACTATTCGAGAAGAAGAATTATCGTTCCTTCAATTTATGCATAATAATATTAGTTGAACAATGAGAGGACTTCATGTTTCTTATATCGTTTATTGCACTGGAACAATTGCGAATGTTGTTGTTTAATTTTAATAACAGTTTGAATAATTCGTAGATCAAACTACATTCTCACATCTGTGATTCATTTCTTTCTTCGATTCGTTTGTGAAAACATATTGGGTATTTCATCCCATTTCAACCTGGGTCTGAACCCCGACCTCCCCGATTTGGCTCGTAATTTTTAGTAGGATTGGATACACCCTTAAATGTACCAGATGTTTATTTTTTCTTTTTCCATTCAAATTTTTTAAAGTGATATATCGAATGCCACAACTTAAAAATTTGAAAAAATTCTGAAAAATATATTGTTGAATATCAAACTTTTCTAGCTTATAGCCAAAGTGGGCAAGATTTTTCTTCTTATAGTTTCTAAGCTTTTTTGATTTAAAAAAATTATTAAAAAACAGAAAAAAAAAATTATCTACTACAGGTGACTGGTCAAACGTTTATTTATGTGAATTCGGATTTTTTAAACATTTTTCCAGATTTTTAGGAATTCTTCAAATTGTTCTGAACTAAGACTATTCCAGCAACATACAAGCCACATTCTAGTACCAGCATGTAATAATTTAAAAATCTGAAAAAAATTCTGCAAAATAGTCTGTTGAATATCGAAATTTTCTAGCTTAGAGCCAAACTGGGAAGATTTTTCTTCATATAGTTTTTAAGCTTTTTTCATTTAAAAATTGATTTAAAAAATTATTTTTTTCGCTCAATTTTAGTCCAATGCGAGATAAAATAATGATTAGGATATAATATTTTTATTTATTGAGTTATTCCTAGAGACTTCCTTTGAGTGTTGCCCACAGCACGACCCGTGCAAAAATCTTTCGGGGAGTTCCGAATTACGATCGGATTCCTAAATTTGTTCGGGATTCCGGAAAAGTGGTGTCCTTATAAGAATCCAGATGGATCCCAATTTGGAAAGTGTAATCAGTTCTTAACGTAACTGGAAAAATTACAAGAGATCCCGCCGTAAGGTGTCCTTATAAGAATCCAGTTGGATCCGGATTTGGACTCTGGAAATACCCATTAGTAAAGTTAGGGATATCGCAGGGGCAGTGTAAACCGAGTATCCTTATTAGAATCCAGCTAGAATCCGATTTTAGTTTAAAAATCAGTTATTAACGAAGTAAGGGGCATTGCAGAGACTTTTAAGTTGTGGTCAGAATTTGTTCGAATTTTCTCAAACATTGTCTATTTCTGTTTGATGATTAATTTTGAGATTATATATCCCGTAGTATCAGAGTAATGGTGAGTCGATGTGCGAAAGAAACGCGATATCAGATGAGAATTGTAAGGGAGACAATTAATTCGAGACTAGTTTTTAGTTGAGAATAGCGTATAAAACTTTATTGCATGTTGCTAAATAAATTAATATTTATTCTAGGAACTGTGATAGAAATAACATGGGGTAAATATTGCGTAATATTAATGTATTATTAGTAGATTCCCTCGGCAGCTTCCTCTTCGTCGTACGGAAGGGCTTCACGACGGAATCGCCATCCCAAACCGGCACCAAAGCTAGGCGACAATCGTCCACCAGGTCCTTGTTGCACTGCACCTTGTCCTCGAACGAAAATATCATTTTTAAATCTGTGCTCAAGTCCGAAGCCAGCCTGGGGTGATACGTGACCACGGTGAAGGTTTGCACCGCCGAAGGCATCGAGTTTCGTCCTATCGTTGTCGATAATTCGGTGATTGTAGTTGAGGTCGAGAGTAGTCTGTTTGTCGGGACCGCTCAAGGGTTGGCTGCCTTGAAGGACAACGGACCCTTGGGGTTCCTCCGGTGCATCTCGTCGGAAACGGTGTTTCTGTTAGGAATTCGAACAGTATTATAGGTTTAATAAAAATATATACATCGTTTGTAATTATTGTAATATCGATATAGATGTCCATATTCTGGAATGCTTCTCATGTTTATGCTTACAAAGAGCGGTCCAGGGAAACGATTTGGTGCTGTACTATGTCCGGGGAAGCCGCGCATCCTTTGAGCCTCAGCGGTGCAAACGATGGCGCAGAGTACGGTGAGAGAAATCAGTAGTACCTTCATTTTTTAAATCTGTTTTCTTGCCTACAAATAAAGTTATTGAGCGTTTGGTTTAGTTTCTATTAAGCATGTTACTATATTAAATACGTAATTTTTGAGTACTTGCCGTTTTAGTTAACAATTCGACTGCCTTAAGGAGATCTGAATATCGATCGTTCTAATATCTTGTCTTTTATACGAAACGAGCCTGGCTACTAAGGAGTGCTCGGGGACTCCATTCCAGCTACGAGATGCTGCACCTCTGTAACATGGAGTCCATTGTATTAATCACGGACGAGGATTTTCTCGTAGATTATGCTCGGTTGGTATATGACTTTCAAAGTATTATTACGCGTCTGTACTCACCGTATCACGGTCATCCCCAGCTCGTTAATTGCTGATAACTTTTGCACTCTCACTCAAGTTTCCGGGAATCACCACACAACGAAAAATATTCTATTATAAACTTTTTGAACCCAAGTGCATGCAGCATAATATAACTGAGTATCATTGATACATACACCCGGGAAATACACCCGAACGAACTCGACTCGAAACCCCCTACGCGGATTCCCCTTTGCAGAGATCAGTCTACAGCATCTCACGGCTGGAAAGGAGTTCCCCAAGCATGCCTTAGTAGGTAGGCACATTTCGTATAAAAGGCCAGCTGTTTGAATGAACTGTATACAGATCATCCCAAGTCAATCGAACAGTGAAGTACGAACAGTCGAACAGTGTCCAAGGGTAAGTACTTCGCGGCACATATTTAATATAGTAGCATTTTAGACTGAAACTATACATATAACGCTTACAAAATTGACTTGTAGATAAGGAATCAATTTTGAAAAATGAAGGTCCTAATTTTTTCTCTCGCTGCACTCTGCGTTATCGCTGCCACCGCTGAGGCGCAAACGTGGAATTTCCCCGGACACAGAACAGTACCAAATCGTTCCCCTGGATGGTCCTCTGTAAGTGTAAACATAACCAGCATTCCAGACTATTCAAATCTATATCGATAAACGAATTATTAGAAATGGTGCATCTATATATTTTTATCGAGCCTATAATAATTTACAAATTTCTAACAGAAGCACCGTTTCCGTCGAGATGCACCCGAAGAACCTCAGGGATCCATCGTTCTCCAAGGCAGACAACCACTGAGTGGTCCCGATCGACAGCCAACCCTTGACCTCAACTACCAACATCAACTTATCAATAACGACAAGACCAAGCTTGATGCTTTCGGCGGTGCAAATCTTCACCGCGGTCGTGTATCTCCTCAGGCTGGATTCGGAGTCGAACACAATTTCAATAAGGATATGTTTGTCCGAGGACACGGACAAGTGGAGCAAGGTCCTCGTGGGCGTCTATCACCGTCTTTCGGTGCTGATTTCGGATGGAGATTCCGTCGTGATGCCCAACCTTACGAAGATGAGCAACTTCTCGAAGAACTGTACTGAACCTACTGGACCTTTATCGAGTCGTTAATGTTCTTCGCTATTTATTCCATGTCATAATAATCACAGTTCCTACAAGCAATATTGATTTATACTGTTGCATACAATAAAGTTATCTATACATATTCTAATTGAAAATTGATGCAAACCAATTCACCCTTTCAAAACTGTTATATAAGGTCTAGCTTGCTTGTCTACTGATTTGATATTCAAGGGTGACAAATATTAAAATGATATGCTATTGTCACTCTCGAAATGTTATCCTGCACTGTGGTCGCATAGTTCCCGCACATCGTGCAGCTTCTCCGAAGTAAACGATGTACTGGAATCGTGCTGGGCGTATAAGACGTATTTCTTACGACATGACGTACCGCCCGGTACGATACCTTTGTCTTATGCTATGACGATAATATACGCCTTATTGATATCAACATGCATCCCATCAATCATTGGATTGTGGTGTACTATAAGTTTATAGATCAGAGATAATGCAGCACAGCAGCAAAATCAGTTTAACTTTATAAATACACGGAGAGAATTTTCTGGTAATCACAATTCAAAAAGTTTGACGATGGTTTCCATACAGCATTGTAAATTCGGTTTATTCGACCAGTCTGGCGATGATTGCCATGTAGTACTGGGAAACCATGCCAGTTGTGTTCACGAGTCACTTACCAACGTTATATATTGCTGATTAAACACAGCATCGTGAAGATTGCTAGGCCGGTTACGTACCTACTTCTGCATCATATACCAGTCAATGTCAGAAATTCGTGCAATTAAAATGATACTTAAATTAATGGAAAGCAAAGGTATATAAAGGCACGTTACAGAAATGTATCATAAAAAAATATACGTTGTTTTGCTTAATTATTAAATATTTATTCATTTTTCTTATATAATCAAGTTTTTAAATGAATCGTTTTGTTATATACATGCAGTCGTCACTCAATTTATTTTGCTGAGTGACGGTACAACACTCCATGTCTTCTTCATATAATGAGGCGTACTCGCAATCATCCATGTCGTGGACGTACAGCTTCAAAAACTGACTGAAGTGATATTTTTTTTACCAATTTAAGATCGTATCAAAATCATCACGACTTTTCGTCCTGATTACACAACGATTTACAACGCCTATGTCATTGGACGATTTTCTTATTGTGTAGACGAAGAATACATACACTGTTAGAAAAGATTGGAAGTTTTTATTTATAAACTCGTCATCGAAATTTAATATACAATTGTGGTATAAAATTCATATACTTTTCCAGTAAAATTAAAGTTAATTATTTAATGTGCTGTACCATACATTAATTTTACATTACACTTGTATACTAAATTTAATATACTAGTATATGAATAAAAACTTCCAGTAAAAGTACACTTTACTGGAAGTTTACAAGTACACTTTATACAAAAGATATTCTTCACAAGATTCTTTTTTTCTACGCGGGACGGTACAGTACTGTATAGAAAGATATAGAAATAGACGCCAGAAGTGCTGGATAAACCGAGTTTACTATACTAAATCGAGTAATGATTACCAGATTCTTCTCTCCGTGTACAATGGATGTATACAGTTCATTACATCCCGATTCGACCTGGGTCTGGCCCTCGACCTCCCCGATATGGCTCGAATTTTGTTGTAGGATTGGTTAAACTCTCAAATGCACCAGATTTTTATTTTTTCTACGCAAGTTTTCTTCTTATATTTTTTAAAGTAACATATCGAATAACATAATTTAACAATCTGCAAAAATTCTGAAAAATACTTTGTTGAATATCAATATTTTCTAGCTTAGAGCCAAACTGGGGAAGATTTTTCTTCATATAGTTTATTTCTGAATTTTTTCAGATTTTTACAGATTTTTAAATTATGGCATGCTAGTGCTAGGATGTAGCTTGTATGATGCTGGAATAGTCTTAGATCAGAAAAATTTGAAGAATTCCAAAAAATCTGAAAGAATTCTAACAAAATTAGTAGTAGATTAATTTTTTTTTCTATTTTTTAATTTTTTTTTTAAATAAAAAAAGCTTAAACACTATATGAAGAAAAATCTTGCCCACTTTGGCTCTAAGCTAGAAAATTTTGATATTCAACAAAGTATCTTTCAGAATTTTTTCAGATTTGTAAATTATGACTTTCGATGTGTCATTTAAAAAAAATATTTAAAAAAATTTGCATAGAAAAAATAAAAAATAAAAATTTGGTGCATTTGAGGGTCTAACCAATCCTACAAAAAAATACGAGCCAAATTGGGGAGGTCGAGGATCAGACGCAGGTCGAATCGGGATTTAATGCCCCGTATACATCCATTATATTTATAAACTTAAACCGATTTTGCTGCTGTGCTGTATTATCGCTGATCTAGAAACTTATAATGCGCCACAATTCAATGATTGATGGGATGGATGTATAAGGTGTATATTATCGTCATAGAATAAGACTAAGGTATCGTACCGGGCGGTACGTCATGCCGTAAGAAATACGTTTTATACGTCCAGCACCATTCCAGTACATCGTTTACTTCGGAGAAGCTGCACGATGTGCTGCAACTATGCGACCACAGTGCAGGGCAACATTTCGAGAGCGACAATAGCATGTCATTTTAATATTTGTCACCCTTGAATATCAAATCAGTAGACAAGCAAGCTAGACCTTATATAACAGTTTTGAAGGGGTAAATTGGTTTGCATCAATTTTCAATTAGCATATGCATCTTTATTGTATGCAACAGGATAAATTAATATTGCTTGTAGGAACTATGATTATTATGACATGGAAGAACATTAACAATTTGATAAAAGTCCAGTAGATTCAGTACAGTTCTTCAAGCAGTTGCTCATCTTCGTAAGGTTGGGCATCACGACGGAACCTCCATCCGAAATCAGCACCGAAAGACGGTGATAGACGCCCACGAGGACCTTGCTCCACTTGTCCGTGTCCTCGGACAAACATATCCTTATTGAAATTGTGTTCGACTCCGAATCCAGCCTGAGGAGATACACGACCACGGTGAAGATTTGCACCGCCGAAAGCATCAAGCTTGGTCTTGTCGTTATTGATAAGTTGATGTTGGTAGTTGAGGTCAAGGGTTGGCTGTCGATCGGGACCACTCAGTGGTTGTCTGCCTTGGAGAACGATGGATCCCTGAGGTTCTTCGGGTGCATCTCGACGGAAACGGTGCTTCTGTTAGAAATTTGGAAATTATTATAGGCTCGATAAAAATATATAGATGCACCATTTCTAATAATTCGTTTATCGATATAGATTTGAATAGTCTGGAATGCTGGTTATGTTTACACTTACAGAGGACCATCCAGGGGAACGATTTGGTACTGTTCTGTGTCCGGGGAAATTCCACGTTTGCGCCTCAGCGGTGGCAGCGATAATGCAGAGTGCAGCGAGAGAAAAAATTAGGACCTTCATTTTTCAAAATTGATTCCTTATCTACAAGTCAATTTTGTAAGCGTTATATGTATAGTTTCAGTCTAAAATGCTACTATATTAAATATGTGCCGCGAAGTACTTACCCTTGGACACTGTTCGACTGCTCGTACTTCACTGTTCGATTGACTTGGGATGATCTGTATACAGTTCATTCAAACAGCTAGTCTTTTATACGAAATGTGCCTACCTACTAAGGCATGCTGGGGGAACTCCTTTCGAGCCGTGAGATGCTGTAGACTGATCTCTGCAAAGGGGAATCCGCGTAGGGGATTCGAGTCCAGTTCGTTCGGGTGTGTTTCCCGGGTGTACGTATCAATGATACTCAGTTGTATTATGCTGCATGAACTTCGGTTCAAAAAGATTGGTCGTCAGGATACGCGATAAATATATTCTTATTGCACTTCGAATATTTTTCGTTGCGTGGTGATTCCCGGAAACTTGAGTAAGAGTGCAAAAGTTATCAACAACTAAAGAGCTATCCGGGGATGACCGTGATACAGTGAGTACAGACGCGTAATAATACTTTGTAGATCATATACCAACCGAGCATAATCTACGAGAAAATCCTCGTCCGTGATCCTCGGACGAGGATCTCCGTGAGACTCCATGTTGCAGAGATGCTGCATCTCTGCAACATGGAGGCCATTGTATTAATCACGAACGAGAATTTTCTCGTAGATTATGCTCGGTTGGTATATGATCTACAAAGTATTATTACGCGTCTGTACTCACTGTATCACGGTCATCCCCGGATAGCTCTTTAGTTGTTGATAACTTTTGCACTCTCACTCAAGTTTCCGGGAATCACCACGCAACGAAAAATATTCGAAGTGCAATAAGAATATATTTATTGCGTCTACAGCATCTGACGGCTCGAAAGGAGTTCCCCAAGCATGCCTTAGTAGGTAGGCACATTTCGTATAAAAGACTAGCTGTTTGAATGAACTGTATACAGATCATCCCAAGTCAATCGAACAGTGAAGTACGAGCAGTCGAACAGTGTCCAAGGGTAAGTACTTCCCGGCACATATTTAATATAGTAGCATTTTAGACTGAAACTATACATATAACGCTTACAAAATTGACTTGTAGATAAGGAATCAATTTTGAAAAATGAAGGTCCTAATTTTTTCTCTCGCTGCACTCTGCGTTATCGCTGCCACCGCTGAGGCGCAAACGTGGAATTTCCCCGGACACAGAACAGTACCAAATCGTTCCCCTGGATGGTCCTCTGTAAGTGCAAACATAACCAGCATTCCAGACTATTCAAATCTATATTGATAAACGAATTATTAGAAATGGTGCATGTATATATTTTTATCGAGCCTATAATAATTTCCAAATTTCTAACAGAAGCACCGTTTCCGTCGAGATGCTCCCGAAGAACCTCAGGGATCCATCGTTCTCCAAGGCAGACAACCACTGAGTGGTCCCGATCGACAGCCAACCCTTGACCTCAACTACCAACATCAACTTATCAATAACGACAAGACCAAGCTTGATGCTTTCGGCGGTGCAAATCTTCACCGTGGTCGTGTATCTCCTCAGGCTGGATTCGGAGTCGAACACAATTTCAATAAGGATATGTTTGTCCGAGGACACGGACAAGTGGAGCAAGGTCCTCGTGGGCGTCTATCACCGTCTTTCGGTGCTGATTTCGGATGGAGATTCCGTCGTGATGCCCAACCTTACGAAGATGAGCAACTTCTCGAAGAACTGTAATGAATCTACTGGACCTTTATCGAATCGTTAATGTTCTTCCATGTCATAATAATCATAGTTCCTACAAGCAATATTAATTTATCCTGTTGCATACAATAAAGATGCATATGCGAATTGAAAACTGATGCAAACCAATTTACCCCTTCAAAACTGTTATATAAGGTCTAGCTTGCTTGTCTACTGATTTGATATTCAAGGGTGACAAATATTAAAATGACATGCTATTGTCGCTCTCGAAATGTTGCCCTGCACTGTGATCGCATAGTTGCAGCAGATCGTGCAGCTTCTCCGAAGTAAACGATGTACTGGAATGGTGCTGGACGTATAAAACGTATTTCTTACGGCATGGCGTACCGCCCGGTACGATACCTTAGTCTTATGCTATGACGATAGTATACACCTTATACATGCATCCCATCAATCATTGAATTGTGGCGCATTATAAGTTTCTAGATCAGAGATAATGCAGCACAGCAGCAAAATCGGTTTAAGTTTATAAATATAATGGATGTATACGAGGCATTACATCCCGATTCGACCTGCGTCTGATCCTCGACCTCCCCAATTTGGCTCGTATTTTTTGTAGGATTGGTTAGACCCTCAAATGCACCAAATTTTTATTTTTTATTTTTTCTATGCAAATTTTTTTAAATATTTTTTTTAAATGACACATCGAAAGTCATAATTTACAAATCTGAAAAAATTCTGAAAGATACTTTGTTGAATATCAAAATTTTCTAGCTTAGAGCCAAAGTGGGCAAGATTTTTCTTCATATAGTGTTTAAGCTTTTTTTATTTAAAAAAAATGATTAAAAAATAGAAAAAAAATTAATCTACTACTAATTTTGTTAGAATTCTTTCAGATTTTTTGGAATTCTTCAAATTTTTCTGATCTAAGACTATTCCAGCATCATACAAGCTACATCCTAGCACTAGCATGCCATAATTTAAAAATCTGTAAAAATCTGAAAAAATTCAGAAATAAACTATATGAAGAAAAATCTTCCCCAGTTTGGCTCTAAGCTAGAAAATATTGATATTCAACAAAGTATTTTTCAGAATTTTTGCAGATTGTTAAATTATGTTATTCGATATGTTACTTTAAAAAATATAAGAAGAAAACTTGCGTAGAAAAAATAAAAATCTGGTGCATTTGAGAGTTTAACCAATCCTACAACAAAATTCGAGCCATATCGGGGAGGTCGAGGGCCAGACCCAGGTCGAATCGGGATGTAATGAACTGTATACATCTATTGTACACGGAGAGAAGAATCTGGTAATCATTACTCGATTTAGTATAGTAAACTCGGTTTATCCAGCACTTCTGGCGTCTATTTCTATATCTTTCTATACAGTACTGTACCGTCCCGCGTAGAAAAAAAGAATCTTGTGAAGAATCTCTTTTGTATAAAGTGTACTTGTAAACTTCCAGTAAAGTGTACTTTTACTGGAAGTTTTTATTCATATACTAGTATATTAAATTTAGTATACAAGTGTAATGTAAAATTAATGTATGGTACAGCACATTAAATAATTAACTTTAATTTTACTGGAAAAGTATATGAATTTTAAACCACAATTGTATATTAAATTTCGATGACGAGTTTATAAATAAAAACTTCCAATCTTTTCTAACAGTGTATGTATTCTTCGTCTACACAATAAGAAAATCGTCCAATGACATAGGCGTTGTAAATCGTTGTGTAATCAGGACGAAAAGTCGTGATGATTTTGATACGATCTTAAATTGGTAAAAAAAATAATAATTTCAGTTAGTTTTTGAAGCTGTATATCCACGACATGAATGATTGCGAGTACGCCTCATTATATGAACAAGACATGGAGTGTTGTACCGTCACTCAGCAAAATAAATTGAGTGACGACTGCATGTATATAACAAAACGATACATTTAAAAACTTGATTATATAAGAAAAATGAATAAATATTTAATAATTAAGCAAAACAACGTATATTTTTTTATGATACATTTCTGTAACCTGTCTTTACATACCTTTGCTTTCCATTAATTTAAGTATCATTTTAATTGCACGAATTTCTGACATTGACTGGTATACGATGCAGAAGTAGGTACGTAACCGGCCTAGCAATCTTCACGATGCTGTGTTTAATCAGCAATATATAACGTTGGTAAGTGACTCGTGAACACAACTGGCATGGTTTGCCAGTACTGCATGGCAATCATCGCCAGACTTGTCGAATAAACCGAATTTACAATGCTGTATGGGAACCATCATCAAACTTTTTGAATTGTGATTACCAGAAAATTCTCTCCGTGTATTTATAAAGCTAAACTGATTTTGCTGCTGTGCTGCATTATCTCTGATCTATAAACTTATAGTACATCACAATCCAATGATTGATGGAATGCATGTTGATATCAATAAGGCGTATATTATCGGCATAGCATAAGACAAAGGTATCAAGAGTCGCGGTAGCGACTCGACGCCAAGTTAAGAAAGAAATTAATGTTGCCTTCATACTACGATTTGTCTGTCTGATCGTACTTATACGCCCAGCACGATTCCAGTACATCATTTACTTCGGAGAAGCTGCACGATGTGCTAGAACTATGCGACCACTGTGCAGGATAACATTTCGAGAGTGACAATAGCATGTTATTTTAATATTTGTCACCCGTGAATACCAAATCAGTAGACAAGCAAGCTAGACCTTATATAGCAGTTTTGAAAGGATCAATTGGTTTACATCAATTTTCAATTAGAATTAGAATATGTATAGATAACTTTATTGTATGCAACAGTATAAATCAATATTGCTTGTAGGAACTGTGATTATTATGACATGGAATAAATAGCGAAGAACATTAACGACTCGATAAAGGTCCAGTAGGTTCAGTACAGTTCGTCGAGAAGTTCCTGATCTTCGTAAGGTTGGGCATCACGACGGAATCTCCATCCGAAATCAGCACCGAAAGACGGTGATAAACGACCACGAGGACCTTGCTCGACTTGTCCGTGTCCTCGGACAAACATATCCTTATTGAAATTGTGTTCGACTCCGAATCCAGCCTGAGGAGATACACGACCACGGTGAAGATTTGCACCGCCGAAAGCATCAAGCTTGGTCCTGTCGTTATTGATAAGTTGATGTTGGTAGTTGAGGTCCAGGGTTGGCTGTCGATCGGGACCACTCAGTGGTTGTCTGCCTTGGAGAACGATGGATCCCTGAGGTTCTTCGGGTGCATCTCGACGGAAACGGTGCCTCTGTTACAAATTTGGAAATTATCATAGGCTCGATAAAAATATATAGATGCACCATTTCTAATAATTCGTTTATCGATATAGATTTGAATAGTCTGGAATGCTGGTTATGTTTACACTTACAGAGGACCATCCAGGGGAACGATTTGGTACTGTTCTGTGTCCGGGGAAATGCCACGTTTGCGCCTCAGCGGTGGCAGCAATAACGCAGAGTGCAGCGAGAGAAAAAATTAGGACCTTCATTTTTCAAAATTGATTCCTTATCTACAAGTCAATTTTGTAAGCGTTATATGTATAGTTTCAGTCTAAAATGCTACTATATTAAATATGAGCCGCGAAGTACTTACCCTTGGACACTGTTCGATTGTTCGTACTTCACTGTTCGATTGACTTGGGATGATCTGTATACAGTTCATTCAAACAGCTGGTCTTTTATACGAAATGTGCCTACCTACTAAGGCGTGCTTGGGGAACTCCTTTCCAGACGTGAGATGCTGTAGACTGATCTCTGCAAAGGGGAATCCGCGTAGGGGGTTTCGAGTCGAGTTCGTTCGGGTGTATGTATCAATGATACTCAGCTATATTATGCTGCATGAACTTCGGTTCAAAAAGTTTATAATAGAATATTTTTCGCTGTGTGGTGATTCCCGGAAACTTGAGTGAAAGTGCAAAAGTTATCAGTAATTAACGAGCTAACTGGGGATGACCGTGATACGGTGAGTACAGACGCATAATAATAGTTTAAAGATAATATACCAAGCGAGCATAATCTACGAGAAAATCCTCGTCCGTGAATAATACAATGGACTCCATGTTACAGAGATGCAGCATCTCGTAGCTGGAGTGGAGTCGGGGATCTCCATTCCTTAGTAGCCAGGCTCGTTTCGTATAAAAGACAAGATATTAGAACGATCGATATTCAGATCTCCTCAAGGCAGTCGAACTGTCAACTAATACGGCAAGTACTCGAAAATAACGTATTTAATATGATAACATGCTTAATAGAAACTAAACTAAACGCTCAATAACTTTATTTGTAGGCAAGAAAACAGATTTGAAAAATGAAGGTACTACTGATTTCTCTCTCCGTACTCTGCGCCATCATTTGCACCGCTGAGGCTCAAAGGATGCGCGGTTTCCCCGGACATAGTACAGCACCAAATCGTTTCCCTGGACCGCTCTTTGTAAGCATAAACATGAGGAGCATTCCAGAATATGCAAATCTGTATTGATATTACAATAATTACAAACGATGTATATATTTTTATTAAACCTATAATACTGTTCGAATTCCTAACAGAAACACCGTTTCCGACGAGATGCACCTGAGGAACCGCAAGGGTCCGTTGTCCTTCAAGGCAGCCAACCCTTGAGTGGTCCCAACAGACAGCCTACTCTCGACCTCAACTACAATCACCGAATTATCGACAACGATAGGACGAAACTCGATGCCTTCGGCGGTGCAAACCTTCACCGTGGTCACGTATCACCCCAGGCTGGCTTTGGAGTTGAGCACAGATTTAAAAATGATATTTTCGTTCGAGGACAAGGTGCAGTGCAACAAGGACCTGGTGGACGATTGTCGCCTAGCTTTGGTGCCGGTTTGGGATGGCGATTCCGTCGTGAAGCCCTTCCATACGACGAAGAGGAAGCTGTCGAGGAAATCTACTAATAATACATTAATATTACACAATATTTATCCCACGTTATTCCTATCACAGTTCCTATAATAAATATTTATTTATGTTGTAACATGCAATAAAGTTTTATATGCAATTCTAAACTAAAAATTGGTCTCAAATTAATTGTCTCCCTTGCAATTCTCATCTGATGTCGCGTTTCTTTCACACATCGACTCAGCATTAATCTGATATTACGGGATATATAATCTCAAAAATAATCATCAAACTGAAATATAAAAGTTGTTTGATTCTTTAATCATAACTCTTTGCTATTTCTACAAGTTAGTAGGAATAGAAAAGAGCCGACAGGAAATTCGGTCGCATATTTTTGGAGTAACAATTAGGTATATACTATTTGTACCGACAGGAGCGGACGCGCGGTCGGTGTGTGGCTTCGGCGGTCCCCAGAATTAAGAAGCATTCTTTGCGGCTGTAACTTGGATGGGTGACCGCTTATCCGCACACTGGTTTATGCGGCAACTGCTAAGCGGAAGGCAGTTTTTCTGAGTTTCTAATGTATTTTCATGCAGTAGAATCTCAGTAAACATGAAACCGCCTGTGTCAGCCACGTTTTCCGCAAATACACTGTGTCCTCGTGCAAATGCGATACAGTACCCGTACAGAAATCGTGGTAGGGATCCAGCTGGATACTTACTGGATTCCCTACATGCGCCCAGACAACACGAAGATGGAAACTTTTAGTGTAGCAGTCATGTAGAAGCATAGGACTAGGTCCCAAATGGGTGTACTTCACAAATGTATCATTGTAGCGTACGAAATGCTCCCTATTAGGATGCATGAAAATGATAATCAACAAATATGTATTATTTACGACCTACGAACAAACCTAAGCTTTCCATTAAGTAACCTAGGACTAGCTCACTATTAGCTTTCAACAACCAGTGTTGCATGTGTGCGTAGTTTCACTATGCAATATATCCGTGAACTACTGAAAGTCGTCTACAACTAGGTTACTTGCAGATCGCTACGTAAGCAGCGAAATTTTCGTTGCGCAGATGAGGTTCCAATAAGAACTCATTCTAGTACTAGAAAATCAAACCCACTGCTAGTATACTAATGATTTCTAGTATTTGTCGACATGTATATTCCTACATGTAGTGACGCTAGCTATTGCTATCATTTAGAAATACTAAATCATGTATGTTGTTGCTTTTTCGCCGGGCATAATTAAATCCGCCATTTTGATTTTACGAGTTTTGAATTCAAGTCACTTGTGTGCCAGACAGATGTCTTATAAAGTTGGCCATTTTCAATTCGAAGTTTTTGGCAGAATCCTTAGAATATTGGTTCCATATATCACCCTCTCACATCAGTCCCTTATACTGTTATCGTAAAATGAACTATTATGGAATTACAGTATGAGATATACAGATACACTGAAAGAAAAAAGTAGTTGGAAGAACCATCTCCAGCATATGCTGTACCGCTGAATAGTTGCAGCAACTAACTCGCTCCTGTAACAAATCGCACTGCTGTTTTTACCAATACAATAGTTGTCATAACCCACTGAGTAGTTGTCATAACCCACTGACTAGTTGTCATAACTCACTGAGTAATTGTCATAACCCACTGAGTAGTTGTCATAACCCACTGAGTAGTTGTCCTAAACCACTGAGTAGTTATCATAAACCACTGAGTAATGACGCTATTTCAACTCTTTCGAATGGTTGTCGGAACCCATTTATTGGTTTATCCAACTTCTTTTTTTTCTCCGTGTAGTCAGTTTGGTCTAGTGGTTAGCGTACTCGGTTAGGTAGTTAGGTAAATAGGTAGGTCCCGTAAGCCTTGGGTTCAAATTCCGCGTGCATCACTTCTCGAATAGTGTTAGGAAAAGTCGTCGCCGAAGACGATTCGTTCTTATTTTGTTTTTTTTTATTGGCAATATTAATAGATTGTTATTGTTAATATTACTATATAATGCCCTGTAATTAATAATTAATTGTAATATTATTTATAATGAAATGAGAGTTTTTAGTCATTCTCAGCGCCTAAGTAAGTTCACACAATGCGATATAAATGTATACCACATAATGCTCCTAGTGATGCTTCCTGCATGCTGCCTAGCACTAGGTCGCTTGTAGGTTATTGAGACTTGACAGTTTAGAGTACTCTAATATTGGGCTCTACTATTGTTCTAATACTAACATTCAACAACGAATGCTTTTTTGGACATCGGAAGCTTATTAATGGACGGTCAGGAGTAGAGCGATAGTTTTCTACAAATGGGCCCTTTTGTGTTGTCTGGGACAGCAAAAGATCGAGGACTTTTTGAATATGAACAGACGTCCCGTTTCATAGATAACACACTCGAGAAAAAATACGGTATACAAGATAAGCTATGTTTTTTTACACTCTAAAAACCAAGCATCTTACAAGTGTGTTTTTTCCTATCTTTAATATTGTGACGAGTTTTTACACACTTTAAGCATGTTGCATTTTACATACCATTACGATGTAAAATAGAACACGCTTAAAATATGTAAAAAGACAGAGAAAATTAACGTAAGCTCAATTTTTAGGTTAGAATTGCATATAAATCTTTAACGCATGTTGTAAAATAAATGAATATTTATTATTGGAACTGTGATAGAAATAACATGGGATAAATATTGCGTAATATTAATGTATTATTGGTAGATTTCCTCAATAGCTTCTTCTTCGTCTTCTTCCACTTCGGAATCGCCATCCCAACCGGCACCAAAGCTAGGGAACAATCGTCCACCAGGTCCTTGCTGCACTGTACCTTGACCACGAACGAAAATATATATTTTTAATCTATATCGATAATTCGGTGATTGTAGTTGAGGTCTGGACCCCACTCAAGGGTTGGCTACCTTGAAGAACAACGGACCCCTGAGGTGCACCTCATCGGAAACGTAGTCTGTCTTAGATTTTAATTCGAATTGTCTTGTCCCCATGTTCTCAGCTATATTATGTTAGATTGGTATATAATTTTGAAATAATAACAATCGTTAGTTGCTTGACGATAACTTTTTAACTCTCATTCAAGTCTCCGGGAATCACCATATATTCATAAATCTTTAAAGTGTAATAATAATATTTTCATTGCGTATCCGGACAACCAACCTTTTTGAACTGAAGTTCATGTAGTGTGATATAGCTGATAATACAGCATTACTGATACATACACGCGGTCGATGAGAGAACCAGTGTACGTGACTAATAAACTGAAGCGAACGAACTCAACTCAAAACCCCCCAAGTGGATTCCCCGTTGCAGAGATCAGTCTGCATCATCTCACGGCTGGAGAGGAGTTCCCCGAGCATTCCTCAATAGGTAAGCACATTTCGTATAAAAGACTCGCAGTTTGAATGAACGATATACAGATCTTCCCAAGTCAATCGAACCGTCAAGTCGAAGAGTAAGGGCTTGGAAGCACATATTCAATATAGTAACATTTTGGATTGAAACTATACATAACGCTTATAAAATTTACTTGCAGATAAGGAGTCAATCTTAAACAATGAAGGTCCTAATTTTTTCTCTCGCTGCACTCTGCGTTATCGCTGCCACCGCTGAGGCGCAAACGTGGCATTTCCCCGGACACAGAACAGTACCAAATCGTTCCCCTGGATGGTCCTCTGTAAGTATAAACATGACCAACATTCCAGACTATGTAAATCTATATCGATAAAATAATTATTAGAAATGGTGCTTCTATATATTTATATCGAGCCTATAATAATTTCCAAATTTCTAACAGAGGCACCGTTTCCGTCGAGATGCACCCGAAGAACCTCAGGGATCCATCGTTCTCGAAGGCAGACAACCACTGAGTGGTCCCGATCGACATCCAACCCTTGACCTCAACTACCAACACCAAATTATCGATAACGACAGAACAAAGCTCGATGCTTTTGGTGGTGCAAATCTTCACCGTGGTCGCGTATCTCCTCAGGTTGGATTGGGACTCGAACACAATTTCAATAAGGACATGTTTATCCGAGGACACGGACAAGTGGAGCAAGGTCCCCGTGGTCGTCTGTCGCCGTCTTTCGGTGCTGATTTCGGATGGAGATTCCGTCGTGAAGCCCAGCCTTACGAAGATAAGGAACTTCTCGAAGAATTATATTGAGTTTATTGGACCTTTTTCGAATCGTTAATGTTCTTCGCTATACATTTTATTTCATAATAATCACAGTTCCTACAAGCAACATTAATCTAAACTGTAATATACAATAAAGTTATCTATACATATTCAAATTGAAAATTGATCCAAAATGATATACCTCTTATATAACTGCTTCATAAGGTCTAGTTTGACATGCTACCGTCACTCTCGAATTGGTATACACATATTTTTCTATTTTACATATATTCCTATTCATAAAATCGCACTGAGAGAAAAATACATGGTTGAAACAACAATACTATACTTTTACCATACAGTATAGTTCCCAGGACGGACGATTAAACTTTATAATTACGACAATGACAAAAATAATAGCTCAACTAATCAAGTACGTAGTTTCCAGTATCAATCGATATGATTGTCCCTCCTG
The DNA here is from genome assembly GCA_963970395.1 of Ephialtes manifestator. NCBI lineage: Eukaryota > Metazoa > Arthropoda > Insecta > Hymenoptera > Ichneumonidae > Ephialtes > Ephialtes manifestator. The sequence goes on from OZ019976.1 coordinate 15,420,673, forward strand.
GGAATTATACTGATATAGTTCGATCTACTATTCTACTATATTTTTCTCTCAGTGCAATTTCATTACACCATTCATACTTGAGATGAATTAATATGAACTGAACTTGTTTCCTGTTGCAATGTGCACCAAGTACATCATGTAATATCTAGTATTGTATGTATGTAGTAATGTATATGTAGTATTTTTATTATCAAGAGCACGATTGACTCTCAGCTTATGACGTGTTGGCACATCAAAGTCGCATCAGAACATAAAATCATAGTGTGACTAACGAAAAACTTTATTACTTTAGACTCACAAAAGGCTCCATTTATTACGTAATCGAACCATGAAAATTGAAACTGTTCCGACATGCCAGACACCGAAAATGTGTAAACTAGAATGAATTTGATCGTAATTCACCGAAATACAAACGAATGCGGCTGAAAGAGAACACAAAAAACGTTCGAATTATCTTATCTGTTCATAACGCTCAACCTATCAGACAGGAAGTAAACAGTGCAACGCTGTCTGTGTGCGATGTCTGCTAACACTGCGTGCCAGTTTCATCGGCTTATCGTTGCAAATAATAAATTCCGAACTATGACATATACAATTTTTTTAAATTATTCTTGATAATGTAATGCAGCGAAACATTGAAATCATACTTAGGTCTAATCATTCTCAAGTAAGCACAAGATTCTAAGAAACTGGAATATTTGACACACCGTTTTTTTAGTTATCAAATCTGTAAACGAACCACAGGTTTTCCTCAAGTAAATGATTTCCAATCTTACTAGCAATCATATCGCATACACGGAGAAACAAAAGTAGTTGGGTACACCCAAGAAGTAGTTGCACGGACTCACTTTTCGTAAGTCCATACAACCTCGAATTTTGTAAGTTGAGACAACTGCTTTTAGTTAGTTGTATAGGCTGGGTTGCAGTGACCATCTATTACGATTGTATGCAACCCACCGGTTAGTTGGCACAACTAACTTGCCAAACAAAACACGATTTGACCCGCCTATCGGGAGAAATTGTGCGTATTTATTAAAAATGCAATGATTTGACATATAGTCGATAAAATTAATGCGGTTTGACGTTATGCTTGATGAAATTGATACAGTTTGGGGTTACAGTTGATATGGTTAATTCAGTTTGAGATTATAGTTGATAAAATTAAGACGGTTTGAGGTTATAGTGTTCGATGTCTTATTTCATCTGTCGAAGAGTACATTCTAAGATGAGTGTGGCATCCTGTCTATCGATAGCATTTCTTTGCAAAAAATGTGCATCGATAGCAATTCTTTGCAAAAAATGTCTATCGACAGCATTTGCAAAAAAGTCTATCGATAGACAGCATTTTCTTGCAAAAAAAGTCTATTGATAGCATTTTTTTGCAAAAAATGTCTATGTCTAATAGTGATGCGAAACTTCACGAAAATAGGCATTCGCCACACTTCCGTTATCACGCACGCTTTGATTAAAAGAAAAATATTTGGCTGCGAGTGCTCGTTGCGTTGGTTTAAAGTGGTTGCGCGGTCTCACTGATTAGTTGGGCGAACTCACTTTTCGATGTCACGACAACTATTCGAGATTGTTATAGCCCCCAAGTAAATCGTTGTAGCAACTCATTTCTGGCCAACTCATTAAAGCTGTGTTGGCCCAACTACTCTTTTTTCTCCGTGTATGAATGTTATTTCATTTAGTCAACATTTTAAGTTTCAACACGAAAAATCTTTTTGCACATCATTACGCTGTTTTACATTTGCTTCAAGTATTTGCTCTTTAACATTGTACATATACTTTATTGAGTTATTATCAAAGTAGCGAGTACGTTGAACATAAGATGAACGATAGTACGATGGAATGAACAATGAGATCCTTTGAGTATTAAACAGAATTCGACCAAGTTAGGAATTTATTGCCTATAAACTGCCATGCAGATTTAGCTAATTGTGCGGACAGATAACACGGTCACAGTTCAAACTTTTGTTATATGATTTTTGCTTACTTTGAAATTATTTATAGGGGAGACCAGAGCAGGTCGAAATCCTTTTTGGTTAGATTTTTTTTTCTGCGTATATTGTGTACAATTTTGATGATCCTGTACGGTCCTCGCTATGCATGGTATCGAATAATACAAAAGTCTGTAATATGTACCAACTTACCCCGTGGCAGTTTGAAAATGTATAAAAATGTAACGAAAATAAAATGAATTTATCCAGAAGTATACATTTATGTTTTATATCAAATATAAATTATAAATATGGATAATATTCACAACCACACGGAGAAAAAAAGTAGTTGGACAATAGTACTTTGCGATACAAGGGTGAGAAAGCGATCATTATACGCAGGTTGGGAAGTTGATTACACCAGCCCCACGAGTATCACAGCAGCACGAGCCGAAGGCGAGTGCTGTCTGTGGTACGAGTGTAGCGAGTGTCATCAACTTCACAACCGTCGTATGATGGTCGCTCTCTCGCTCTGTATCGCATAACACTTTTTGTAACAAATGCATGAGAAGTGCTACCGAGTGTAATGTCGCGCGCGTGCGAGAAGTAAAATAACATCGATGGTCGTAAAGCGCCACTTACGCCACGCGCGGCAGGCACGGGAAGTAGCACTTCTCATGCATGCGTTACAAAAACCAATAAATGGGTTCCGACAACCACTCGAAAGAGTTGATATAGCGTCACTACTCAGTGGGTTATGACAAATACTCGTTGGTTATACGAACCGCTGTGGTTGGTTATAGGAACTCGCTATTGGTTGCGCCACCTATTGTATTAGTGAAAACACCACTGCGATTGTTTACAGGAGCGAGTTAGTTGCTGCAACTATTCAGCGGTATAGCATATGCTGGAGATGGTTCTCCCAACTACTTTTTTCTTTCAGTGCATCATGACATCATGTTTTTCGTGGTAGGAGGAGTCACAATTTTTGCACTGATAAAATCGGGTGCCTCTTACATACACACTCTAAAAACCAAGCGTGTTGCAAATGCGTTGTTTCCTATCTTTTACATTGTCAAGAATTTTTACACACTTACAGGCGTGTTCCTTTTAGATATCATCTATCATATGAATGGAAGTATCACACGCTTGGAAGTGTGTAAAACGGGTCACAATGTAAAAGATAGGTAACAACACATATGCAACACGCTTGGTTTTGAGAGTGCAATGAGCCGATTGTTTGCGCTTGAGGTACGGCGCCCATTCTTCACCCGATCTCTGTATTTTCTGTAGGCTGTCTAGAATCGAGGCATAAGACAAATCACTTCACACGCAAACTAATATTCGAATTGAATTTTCTACAACACCACGGCGGCTGTAAGACTGTGTACACACTGAAAGAAATGATTAGTTGCCATAACCAAGAAATGAGTTGACACAACCAATCATCATTCTATTTCTCTTACAACTCAAATGGTAATGCCAACGATTCGAATGATAATACCGACGATTCGAATGGTAATACCGACGATTCGAATGGTAGTCCCAACTATTCGACTGGTAGTCCCAACAATTGGATTGGTTAACCTCACTAATCTCGCGAGAACTAATCGTGAATAGTTGAGGTTACTACTCGATATGGTTGAAGCAACTAATTTTTAAGACATTGTGTACAGCAAATGGGAAACGTAGTTGTTACAACCAAACATTTCTTTCCGTGCACCGTCCAGCGGGTATGGACAACACAGCCATGTTGTAATCCGGATCGTATGCTGCGCCGCTGATGCCACACGGTAATACCGTAGGTGAACTTACACCCCTCCAGCATATAGTTTAAAATAGTATCACGGCATTGCATAAGATAGGCCTTTTTTCATGTTCCAACCTGCCCCATCCTCATTTGTGTGAGAGGCACCAAATGACTTCCAATTAGCCTTGAATGGTAGGTAATAGAAGCTTTAAATTCGCATTTTCATATGAGTTGTAGATGGTTTTAGCGACAGAAAAAAATTGAATAGTTCATAATTTTCCGATTCTATATCAGAGGAAGAAAAGCATGCAATTCTAATTCTTCTAACTTGATCGCGATAATTACAATAAATAGTGTAGGAGGTAATATATTTCGAAGCCAACTTGTATTGTCAATACGTAAACAAATTTATTATATTTTGCAGAATAAATAAATATTGATAGTAGGAACTGACATCATTATAAAATCGTATATGCATGAAAGGACAATATAAAATTTCATTAAAATTTAACTAAGCTTCAACTTCTTCGAGAACCGCCTCATCCTCGTAAACCTGGGCTTCACGACGGAATCTCCATCCGAAATCAGCACCAAAAGACGGAGAAAGACGACCACGAGGACCTTGCTCTACTTGTCCGTGTCCTCGGACAAACATATCCTTATTGAAATTGTGTTCAAGTCCGAATCCAGCCTGAGGAGATACGCGACCACGGTGAAGATTTGCACCACCAAAAGCATCGAGCTTTGTCTTATCGTTATCGATAATTTGGTGTTGGTAGTTGAGGTCAAGAGTTGGCTGTCGGTCGGGACCACTCAGTGGTTGTCTGCCTTCGAAAACGATGGATCCCTGAGGTTCTTCGGGTGCATCTCGACGGAAACGGTGCCTCTGTTAGGTTTCGAACATTTTCATAGATTCAATAAAAATATATATATACCGTTTACATTTCTTCGTCTATTGATATAGTCGTATAGTCTGATCTATTGCCATCGCCATGTTGATACTTACAATGACCGGTCCAGGGAAACGGTTCGGTGCTGTATTGTGTCCTGGAAAACCGCGCATCCTTTGAGCCTCAGCGGTACCAGCGATAACGCAGAGTGCGACGAAAGAAATAATTGTCGACTTCATTTTTGAAAAATATAGTATCTTGTCTGTAAGTAAATGATATGGAAGTTTTGTATAGTTTTAATTTTTAATTTTACTATTTCGAATATGTACTTCTCAACTACTTACCCTTCGACTTAACTGTTCGATTGACTCGGGAAGATCTGAATACCGTTTATTCGAACGTCGTGTTTTATATGAAATGAGCCTAGTTACTGAGGAATGCATCAGGAACTACTTTCCAGCTGTGAGACGCTGCAGAACGATTCCTGAAATGGGGAATCCATTGAAGAAATTTCACGTCATGTTCTGCTATCTTGGTGTATTAATTACGCACAACGATTCCCTCGGCGACCCCGTGTATGGATTGATCAAACTGTCTTAACAAGTCATGATACAGCTTAGTTGATTTATGACATTTTTTAATAATAATTTGAACCCCATTTTTTACATATCACGGCCATCCCCGGTTTCTTACTGATGACCTTATTCAAATCACATTCGGGATTCCGGGAATCACCATTCAATGATAAATCGTTAAAGTGTAAGAATAGTAGATTTATCGCCAATTCTTACGACCCATCTTTGTGAACCGGGGTTCATGTAATACAGTTGATAACACAGCCTCATCGATACATACACTCGGTCCGCGAGGAAGCCGTCATGACGAATACCCTATATAGCTAAGCAAACTCAAAACCCCCTAAATGGATTCCCCGTCGCTGAGATAGTTCCACAGCACCTTACAGCCATACAGGAGTTCCCCGAGTATTCTTCAGTAACCAGGCACATTTCATATAAAAGACTGGATGCTTAAACAAACGATATTCAGTTCTACTCAGACCAGTAGAAAAGTGAAGTCTAAGCGTAAGTACTGGAGAACTACACATTCAATATAATATCATTTTTATTTAAACAAATCTAAACTACCGTAAAATTGACTCGCAGACAAGGAATCAGATTTCAAAAATGAAGGTCCTAATTATTTGTCTCGCCGTGTTTTGCGTTATCGTTTGCACCGCTGAGGCCCAACGACCGCGCGGTTTCCCAGGAACACCACCGTACGTGAATCGTTTGCCTCCACCACCAAACTTTGTAAGTACCATCATAACCAACAGTTTAGAATCTACATCGCTCTGTCGCTGGAAAAATAACTCCAAAAGATATCGATGCCGGGTATATATATTTTCATCAAGTCTATAATACTCTTCGAATTTAAACAGAGTCGTTTTCGACGCGATGCACCAGAAGAGCCTCAGGGATCTATCGTCCTCCAGGGCGTACAACCCTTGAGTGGTCCTGACAGACAACCAACCCTTGACCTTAACTACCAACACCAAATTATCGATAACGACAGGACCAAGCTCGATGCTTTCGGTGGTGCAAATCTTCACCGTGGTCGTGTATCTCCTCAGGTTGGATTCGGAATCGAACACAATATCAATAAAGATATGTTTGTCCGAGGACACGGACAAGTTGAGCAAGGTCCTCGTGGTCGTCTTTCACCGTCTTTCGGTGCTGATTTCGGATGGCGGTTCCGTCGTGAAACCCAGCCGCACGAAGATGAGGAAGTTCTCGAAGAATTGTACTGAATCTACTGGGTCTGTTTCGAATCATAATCATTTTTCAATATTTATGTCATTCCATAATAATCACAGTTTCCACACCAATATTAATTTATACTGTAGCATACAATAAAGTTATCTATGTATATTTAAATTGAAAATTGACCCAAAATAATTTACCTCTTTTATGACTGGAATACACAAAAAAAAGGAAATTGCAACAACATCGATCGTAGTTCACCGAAACGCAAACGATTGCAACTAGAAGAAAAGACAAAAGATGTTTGAATTATCTTATGTACATAATGCTAGATCTATCAGTCAGGAGGTAGAAAGTGTAACGCACCCAACATGCGTCGCCTACTAATACTGTCTGCCAGTTTTCTTGTCTTATCGTTAAAAATAATAAATGCCAGACTATGACAGGTACACTTCTGTTAAAGTTATTCTCGATAATGCCATGTAGTGAAATATTGAAATGATACTTAGGTGTAATTATTCTGAAGCAAGCATAAGATTCTCAACCGACAGGAATAGTTCGAATAGTACGAGTTGTCTGCAGTTTTCACGTGCCAATAGCAAACGCGGTCCGGTGTAGCTCAGTCGGCTGCGGCCGACACACAGCTGATTTTTTGAGCTTGTAGTTTTTTGCTTGTAAAAATTAGTCCATAGAATTGACCGACATAAGACTTGGTGCATATCTTCGAGGAATATTTATAACTATTTATCGCGTTGAAACGGGTGAATAAATGTCAAGGGAAAAAAATGACGGCTTATTATTCCAAGCTTGTCGTTTTTTGCCTGTAAAAAGTTGTCCGTGGAATTGGCCGACATAAGAGTTTGTGCATACCTTCGAAGAATATTTATCACTATTTAACGAGTTAAAACGGGCGAATAAATGTCAAGGGAAAAAGTTACAGCTGATTTCTCCAAGTTTGTAGATTTTTGCCTGTAAAAAGTTGTCTGTGGAATTGAACGATATAAGGCTCGGTGCATATCTTCGAGGAATATTTAATACTATTTATCGAGTTGAATCGGGCGAATAAAAAAGTTAGAGCAATTTGAACCACAGATGGTTTTCTGAGTTTATAGTTTTTTGCCTGTAAAAAGTTGCCCGTGGAATTGGCCGATATAAGACTTGATGCATATCTTCGAGGAGTACTCATCACTATTTATCGAGTTAAGGGGTTACACCTAGTTGGCGGCCGAAAAAAGGTGTGTTTTTGTGAATTGTTTTTGGGAAAATGGTTGCAGGTTTCAAACTGTTTTTTTTTTTCATAGTATAGGGTATATCTTTGACTATATTTCATAATTTTTATATTGGAAAAAATTCACAAATGTAGCAGATATAATAAATTTCCCGGATCGCTGTTCAAAAAAAGCCTTCCGCGGTGACCACTGTAACTTCCACACTAATGATCTGAAATCAAAATACCAAATAAATTAAGTTTTTTGATCGTATTATCTAGTCCTTAATCGAAGGATTTGATAAAATATTAATTTTTGAAAAAATGGTCGGCGTTCGAAAGTGCAAGTCTAAGTTTCGGTGAAAAATTCACTGCATTTTCCTTCATATAAAAAAAGCATGCATCGAAAAAAAAATCCCTCGATTAAGGACTGCCTTTTGATATAAAAAAAAAAGTGTGCAAAATTTCAAGTGAATCGGTCCACTCATTGCTGAGATATCGTGGTCACCGATTTTGAAAAAGCCGTTTCGAGAAAAATGCGTTTAAAGTTTCAAGTCGGGTATATACATAGATAAAGTATAATTTATTACCTCTAAATTGAATCATCGATGCCAGGCCCAACAAACCTTCTGCAGACGTAGCAGCCTCTAAAATTCTAGTTTGGTGCTGTCTTCGCGATAATCTTGCTTCACGAGTGTCAGATTGAGCGCGGCGCTCAGCCGTGTCCACGCGCTTTTCATCTTCTTCCGTCACGTATGCGTGACAATTTCGGCCGCAGCTTATTCCCTTTGCTTGCACCATTGACAAAAGTGAAGCACATCCTTCGTTGAACATACATGCAGCTACATGGGCAGCTATGTTTACCGCAATCGACCCATTCGGTAGAATATTCGGACTTATTTTCCATATGAGTTGATTGTAGCTTTCGTTATTGCTTTGAGTAAAACCACCTTTACATCTTTCCAGTAAGATTTCGTTGGAGAATTCTGTGTAGACTGGTTTTATTGCTTCTAAAAAATTGACTGGTAGAGCTGTATACTCGTGTTGATAAGAGGCAAGTCTTCCGTTCGCGGAAGCCCGTTGCCAAAAGCACCAAGACTCATCTCCGGGCGGAGAGTTTTCGTGATGTTGATGATCATCGGTTGAACTACAATGATCTAAGGTTGTCCATATCGCTTTTTTCATATTTTCCACCGAATCTGCGTTACGACGAATAGCTAAACCGCAATATACCGTCAATTTGTCAATGATTTTCCCGGTTAGCTTGTTTCTGCCGCCAAGTCCTTTATTTTTTTTACACATTCGCGCAATCTACGTCCCATTTTCTTTTAGACATGGCCAATGCATTCCTTTTTTTATTACAGTAATTCCCTTGTAAGGAGAGACGTTGAGAATACCAGTAAATGTTTTGGAATCACCGTCGCCGATATAATTAACGTACTGTACACCGTATTTTTCTTCTGAACGTTTAAACATTTCGACGATATCGTCAACCTCCATTTTTCCGGAAGATCCTGCGTGCTTTGCTGAACATGCAGATTCGTGTTCTTCATACCATTCCGCGTACTCGGCAATATCCGTTTTGACACGCCAAGCCTCGCACATTTTACAGAATAAGCTTTTCACGACAATATCCAGAACTTTTCCAGTATGGTAACCGATAATTGAAGAAACTCCGAATAACGAAGTAAATCCGAGCTTTTTCCATGTTCCATCACCAGAAACCGTCAATTCAGTCGATCTTGCACCAGCGCTTTTTTCACTGACTTTTTTCTTTTCTTCGGCAACAGCTTTTTTAAAAATCATATCGGCAACGGTGATAACAGAATCGTGAATGTTTTTTACAACGATATCGTAGGTGGACTGATAAAGAAATTTCGGCATGTCCATTAGTCCGAATTTTCGAGAATTTTCGAGCACCCGCCAATCTGAAGCCAAGAAGCCTCATTACAAATATAAACCTTCTGTTTATTTGATACGGGTGGCCAACGTACGAGCAGGATGGAATTTCGCGAACGTCGCTGTTGTCACACATGATCACAATTTTAAAACCTAGTCCACGCGTTGCGCTCGTTTGAAATTTGACATCACCACCCCAGTCTTTACACTTCACGAAAGTCGCAATCGTCGAGAAAACTGTTATAACATTTAGTATTCGATATTCAATCGAATAGTCCTCGGGGGCAAACAGATCTTCTTTGCGCTTCATTTTTTTCGCCGACGCGCTAAAAATGGCACTCTCTTGTTCGACAGTTTTTGGATTGAAAACGTTTTTACGTTTTCTCGTCCACGACTTCCGAACATTCGCCGATTCTCGTAATTCTCTGTAAATCGTGCGAAAGGCTCTCTCAAGCCATTCGCACGATTCATTTTTTTTTAACTTCATATATTAGAAGAACACGTATAACTGAACGTAGTGTGCGCTTCGAAGTCAACTGCTGTACTGTGACGGTTTTCGATTTTGAATATATACACGGAGAGAAGGCTCTGATACTTTTTACCATATTTCTAGTAAAAAGTACTGTATATTTCTGGTACAAGGTACGATGACGCCACCTATCAAAAAGTACGAGAACTACGGGAATTTTTACCACGAAATATGGTAAAAAATTCTATGTATATGGTATAATTTCTTATAGTTCTCGTACTGGTCGTCATGTTGCCGCTATGGCTTCCCAATACCAGGCGCGTTTGATAAGTTTTACCATAGTGTCTGGTAAATTTGATCAGACCCTTCTCTCCGTGTATACCTCTCGTGATTATAACCACCACCACCCGAAATTTGGGTCATTTATTGACAATAACGGTCCTCTTTGTATGCAATTAACGTAACTGTAAAATCGGCCGTAACTCGCTCAATTTTGAACAGATCGACTTGAAATTTTCAGAAAATATTTTTGAAAGGTTATACTTTAAGAATCCATCGAAAACAAAAAATCGATTTTTTCGAAAATACTGACTAGACGTGACCCCTTAAGTCGGTCTCATAAGTATGTCTCTAAAAAAAAGTTAAGCGCCTTTGACTTTCAGTCGGTTTATTAGAGGTTATCCACATCTAATATTCGATTGACAGATAAGATCGTTTCATTGCGCCAACGTTGCGAATTTTAATGACATGAACAATTTTCTATTTTTACGGTGTAAGTTGGTATATAAACTACACGAGTTTCATTAATCGATGTCCTTCATAATATCTGGCATGTAATACTAGTTCTTCTATCTTATTTCACTGGAATACGGAAACAAAGAAAACAATAATGCGTGAGATAATACATTTCAAATTCATTTTTGGCATGTCACGCCGTCTGTCAAAATTTAGATCCTCTTCGAAGCCTAAAAGTGGCGGTCCCACCAAGTAAGTCGAGGGTCATGAACCTCTGCAGTAGTACCTCCGGAAATAGCAGATATTACCCACTTATAGTGAACGGAGAAAACCTTGGTCTAAAATTTATATGTCTAGACTTTCAATTAGGTTCTACAGAGGGAGATGGGGTTCTTAGACCCGAGTATTAACCATTAAAAGTGGCATATTTTTTTCCATTTTGATTCAACGAAGAGTGTTTGAAGGATCTACATTTCAACTCGGAACCGTTCAATAATAAATCGTCAAAGTGCAAGCGTGCAAGTAGATTTATCGCGAATTTATGTGACCCACCTTTGTGAAGTAGAGTTCACAGCTGATAATACAGCCTCATCGATACATACACGAGGTCTGCAGTGGGGTCGACGTACATGACAAATGGACTATTTAGCTGAGCGAACTTGATGCAAAACTCCCTAAATGGATTCCCCGTTGCCGAGCTGCAAAAGAGTTCCCCGAGTATTCTTCAGTATCCAGACATATATCATATAAAAGACTGGATGCTTAAACAAACGATATTCAAATCTTCCCAGGTCAGTCGAACAGTGAAGTCGAAGGGTAAGGACTCGAGAAATAAATATTAAATATAATAGCATTTTCATCGAAGCTAAACTAAACTAACTTGAAACTGACCTCCAGCCAGGGAAACAAATTTAAAAAATGAAGATCCTAATTATTTCTCTCTCCATATTTTACGTTATCGCTTGCTCCGCTAAGGCTCAAAAGGCTTGCAGTTTGCCACGACAACCACCGTTCGTAAATGATCGGCCCTTACCTTTTTTTGTAAGTACCATCATAACTGTTCAGAATCTACAACTCTATATCTCTGCAAGAATAATTGAAAACGATATCGATGCCAAATTCATATATTTTCATCAAGCCTATAATAATGTTCGAATTCTTACAGAATCACCGTTTTCGTCGAGACACACCCGAGGAGCCTCAGGGATCCATCGTCCTCCAGGGAAGACAACCCTTGAGTGGTCCCGATAGACAGCCTACCCTTGACCTTAACTACAATCACCAAATTATCAATAACGATAGGACGAAGCTCGATGCTTTCGGTGGTGCGAATCTTCACCGTGGTCGCGTATCTCCTCAGCTTGGATTCGGAGTCGAACACAATTTCAATAAGGATATGTTTGTCCGAGGACACGGACAAGTGGAGCAAAGTCCTCGTGGACGTCTTTCACCGTCTTTCGGTGCTGATTTCGGCTGGCGGTTCCGTCGTGAAGCCCAGCCGTACGACGATGAGGAAGTTCTCGAAGAATTATACCGAATCTACTTGGCCTATTTCGAATCACAATCATTTTTCAATATTTATGTCGTTCCATAATAATCGCAGTTCCTGCACTAATATTAATTTATACTGTAGCAAACAATAAAGTTATCTATACATATTCAAATTGAAAATTGACCCAAAATAATTTAGGGTAGATTGATCAGTAAATGAAAAGCTAAGCAGAATTATTTTTTTATCATAAGTTTCTATAAAATGTAATATTCACCAGAATGTCGAATTATGTGATGCTACTTTAAAAATATCGTATTTTCATCGAAAAGTATATAAAAATAAATATTGAAAGCCAAAAATCCAAAAACACCAGTAAATGAACGGGCCAATCTAACCTACACTTTTAATCGAAAATAGGCTTCTGCGACAAAATAATCACAGTAGATAGCTAAAAATAGACAAATTAAAAATCTAATCTTCAGCCAAGTCCTCAGAATTTCTCATCAACTCTCGAAAAGCCGTTATTCATTCACTGGTTTCTGTTCAATTACTGGTGCATTTACTCTACCTCTTTTATGACTGGAATTGAAACTCATTCGACACACAAGACACAAAAAAAGTAAACTGCAACGAATTCGAACGTAATTCACCGAAACGCAAACGATTGCGACTTGAAGAAAAGCCAAAAAATTATCTAATTATCTTATGTTCATGACGCCAGATCTATCAGCCAGGAGGTAGAAAGTGTAACGCAGGGTTCCATCGTCCTCTAGGGCCGACAACTCTTGAGTGGTCCGAACAAACAACTAATCCTTGACCTCAACTACCAACACAAATCATGCAAATCTTCACCGTAGTCGCGTATCTCCTCAGGTTGAATTCGGAGTCGAATACAATTTCAATCAGGATATGTTTATCCGTGGACACGGACAAGTGCAGCAAGATCCTCGTGGTCGTTTTCACACTCTTTCGGTGCTGATTTCGGATGGAGATTCCGCCGTGAAACCCAGCCTTACAAAGATGAGGAAGTTGTCGAAGAATTATATTGAGTCTACTGGACCTTTTTTGAATCCGTCATTATCTTCACGATTTATTCCATGTCATCATAATCACAGTTCCTACGATTAGATAATAGTAATTTATGCGGTAGTTTACAAGAAAGTTATGCATACGTATCCAAATTGAAAGTTGATCCGAAATGCCCTCTATACCCACTGTACGGCTATTGTATACGGTGGCTTAAGCTTACAACGTGAGTTCAGTCTGATGAGTTAATATTATTCATTTAATATTGCAAGGATTGAAAGCAGTTAAATTGTATGCTATTGTCACTCTCGACACTATGAACATGTTGTCACATATGCCTATTCAGAAAAGCAATTTCAATACAATATACATCATTCTTATTAGAAGAATTAAAGAATCATACTTGTTCCCCATTGCAATACGCAGCCATTGAATCAATGCTAAACTTCTATTATCAAGAGACCCATTTTTATTTAGATTATACAAATACCACGAACAAATCACAAACGAGCATAAAGTCATTTGATGAAAAAAAAGGCTTGATTTATACATGACAAAAGGTCTTTCTTATATCTGTCACAAATTGTCGCACTCTCATTGGCTGTAGTGTTTATCGTGGTTGTTAAGTTGAAAAACATATTTTTTTCAATACGTTCCCAAGTTAAAATTCAGACCCCTTTTCGAAACCTAAATGTGACAGTCCCGCCGAGTAAGTCGAGGGTCATGAACCTCCGCAGAACCTCCGGAAATGGCAGATATTACCCACTTAAAGAGAATGGAGAAAACATTGGTCCAAAATTTGTATGACTGGACCTTCGATTAGGTTGTACAGAGTGAGATCAGGTTCTTAGACCCGTGTATGAATCTTTAAAAGTGGCATATTTTACCCACTTCATTTAACGAAGGATGTTTGAAAGATCTACATTTGAACTCGGGTTATCACCGTGAAACATTACTGTTCCCGGAATTTCTTCAAAAATACTTTATGCGAAGTTCAAAACCAAGAATGCATTAGGTTTCGTAAATTTATTTACGATTTCGGGCATCTGCCCATCATATCTGTCAATGACCTTTTTAACCGTGTGATAAATACCGATAAAATTGTTTCCTCCATCGTATGATAGCACATGAACTTGCCAAACGTACTTACAGATCGACAACGCCGTACGAGGTCGCAGTAGTTCAATGATAAAGCCAAATTTATTGTACTGAAAAGACTATTATGTGGTGAACCCCCGTAGCCCAGGAGCCGAAGAATAAAAGAACGATAATCCGCATCGTTCCCGGGAGTTCCCGGTCACTGGTGTTATAAATGAGAAAAAAAGTCTTCAAAATTTCCAACGGTTTGGTTATTACAAGTGGGAGCAAATGTATAAAACACACAGACTGCCGACGAAACAACTTCACTTGCCTTCGGTTTCACGTCGTGAGAATATCGCTATTCTTTTTAACACCCATTCGTCTATATATTTAGAAAACATTCGCAATTAAACTACTCATGCTAACAGAGGTATGGAAAACGGAAATAGATCGCGATTCGATAAGTGCAAGTTGCAGTGATATGGTTTTACGAACTAACGTGAGCATGTAAAATTGGACACACCCAAGTTGACCTTCGACATGAACTTGCAATGTCCATCATAAGTAGTGTGTGTTCTGGAATAGTGAAAGTAAATTAGAGTATTCTAATCATAACTAAGGGTGACGAGCCTAATTACCTTGCTTAGTAATTCCGATTGAACTTGATTGAACTTGATAGAAACCGAATAATTTGGTTCCAATAGGAATTTGGTTTCAATTGAAATTTGGTTTCAATTGAAATTTTGTCCATTTTATCGGTTCTTATCGGATCGATTAATCAGGGTGAAAATTGTCTTCTGAATCAATTCTTTTCTATTATTTTCTGCTTCCATTTATTTGTTTTTTGTATCCAATTCACATTTCCAGCAGTAATCCCGGGCATATTTGACGCTGCAGTGCTAGAGAACATTTCACTGCGACCTTCGTCAAGAATCCCAATAAGACTCATGCCAAAATTGCTTATTCCACATAGATAGAGATATTGAATGGTGTGGTCGTGTTGTGTCTTTAAAAAGCGGAAGTCAACCAAGTACCAGTATAATCCTAGCCCACGTAGAAACGACCTAACGGTCATCACGATCCACATACACGTGCTTATGAGGTTTGCGAGGCGCGGAATCGCTCAGGTCAACGACCTCTCCGAGACGACATAAAATCACGAAGTAAAAAAATTATTTCCACTTTACAAAACAGTGATTATGAGTTAAATGTAGCAAAGATTGCGATTTTGAACATCACGCCCATATCTGTATTTTTCCGCTCTTATCTCTCATAATTATATGTTACAAAATTTTGCATCTGGTGATAAGATTGAGCGACATTTGCAAATGAATAAGCAAAGTCTTTTTTTTTTCTTTTCATTACTTCCTTATTTCGAAACGCAAACTTCTTGGCACGCGAGCAGTATTCTCATCGCCGTCCCCTTTCATTAACTCTGATAACGAATACAAGGAGGCAAATGGATAAGGCTCACACAACAAATGTCCGTACCTCAAACAAAAAGCGTCAATGACTGACTGGATCATTCGATAATTACTAACATTCTCGACTCGCTCCTCTGCTATCAGCATTAAAAATAATTGCTTCTGTTAAAGCAAAAAAGTTGTACTCACTTTAACTATACTTGTTACAAGTGTCATGGTCATACGACACAGAGCGTGAATTGATTGCTACGGAGCGGTAAGTTATTACGTATCAACATTGATATGGCACGATGAATACTCTTATCAGTTCAAAAGTATCACGTGTTACCTATCGCGAAGTGTATTATCATCATATCAATGACTTTCCTGTTGAAGCCAATAATTATGAAGTACAGATTTTACAGGTAGATTGACGGAAAGCAAAGTTAGGTTCCCACAATCAACTGCATGGTTAAACAACGGACAAAAAATGTATTGCCTGCGACAACAAAGTAATTGGTTGAACATCACATGGGAAAGATCTATAAACATATCGGTCTCCCATATTAAGGTAGTTCTGTCGGTACGCCGGAGTCATAAGTCTCAGAGTCTATATGACATTAAAAAATAATCATACGCATCACTTTGACTGTCTCAATAATAATATAAAAAATAATCGAAAATCCTCCGAAATTGTCGTAATCAAATAAAAATGATTATTTGTAAATAGTTGATATGTTTAGTGCGGATTTGACTTCATTTTTACGATAATTAGGTTAGGAAACGTCATTTGGTCCGGTATCGTGCACTTTGACCTGGGTTCAATTAAACATGATTCCGGAGACTTCACCTTTTTTCATGATGCATCAATACCTGAATGATTTGCGAATCCACAGTACTTTTTATTTTTTCTCTATCTTTGATCTAAGTATGTTAATTTTCGATTTAAAGATGGATTTTTCCAGCCCTCCCGTGAGCGCCGTGTAAAAAGATCGATTTTCAAGTTCCAATTGTTAATTCAAATACTCGGTAAAAGCCTTCAAGATTTTGTGCAAGTAAAATTGAATAGCTAAATTACAACATGTCAAAAATTCATGCATATGAGTTTGGATTGGCTTCACGACAGAACTACCTTAATTGTATTACTGCTTCCGGACATGAGTGGCTTGTCCAAGTCTTTTCCTCGTCCAACTGGGCTACGACAGTGCATTAGGAAAGCGTATACTAAAAAAATCTAGCTGTGATGATTAAATTTGCGTTTATTGACGTTCAAGAATATTTTTGGTCACTGTACGACTAGAAAAATCGTTTGGTCAATAATTATTTGCGTTGATTGACCAAAGTGTATTTGAGGCAACTAACATATTTTGGTGTGCTGACTAATAATTTCATGAGTAACGAGATTTTATCAAAATCATTGTCATCGTTATATTCGTGCTGTGATTGGTGGGGGCTGCCGTCAGACACACTGGGTTCGGGACCAAGTTCATGCATAACATTTTTTTTTCTTTGTCAAATGTCAAATCAAACCTTATATAAAGGGTCTTCTAACCCTAGTCCTCCCCTAATAAATTCATAAGTAACGAGATGTTATCGAAATCATTGTTGTCGTTTTATTCTTGCTGTGATTGGTCGGCGTCGTTGTCAGACACATTGGGATCGGGACCAAGTTCATGCATTGAAATTTTTTGTTTACGTCAAATGTCAAAACTAATATAAAGGGCATATAAAGGCGCACTTTAGCGCCCGTGTCTACTAACCGTAGTATAATTTGAAGCGGAAGAGATACCTACATTTTCCAGAATATATTTAAAGAATACCGAACTTAGTGAATGTATAACGTATATAAATGAAATATCCTGATATATATCCGGATCATACATTTTTATAGACGTTTTGGTCGAGCAAATCAATTAGTCCGTTGCCACAGTTAACACTGAGAGAAATTGATATGGTCCTGGTAACTATTCAGTGATAATTATATTTTATCAGTCCAGCTGACTATTTTCGTAGTTACATTAACTCTATTCACTGTTAATATAACTACGTTACTGTTAATATAACTACGAAAATAGTCACCTGGACTAATAAAATATAATTATCACTGAATAGTTACCAGGACCATCTCAATTTCTCTCAGTGAAGTAAATTCCCTAACGGGTGTAATATATTGCAGCATCTAATAATTTAGTCTTCAAATAGTTGGCAATAAAAATTGTTTCAAGAAAAAAGATGATAATACGTTGCTAATTTTAATAAAACGCATATCTGATACGTATGATGCTATTGAATAAAGATCGAGTATTTACGCTGTGACAGCTTGCATAGATCGTCTCTCAGTGACGACATTTCTGACACACACGTCATGCTATAATTAAAATCGTTGCATATATTACGGGCATTGAGCATGATGTTCATCGGGGGTTGTTCATTTTGCACCAGACTCCAATATCTATATTATTAGCATGGTATTGAGCGACGTAAATATATACTCGGGATATGTAACACCTCTCGTGCGTGTCCTCATATATCCTCGGCTCGAGCACAGTATCAGACGTATATTACGCGAACTGAACGGCCGAGTTACCAATAATCATATGCATGTTGCCACGCTTTCCTATAACATGCTCGTATCACGCTGTCACGAGCATAAGCGCCCGGCGCATCTAATCGACTGAATCATCGAACTAGCGAGACCTAACATAGGTCCACGTAACACTCAGGGATCGCAGCGTCATATGAGACTCTAGGCATCGCCAAACGCAGCTAGAACAATTGATACGATTCTCGGTATAAAGTGTAAGTTGTTGTATACGTACACATATTATAACTGGATTGTACTTGTGTGCGCGCGCGTTCTTACGCGTGGCACGAATTCCGCATATATTCTTTATGTACTTAATATATATGTCCTGAATCGAATACATCTACAGACACATGTATATTTGCCAATGATCACATCGCACGTGAATCATAAGCGTGTAAAATCGAGTGCGACGTTATTTTCTTTGGTCTTCTAGTTGCCTCACGGTGGATCGACCCACGTAGCTTCTCAATTCCCAACACCACAAAGTAAAAATAATTTTGTAAAATCGGAATCCCAGTTGCAGTCAGTAACAAAACAATTTTGATGAATCGATCATTTTTTCGTGATGGATTGCACGGATGTTATAAAATTCGCGATTTTACAAATTTAAAAAATGTAAAATTGGTATTGACAAGAATTTGTGCATTTTTTACTGAAATTTTTTTTTTTTTGTAATTGACTCTTTTTTTTATGTAAAATAAGATATATTATAGACGGAAAATGACAAAAAATATTATCCAAAATGAAAATAAAACGTTTTTAATTAATAATTCTTATACGTTTTTAATAAAACCAGAAATTGATTTTAATAAAGAGAGATTCTGTAAAGCAAATTTGTCAAACAAAAAGTAGTGTTTTATATAATAGAGATGAAACAAAAATTGACTATAATGTCATCAATTCATTTATAGAATCCAAATAGACCGGATTTTGCCAATTTTGTTGACAACTGAAATTGGCCAAAATTGACCAGTGATTTCCCAAATGACCATTATGGCAGCATTGTTAAATCCTGGCCAATTTACATTTTGTATTCAATAGAAAACGAAATAAAAGAATTTACCATCCTTTAAAGTGAATACAATTGAAAATGTGAAAAAAGATATTTATTAATTGGAGGTCTGCATCGATTTTGGGAACAAAGCCGATATAAAAACAGGAACTGTGCTGGGGTGTTTATGTAATAGGTACGAGTCAGACGAATAGCCTTAAAGAAAAAATCGCAGAAAACTTCACTTAATAGTGTCAGGTCATCAATAACTTATCAGTAAAAAATACATCGTATTCTAACTGCGCACATAATTTATGGAAGCTTATTCCCGTATATCCAGACTAAGTGGATAATGGATGACAAACCATAAGCTAATTTACGACGCAATAAACTGGCATTCCCGAGCAAGTCATTTTTTTCGAACTTAAAGAAGCTTAGATAAATCTCCTCATCGAGTAGCTCGCTCGGAGCAGTAGAACTGTCTACCACGTATTGCACCGTCGCTGTCCACCGATAATTATTTAACCGTTCAGTATTTGTACCTTTGTAAAAACCGAAGCTATAAGTTTTTATCAAAGATAATATTTCCGCAATACAACGAAGCAAGCTTATATCATTTCCTGGTGAGATAAACAAAAATTTACTTTCTCGCTTTTAAAGTTTTTTTTCTTGTAGACTTAACTCGTCACTGGACGTTGAAAAACATTTCAGAGGTTTTCCAACTTAGAACGGTTTTGGTGGATTTTGGTGCTTGGTGGATTTTTTAAACTATCGTTTATTGTAATAGCTTTTTTAATTTATTTAATTGATTGTAAAACTTGCAGGGACTTTTGTACTTTGCATATTAATATGGATGTTCGCTCTGTTATGTCCCCTTATCAAATAGCACACTCGAAGCAGTGGAACTGTCTAGCAGCTACTCGAACGTCCCTGTTCACACAGAATTATTTTACCGTTCAGTATTTATGCCTTTGTAAAAGCCGAACCTACAAATTTTTATCAAAGATAATGTGAGCTTTCCGCAATACAACGTAACAAGCTTAAGTAAATTCACTAGTGAGATAAAGGCAGCCTATCTTCAAGTATTTTTCTTGCAGACTTCGATCTTCACAGGAAGTTCAAAGACCTATACGTCCAGAAAAAGATCTAGTACACCGAAGTAGATTTTAGTCAACGTAAATCAATTTTCTTGAATTTAAATGCCGACCTAATAGAACTGTGTTCGTTTTAAGTGACTTATTTTATTTCAGTTGAGTAATTATCATAAAATATATATGATTCCGATTCAAATAATAATTTTTTGTCATGCTCAAAATAAACAATGTGGAAATCAATAATTAATTACAGGACTATCTTTTTTGATAGGTCATTATGCAATAATATTGATAATATTATTTTATTGACATCGGAAAAAAAGATAATCGTGGACAGGCAATATTTTTCCGTGACACTCTCCGGAAAGTTCTGTTTGCGGGATTCGAACCTATACGGAAAGAAATGTTTGGTTGTGGCAACTACGTTTTCCATTTGCTGTACACAATGTCTAAAAAATTAGTTGCCTTAACCATATCGAATGGTAACCTCAACTATTCACGATTAGTTCTCGCGAGATTAGTTAGGTTAACTAATCCAATCGTTGGAACTACCACTCGAATAGTTGGGACTACCATTCGAATCGTCGGTATGACCATTCGCATCGTCGGTATGACCATTCGAATCGTCGGTATTACCATTCGAATCGTTGGTA
The DNA here is from genome assembly GCA_963970395.1 of Ephialtes manifestator. Lineage (NCBI taxonomy): Eukaryota > Metazoa > Arthropoda > Insecta > Hymenoptera > Ichneumonidae > Ephialtes > Ephialtes manifestator. The sequence goes on from OZ019976.1 coordinate 15,441,649, forward strand.
TTACCATTTGAGTTGTAAGGGAAATAGAATGATCGATTGGTTGTGTCAACTCATTTCTTGGTTATGGCAACTAATTTTTTTTCCGTGTAAGATCTACACGATCTACCTAACTAACTACCTAACGAGTACGACATCCCCTAGACCAAACCGAGCATGAAAATTTTGTATATTTCAATTCCATAATAGCTGCGTCGAACTGAACCGTCAGTTATAATAGATCACGTTATATGGGTGAAACTACCCATATGAAGTATTGGGAACTTTTAATATAGTTGATTACGAATCGGAAGACACAATTTGGCTATTGAAAACAGTGGATCCAATTTGTATATGGGGCATTCCATCCCGATTCGACCTGGGTCTGACCCTCGATCTCCCCGATTTATTTCGTAATTTTTTGTAGGGTTAGTTAGACCCTCGAATGCACCGGATTTTGTTTTTTTATTTTTTCTATGCATATTTTTTTTTAATATTTTTTTAAAGTGACATATCGAATGCGATAATTTAAAAATCTGAAAAAATTCTGAAAAATACTTTGTTGAATATCAAAATTTTCTAGCTTATAGCCAAAGTGGGTAAAATCTTTCTTCTTATCGTTTTTAAGCTTTTTTAAATAAAAAAAATTATGAAAGAATAGCAAAAAAATTAATCTACTACAGGCGATTGGTCAAACTTTTATTTATGTAAACTCGGATTTTTTTGAATTTTTGCAGATTTTTAGGAATTTGTCAAATTTTTCTGAACTAAGCTATTCCAGCACTATACACGCAATATTCTAGCACCAGCATGCCATAATAAAAAATCTGAAAAAATTCTGAAAAATACAGTTTCATATACAGAAATGTTTGAAAAGTCGTCCATAGTAGTTTGATTTTTTTTCTATTTTTTAATAATTTTTTTAATCAAAAAAGCTTAAAAACTATGTGAAGAAAAATCTTTCGCACTTCGGCTCTAAGCTAGAAAATTTTGAGATTCAACAAAGTATTTTTCAGATTTTTAGATTATGGCATTCGCTATGTCACTTTAAAAAAATATTTAAAAAAATTAGCACAGGAAAAATTTAAAAAATAAAATCTGGTGCATTTGAGGGTCTAGCCAATCCTATGAAAAATTAGGAGTCAACTCGGGGAGGTCGAGGGTCAGACCCAGGTCGAATCGGGATGGAATGACCCATATGTAGTCGGGTATTCACAGAGAGTTTATTTGAATAAACAATCACGTTTCGTAGTGGTAAATGTAATGTTTATTTACCGAATGGAATCAAATAAACGTTTGAGTAAACAAATCTGTTTCGGAGAAATATACTATAGTAATTGAAGCAAGAAAATACATATTGGTTTGATAGATAATATTACTTCTATGAAATGAAAAGCATTGAATACAGGATGGTTAATTTAACTAGATGTTATGTTCGAGTAAATAAAAAATTTAGTTGCAACAAACAGAATTTTTCCTCGATGGCCGTTATCCTATGAGGATTGATTAAAAGAAATAAATATGGTCCGAATCAATAGTTTGCACTTTTCAATGAAGTACACATATTTTTTATGCGTGGAAAATTTTAGTTAGTACAAATGAAGACAAATTGAATATATGCATTTAATCGCGTTAACGAGACTTTTTTCTGGGTGCAAAATACTTGGAAAGGTTGTACTGGATTCTTAAAATTGTTGATTATTGTAATGGTTGTTTTAAATTTAATTGATTGCAAAACCTATTGGAACTTTTGTGCTTTACATATTATTATGTATGTTTGCTGACGCCATGCCCCGTACGAATAATGATGAATGATACGATTAATAGATCTCTCATTCGTTAAATTTATATTTTAAGAGGCAGAGCATCGCGCTGAACGACGTTTCTCTTGAAGTCAGCGTATCTAAAAATATTGCCGGTTAACTCGGAACTATTGGAGCATGACCTCGAAATGAAAGGAAGCTCAAGCGCGTGCTGCTTGCTATATGCGTACGCATTAAAAGATTCTGCGAGGATACTACGTGACGGGTAGCAAGTTTCGGATTATCATAAATTCTGTTACCCTAGTTTGCGTAATAAATAATTAATTGATTGGTAATTTTAAATCATTTTATTGTTCTTTCCTGACCCGGTCCAAAAAATATTGCAACAAAAAATCTCATTCTATCTAAAATATATTGTACTGTGTTATTTAATTCTTCGACGTTAGAAACTTTCTGTATTTTTTGACATTTCTCAACTCGAGCATATTCGTTGTAACATGAATGCAAAACTAAGATTCCAGGTATCGCAGTACAGAGAACACATTCAAACAACTATGCACAGAGAAAAATAAATCGTTAGAACCAACAAAATGTGCTCTTGCGGGCAGCGAAAAGAATATTCTTTTGATCGGATGAAATATGTAATTGATCGAAGCAACAGCTCGATCATATTCTATTACCATTGCCAAATATTTTGTCCAATGGACAAAATATTCTTTTCGCTGCCCGCAAGCGCACGCCCGTAAAGAATCTTATCAGAGTTCTTCCAAGGCACCGATTAATATTTCCTAATTCTCTTAAGGGCCTTATGTGGAAGCCTCATAGGGTTTCGCAAATGATGGTCACGCTTTTTTCTTCGGGACCTTTACAGGCAAAATAATGAGGACCTTTTAAGGCTGCCCTATTAAGTCCTTACTAAAATAATAAAGAAATTTCATTTGAAAATATATACTTGTTATTATTTAATTGAGTAATGCTGAACTTTTAATTAGATATTTCGTCTTTTTCTACACGATGGTACATATTCATCGCTGAAAAAACATATTACATTTATGTTTTTACATTGACGGGAATCCAACCTGGAACCCTTCGGACGGTGTAAGTAGTTGCGCTGCGCCTTAGCTCTCTTGGCCATTCAAATCATATGAATATGCAATTTTTTTTGTCTATTTGAATGACTGCAATATGAAATAAAATTAATGTAATATAATCAGAACTTGATAGATTTACATAACTGCGTTTAATGTGTAAAAATAAAAGCACATTCAGTTATTTTTTACAGAAATTGGTTATATCGAATAGGGTACATTGTATCGTTGTTGCCATCTATAATTATATTCCAGAAAATTGCTTGTTCTATCGTTTGCGTGAATTAGTTCATTTGTATCTAGGTGCGTGACTGTCTGACTGACCTGAGGGCCAGTATTAGAATGGGTGACCACCTGGCTGACTTTGACGGTCATTAATTGGATAGGTGACCACCAATTTTGCGATGGAAACCTCGGATTGCCATATAAGATCCTCATCTGGCAAATTTATTATTGATTTGTTTACTTTATGCCATGGTTAATACTAACTGGGCCTTTAATTAATTAACTTATTAAGGCCTTATTAAACTTCACCATGGGCTTATGAGATCCTTATTTGGCAAAATTTTGATTAATTAGTTTACTTGGTATCATGATGAAGCCTAACTGGGCCCTTAAGTAATTACCCTATCAAGCCCTTATTAAACTTCGACATGGAAACCTAGAATTGCCAGAGGAGACCCTTAACTGACAAAATTATTATTGATTTGTTTATTTGACACCATGATTAAGCCTGACTGGGCCCATAAGTGATTAGCCTATCAAGCCCTTATTAAACTTCGACATGGAAACCTAGAATTGCCTTATGAGGCGAATATTACGTGGCGAAATTATCATTTATTTATTTACTTGGTGTCATGATTAAGCCTGACCGGGCCCTTAATTAATTGCCCTAATATAGCCCCATTAAATATCGGCATGAAACCCTACAGTTTCCTTAGTAGGTCCCTAATTGGGAGTGATATAGAACTCCCTTTTATGGTGTCTACATTAAAGCCCGATAGGGCCCTAAGTTATCTTAGGGCAACCCTAATATTTATCTTCACGGGACGTTTTGTTCTAATGATTTTTTTTCTCGGTGTGTAATAATATAGTTTTGGTTATCTTTCATTCCACAGGCATTCTCATTATTGTGGAAATAATTAACATTTGCGGGCACTGAAACTTTGTGATTGTAATAAACGTATTAAAAAACTTTCGCAACGTACTAATTGCCATTTTTCGCGTTTGCGGGACTGAGAACCAACATTTCGCGGTGGAAGTTTATTTTGCTATTCATTATATTCTGAGCCGTTAAAGCAAAGACTATCATGAGGTTGAGGTTGTCTGTGTACACTTCGTAGTTATCGATACCAGAGACAAATCTAGTATTATCGGTGACTACAAGGTGACAGCTATTAATTTTAAGATATCTACATAAACTTAGGGTCCAAAAAACAGGTCGATTTTCAACTCCGTCTTCTGACATGAGTATAGATACGATGAAGGCGGGATTCCACAGAGAATTTATCCATTGTTTTACTAAATTTAAGTTTTTTTATTTGAAAATATTACAATTAAGCTATTATTATTTAAGATTCGCTTTAAATTCAGACAGAACATAGTTTATAATATTTTCTGTCGTGTGAACGGATACTTTTCCGAAATTTTCTAAATTACGAAAATAAAAAACTTTAGAAAAAGAAAGTTCGATTGATGACTAAAAGAAAACAACGTTAATAATTTTTTATCGACAAATGGATAAAAATATTTAAAAATCATTCAGTCATATGATAGAAAGTATTATATACTATGTTCTGTCCGAATTTTAAGTGAATCGAACGAATAGATTATTTGATGGTAGTTTGTATAAATAATAATAACTTTGTTGTGTATTAATATTTATCAATTTAAGAAAAAACTTTATTTTACAAGACCATGTATTAATTGTGTGTAAAATCCCGATCTCCCCGTCCCTTATTTTTTTTTAATTTCATAATTTGTAGTTACCATACCTATGTATAACGAAGTAGTTTACTTCGTTATAGGTATGGTAACCGGATGGTTGAGATCTGGATCGATCCGGATGCCGAGAAATCTCCTCCTGGGTCGGTCAACTTTTATCAACGAACTCATTGTCAGAGGTTTTTTTTTAAATGAATTCAAACGGCGGCATGTGCAGGGGCTCTTCACGCTGGATGGGACGCGTGTGACGGTACGTATTTATTTTTATAACACCGAGGGGAAGAGTAAACACATTCTCTTAAAGATGTATCACACATACATTCCCAACCAAAAGTTTTATTGTATTTGAATTTGAGTCAATATTAAAGAAATCAACGTCATTTCAGGCCAAACTGCAGTCATTTTAGATAATAATTATAATAATATGTATTAATGAATTAATTTACAAGCAAATTGATAAATGAATTTACAGCAAACCTTGCCCCGATTTCTTTTCAGTATGAAATAAATTTACTATTTTATCGAAACACGGAATTAAAAATAAATTTTAACCGTTTTGGTATTGTTTAATTCGTTTTGGATATACATAAAAAGTTTCAGGATCATTAAACAAACAATTTCATAAAAACAGCCCAAGAAATGATCGATACTAAGAATTTCCAAAAGTTCGGAAAATCATTCAGTCATTATTTTCCGAAAAATGAGCATATTTATTTTACAAACAGAATAAAGATTTTCAAAATCAGTGTTTTTATCATCTTCAATATCGTTGATTTCATCAAATCTTCTACGCAAATTCTAATCGAATCAAAATTTTGGTTAGGAATGTATATGTGAAACATCCTAAACTTCATAGAAGTGACTTTCAACCGTCCTAACACAGCCAAGGACTCTGACGCAATTTCGTTCCAGTCTACGAACATTGCGCGCATTGTTTCACATTTTAATACACAATTTTTCTTACAGCTATAAACACTACACCATTATCTCGTGAAACATGTCTTTTTTCCTCCGAAATGTTATGCTCGGAAAGAAATTTGTTCCGGTGGAAAAAAAATCTTCCTATTTATTTAACGCATGACATTATAATTGTTGTATGTTATTATTGCGAAAGCATAATCACAGAGCTAATTGCAATTGCTTCAATTATATCTACAAAAACAAACGGATTTACAACACTGCCCGCAGAGTTGTAAACCTTGACCCACCCCATCCTGGGGGCGCAAAAAAAAATACGAAGAATGTAACCGATATAGACTCAAAAAACGGCTTGGTTAGAACTAACAAAAACTTGGTTAAAAATGTTACCTAGAAAACCTGGTAGTCACTACCAAGTTATTGCTTAGTATACAGTAAACTTTCCATACACTGTAAAAAAAAATCTACTTGAAATTTAATGTAAAATGGGGTTCGGGTCAAAATAGTGAATGACCAAAATAGCGAATGGCAAAGATAGTGAATTTAAAAATATGGAACGTCTAAATATAGAATGGCCATCATTATGAAATTGGCTATTTTAGCCATTCGCTATTTTGATCATTCGCTATTTTGACCCCCCAGTCTTATTAAAATGCAATCAAAATGGCCAATGGTCAAAATAGCGAATGGCTAAAATAGCAAATTTCATAATGATGGCGGTTCTATATTTAGACGTTCCTTTTTTTGAAATTCGCTATTTTAGCCATTCGCTATTTTGATAATTCGCTATTTGACACCCGTAAAATGTTGGAAGTATTTATGTATAAACTGGTATACTAAATTTAGTATGCAAGTGTAATGTAAAATTAATGTATGGTGCAGCAAATTCAACAATTTACTTTTATTTTACAGTAAAAGTACCTGAATTTTAATAATTTGCTTTAATTTTATCGCAAAATTACATTAAATTTATACTACAATTGTACATTAAATTTATATAACAAGTTTATGCATAAAAACTTCCAGTCTTTTCTAACAGTGTATAATCGCGCGACTATATAGAATGTATAAGCGTAGGGTCCGCTTATACATTGGACTCTGCGTATAATCGCGCGATTATATGAAGACTCTGTACTTAGTACACCTAACCATATTATCTTGGTTGCTCCTACTAACTTTTTCTTGGTAAAATTTTTGACCAATATTTTATTAAGCCCAACCAAGCCTTTTTCTCAGTACAGACGTATATATTTTACCTACTTAAGTAGTTTCTGCTGCATGAACACCGGAAACTAAGAAAAACTAGCTCGTTGGTTGGCGCGAAAAATATTGCATGGCTAAGCGGTCGCCCATCAAAGTACACCCAGGGAAATCGGTCTCATGGATTTATTTAAATCAAATATGCGACCTATTTAAAACAAATGCAATTTCATTTGAATCAAATAATTTTTTTTTATATTTATTTGATTTATTTGTATGCAATAAATTCAAATTTGATACAAATAAAATTCTATTAATCCAGTCATTAAATAAATTTCTTCTTCAAACTCTGGCATAATAGAATTTTATTTTCATCAAATTGAATTCATTATATACAAATAAATTGTATTGAATTCACGTAAGTTTTATTTGGGCGAAATAAAATTTTATTAATTTGAAATAGATCCTGTATTTGATTCAAATAAACCTATCAAACCCATTTTTTGAGTGTACTGCTTCACATCCCGCACACCAACGACACGCACTGCTCTCAGTTATTATCCATATTTATTGGCTAGAACATTTTCTGAAATCATCACTTAATCTCAGTTCTTATATCTTGTGCAAATCAAAAAATGATCCGTATTTCATGGAAATTGAGCTATATCGAAAAGAGATTAGAATTATCCGAGCTTAGTGTTCAATTGCACGCACAGGCCACATGTATTTCAAAGATTTCACAGAAAGGTCAGGATTATAACGGATTGAGGCCGTCCAGGGTGCGGGGAGATTGACCTGATTATCGGGACAGGGGACCCTAGGCTTCACCCTACACCGTTTCTTTTATATTAAACTTCTTTAAATTGCTACGTTGTCCAGATTCAAAGATTAAAAAAAATTCGCATAAAATAAAATTCGATGAAAAAAAAAATTTTAATTCCATCGTGATGCGTTGAGTTTTCGTCCAGTTTTTATGAACCGAAAGAAAAATCATTTTTCTTAAATATTGGAAACTATTGTGAACCAAAATTATTTTTAAAATGTCACTTCTGTCCTTATACGTATTTTATTTTATAAAATAAAGGTGTGGGATCGAATTTCATTGTATGTTCATTTTTTTTTTAAGTTTTTTGATTGACAGTTTAAAAAATATTTTGGGAAATAGATGATCCTTCAATGTAGAAAATCTGAACAATGAAACCGAAAAATTGACAATTAAAATGTTAAGTCAAGTCTCGTGATTTATACTCCGAAATTTATGAGTTTGCAATTTCCATATGCAAAATAATTGTCATTTAAAAAATGGTAAACCATAAGTGCGATGGAATATTTTTCGTTATTCTGCATAGCAAGAAGTAGCAATATTTGAAGAATGTTCTTTTCGCTCTGAATAACTATGAAGACTTATTTGTGTACGATAAAATTGGTAATTTTTCTTAAATCAAGAAAGTCATTCCAATATAATAATGAATATAACAAATTTCTTATTTCATTTCAGGATAAAGAATTTTTAACAGTTATGCAATCCAAAACTTAATTAAAAAAAAAAAAAACACTTTTTTTCCAGCACTGCCCATCCCTGTTGTCACCGTCTATGTTATCCAGCACAAACTGCTGGATCTGCTGTTGTGTCTTCAAACAATTAATTCACTCGATATACACTTTCCAGGCAACTCGTCTGGATGCAAGAATTCACCGATGGATAAAAAAATATCCATCGCTAAGGAGTAAAAAATCGCTGCATAAAAATTGGTTTATCCGCAGTTGCGATGTATCAAACTATACCAAGTCGATGTATATGATACCGGCGAACGAGTTTGACGGGAGAGTATGAAAAAGTTCATCGCGATGTATGTTCGAGCATTGGCCTATATAAAAAACGAAAGAAAACAAGCACAATGTGTAAAGACCTGTCGAAGCGGTTTTATCGTAATCAATTCACAGCATGTGACTCAAAAATCTTCATTAAAATGAAGATAAAACAAAAATGTAGAAGATGTAAATAATCAGAAGAGATAGATCTCGGGCCAACGCACGAGCGAGAGACGCGCGTGTTGTTAAACTGGCGTTTGCCGCAACAGGTTCCCTCGCTCCGGCAGCTATGACAGCCCGATCGATGAGAGGCGGCGTGTCGAGATAAATGCTCTCCCGGAGTTAGACGCACTATTTTTTTTTTTTTAATTCACAGAACTAAATATTAATTGTGTTGCTTACCTGATCGATCGGTAGACCCACAATGTCGGAGAGCCAAGCGAAGGTTCGAAAGCCTTCGTAGTACTCGTCCTGGTGCACAGCCATTGCCACGGTCGCCTCTCACGGTACTGAGGGCGACGGCACTCTCGATGTCTGAATTCGCCACTGAGAGCCGCTCACCGGTCGAGTCCCCAGTGCCGGCCTCTCAGGCTCCGGCACCCGTCGACACTTCCTTGCGCCACTCCTACTTAATACTTCCACTCAGCTCGGCGTTATTTCGCTATAACGTGTCTTCGGCAATTGCCATAAGCCGGCCCGTAGCGTATTCTTGTCTCGCAGATCGAACCGCGATGTTGTTTCTCGTTTCGAAAATGATTTACGTTGAAAACACGAATAAACTGCAACTTTGACAGATATGGTTGCATCACTGTATACAGTTGCAGTGTGAGCATGTGCGGATAATACGCGAGATTTGTATTGTACGCTGAGCTTCACGCTTGAGAGTCTCTCGAAACAACGGCTGAGCCCTATACGCCGATTGAATAATCGCTGGATCTTATTCTAATAGATGATATATATATATACAAGTTGCTATAGGAACATTGGGAAGAGGGATACACTAGTTGCTCATCGTTCGTCAAATAACAATTGAGGGTTGTCGAGAGACGTATGCCCCTTTCTATAGACACATTCAAAATGATAAGTACTTTTCTCTGTCGTGCAACCGTGCTTAAGGAGAACTGTGCAATTAACGCCCTCGAGAGCCGCTGAAATTGCTGTGTTTTGAGCGTTATTTTCACACGCTCTGCCGCACTTGAAACGACAGTGACGAGTTTAAGTGTATATGCCTCTGTGCTTTTGTTGCTGGGAGGTCGATTATTTTTAATCATATTCTTAGACGGATTACGATGAGCTTTGGAATGACCGCGACTATCAACTCCAGTTTTGCAAAATTAGCCCAACGTGTTCCTCAGTCCCTGTAAATAATTTGTATTACGTTTTTGGTAAATAATTTTTTACACTTCTGACAGTATTTTTGTTGTTGCATTATACTGCAGAACAGTTTCATTGGAAAATAATTTTTATTATAATTAACAATGTAGGATGTGTTTGGTTGATAAAATGATTAATCCAACATTACATTATTCCAGTTTAAAACGTAATTATAAATATTCTGTTTTACTATACTGATCATTTAATTTTACAATACACTTTTATTGTTAATAACATTTTATACAACTATAAGTGCATTATAGAAGTTAATATCAAATTCATTATTTAATCATTAAAATTTCATAATATTTTTGACTTTTTTACCTATGAAGATTTGTTAAAGCTATGAAGCCAAGTAGATACGTCATTTCATTCGGACACGCAGTAAGGAAAAAATATGACGAATATTCTATTTTTATATTTATTTATCGTCCGCCTGGTCTTTATATATATTTATCCTTATTATTCGCCATTGATATTATCAAGATGGTAGCGATTCATCTATATACGCAATATCTCGTAAGTAAATATTTCCAAGTTAGACATTAAGCAAATATTGGGAAAAAAAACTTTATTTTATCTTTGGATTAAGGAAGTTGCTCAGTCAACGGCAAATGATAATAATGAGTAATACATTTTTGGAGGTTATTTGCTCGTTACATTTGTAGGCGTATCACGCCTACATCACGTTACAAGTCTATCGTCTGCATACTTGTCGAGTTATTAATTATTAAAGTTACACTCTTATATATTGGCGTTATAGCAACCACTATACGCGCCTCTCATGCTATGCTCGAAAATAGACTAAAAATGTTAAAAATTCGGTGATAATAAAACCAAATCATTCCTTGCATTTTCGGTAAGAACTTTCACAGAGACCGAAATAATTCGGCTGCTTGGTTCTCAAGAAATCGAAAAAAACAAAAGTGCTCGGATCGCACACAACAATTTGCGAGTCAACGTGCGCCATGGATTTCTCTCTCGCACACTGCAAACCCGGCAACCCGCGCACCACTCGACCATCCCGCGTACATCCCCGCCAGAAAGACCCTGAACAGCCTCCTTAAGAGCTTATTTCAAACGATGCCTAGCAACTCTATAGTGCCGTAGATACTGCAATGGTGTGCCCGACGTCTTCCGGTTATCTCTAGTCGTGCAAAGTCTGTGTACCGAAGTATATAACTGAATCCTGTAACGTTTAACGTTGCACCCAAGTCGTAACTCAGTATAGACGACGACGGCACCGCTAAGTATAACCGTTGATAAATCCGGTGTACAATCTCCATAAACTGCGTAAGCTAGCTGTTGCTGGAAAAAAGAATTTACAAAAAAATAACTTATTGAGCTGGTATATCTTTCGTAGTACCACACCTAAGAAAACGATTCCACCGCAAGCAGAGTTGCAAGTTTCCACAATTTCTTTAGATAATATTTTATTGTACATTTCATTTAGCAATTATTACTTAAGCTGCAGTTTCTAATTATCAACAATTATTTTTTTTTAATAGCTGTAAAATGATTTCGATAAAATTCGATGTGTAAATATAATCAATACCTCGAATAATCAAAGTGTACTCTTTTTACCTGTAATTATTTCGTGTAATATAAATGGAAATGTATTTTCTTTGAAATCATTTAAAAGTTCAAAAACAAGTTAACAAGTCCCGTTGATTATTAATATTATAAAGTAAATTATACCATAATTGTTTAATGACTAAATAATTCAGGTTTAAAAATCAGCGCACAAGAAGATACATCTCTTGTCACACAATTTATATAAGATGCGATGAAGCTAATCCCCTCTGGGTTCGACAAATCTACTGGTAGGCAAGCAGGGAAAGGCAACATTCGAATAAAAATGTATTCAGAATACTTTTCCATTTGAATAACTGTCTATAATTCGTAACTAAGACCAATAATACGATTTTTTATCATGAACTAATTTAATTTACTTTTTGTCATTTAAGAAAAATATAACGCTCATACAATTTTCTTAGAATTACTCATAGTTATTCAGAGCGAATAAAATTGTATTTTGAATACAATTTTATTCGAATATTGCCCATACCTATAAGCTAGTACCGCGAAAATCATGTACACAATGTAGGTCCTGCCCTCAGACAATTTTTGTGCCGAAAAGAAAAACCTTAATTATTCGGTTAATCATAAAATGTGACCAAATGTGGAATGATCTCGCGACAGAAATGCCGATTACGAAATCTGTTGGACACAATGCCACAAGCAAATAGATGTCGTGCACGACGACACTTGAGAAGAGTCGATTAAGAAGCACGTGCTCGCGCTGGCATTGATACTAGAAACCGCTACACATCGTGGAGAGCATATTCCTCGCTTTTGTGATTGCGCAACAAGTTTAAGGTCATGGAAAGTAGTAGCGCCAAGCGACAACTGCTGCGGTTGCATCCGGAAGGCCATGATCGTTCATCATACTATAAGTATAAGCAAATGTGCACGCTCCTTCCTTATATCGGTTTGAGCTTCCGGAGCTTAATATATACATTAACAGAAGCCACGGTTGCAATTGTCTGAATAACAGCCTACGAAAAGAATTACTTCTTAACTGATTTTTTCTCTATTTTATTGTAATATTTACAACGTGCCAAGCTCCACGAAACATTAGGAATAAAGGGCATCGGACCGTGGAGACATTGGTAGGGTACATAAAACCATTACAGTGGATTTTCTTTCTTCTGTTTTTCTCGCAAATTACTAACTTGAATCATGTAACAAAAATTATAGATATTCTCTTTCATATCACTATAAAGTTACTATTGCAAACAGTGCAAGAAAATTTTTGATTCTCTTTACGTAAAATATATATTGGCTAGACCGGAACCACAAACGCGGTCTAAATTCTATGCGTATGCCATGCTTGACTTTTGAATAAATTAAATATTCTTCGAGGCCTTAATTCTAAGGAGCAAAAATAGTTTATCTCATGCCAACGAGCGCTCCAGGCAAAATTATCCTATAATTCACAGATGAATCGTTGGTCGACTCGAGGGACATAAAATTACAGCAACATTTTATTTCTATTTGATTGTAATTTTGTGCAATTTTAATTTGAATCCGAGCAACTCGGATAGCACACCCGACAAGGCCGACAGTAAAACGACTTTCGTGATCGTATATAAATACGGATTGGCCGATAAACCGGAGATTTTGAAGGGACACTCCAATTCCTGCAAGTATAATCAATTAAATTAATCACGTAATAAATAAAAATTTTAATGAATGCCTACGAATTTATTACCTTTATTAAATCAGCAGCCAACTTAAGGACACTGTTTGCCACCATAAGCTCATCCTTCTTGTGGGGTTTTTGTTCAATTTGCAGATAGAGATTGATCTGAAAATTCGATTTAATTGAATCAGCACGAAAATTTCGTTATTATCCATATTTCGTATTCGTTAATTGAACAATTTGTATTAAGAGGATTGATTTTTTATTTGACTTATTTGGTGAATAACAGTGATCCAAAAAAACAGTTGGACACTAATGTGAATAACTTTTGTGTGATCAGAATTTATGAAAACAGTAATGATGCCAATGAATTCCGAACCATTTGTCGACAAAAAAGAAGTTTTTAATGCTTATTCTTTCGCGTTATTCTAAAAAAAAGTCGAATGTAGTAGAAAAAGGTTTATTTAATGTAAATTGATTTGATTTTCAAAAAGCACTCTCACCTGTTCTGTTATCAAAACGGAAAGATTTCTATATTTTTTGTTGATTTTCGTTCCCAACGTCATGAATCGCAGTATGTAAATTCCAAGCGCGAAGCTCCAAAGGAGAGCTTCGACGTTGTAGCGTGAATGAAGACTCTCCAAGTCCTGCAATATACGAGATGTGATTGATTCAACAATTCATGTATCGAATTCGCATATTTGAAAAATCGCACTTTTATAAGTTCCAAGCTGACGAAGGACAGGAGAAGCAGCGTAACGATGAATACAGCAGAAACTATGACGTCGACGGATCTTTGAGGACCTCTCCTCTTCAGATAAGACCTCACGCTCAACCATGTTTTTATGTTTCGTACTTTGTTGAGTCTGAAATGCGGCAAATCCGACTTTCTCGCCCGTCTGGATGACGTTAAGTGCGAAAATAATTTGGCGTAAAGCAGGCGTTGCTTGAACGTTCGTTCGGCGACCGCAAGCAAGAAGAATAATACGCAGGACAGCGCTAATTTTTCGAAAGCCAAAATTAGGATGATTGAGCGCTCCCTGAAATGATTTAAGCTTTCATGGTAACCCTATCAAATAATCTTTTTAAGAATTCGATAGAATTGGCGCAGTGATTCCTAAGTATGTTATCTTAGCATCTGTGAAATTCAAAAAAGTTTGACCGATACAGAGCTGAGCTATTTATAATTGAACTTGGCAAGATGCGAGGTATGCAGAACCGACATGTTTCAATATTTACTGTCAGAATTACATTTAAAAATTCAAATTTTTTATCGTGTGTAAGCTAGAGAGGGTTGACACGAACAGTCTAAATTAATTGGAGGATATTAAACTGTCTTGTTTTGAAGATACAGCCGTGAGAAAAGTGATATTTTAATATTATCTGGTGTACGGTACAGCGGAAAATTTATTTCCATCGTCGTGACAAAATTGACTGATGAAATAAGATTAACGACGGAAAATAGTATTCCATGTATTGTCGGTTAGTACTGCATCAATATTATGTGTTTCATAGATTTTTCTATGATTCCTGATTAAATTATAGATCTTTTAGACATATGCATGGGACAAAATATTTAGTTGAGATTTAGATGGTACACTTGAACGTTAAGAGATCAGTTCATAGATTTCAATGGAATTTGATCGCTTAGCAAAACTTCGGCTTACCAGAGTGTTGCACCAAATGCAACATCGATTATTTTACACAAACGCTCGGACCATGATTCCAAGGTAATCTGAGCGAGATCACTGGCAATCTGCGAGCCTGTAAGATTTTGCGAGGTCTCCGATCCAAATTCGTCGCTTATTCGCTTCATGGAAGGCACGAGCGACAACATTATCGACAGCACTAGACCTCCATAAAAATAATCCATACCCTCCGGCATTGACTCTACTCGTGCAATAATAGCCGAGCTAATATCGAGGACCGAAAGTTCCGCCTTTTTAATATCTCTTCGTGTCCAAATAGTGCATGACACTGCGAAATTGAAAAAGAAATCCAAACCAATTTTCATTCGTTCCATTGCTGGAGCGTAAAATCATGTGAAAAATCAACTAACCACGATCGGACGATGCACAATTCGAGCTGAGAAGAATGGAAGGCGGTAATTCAAACTCCCAAGAAAAAGGATGTTCCACAAAATCAGCGTAACTTAAGTTGGTCTCGCTGTGCGCATCGGATTCCTCAAAGTCGGAACTAAAATGCATCATTTTTTTCAGCCAATGAGATACAAATCCTTACCTCCATGAGATAATTCATACCTATACCTGCATACGTCACTGTTGGTCGTAACACCCATCCATTCGGTAGCAGAGGTAGTCGCCTCAGTCAAATGATTTGTCGCTGCTTCCTCGCACTCGCCCTCTTCCTCACTCTCGCACTGCTGTCTACCTTCGCGAGAATCCATTTTAGGCTGGTGCTCTTTTAGCTATGAAAATGCGAAATAACTACTATTATTCAAACATTTTAGCATGATTTAACTATAACTCACAGCATCTATTGTAGCCTTGAAAGAAACACGCTTTGTTAACCGATTTCACGATTAATTGGATATTTATTGTTTGATAAAAATACTCTAAACCTATATCTGCATGTGATTACTTTTTGTCCCACTTACTATTAAAGTTTCATAAAATTGGATTACATTTTAACGAAATTTGACGTAAAAAAAAGAATATGATTACATTTTCCTAATTGTGATATAAGAACGAAGGACGAGAAGTTTGAAGTAGCTAATGATACCAATCTCTGGTTTTAAAAAAGTCGGCAGGCCCCACGCATTTGTTCAGAATATAATCGTTGAATTTTCAAAGAACAGATAAAACAATGAAGAGTATTACTTGCAATGACATACCGGACCGTCGCATGGTTCTCCCTCGCGATCCGACTTAATTTCAATTATCCTCGAGCCTTCGGTTACTGTTGGAAAGGTAAAAAACCAGGATTCATTTATCGCAACTTTGCCGATTTTAAAAAAATGTCTCAATACTCATATTTGCGTATAGTCTTACGCGGGTTTATTGTACATAAAAACAATTGTACGAGATTAAATACGCGACTTACTTAAAATAAGGCAGTCAGCACAAAATCAGTGATATTAGTGATTCATTGATGGATATCTTACTCAGTTGGCTGCTGGGGCTATATGAAAAAATATGTGCTGTTAAGCCCTAAATCAAGAATATTTTTATAGGTGTCAAAAACTATTCTGGGTCACCTATAATTTCTTTTCTTAGAAAGATGCAAACCCAAAACCAAATCTCCACCAAATGATTTCTAATATCCCTGAATTATAGCTCAGTTCATGTTTTACAAAATGCAATAACGTCATTTTTTCAAAAATTAAAAAAATCCATAAAATCCGAACCGTTTTTCCATTTTCGGCTAAATTTAATACCAAACAACATTAAATGCACCTGCACTTATGAACAATTATTTTGCAAAATATTCTAAGTTTTACGAACATTAGAACGTCGTTCATGCTTTTTTTAAAAATGTGTACGATTGCCATATCAATCGGTAAAACAATTCTTAAGTTATATGCAAGTGAAATTTATAAAACCCTGTAGATACACAATCGTTAGATTATTCTGAGTGTTCTAACATGAAGATTTTAAAAAAATTTCTTGAAAGTAAAGCTTCTTCTGTGGGGAAACAAAAATCTTCATTAAATCTTCATATTTTTTCATATAGCACCAGCGGCAAACCAAGTAAGATATATTTCTATGAATGTCATTGATTTTGACCTGAATCCTTGACCCCCTTAAAAAACGAAGCTTGGTGAAGTACTAACACTAGTCGTATAACAAACCTGGTAGTCGCCATTCGCGGTTGTTCTCGTGATCCGATCCTTCAGCCAAACTTCGACTTCTTCGCTCATCTATGCTGTCTAAGCTCACGGATGATCTAGCTTCAGTCTTCTTACCCTCAGTTGGGGGATCGGCGCGCGCGATCCCACGATCATTGTCGCTCGATACGTTCCCATTTAAACTCTCGAATCCGTCATCGTCCTGATGAACAATATCCACATTTTCTGGATTCCCTCCCACAACATTATCTGCAGTTAAACTTATAATATAATGAAATATAAATAGGGCGTGAGAAATTTAAATGGGTTAGTCGTCAATAGGATTGGGATACCTGCTGGTTCCTCTACCGGAGCAGCAGCGCTTTCGGGCAAGGAAATTGAAGAACTACTCTTGCTAGAATCTTCATCAGGTACAGGTCGCGCTGGAAGTTCCGGCTTGACCTCTAACTAAAATCAAAGCGATGCAGATGTGTTTAATAACGATCAACAGCAATTCGCTTTACACAAAATTATGTATTTTTTGCTTAAACGCTTTATTTTGCGTCAACAATAAATGACAAATGACCATCCAATAAAAACGATTACGCTGGAGAAACATTCTGAAAAGCTCAGAAGTAAACAAATGCGATATAGTCATAAGATATTTCGATCGTCACTTACTGCAAATATCAAAAGAAAAGTTGGAGTCATTATTCAGCGCCACTAAATTTATATCGCAAAACAACTCATAAAATCTATATTTTATTCGAGTAAAGGATAATAAAAACATGCATTTTCGTTGCTTAAAAAAATTTCTACGATGTACAGTCGCCGATCGATGACATCGATTCAAACAAAAATTAAGTGTTTTGTTTTAAAAAATGGAATTTCGTAAGGTCATGGTATTTCGGGGAACGTGTGATTGATGCGTTAGGATTATTGCAGAAGTTTGAATACTTCGATAGCTGAATTGGCATGTCCCACGTTATATATAACGTGAGTAATTCATAATCGGCTAGTACTTCAACTCCCTCTCGATTTAAAAAAAGGTTTCTTGATCTATTTAACATATGTTTAACATATGTATGTAAAAAAAGCTGCGAGGACTTAAATGCTAAATTTAAAGTCTCAGAAAAAATGTAGTTATTTGATTAACAAATGAAAACACAAAAATCCAAGGACAACTTACTTGAACTTTACCAGGGGTTGACGTATTCTCGATGCTAACTTTCTTTGCGAATCTTACAGAAGGCGGAACATCGCAGCAAACTTTACTGGTCTTCTCGGTAGCGCTTTCGTGAGGTGATTTCGCTTCGTTAGCGGATCCTGCAGATAAAATAAAGTGTCTTAGTCAGTTACTCTATAAAAAGACAGTGTCGACTATATCGCAAATTCAACATACGCAAGTTTCTTCGCGTTCTCAATTTGCCGGAGCGGCATCTCTCGTGACGCGACCTTCGCACTCTCGACCTATTGTGCCCGGTAATAGTTGTGGGACCGGAATTTGTCGAAACGATTTGCGAGTGTACTGTGCAAAGTATGAACATCATACCAACGGGCATTAAGATTTCTGCAGATGAGACCATCTATAATAACAATAAAAGTATTTCTAAGAAATTGATAGTTCAATACACTTTGTAGATAGATTAAATTGAGCATGCACAAGCAAATAACAAAATTTCGTACATTTGGTTGATCTGTCTCCACAATAGAGAAGTATATACACATGTTAAAGACTTGTAAACAGTAGAGAAGCAGAAATAGAGCAAATATGCGTGGACTAGTCTGCTGAATCCACCAACACCAGTACAAGGGTAGCATAACTAGCCGTTGCACAGCTAACCAAGCTACAGTGCTCAGCCCATGCTTCGGCTTAGCTTTTGGAAACGATGACCCTGTGTAAAAAAAAACCATTTGTATTATATATTTCAGACAAAAAAAAAACCCTTTTTTTTCACATAGAAAGCAGATACCTCGGACAAGATCAACATCGATAAGCTCTGTCTTGAGTTTTGCTGTACGCATGGGAACATTTGTAAAACCTCCAAAGATGCGCTGCTCCACTGTTTTCTCCCATTGCTGTTTGTCATATGTCCCAATTTTTTTCTGATACCTGTAATTGAAAATATTGAAGATAAAAATTGTACAAGAATAAGATAATCAATTTTTAATACTTGAGCTAAAAATGTATAGACATCGAAAAATCCAGGGTTTTATGGAAATGGGTAAAATTTGATTTAAGATTGATTTTTTTTCAGTAGGTAAGAAATCAAAGATCAAATGATTTTATCTCTCTGTGACAGATGCTCTGCAAATTGTATATTCTCTGATATAATTATTGTCTAAATATGCTCTATTTTAATTAATTCTACAAAAAATTTATAGTCATTTAAAAATTCAAGAACTGGTAGACTCCAGGTTTTAACATTAATAATAAATAAATAATAATAAAGTAGTTTATTTATTTTTTTTAGTAACAGATCAATAATTAAATAATTAAATCCCTTTATGAAAAATACTCTGTACATTGACAAGCAGCTTTATTGTAAGAACTTATAATTCTAGATCTAGAACTATGAATTGTACCCACAACATAGCAAATATTTTTAATTTTTGCTAAAAAAAATTGATAGCTTCACAAAAAAACTTACCAGTATACTAAATCGTTGAGAACCATTTTTCGGCTGGTATATCCTGCGTTATAACGTCAGCGGATCATATAAAAAAAAGAAAGTGAGGTTCTAGGAACTCGGAAGTAAAAAGTGACAGCGTGTATAATCAGTTACAATGACAATTCGCTCGTCTATTATCCCATAATATGCTACGATAATGTATCGACACAATACACTCTGTTATTGTGTCGCGAGGGTCACAGTGTCGAGAGTCCGGTAGCAAAAGTCGATAGTATGAAAATTTCATTACTTTATTTCGGAGCACAACGCGAACTCTAACGAAAACCGGAGTTTACGAGAATTTTGCAGCCAGCTGGTCGTCTTCGGTTTCTTTGTCTCTTTTCAGCACTCGAACTGTACTGGCAAAAAGTGGGGGCGTGACAGTCTTCTCACTGATAGCGCAACGCGCCGGGCGATATTCATATCGGCCAGCTGGTCGACCGAAGCTGAAATGCGTTGAAAATTTTGACGGCAGCGTCTTCTGCTACGCGGCCCTAAAGCCAGTGCTGCTACTGGTCGGGGTAAGATTCGTGATGCACCTACAGGTGGAGTGACCGTCACTCTTGAGCGAGCACCAATCGCCTTTCTCGACAGCTTTCATTGATGACTGATGTGATTATCATGAATGAGTGCGAGTTGCATAGGCTCTAAACTATACAACATAATCTAAATAGCCCATGATCACAGTCCTTCCATGGAGCCTCATCATTTTAATAATAAGGATTCTAATAATTGCACATTATATTATAAATATATCTTTAACTATATAAACATCTTCTATCGATGACAATTCGTTCCTTTCAATTGGAATTTCAATCTTTAGATATATATGAGATATTCCTGGCCAACTCATTAAGCGTTCAACCCTGACACCTTCAAATTCGCTCCATAATTTTTCATACAATTCTCACAATTATTCCCAAACATTCTGAAATTAATTGAGGATGATTTCAAATATTTCCATTGGGCCGCAAATTTTTTATTAAAAAAATTGATGATAAAAAAGTTAGACTAAAAAAAAAATTCTTTAAATAAAAAGTGTTTTTACGAGCATTTTCTCAAAAATGTTCTTTAAATAAAAAGTGTTTTACGAGCATATAGAATAATATAAATAAATTATGGAGCGAATTGCCAGTGGTGCTACTCATCGGGGTAAGATTTGTGATGCACCTACAGGTGGAGTGACCGTCACTATTGAGCGAGCACCAATCGCCTTTCTCGACAACTTTCATTGATGACTGATATGATTATCATGAATGAGTGCGAGTTGCATAGTCTCTAAACTATACAACATAATCTAAGTAGCCCATGATCACAATCCTTCTATGGAGCCTCATCATTTTAATAACAAGAATTGTAATAATTGCACATTGTATAATAAATATATCTTCAACTATATAAACATCTTTTATCGATGACAATTCGTTCCATTCAATTGGAATTTCAATCCTTAGATATATATGAGGTATTCCTGGCCATCTCATTAAGCGTTCAACCCTAACCCTTTCCAATTCGCTTAATAATTTTTTATGCTATTCTCAAAAAATCTGAAAGTAGTTGAGGATGATTTCACGTTTATTTATTGGGCCACAAATTTTTTATTTAAAAAAATTTATGATAAGAAAGTTGCCGTAAAAAAAAATTTCTTTAAATAAAAAATGTTTTTACAAGTATATTGAATAGTATAAAAAATTATGGAGCGAATTAGAAGGGGTCATGGTTGAACACTTCACTGTTAAAAATGCAAGAGAATTTAATATACAAAACGATATGAGATTTACGAAACGGGTATATGAATTCCATATTAATATACTTTTATTGTACATTTTTACAATAGTATGAGAATTCTCCGATACAAGTATTTGAAAATTACAGTACGTGAGTATTGTAATCTTCATTTTAATATACAAATATTGTATTTGTCAATGACGAATGCATCTGAAAATTAATATCCGGTATATACATTCGAGCTATATATACGGTATATTAATTTTCAAAAACAAATATTTTACAGTGTTAAAAATGCAGGTGAATTTAATATACCAAACGATATGAGATTTACGAAATGGGTATATGAATTCCATATTAATATACTTTTATAGTAAATTTAAGAATAGTATAAGAATTCTCCGATACTGGTATTTGAAAATTACTAAAAATTAGTATTTGTCAATGACGAATGCATATGAAAATTAATATAACGGTGTATGCATCCGTGCTTTATATACTGTATATTAATTTTCAAACAACATTTTTTTACAGTGTTACTGAGTTGGCTAGGAATGCCTCATATGTATAGAAATCACATTTTATTTCACTCGGTGCGTGTAGAAGACGCGATTTTGCGTACGCTTCGCATACATAACAGTGCTTTACGATACTAGTGCGATAAACATTTTCTTAACTGGTGTGATCGCAACAGTCGGCTTCGGCTCGTGCTAGAAATTCACACTCGTCAGAAAAAGTTTTATCGTACTAGTATCGTAAAGAACTATTAATTCATCCTCCATCAACCCGATATTTGTTGACCGTAAAAATTACAATACATAATTAAACTTTCAACATTTGGGATTTCTATAATAATCACTATGCGAATATCATCCATGTATAAACATTTCATCACCGCAGCTTTTCATTAAGTGAACAATCCTGCGACATTTATAACATTGTGTAAAAAATATATCTTCAACTATGTATAAAAATCCTCCACTATAACATTTATTTTACATCCCTTCACGTTTCAACCCTTAAATATGGATACAGACATCACGACATCCGATATTTATCTACAGAAAACGTTCTAATAAATAAACAAACGTTTATCATTTGAACATTCTATATATCTGTGAATATCATCCGTCTATGAACATTTTTTCTACATCTATGTATCTACGATATCTACTTTCAGCCCCGCAAAATAATATACACAACCCATATATTCAATCGGAAGGGTTTTTCTGAAAGACAAACTATCGACCCAACGTTTGCCTCAATATCCGTTGCACATATTAGTTTATCAATAATGCCGCAATATCGACAGCTCATATTATTTTATCAACAACAGAAGTTTTTTGTAAGTTTACATCCACGCTACAGAATTCCCGTATATATTACACAATCAGCGAATTTTACTTTTATAAACAAACGTACACTGTTAGAGAAGATTGGAAGTTTTTATTCATAAACTCGTCATCGAAATTTAATATACAATTGTGGTGTAAAATTCATGTACTTTTTCAGTAAAATTAAAGCAAATTATTAAAATTCAAGTTCTGTTACTGTAAAATTAAAGTAAATTATTGAATGTACTGTACCTTACATTACTTTTACATTACACTTGTATACTAAATTTAATATACTAGTTTATGAATAAAAGCTTCCAGTAAAAGTACACTAAATTTCAAGTAGATTTTTGTTTACAGTGTACTTTCGTCATCGATACATGCTTTACCATGGATACATGGTAATGGGTACTTTAAAGTAATTGTCGCTTGAATACCGACTAGTTCAGAATCTCATATAAATAAGAACATCTATATCTTGAATAAAAGAGCATCAGTTTTCGAGGCAGAAGCACTTTCTTCGAAGGTAGAGGTTTGTCGACAGTGATTTGAATCTATTGGACGACATCGGAGAATAAAAAACGCCCCTCCTTTGTAACCCGATAAGATTTTTCTCCCTTGTGCACTGTAGTCGGCTCGAAACGCGCAGCATCCGAGTGGATCAATGAGTGTCGGCGAGGCGAGAATCCGACTGGCGCTCTCCTCAGTTTCTCGCCACTCGTTCTTCGGCAGTCTCCGAAGACTGGCGAATTTTCAGTAAATATTTATATTTACTGAAGAAAGTACAAAGTGGCCGCGCCCGACAATGTTTTTCGATTATCGATCTTCTTGAGTCGTGATATCTTCTTTAAAAAGGTAATCGCGAATGGCAATCCTCCTCGCGCAATTATTCGTCGTAATCAATATTTATTCTTTAAGAATACTTTTGTTAAATTTAGTAATAAATATAAACTATAATAAAATCAAATGAATTCGTGTGATGATTAATTTTTGTTAATCTGATCTAGGATACATAATTGAAGCTAAAAAAATGATTCGATCCACCTGGACAACGACCACCCTCCTTTCTTGCCTCCTTATTTTTCAAGGATGGCTTAATACACCGGCTATTGGCCACAAAAATCCAACGTCTTTCAACATCGGTGGAGTGCTTTCTAACAATGAGAGCAAAGTTCATTTCGAGCAGACTATTGCTGTGAGTGCATATCAATGAAACGAATTGTCTCTTGATGTCCCACATTTTAGAGCCTATCCTAAACCCTCCATTCTTTATTTCTCAATAATCTACATCTATACTATTATATAAAATGTTACAAGTTTTTATGTCGAATAAATCGATGACATTTTAATTTCAACAGAACCTAAATTTTGATCTGCACTATATCAACAAGGGAGTAACTTTTTATCACAAAGTGATTGGCATGGATTCCAACCCCATACGAACTGCCCTGAGCGTCTGCAAATCTTTGATCGCACAGCGAGTATATGCCGTGGTAGTCTCTCATCCACTGACTGGAGATCTATCACCTGCTGCTGTGTCTTACACAAGTGGCTTCTATCATATTCCCGTCATCGGTATTTCCTCCCGGGATTCAGCATTCTCCGATAAGGTGCGTTAACATCTCTATTGGATTTTATACAAAAGAAGATGAAAAGAAACTGCTTGCCTTATGGAAATAATGTAAAGTAAAAAAAAAGAAATAAAATTGGAAATGAATACAAATAATAGGAAGCGGATTTTAATTGAAACTAATTCGTCCTTTAAATTAGTACTAATATTGTTAAATATTTGAGTCATTTTTTAAATAAAAACGAAAAAATCGGTATTTAATATTAAGAAATTAGTTTAAACTATTGAAATCTAAGCTGTACGTGAGACTACCATTATCCCACCATGACGCAAAGGGTTCAATTGGATGAATAGCTATTTTTTAATAAGTCTTAAAAATGCTGAAAACATTACACAAATTATAGAAAAATTTATATAAAATTTTTTTAATTATCCCACAATTCCGATTCAGAATTAAGAATTTTTTCCAACTTGTAGGAAGTTTGGTCTCATTAAAATTGTTAACGTTCTTGACAATGTAAAATTACAGGTCGAAATAATTTTGTGCGCAAAGCCTTTAGTTACCTTTTTCTAATCAATTAAGTGATATTTTCGGCAATTAAAGTCTAGAAAATGGATTGACTTATCTTTTGCCTGAACTTACTGGTATTTTGAAGGTAAAGCAATTCTGTGAATAAAAAATACATTTTTCTTAATGCAGAATATTCACGTGTCTTTTCTACGAACCGTACCGCCGTATTCACACCAAGCTGATGTCTGGGTTGAATTGCTGAAGCACTTCAACTACATGAAGGTGATATTCATCCACAGTTCGGACACCGATGGTCGAGCTCTGCTCGGCCGATTCCAGACGACTTCCCAAAGCCTCGAAGACGACGTGGAGATTAAAGTACATGTGGGTTGCGCACTCTCCCTCGCACGGCTCGTACAATTTTAAGCCAATGTCCATTAGCTCGTTTGCACGCCTCGATAGCGAGTGTCCGTCCAGGTACCTTCACACCCGACTATTCCACTCGTGAGCCCGAGAACTTCAATCGTTCGCTTCCTCTCTTCCATCTTCGCTGCGATATTTTAAGTCCAGGCTCGAATTTGTCGTCCTTGACGTCCGAGTGATGTTGTGTTTCCACTCTCGTCACTTTCCTGATGGGAGTTCTGGCGATAATTAAAAATTATGAAACATGCTCACATCATCCTATTTCGAAATAGTAATTTCCTTATTCAATTTCACTAAAAACCATGCCTATAATATTTTACAAAAAAATTTCTATTATCCTTATAACTGCATGTGATAATTTTTTGCTGAAATACGTCAAATACTGTTTGTATTAAATTTCGTGACGCCATTCTTAGAGATCGTATTTAACAAGTGATAAATATCAGAGAAAAACACTGATAGAAATCTTAATTTCATGAAAGCCAATAGAAAGAAGCAATACCCCGTGCAGAAATTAGTTCGGGCAGCCGCGATTAAAAATGGGGCCTTTTTAGGTATAAAGGTGGCATCCACAATAGGGAATCTACTCTAGAACCCTACTAGGCTCAACAGAGACGGCCACGACAAACTTCAGGGCCTAATCAGGCTTAAATGTGGAACCCTCACTAGGGTCGCCCATATTGAGCCTCTAAAGGCATCGTACTTCAAGCGTGACTAGCCTAATAGCGCCCCTAATAGAGCTGAAGCAAACTAGAAAGGGCCATGTTGGAGCCCCAACTATATTTCTGCACGGGACAACGTGCAAAAACCGAATTGAAAAATAAATTATTTGATTGCTTATAAAATGTATACAAAACATTGAGAGCGAGAAAGTTGACACATGCAGTTAGACAATATTGGGTAATAATACGAGATAATTATATTTCCAAATATCTTTGCGGTATGGATAAACGTAGAAAATTAATCACAATTTTGCTCAGTACATTGTTTTCATTATTTTAAAAAGTTACTTCTAAATGCATTTCAAGTTGTTCAGAATTTCGTTCATGATCAAATAACTTCCTGTTCAGATGACCCGGTAATATTTTTTCGCCAGACTCTCATCGCCTTTTTTGTCCGATGTATACCATATACTACGTAACTAAAAACTTCTAAACTTATCGATTAATTTAACAACGTAAAAACACCGGGGTAAGTAAACGTTCTCCAATCTAAACGTTACATAGTAAATCTGATTAACAACAATCGACTGGGCACTTGAATCTTTATGAGCCCGGGTCGATATATAACAAAAAAAATATAACCTCGAACAAAAAAAAAGTATGTCACCAATATTTGTTCGTCCAAATCACTGTTGAAGTATATCTATATACAATATAGAGCTCTCGTAGCTGCTGTGCGATAATGGCCCTTTGCATTGTAGTGCATGGTGTGTATTATACAATTTCACAACAACAAAAAGTCTACTACTGCTATACTATCAATGTTTCAATCTATAAAAATGTCAATCAAATGTTGTACGAAAATAATTATTTTCCCGAGCGACTGAAAAGCGCGCTTTGGTATTGATACGCTGACAGGCAATACTGTACTTGACCGCATTCTAACGAGTATCTTTTAAAAACAGGTAGAATCAGTGATTGAGTTTGAGCCAGGTCTCGAAAACTTTACGGAACAATTGATGGACATGAAGAATGCTCAAGCTCGGGTCTGCCTCATGTATGCCTCGTGAGTACTTAAAAAAAATTTTATTTCTCCTAAAATCATAATTATCCGTCTGTGAGCTTTGCAGTTAATTCCTTTTTTATTTCAAGTTTAAAGAGACAAGATTTTGCTATTTATGTATAAGATTTGAATAAAAAATATTATTATTAAGCAAATGGAAAATATTGAGATATTATTTTAATCAAACAGTAGAGATCCGAATGAGAGAATTGTCGTGGGTGGTTTAACTGTTTTTAAGCAGCAAAATAAAATACTAATGTATATGAAAGGAAATTTGTAAGATGTTCAATAAGAACGTTCAGTATAAAGTGCTAAGGGTCAAAGTTAAACGTGCCAATACATGTAAAATATGTATTATCAAATACTTTACAGTAAAATTTCGAAAGTCCATGAATTGTTAATTATGTTATTACTTTTTTATCGACTGTTGGCGGTCTATTTTTTCTGATGGAATTTTTGCGAAGCACATCTTGGGTCTGAGACAGTGATCGCTAGATTCAAAGCGCGCGAAACCGAAGCCTAATTCAAATTTCACTAATCCGAATCTTTAACAAGTATCGATTGTAGCTGCTTAATAAATTAAAGTAATTCATCAAGCAGCCACAATTGACGGATCGAACCCGGGTCGTGGCGGAATTTTTTTCGCAATTTGTTTGACATGAATTTCGTCGATTGTGGCTGCTTGATGAATTACTTTAATTTATTAAGCAGCTACAATCGATACTTGTTAAAGATTCGGATTAGTGAAATTTGAATTAGGCTTCTGTTTCGCGCGCTTTGAATCTAGCGATCACTGTCTCAGACCCGAGATGTGCTTCGCAAAAATGTCATCAGAAAAAATAGGCCGCCAACAGTCGATAAAAAATTAATAATAACAATATTCGGTCACGCCTATAACATACTACCTTGTTAATTATGTTTTAAGAAATCTATAAATTGAGCTTACAATTTCATTTCTTTTAGTAAAACGGATGCTCGAGTAATCTTCAGAGACGCAGCAGCTTTGAACATGACCGGTGCCGGTTACGTGTGGATCGTAACAGAACAGGCACTTGAAGCATCCAATGCCCCTGAAGGACTTCTTGGATTAAAATTGATCAACGCTACCGAAGAAAAAGCGCACATACGCGATAGTCTGTAAGTGACTATCTTGTAAAGATACATTATATTTCTTCTACAATACAAGTACAGTAGAGCGTCGATTATCCGAACGTCAATTATCCGAAACGTCAATCATCCGAACGATGATTTAGTTTATCCGTATCGTCAATCATCCGAACGATAATTTAGTTTATCCGAATCGTCAATCATCCTAACGAAGATTTAGTTTATCCGAATCGTCAATCATTCGAACGATGATTTAGTTTATCCGAATCGTCAATCATCCAAACGATGATTTAGTTTATCCGAATCGTCAATCATCTGAACGATGATTTAGTTTATCCGAATCGTCAATCATCCGAGCGATGATTTAGTTTATCCGAATCGTCAATCACCCGAACGATGATTTAGTTTATCCGAATTTTCGGTTTTCCGAACGAAAAAACCAAAAAAATCCTCGATTTTTTCCTCAGAAAATAGCATATTATATAGAGTCCGGCGGTTTTATCAGAATATATAATATATACTAACAATGATATATTTAAAATATTAATTTTCGATAAATACATACATATTATATATATATGTATTATATTATACGTATATATTCTAATATTTTAAGCGGTTCAGTTCCTCCCTCCCCCTTCACAAAATATTAATGTTCGGTCATCCGAATTTTCGATTATCCGAACGATAGTCGGTCCCAATTAGTACGGATAATCGACGCTCTACTGTACAGAAATTAAAAAAAAATCTCATCGGCAATTGTATGGCGTGGGCGATTTTTGTTTTTTTTTTTAATTTACTGGCATTTCATATCACATTTTCAGTAAATTTGTCACAAACTAATGGAGTTCATATAATATTTATTGAAAATGCAAGCATTGCCAAGTTTTTTTTTGTTGGTATCAAAGTTAGAATGTAAAACTTAATTTTATTATTTCAAATTTAGGTACGTTCTGGTTTCCGCCCTGCGAGACATGAATATGACCGAAGACATAACGGAGGCTCCTAAAGATTGCGACAACTCAGGATCGATATGGGAAACCGGAAGAAAATTGTTCAAGTACATACGCGAACAAGTTCTCGAGAAAGGTGCGACCGGCCGCGTCGCATTCGACGACAACGGCGATCGCATCTTTGCCGAATACAACATAATTAACATAAAAGAGCAAGGGGGAAAAGAGGCTGTCGGGCAGTACATATATTCGGCGGTAAGCAGTGTATTCAAATGTAGTATTTAGGTCGATGATTTAACGTTATTCAACTTTTAACTATTTTTCGGCAGAATGCGGGAAAAATGAGGCTCACATTGAACGAATCTAGCATAATGTGGCCGGGACGTCTTAAAAGTAAACCAGAAGGTTTCATGATACCAACGCATCTAAAAGTTCTGACGATAGAGGAAAAACCATTCGTTTACGTTCGTCGAATGGACGGTGAAACTTGTCTCCCAGACGAGATCCCATGCCCACATTTCAACACCTCTGACGGTAAGAAGCACTGTTAGAAATTTTTGTATGAAAATTAATATAAAGTATTAGAAGTTTTTTTGCGGATACGCGTATATTAAATTTAATACACAAATGTTAATTAATATACAAAAAAATTGTTGTAAAATTAATATACAGTATACTAAATACTTCATAAATCTTGTGTTTATAATATAATTATTGGAATTTTACGACATCTCTGTATATTCAATTAATTTCGTTTAATATACTGTATCTGAAAAAGAACTTCCAATACATATATTAATTTTCAAAATATTTTTAACAGTGAGCGATACAATTAATCGGGATAAAATTATAATCCCTCGAAAAACTTGATTTGGGAGATTAATAAGAGGTTTTCAATAGTTCTCTATGAACATGTTTTTCGAGCGAATTAGAAATGGTAGTTATAGAAAAGCGATATAGACCCCTATTAATATATTATAAAAATGTTGTACAATTTCGTCTTTTTTTATATTCAAACAGAGCCAATATAGTGTTTAATTCCGCGTCGAAATTAAGTCTTTTATTATCGCCAGGTTAACACAATCGCTTGTCTGTAATATAGCGTTAAATTATCTGGCACTTAGATTTCACATACTTCTATGGTTACTTTCTGTTGAAAATTTGCATAATTTTTTGAAACCTGGTGTCATCTCTATTCTAAAAGTGCGATTTCTCAATGGTTCTCGATAGACTTTCCAGAAATCCCGATATAAAACGTATTGAAAGTCTATAACTTGATCTCGAGTATAAATACTGAAAGGAAGTTATCAATTATTCATTAATCATTGAATCAATAAAATATTCAATCACAGCAAAAAGTGATCTAAGTACTACAATTATCTATTCATTTTATTGACTTTACAATCATTAAACATTGATCGTTGTGTCTTTGATCATTAATTACAGAGATTTACTGATCTGACTTCAACGAATTAAAAACATGAATATTCATTTTTCTTTGCTCTCTTTTTTACATTATAATATACACTTCTTCTTCAGGTGTACTTTCCTACTGCTGTAAAGGCTACTGCATGGATCTACTGAAGGAGCTTTCCAGAACGATAAACTTCACGTACAGCGTGGCCCTCTCCCCGGATGGTCAATTCGGCAGTTACATGGCCAAAGATGGCTCGAGTGAGACTAGAAATTTTTTACTACCAACTCCAAGTCGTTCTTATACTAAACAGCTTTTTTCTAACGTTCACAATAGGTGGGAAAAAAGAATGGAGCGGCCTAATCGGTGAATTGGTGAACGAACGTGCGGACATGATTGTTGCACCTCTTACGATCAGTCCCGAGCGTGCGGAGTTCATAGAGTTCAGCAAACCCTTCAAATATCAGGGCATCACCATCCTCGAGAAGAAAGTATGGTGGTCCTCTTTTGTTTCTTCCTTCCTTCCGGAAGTCGATAATTTTTTCTTCTTTCGTCACTCTCTTCATCCAGCTGAGTTGTGTGGCTTCTGCGTTTAATAATCTTCTTTTTAACGTTGTAAAATAATGCTTGCATTCTAGCCATCAAGATCGTCAACTTTGGTATCTTTCTTACAACCGTTCAGCAACACTCTATGGATTCTGGTGATGGTGTCGGTGCACGTAGTGGCACTAGTTCTGTACCTCCTCGACCGGTTCTCGCCCTTCGGGAGGTTCAAGCTAGCCAACACTGACGGCACCGAGGAAGACGCTCTCAACTTGTCCAGTGCCATTTGGTTCGCATGGGGAGTACTTCTCAACAGCGGCATCGGCGAAGGTAAGCTAACACGTCAAAGATAATTCATTATTTCAATTAGTTTGTACGATAGTAATAAGAGGTTTTGAACTAAGGTACTCCACGAAGTTTCTCTGCCCGAGTACTCGGCATGGTGTGGGCAGGTTTTGCTATGATCATCGTAGCCTCGTACACTGCCAACTTGGCTGCTTTCCTCGTATTGGAGCGACCAAAGACTAAATTGACTGGCATCAACGACGCTCGTGTAAGTACTTATAATAAATTAAGATATTCGGAAGATAATATATCACATAATGAGCAATTGAAGATTAATTTGACTGACGGTGTACATATTTTCTAAACGGATATAGCGAGATAGAGATTCCCATTAAGTTTGATGAAACTTATGAAATTTGTTTTCAAAGTGGCTTGGAATATTTATTTTAAAAAATGGGACACAGACGTTATGAAAATGTAATAAAAATAACATCCGTGCGAAGAATAATATTGTTTTACGTTTTTACGAAGTTAATATTTTGAAAGTCCATACGTAACGCACAATCTTAGCTTATTTTTCCTTGTTCTTCGGTGCCATAATTGATTTCGCATTAAATTCGCATTGATGGAAAGTATATATGTATTTTTTGTGATTTAGCTCAGAAATACGATGGAGAATTTAACCTGTGCCACAGTCAAAGGCTCTGCAGTTGATATGTACTTCAAAAGACAGGTCGAATTATCGAACATGTATCGCACAATGGAAGCTAATAATTACGACACTGCGGAGGATGCGATACAAGACGTAAAAATAGGGTGAGCCTGCTGCATCATTTTTGCACAAATAATGTAAAATATATAGGTAAATAAATGAGCTAATCATTTTTACGTTTTACAGTAAGCTCATGGCTTTCATCTGGGACAGCTCTCGTCTCGAATTCGAAGCAGCCCAAGATTGCGAGTTGGTCACTGCCGGTGAATTGTTTGGTAGATCTGGCTACGGTATTGGACTGCAAAAAGGTTCGCCTTGGGCGGACGCGGTCACTCTTGCAATTCTCGACTTTCACGAGAGTAAGATAATTAAAAATATCTTTTAAACAGAGATCTCCTACTCGCTAGTATGCAGTCGCTCATTCAATATAAATTATTTTCACAGGTGGTATTATGGAAGGCCTCGATAATCACTGGATTTTGCAACACAATTTGCCACAATGCGAGCAATTTGAAAAAACTCCCAATACATTGGGTCTGAAGAATATGGCTGGAGTTTTTATTCTAGTGGGTGCAGGGATAATCGGCGGAGTTGTGTTAATAATAATTGAGATGGCCTACAAAAAGCATCAAATCCGCAAGCAGAAGAAGCTCGAATTAGCTCGACACGCTGCCGATAAGTGGAGAGGTCTCGTTGAGGTAACATCTGTTCTTTATCAATGTTAGATTTAGAACTCTCCATATTCTTTCTTCCTTTTCTAGTACGTGATTTAAAAAAAAATCACAATTTTCACTTTCTGGCGACCAGGCGGATGAGGTACTACAGAAGACTATCTGCACTGGTTTTACACTACTCCATCTCTCTCTTTCTCTTTGTATTTATAATAGCACCACACTAGGCACGCGAAGAAGGCACACAAAATCGTGTTATGCGTGATCGGCTTGCTCAGTTATCATTCAACTACTAAATACTACCAATTTATAACCAAATTAGCAGTACTTGAAACAAAAGACTTCATCAATGTGCATGATTCGCCATTGAAACGGTTGAGAAAAAAATCGCAAATCAATGGTCGCAAGAATGGCTTAAGACATATCACCACATTTCATCATGAATTCTCGACTAGATATCGCCTCGAGAAAATAACTATCATTGGCATCAGTTCAGGGTCTTAATTACTTTTAGAATCCATCACTTGATTATTTATACAAGTTGTTTAAATCAGTTTTTGCTCCTACGCTTCTTAGTTTTCATGTTTTTGTTCCATCCATTCACAAAACACATCTTTCAACCATTTAAAAAAAGCTGATTTTTTAAGCACTTAAAACAATAAAATTAAACGAGTTATAGATTTGTTAAGTTACGGACAAAAAACGACATAAAAAATGTCTAAAAGTTATTAAAGACTGCCTGCATCAGTCTAGAAGTTGAGCTGCTAAGAGTCCATTGCTGCATTAGATAATTAGCTTATTTGCCTCTGTCTAACACAGGCAGATTGTTGCGCAATAATCCTTTTTTGCTGATCATCGTATATCACTCTGTTTCTAGAAGCGCAAAAAACTTCCGCGTGTCGGAGCCCCGACACAACGTCGAATGCAGAGCAATGGCCTGAACGATCCGGCGACAGTGAGTCTGGCAGTGGATTCGGTGCCAAGATCGAGTCTCACACCGAGAAGCCCGGGTCGCGCGTGGCCAGGTGACAGTGATATTCGACAGCGGTCAATGCCACGACCCGAGGACATACGACTATCACCCGCAGCTTATACGGTTGACGTTTCTCATCTCATTGTTTAGCCATCTCAACGGACTAATTTTGTATCATAAAAAACCTATTGGTGTTAGATTCTAAGGCGTTTTGCAACGCTACGTGTTACTCGTTATCGCAGGCTCGTTAAAAAAAAAAAGAAAGAAAAATACAAAACAAAACTAAAAATCAAACGAGCTCATTTTACGTAGAGAACGATATCGTTGTTTTCTGTTTGTTACTCGATGAATGGATGTCCGCGCCTTTACAAAGACGGTAAAACTACACTTCGATATGTGATTCAGTGATCGAAGTCGTCTGTAAGAAAATGAGCAACGTTACTACTTCGTTGTTATAGTTATACACATGTGTCCGGCTGATAAAAATATTACAAAACATTGAGAATCAACATAGGTGTTGTTGGGTACGTTCTTTATTACACGTAGCATTATTCGTAAACGGGAGAGCCCATATCCTGGACTAATTTGTTTATATATACAAAACTCCAGTTTCTAGAGACGAAATAAAAAAGGATTACCGCAAAAGTCTTCCGTATTAATCCAGAGTTGGAAGTTAAAAAAGATCTGGTACGTTATGACGATAAATTCAATAATAATATACGTTAGACACTGGAGTTTTATATAAGCCGACGGATTTTTTCCTTTTTAAATTATTAACAAATGAATTTTCTCCGTGAAATGAATATTTGTACAAAGTATATCGGGTATCAATGTGTATATAATTCGACACGAAAATCGTGTATAGATACTGTATCTTTCAGTTTTGGTTTTCTATAATTAATAGTCATTCGATGGCGTCTCTGCTAATCATTCGTGTAGTGAACTGCAATAGTGCACGGCAGTCAATTACCTTTTTCCGTATATGTTTATAGTTTTTGTTTTCTTCAATTTTTCACTCATTTCCGTAGTACACTCTCCCGTTGATGACCGACATTTCTCGCATCTGTCGCGAGATTGTCCGGACGTGTAAAGATGTGGATCAATCATTAGATGTAACTTCTCGTAATTACCTCGGTGGTATTACAACGGACGCGGGCACCACTTTACGCTTACTCCTCAAGGAAGAAGTACTGTCCCGCACGCTTCTGATCCAAATCCTGTTCAGACGAAAAAAAAATGCGTGCCATTAGAAACAGACAATTTTAATGCAATTATAATATAACTCAGAAATGGGCACCGCTCGCCGCTTTCAAATTCCAATTTACATTAGTTTGATATTACTTTTTTTATATGTTATAAATAAATTATTAACAAGTAATCTAACGAACAAAAGTGACGGTTGATATTCCCTCCGTTGCTCGTAGATTTGTCAACAAGTTACAGTAAAATACGGTACAGTAGAGTGTCGATTATCCGAACTAATTGGGACCGACTATCGTTCGGATAATAGAAAATTCGGATGACCGAACATCAATATTTTATGAAGGGGGAGGGAGGAACGGAAACGCTTCAAATAATAGAATATATACGTATAATATAATACATTGTAACTTGCGACAGCACCGTTACAATATATATATATATATATA
Source organism: Ephialtes manifestator (assembly GCA_963970395.1). Classification (NCBI taxonomy): domain Eukaryota; kingdom Metazoa; phylum Arthropoda; class Insecta; order Hymenoptera; family Ichneumonidae; genus Ephialtes; species Ephialtes manifestator. The sequence goes on from OZ019976.1 coordinate 15,476,986, forward strand.
TATAATATGTATGTATTTATCGAAAATTAATATTTTTAATATATCATTGCTAGTATATATTATATATTCTGATAAAACCGCCGGACTCTATATAATATGCTATTTTCTTGTGAAAAAATCGAGGATTTTTTTCTGTTTCACGGCAGAAACTCTTTTTCGCGCTGCCAAATCACGCAATCGTTTGAGTTTGAGTCGCGCAACAATGTATGCAACGACAAAGTTTCGGATAAACCGAATCGCTGTTCGGATGATTGACGATTCGGATAAACCATATCATCGTTCGGATGATTGACGTTTCGGATAATTGACGTTCGGATAACCGACGCTCTACTGTATAAAAGAATTGTTGCTAAACAATTTCAAAAAAATTAACGCATGTAGTTTCAAAAATGGTTTGTTTACTTCACTTCATTAAAATAATGGATATTTAAAATTCCTCGAGGAAGAAGTATTGTCCAGCACGTTTCTGATCCAAATCCTGTTCAGATACGAAAAAAAAATCATACAATTAGAAACAAAAAATTTTAACATAAATATAATACAACACGCAAATGGGCACCACTCGTTACTTTTAAATTCAATTTTGATATTAATTTCATACAAATATATTACGTTTTCTGTATGTTATGCATAAATTATTAAAAAGTAATTTAAACGTCGAAAAGCATTGCTTTCTACTTTCGTAAAAAAGTCATAACGAAATATGGTATTAAATAATAATTGTTACTCAACATTAAAAAAAAACAATTAACGCATGTAGCTTCATAATTGGTGGTTTACTTTACTTTCATAGAATGAAGGATATTTAAAAAATGTGGGCAAATAAATACTGATCGAATCTTACCTTCACCGACTGGTTCTTATTGATTCGCGGCCTAAAGTTGTTCGGATCTCTTCTGAATGTGATACCGAGCAACTCCAAGAATCTATTCATGCCATTCAACAGTGATTGAGGACTGTGAGCTGTAGTGTCCAGCGACGGCACACCAGAGAATACAATGACGCGATCGGCCAAATAAGTAGCCATAATGAAATCGTGCTCCACCACAAATCCTGTCTTCTTGGCGTGCAAGATAAACCTGAACAGAAGGCAGTTATGTAAATACAATGTTAAAAGATGCTTTCCCGAGAAGACTTACCTTTTAATAACTTTAGCTGCCACAAGACGCTGCTCGGAATCTAAGTAGGCAGACGGCTCGTCAACGAGATACACGTCAGCTGGCTTTCCGAGACAAAGCGCCATAGCAACGCGCTGCAACTCTCCTCCGGAAAGATTCTGCACCTCCTGGTCCATTATGTCGTCGATTTTCAAAGGTTTCATCACGTCCGTGATGAATTGCGGATGAATGTAAGCATCGCGAATCTTCTCGTGCAACAATTGTCTCACAATACCCTGAGACTTGGGGCTGATCTTCTGCGGCTTGTAACTTATATGTAGCATTGGGATGTTACCTATAAGATTTTTAAAAAAAAATTATTTTCATTCCTCGGTATCTACGGAAAAGGCTATTTGTTTGTAAATACTTTTAAAACTTTACTTTACAAAATCAACAAAGATTTAAAAAAATATTATTTATGCAAGATAGAAGGTCACAATGAAGAAGTAACAAATCAAATGCTTGAAATTCGCGGAAAACCGCGCGAATCCGCAAATAAGCATCAAGCGTGAAGATTTTTATAAATACTCACCAGATCCATCATCAGGCGCTAGATTTCCGGCCAACATTCTGATGAATGTTGTTTTTCCAGTACCATTTTCACCAAGCAATACGAGAATTTCTGAATCCGTGAACTGACCTCTCTCGACTTTTAATGAGAAAGATCCCATGGTCTTGGTCATGGAGGGATATTCGTAGTGATTCATACGCTTGACTTCTTCTTCAGTCGCGCTCTCGGCGACCTTAAACACGAGCGATTCCTCACGGAAACGCAGATTTTCCGTTGGCACGAAACCATCGAGGAAGATATTGATACCTTCTCGAACGGAGAAAGGCATAGTAACGACACCATATGCACCGGGAACGCCGTACAGACAACAGATAAAATCGGAGAGATAATCCAACACAGACAAATCGTGCTCAACGACAATAATAAACTTGTCCGGGTGGATAAGGGATCTTATAGTCACGGCAGCGTTCAAACGCTGCTTCACGTCCAAATAGGAAGATGGTTCGTCGAACATAAAAATATCGCCGTCCTGAATGCACACCATTGCGCAAGCAAAACGTTGCAGCTCTCCTCCGGAAAGTGCCTCGATACCGCGATCTCTAATATGCGTCAAATCTGAAAGTAAACAATCGGAAAACTCGTAGTACCACATTATCTTAATTAAAGGACGAGGTAAAGTCTCAACGCTTTGATAAATCTCTTTTGCTTATTATAAATCTCGAATGAAATGTATTTCTTTAACAAGGGTATCGCTACTGTACTTTTCCTGACAAAACGCACGGCCAATTAAAAATTGTAAATCGGTTTTTCTAAGAGATAAGATTTGCGGATTGGATATTTACTTTTTGGCAGTTATTTTTATGTTTACCATTCTGCTGATCGATATGAACGACTGAATAACTTTGTATTGAATTGTGATTTACTGAGAACAGAAGACGTCCCCAAACGTTACATAAAAATAAGAGAAGGTGTTGCGTCTTTATCGGAGCAATTATTAAAAGGAGCACATTAAAATAGTCAAGCATGTTTCATTGAAAAATTTTCCTCAATATAATAAAAATCTAACAATTGCAGAAAATTGCAAAAATTGTTACTGAATCAAGGTACCATTTAAATGAAAAAGTGGTTTAAATTCTAGCCTCACGGAATGATTAGGCGTTATCTTTGAAATTATTCTGTGAAACATCTTTCAATTATTTACAATAATTGAAAAAATGTGAAAATGTTCATTCCCACACAATAATTAGCCAGAGTTATTGGTTCTGGAGAGCATGTAAAATGGTGATAATATCTGATATGGCTATTATGAATTTATGTATTTACCAAGCATTTTGCAAATTTGTGCTTGCTTGTTGCACTCATCCTTCTTGTCGAGCAGTTGCTGAACAGTGCCTTTCACAGCTTTTGGAATCTGATCTACATATTGTGGCTTAATAAGAGCCTTGAGATCGTCTTCTAAGATCTTTGTAAAATAATTCTGCAGTTCACTGCCCCTGAAGTGACTCAGAATTTCCGTCCAGTCTGGTGGATCCTGCAAATGAAAAATTATGTAAATAAAATAAAATTGATTACATAACTTACAACTTTCATGACACAAGACTCACGGTAAAGCGACCCAGATTGGGTTTTTGTTTGCCTGCCAAAATCTTGAGAGCAGTTGATTTACCAATTCCATTGGTACCAACAAGTCCAAGAACTTCACCAGGACGTGGAATTGGAAGTCGATGAAGCTTGAAAGAGTTCTTGGAGTATCTATGAGTTGTTTCCTTCTCCAAATTACTTGGAAGATTGATAATGGAAATAGCTTCAAATGGGCATTTCTGTAATACACATTGGCAGTTTAAAAAAACAGCTGTTAATCTTTCACCATTGTCAAAAATAAGAATATTTTGCTTACCTTAACGCAAATACCACATCCGATACATAATTCTTCAGAAATAGAAGCTATTTTGCTGTTAGGCGTCACTTCTATACAGAGCTTTCCCATTCTTACAACAGGACAAGAGCGCTTGCACTCCTGCCGGCATCTCTTGGGTTTGCACTTGTCGGAATTAACGATAGCTATTCGAGTCAACCTATCGGTCTCTTCCATAGACTTTTTGGGAGGCATGGTGCTGGCTTGAAGCTATTGTAGCCTAAAAACCAAAATATTTTCCAAAAATCTGTCACTTTATTTTCTGTTACAATATATTAGTTTAGCAATCGGTTTTGATGATGGAAAAATTAATTGCAATGACGAGGTGCTTTTAGGAGCCCAAAAAACGGTATGTATACAATATTCTTTGAGTCACAGGTCCAAGTTAGATTTCTAACCTACTTTATCGAGTATGTAAGCATGCCGCAAACATATGTTAACATTAATTCTGTATTATCCCGAAATGCTTCATTGTTGTATAACAAGACAAAACAACGTATTAACGCGCATTCATGAAAAAATGATAAAAATTTCACAAAAATCACCTGTCAAAATGGAAAACGTGGAGGAAACTCTTCTACACGATCCACTTGCGCACCTTCAACTCCATTGAAAGGACGATCAGTAGACCACTGATACACATGGAAAAAGGTCCAACAAGTCCAAATGTACACCATACACAAAATCGATAAGGAAATCCCGTTAAAATTACATAGAATTCATATTTTATTTATGAAATACAATAATATGCTGGTAATTAATAAATATCGTTCACAATAGACGTGTTACAATAATTCCGTGATTGAAAAAGCTTTACGCATTTGACTTTAGTAGTCACTAATGCTAAAATTGCGGTTCTCCTAGTTGTATTGGAGTATCGGTGTGTCTAGTACTGTGTTTATATTGTTTGTTGGCCTAAACATAACCCGCAGTTGAAATCACTAATACGATACTTGCGGCAACAATTAATTGTGATTTTAGAGATTAACAAGTGTCGTTTTTAGCGTCATGAGATCAAGTTTTATTCAGTGATCAGTAAGGGATTAAACGTTATTGCCAAATAATTAACAAATTGAACGAAATTCGAAAACCTTTCGGAGCATGACGGCCGCTAAATCTTTCGGAGTGCCTTCGCCTTTCGTAGTGAAACAAGAAAAGGACGAGGACCCTGACGATGATGATGATGATAACGATGAGAATAATTACGATGATACGATTAGTGTCTCGTCGTTGGCGCAACCCTCTATCCTTGACAAGGACTGCTTCAACCAAGCCGATCCTAGTGATGAATTTCTTCGTCTCACCTCAATGGTAAACAAGCGCTTGTACATTCTACGAAAAAAATTGATTCCAGGTTCATCATAATGGATAATAATAAAATTAATTTTTGCTCAATAATTATTTATTTAATTCTTTGCACAGTAACTTTAACATAATATGATCCCATTCAGGTACGTCGAGTGTATTTCTCCTATCTTCATAAATCTGTCATTAGTAACTACAATATATGTTGTCAACCAAAAGAGAAGGAAGTTTCGAAGTCAGAGCTGAAAAAATTTGCTGGTCAAATGGAACTGTACGCTGTTAGGGCTTCCTTGGAGGCATCACTGTACAGACAAACTATGCTGAAAATGGTAGGTTTGTTCATTATTATTTACCCAACAACATAATTTTTTATATTGAGTCCTATTAAAAGACTTTCCTTTAACATTGGAAACATTAATAGGCCCAAAAGTTTTATAATTGCTTGAAATAATAATTCTTTGAGTATATTTTTTTCAAACAGTCTAGCATTTAATTCTATAACATTTATTTTGTCTATTTATTAGGTAAAATATACTGAAATAGCAGTTTTATGTTTTTTATATTTCTTTATTCTATGATTTAAAAAGTTATTAATGTAAAACAATAAAATTCAAGGCACAAATGATAATAATAATAATGATAATCCATCTCTGTTTAGAGTAATTCTTTTTCAATATGTTTTCTAAAACTGCCTACAGTTTGAATCAATAACATTTATTTTGATCCTTCTTATTTTCAGATTTCAGATATCAAAACCAATACTTCCCGCAATAAAGTACACAAAAAGCTCACAACTTTTTTAGAAACTCCACCTAGTAAAGTAGACATAGGTGTACAAACAAGCGAAGAGTATCCTTCCAAACAACTAGTATCAGATAGTTCCTATACTGCAAAAGATGTGCACATCCAAAGCGCTTTCGTAACGTCCAATTTTGACGAAAACTTGCTTCCTGATTCAAAGAAAGACCAGAAGGATCTTGATAAAAGAATTTCGGAGTTACTAAAAGTTGAGAGTCGGCTATCTGCTGAGCCAGAAACGATAGAAGAAAAGAGCCGCGTCCACCCATCACAAAAAACGAAAAAGATAAGAGTGAAAGTGGACAGAATAAAAAATCCTGACGAAATAAAGCGAAACATTAGTCAAAGTACCGTCGAGGCTTTGCCGGTAAAAGTTGAGGGAACTGTTGGGCCTGAAATACAACGAGTCGATAATCAAATTGACCACGAAATGCAAGACATTTTCGGAGACGACGATGTAAATCCCGATCCTCTTCGAAACGACGATCAGGAGTCACAGGATTCGTTGATGCAGCATCTCGAAGATATGTTCTGTGAGAGCGACGATAGCAGCGATCTCATGACTCTAATTGAGAAGCATTCTGGTGTTACGAAGGCGAACCTAGATTCAGAAATCGGAAAGATGTGCGAGGTAGAGCCGTTACCACCCCGACCTATTCAACAACCACAAAGCTGCAGCAGTTTGAAGCACGATCTCGAAAAACCATCGGAAAATTCAACAGATAATCAAACGACAAAAAGGAAGCTGAGTTTTAGCAATTACAAAAAAATGAAAAAGCGTGCTATGGGTGAACCTGAAACTCCTCCGCTTGAGGAAACTCCAGAAGACCGGCAGACTCGCAAAACTCGAGGTATCTGGTTTGTAGAACGTGTTCATCAGGTCGCAAAACTCAAGACAAAAATGATGGAGCTATCCGTAAGAAATTATCGAAAGCACGGGCGTCTCCGAAAGAAATTTATCGAGCTTTTCGGGGAAGAGGACGAGGAAGAAATGATGCCAGACTCACCGATTCATATTGAAGAGCATTTGACCGCGTGTAAGGAACGACTTGCCCCGTGGGTTGTCAAACACCTCATGCCTTTCTACTCGAAAAGGGTCATAAAAGATAGGCTGCTGTTCAAAACCGTTGCTAAGCACATCGCGGATATGTTGATAATCGAAAACACATTTCCAGGTCAGTAGACACACAAACACATTAAAAATATTTCTGGGAATTTATGCAATATTTATAATTTGAGTTGTCATTACAGAGGAGGACGACGTTGCTGCTTATGTCGAAGACTACTTCCGAAACAAGACTTCCATCAAGGCAGAGTCAGATATATATATATAAGATTTCGAGAATAATAACAAATATACATTTCTAGGCGATAACTTACGTTATTCGCATGTCGCGGCTAGCGTTTCGAATAGATTTCATATTTTAAACACACAGTATTAATTTTTTCTTCTATCGTGCATCGAAATGACGTGATGTGTATTAACTGAAGACAATTGTTAAAGTACACGAACAATTGCACAATATGTATATATTATTTTTTTTCATTTTTTAAATCGCTGTACTGCTGACTGAACTTCCTGGATCATCCAGAAACACATTTAATCATTGTTGCCGAAAAAATGAAAAAAAAACCCTCTTATTATTAGTTACTGTATTTGAAATACATAGTGATTACAGATAAAATAATTATTTACAAATACAGTGATTTGCCCATTTTTGATTCTAAGATAGTCAAAAGAGGAATCTTGATTAGCATCTTTCGGCTTTTGAGGCCGAAAATTTATTTCGCAAGAAGCTATATTAGCAGGCAATTTTTTTTTCGTTTATAACCCCTTTACTTAGTTTTTTAAACCACTACACGCGCTTTTAACACTCCGATATCCTCAAGACAACTGTTTTGACTAGAGCACGCCTTTGTCGGCTAGAGGTGTGTAGAATCAATAAAGCGTGATAATCGATGACAACATCGATGAAGTGCACATTTTTTTTGTTTTTATTATATATATATTATATATATATAACATGGTATCGACGGAACAAGCATGGCACATAATAAATATAGTGTCCGGGCGTTACCGATACACCCCTAACGTACTGGGATAGAATATCACATATTCGCGGAATTATTCTTCTTATAATTTTTTTCCCTTCCTGGCAATATAAAACGTTTATCTATAACTATATCATTGTAATTCTGTCTCGAAATAAATCCATGACCTGCATCTATAATTAACAATTACAAATAAGGTCTTTCTGCACTTTCAATTCAATAATATCTATAATTATTATTAATCTTATTATTAATGCGAACATTGACAAACCGCGTGGATATTTTATGTTTCCCCTGAACCGCCTTTGGAAATCATGCCTAGAAAGCACATTCTACGGTAAATTCTATATCGTCAACAGCACCAATCCATTAAAGTGCGGATTCCAGTTCACCTTTTTTTTTCGAAACAATTGCATAATTTGTTTTCTCTTAATTATCTCTATGGGATTCTAAGTGCAAGAAATATCGCTTAGAATTTTTCTGAAAACGTTGATAAAAACAATTCCACAACATCTTATTTCAAAGATTAAGCAATCCACCTGGTATGTACCCTGAAGTCTGACAGAGAGATTCACGCGAACAAGTTATACGAACTTAAATATATCAAATAAACGGAGCACGAACTATGCGGAATTAGAAACACACAATTTATAAATATAAGAAATATCCTTCTACCGTAGGAAATATTGCTGCTGTCCCAATAAGCGAGATCATAGCAAAAACATTGATCGGGTGCGCCTATACAATAATAATAATTATTTTTTTACTATTTTTCGCTAGACATAGACATAGCGGAAATTGTGTATAAACGCTCGAAGAACATAAACGAAATACATACCGACAGATCACGCAGTTCAATAGGTTACATGTATTATATCTGCTACCTCCGGACTACATTGTAGAGAGTCGATATCACAAAGAATATTACTTGAACAAACAATTATAATCAAACTTGAATAGATTCACTTTTTTAAAAAATGGGAAATGTATTGGAACTGAAAATATATATGCACCCCGCTATTCGCGTTTACGACGGAATATATATACTCTATGTACAAGATTAAAGGAATAATCGACCTGACATGGAATTGAGGGTCCTAAACGAAAAAGACATGATTATTTATAAATAACGTGTTTCGTGCGTACTTCATTGACATAATTAACTGCATCTCACAATTCCTAAATAAAAACTTCATCCCTTTTGTACCTCATGCCGTTTTTGTCTTTGACTATATTGCATAGCTCGATTAGCGTTCCAGAGTCCGCAATTTTCACTCAGAAAAGTGGCGTCTGGCTTTAATTACCCCATTTATTAAACGTTCATCGTTGATCTGCAATTACGCGAAAAAAGTTATACGTGATAAAAGATAATCCGTTCGCCTCTTCTAACACGGGGAAAATATGGCTTACCAGGTTTCTTTAGCTCCGGCAGCCTCGCGATTCCATAGCTTCATAAGGTATTGCACAAAAAATACGACGACGATTACTATCACCGTGTCGATGAAATTCTTGAACATATTTGTATTGTAGTTGTGGTCCCGCTGTACTCTTTGCCTCACGGCAAGTTGCTCCAGCGTGCGTTGTATGCGATTCAATTTTTCACCATGATCCAACAGTTGGCCTTCAACTTCCTTCATCATGTTAACAATTCTGAAAATAAAATTCTGTTTTACGCGGTTGTTTTATGATTTCATCAATTCAATTTGGGTTCTGTATCTAGATTCCTTCCATAAATATTTCTCAAATTAAATTAATAACCCCGTAACTGTCAATGTAGAAAATTTGATACATTATAAAAATACCGATTTTTTCAATATTTTTTTTAAATTTTATTAAAAATATTAACACGTTAAAATCTCAAAAGTAAATTTTTCGAAAGATGCCGTTACCCACTATTTTGTTTTAAAAATGTGTCCAAGATTTAAAAAAAGAAATATTTTCTCAACGGAAAAGGAGGATGTTAAAGGGTTAATAATACAATTAGTTTGTTATTTTATTTGGCTCCGATGATTATTCGATGTTTGAGTCTAATATTGTTAGACTTACCGTGCAGTCGAACGTCTTCGTTTTCCAATAGACTGACTAGAGTCGGAATGTACATCGGCCGAAGAGCTACCCGAGTCGTGGGCCACTTCCGTCAAGGGCAGATTGTTGGAGAGTTGTCGCTTGGACGATTTGAGAACGGAAAGGGACGATCGTGATTCCGCCTGTAGTAACGGCACCTGGAGTAATTACATTGTTTAACCTGAACCTCGAAACCCGCCGAGTGAACATCGAATGACACAGAGGGTTTGTTGGCGGTTTGACAGAAGCAGAAATTACCATACCTGGAGAGATTGTAACGCCAAAAGACTTGATGCAGAAGTCTTCATTTTCAACGAACAACGATACAACAAATGCAACACCAGCGAAATAATAAATAATTTTATTTTATTACGAATGTATGTACAATCTGTCCAGATAAATAATAATAACTCATGGGGAATCACTTGTCACAGCCATTTTCTTGAACTGGTGGGAGGTTTCGAGCGTGGGTTACCTAAGAGATTTCTTTTGCGTCGATCTGATACCTGATTTTGCGGATCCGAAGATACAATGCTTCCAGTTCGCATTATCGGCGTCTTGTGTCTTGTCTTCGTACACACCAAGTAGTCGTGCTCGTATTGTACAACGTCGTTTCTCGGATCCCAAGGCCGAATATCGGCGTGACGATAGATCCAGTTGCCCGTTATAATGTCCTGTTTGTCAGCAGTCAAAATTAATTTTAAATGCCCAGAGCACACGACAATCGCATCAACCACCAATTAATTTCCAAATCCTAACGTTGCCGCAGCCAAAAACGTGCGAAACTTTGAACTTCCGATTTGAATTTCTTCAATTTAAAGTGATAGCTAACGAAATTTTAAAATTTACTCTTTTATAACTCAAAACCCAAGATTTCTTGAACATAATAATATCGAAGGAGAATTTAATGGACAGCTCTTCTCGCTTACAGTATTTGTGTGTCACGAGACAACACTTATGTCTTACTGAACAATACTTTTATTCTGGACAGGCTGTAAGAGATCGCAATTTCCTTTCCAATAACTTATAAACTGTTAATGTTTACCGTTGAATCTAAAAGTAAGTCAATACTCCCAACTACTGATACTTTAAAAAAAATTAATTTTCGATCAATCTGAAGAATAGTATGACATTATCAACAATTGCACTCATGATTAACGCATATTATCAGTACATGCGACAAAATATCTACCCAAATAATCAAGACAAAACATACAGTAGACGTATAATTTTTGTATAGCACCGAACCTGAGCAAAGTACTTGGGAATCCATTCTTGACCATTCATTTTCCGATCTTTGGCACGCTCACGTTGCGCCTCTTCAAGTATAGTCTTCTGTTCCGTAGCTGCTACCTGATCGTCGTTATTGATAGCTGCAGTCACGTGGCTCCATAGTTTTTCGCTCTCCCATTCGCTCTGATGTTCCAGCGGCACAGTGTATTTCTTTAGCCGTTTGCGACGGACTTCCGGTGTCGGATTGAAAAATAGGGACTCCTGCTATAATATTTAACAATCTAGTGATTTAATTTTGCAAATTAAACGAAACAAGAGCGGCATGATGAAAATTCGTATTTAACTTACTCCGGTTCGCTTGTCCGTAATCATAATCTGTCCGTCCCAATACCCGGAAATAGTTGCCAAAGTTTCTTTGCCGAGTCGTATTCTACCGACTACTAGGTTCATCTGATCGGAGCCACCCAAAAACGGCTAAGAGTGAGTAATAAAAGCATTATTTGTAATACAACAACTCCATATCATGCTAGAATATTAAAAATAACAACGGGCATGCTCGTGCACAAAGACGTTTTCTTTGTAGTACAAAAACGTACACATAGCTCATTGATTGTAGTTTAAACTACTACATTATTCAATATAACAGTTTGATGCGTTACCTTGAGTTTGAACTCTAGTTCCGTGTGGTAGCCAGTTTTTTCGCATATGACGTTGACTTTGCCACCGAGTTCCATGGACAAGGTACCCATGAGAATTCCTTTGCAGTGAGCATAAGGAATAGTCATTGTATAGTCCTCGCCACGTGGTAACATCGTTAGCACAGCCGCGCCATCCAAAACTGCCGAAGTCGAGTTTCCTATGAGAGGTAACGACGTGAATTTAAATCGATATCTATGAATTTACGAAAACGTGGACTCCCCACAGGTTTACCTATCATAACGTACCATAAAACTTCGACTTGGCAATTATGGTCGCACTTATTGTGAACCCATCTCGCCGATTAGTTACGTAGAATCCCGAGATGGGTGGATGATGAGATATCTAAACGTAACAAACGCAAAAGCAGTATTGTTATGAGTTAGCTACAATTGCCATTCTCATTTGTTTGTTATTATAAGCACGTGTTTTACCTGTTCGGCGAGATAGAATGTGCGCGAGCCATTCGGGTGTTGCCAGTAGCAGCGAAAACTTTCGCCCAAAAGCGGATTGTAAGGTTTTTTCAAACCCTGTGGTTTCTTGTAGAATCCGGAGAGATACCACTTGACCACTCCTTTCATACGCGTGAAAGCATCATCCTCCAAAACGGCTCTGCGGTATCGCGTGATCGATAAAGCAAATATTCGCACAACTGTTTACGCCATAATTCAATGAATTGTACTCACTGAGAGAGAAGATCCGCGTGGTAATACGAATCAGCGAGCTTTTCTAGGAAAGACCTAGGCTCCAAGATAAAAGTAGGCAAGACTACTTTGGAGAGGTCCATTCCTGGCCGTAATTGTTTCATCAAGAACCATATCAATGATTTTTGCTCGTCGGGAAGCTCGGCTACAACTTCTCCAGCCTGACGGCAAATTCAACGAGTTCAAAAGCAAATTCACTACATACGTATTACGAGCACTAGGAAGTCGAAAATGTTGAAGTTTTTCGTTGGAGGTCGTTAAGCAAACTATTCATTAGTAATTAAACTTTGAAATAATTTACACAACTTCTTTGGCTCTTAATTTAATCATTTTGTTTTCATTGATTTTTCTATAGTCACAGCGGAAAACTACGGGTCTGAAGACAATGGCACAAAAAAAAAGTTGTTTTACCACACTGTATCATTGCACAATCAAAAAAAAATCGTTAAAAGATTAAAGAGCGTGGCATATCATTTATAAACTATGAGGGGTAAAACACGTCAAGGCGGCCACATGAATTTTTCATTTCAATAAAAAGTTTTCAAATTAAGGATGTTGGTCTGGCTGAAAACGAAAATTTCAAATTTTTTCAGATTTTTTTATTGCATATTTCAGTTGTTACAAACAACTGAAAATAATAATCGTTAATTTTTTAACGCCAAAACTACGGCTCTTGCAAAAAAATCATGTTAATAAAAAATTTAAGGTATCTAACGTTCTTTTCAACAAATTTTTTTGCAAATTTTCCTACTCCGTTTTATGCTATTTTTCAATTAAATAATATTTCAATATTTTTTCTCCGAAACTGCGTTCTCGATTCAAATGAGATTTTTAGATTTTGTTCCTTAATATGTTAAGAATCTGAAAAAAAAAAATTGGCGAGATGGGCGGCGACTTCGTTCCACAGTTACAGCTCTTCGAATGATCGAACATAACGATAATCTAATGTGTAATTGCTCTCTGCGTTCAACAGGGTTGAGACTGTCAATAGAAAAAATCTAAAGCCCCATCACTTATTTATTCTTTTGTTATTATTAATTTTTAATTTTTTTTTTTAATTAGGTTAATCGGCAAATTCCCCCGTACCTGTCGTCCACACTTTGTGTTCACAATGCAGAACGATGGTCGTGTAACATTGAGCACGTGAATATTGAACTCAAGATACATTCATTCACCACGTTTTGCCAATTTTCGATTGATCCGAAAAGAGCACGATGATGAATTACGTATCATCGGAAAAAAAAGTTTCAATTCTATCAGTCGATAAAATAAATGTATTAAAAAACCCAAAAATTGAAGAGGGAAAAATATCCGATGCAAAAATGCAGTGTGGGCTTTAGAATTATTATGTAGACAGTCTGTTGAACGTACAGAGCAATTACACATTAGATTGCCCTGGTATTCGATCATTCGAAGAGCTGTAACTGTGGAACGAAGTCGCCGCCCATCTCGCCAATTTTTTCTCAGATTCTTAACATATTAAGGAACAAAATGTAAAAATCTCATTTGAATCGAGAACGCAGTTTCGGAGAAAAAAAATATTGAAATATTATTTAATTGAAAAGTAGCATAAAACGGAGTAGGAAAATTTGCAAAAAATTTGTTGAAAAGAACGTTAGATACCTTAAATTTTTTGTTCACGTGATTTTTTTGCGAGAACTGTAGTTTTGGCGTTAAAAATTTAAAAAAATAATCGTTAATTTTTTAACGCCAAAACTTTTCAGTTTTTTGTAACGGCTGAAATATGCGATAAAAAAATCTGAAAAAAGTTGTAATTTTTGTTTTCAGCCAGACCAACATCCTCAACAAATTTGAAAACTTTTTATTGAAATGAAAAATTCGTGTGGCCGACTTGAAGTGTTTTACCCCATGAATACATATATCTTCAACTTGTGTTCTTTTGTTCTTTACAAATAGGTGAATTTCAACATTTTCTACTAAATAGTATTAACCCCTTCGTTGCCATTGAAGTAGTAGTGCGTCAATACGCTAGGCCGCGAGCAGCTCATGCCACCGAAAGGGTTAAAAAAAAAATTGCTCAATATTAAGTATCATGCACCAAACTACGTTATTCTCACCGATCCAAGAAATTCATTTTCATTCGCGACGTAGGGTGTCTCGGAGTAGGTCTCAGGTTCGTCCTCCTTGACCGAGACCTCGGATTCGCTGTCGGTGGCACTAATTTCAGCATCGGCAACCACTCCGTTTTCCGGCTGGCTGATATCGTCCAGGTCTGTGTGCGAGGTGTATACAGGGTCTAGCGTTACTACTTGGTGGGTCTCGTACTCTAGGACATGGACGGAGGGAATGGTCATGCGTCGAGGAGGTCCGGCGAAGGGAAAGCTCGAAAGGGTAATCGGAGAGCCGGAAGTACGCCCGTTTCCACCTTCGGCATCCGAGCACTCGACAAAGTTCGTAATGTTGAGGGTTTCGGAGTCTCCGGAGGGGGTCGGCGATTTGCCGAGCAAATGCTTCTCCCAGTAAGCTACAGCGTGGTAAAGCTGATGGAACATAGGAGTCGGCGAAGGGCATGGGCTTTTGGCATCTCGCGTATACGCCGGAGTAAGTGGTTGTGGGCAAGAAAGCAAGCGTCTTTGGGGAGTTGTGGGTGAACGTGGTGCATAATGGTTCAAAAATACCGGCGGTAGGTCTAGTGTATTGTGCTCTGTACGTGTCAAGGTATACGATGTTCGGCAGCGGAAGGAGCATTAACGATAATTCGAGGTGTAGTTAGTAATTTTGTTTGAAATAAATAAGCCGTATATCGTTTATCGAAAGGGAAAGAAAATGAAAAGAAACATGAAATGATTTTTTAAATGCTAACTGCCTCATTAATCGAACAACGCTCGTACATTTGACTCATCAAACGTCTATGATTAGCAGAAGGAGGTTCGATATAAGAGCCTGTATTCGTGCGTGCATTGCTGAAGCGAAAGACAGAAGATATGTGAAATACTATACCACGGCGAAAATTCAATGCGTACGCTTTTCGATGGTGGTCAATCGGCTCACCGCTGTCGTCAAGGCATAGTGTTATAGTATAGTTAGAGAGTATTGAAGAGCAGTGAAAGAGAGTTTGGTTTTTTTGATAGAATGTGCTACACGGACTCTGTCTTAAACGTCAAAGTCCGTGTGGCGTCGAGTGTTACAAAAAAACAGTTGAAGAACGTTTTGTTGTTTTCTTTAAACAGCGTGTCGTATATCGGTATCAGATACGTTTTAGTGAATAATAATATATATGATAACAGTTTGGAGCGTAAATATATATTTGTTTTGTGATAACGGGGCCGTGAAATTGACCAGTACGTCTGGAACTGTGCGGAACATTATTGACGTGAATCGAGAGACTTGATTCTTACCGTGATCGTCAAAATGCTTCTCATAATCTGCCTCGCTCCATTGGGTCTCGTGGGTCGTGGTGCCGTCGTGTTGCGGAGAACGCGGTATAGCACTCGTCGAACGGACAATCAAAGATGAACAGCGCAGTGATAACTCGAGGGCATCGAGCCAACACTTTCCAGCAGCCTGCGACGGTGCACGGAATATCAGATAGGACGTTGGGAGCGGCTGCACTACGGCACCTGCAACAAATTTTTATTAATTTTAATTCATCCTTACGAAAAATTGCAAAAAAAAAATGTATGAATATGAATGACAACGTAACCTCATTTTTTACAGAAAAACTTAACGAAGTGTGTGAGAACATCGCAAGAAAATATTATACAAATATGTAACATATTGAGAATGATAATTAATTCACATTTCGATAAAGAGTCTTAATATATGTATTATCATTTTGCGATGACGTTTCTTACGATTTATTGATATTTTTGTTTCGTAACTTTGCGGTGGTAATTTATTCACGTATATATATTTCAAAAACTTTCTCATACATTTTTCAAGGTAACATTATGTTGAAAATATAATATTCTATATAATTACCTATCGCCTCTTTCTCTGGTCCCCTAGGAGCCCAAATGGATTGTTCCAGTGGATGAAATAGTTTGAAACAAAAACCGTCTTTTTTGCTCGGACGCTCGATGACCTGACACGTCGTCAACAAGACCGTGCCCACCCAGTGATTGCTCTGCAAAGTTATACACACGAATACGTAAAACTTGCTATCACATCAGTTAAATTAGCGTCGCTGCAATTACTTAAGACCACTCCCATTTTTACCTTGATCTTTGGACTTTTGTAGAGTAGCAATAAACCTGGTTTAAGAATGCACCAAAGTTTCGTCCAGCTCTTCAGTGTCCCGCGAACTTTGAGCCAGTCGCTCATCACAATAACTGTGGGATCTTTGAGAGAGCTCAGTAGCTCGTTCGCGACTCGCTTCTTCTCCATACGATAATTCTTTCGCTGCGCTTTGTAGGATTCCTTTCGCGTCAGCTTACACGTATCAACGGACTAAAACCACAGGGTAACCAAGTCATATCGATTATTTTAAGATCATGGCATATAGTCTTCGTCAATTTAACGAAGGAGTCTGAGTAGTTAATCAATTTACTTTATCCGAAGAATTGTCGACCTTGAGGCTACTTTCACCCATCGCGGATAATCCTGAAACAGACGGCGAAGCACCGTCTAATAAAGTTCAATAACGGGGATGGGTAACAATGAAATTATATCTTGTTAGCATATCATACCTTCACCACTGGCATCTGAAGTGTTAAAATGCCCGTGGAATTGCGTTCTCAATTAAGCGGATGCATACAGCCATGAAATTTATGAAAATTTTGATTTCTTTATTGTCTTTTTTTTTTTTGCCGACGAAGCGTGACTCTGATAAGCCGAAATATCGTGAAATCGTGTGCTATACAGCCGGTTAATATTAAAAGTGCTCTAAAGCAGAGACTCTTGAATGATACAAATTTGTCGTTTGAATAAAAGAAGCGGTACTTTAAATGCCAATGGACAAAGTGAGATGCCTATGGTAGAATCAAGGATATCGGGTCGTTTTCCGAAAGTGAATACCTGGTGATAGAGGCGGAGCACCTGTTGTAAGATTTACACTCGCTGTAAGTGACTCCGACGACGGTAGCTTAGGCAATTGGGGTGGTTGATTATGGACGCTGCCTTGTCGAGGTCGGCGATCGTCCGCTGGTGCTACACGTTCATTAAATCGTTATAACTCTGATTGCCGGAACTTATCATAGAACGACAAATGCCTGTCTCCCTACTATTTTCATCACCGTGAATACTACTATTTTTTCACTACACAACACTGTCGACTTGGCAACATCAATTTATCCTACATTAGGCTTTTATTTATTTCATTTCCATTTTACACGCAACCAACGGCGTTTCATTTATCCTTACCTTTTTTACTGGTCAACGATTTAATCCATCTACCCATTTCAAGTTGTTTATGTTATTGGCATTTATTATTCCATGCAAAAAGCTGTTTATCATGATAGATTTACTGCTCTTAACGACAACTTTATATTGGGAAAATTCATGCAATATTGATGAAGCTGTATCGGAATATGCAGGGAGAAATGATTTTTTTTAATACTACGATTTTTCTTTTTTTGTCAACTTTATGAATATTTACGAGCTATTGTTCTGCCGATATACACGCTGACCTATGTCCAATTGTGTACTGAATGTCGAAAGCTAAGGGACGTGGGATGGTAACAGAAAAATATACCCTGGGGGTAGTATATTGATTTCCATCTTTCTGACAAACCTACAACTTTACTGAGTCGCCTAATTCATATTAATGAGGTCACAGTACTGACCTTACCACTGTAGTAGGTCGCGAGAATTTTTAACAAGGATGCACCTCAAAAGTTGTCACAACATGCGCGGCGTTCTATACTTTCGTGATTCACGCACGTGCAAACACTGGAGCACAATTATCTCTCATTGGTATTAATCTAAACTGTTAATTCGTTAGGGCACAACGGTGAAAAACCCTCATTGCCGCACCACAGATGCGAGTTAAATATGGATACGTCGCGAAGGAGAGCAGAAAACCTGATGTAAGAATGATACATGTACAGCATGCTGCAGTTTTACTGGTTAATTGCACATGCAACGTTTGAATATATGTTATTACAGTGATGGGATCAAAATGTCAATGACAAGTAGAAACGAAAACCACACGGAACACGTATTTGATGCAAGATATTCTGTAGACTGTTCATTAACACTGAAAATTATTGCTTTTACCCATAGATAAAGGCTATCCTTTATCTACATTGCCCTGCTTAGAAAACTTGTCCCATTAGATAATGACATTGTTTTTTGTCAACATGCTTTCCGATAACACCAAATGTGTTAATATATTATCGGGCACAGTTTTATCAGGCATTAAAGCCAGAAGCTAATAGGTTTACTTAAAAGTGAATGCACCATGCCAACTCTGACCAAATTAGATTTCAACTAATCTATAGATAGAACAATTGTCTGCAAGATATTTCCTCCGTCTGACATTCATTCCGAACATTCTTCCGACTCATTAGCACACAATGTGTATATATACAGGGTGTTCAACTTGACCATTACTTACTTTTTCAAAATTCACAGATTCGTTAACTACGAATTCTGAATGCATCAATAGCTTTATGCAATAATGAAGTATAAGGTACACAACAAAATAGAAGATACGACAAAAGAAAAAAAAAACAAAATGATCCAATTGCAAATCTCCAAAAAGAGTGAGGAGATTCATCCAATGTAATCTTTTTGCCAAATAAAAAGTTCAGAGCCGCCCCATTTGTATTTGGAATGTAATGAGAATGTAAAATGGCATTAGATGAGAAGAACTCACGGCTGCTGAGAGATCTACTGACGCTGGGCGGTGTCATAGTTTTGAAAGCCTCTCCGCTATGACCAACAGACACCGAATGTCCATCTGGTTGAGGACGGCGTTCACCACCAGGAACCATGATGGGTTGCGAACTCATTTTTTTCTCTGTAACACGAATTCAGAGAAATTTACAGCCATCGACTAAGTAACAACTACATAGGTTAAATAATAAATTGGAGCATATTGACAATTAAAGAACCAGCTGCAAAGCAGAAAAATAGTTTCGAAAGCAGTTGACACTCAGAGTATTAAAAACTTAGTTAAAGAAATCCAAGGGTAATGATAAGGGTGTAGAGCTAAAAGAGGGTGGGGATTTTTGTAGCCTGCAATGCAGTCAATATACGAACATGAAAAATTGATTAGACGTAATTAAAAATCGGAAATACGACGTAATTGACTACGTGTACGATACTCACCTATCGTGCGTGTCTCTTCTCACTTCTCACGAGCTTGTCAGTCCTTTACTTGCATCAAATTACGTTGTAAAGCACACATAAATACTACGTGGATATCCCGAGCGGCCACCAAGACATCGTGGCAAAACTGACCAGCAGTGAATCTTTATTGATCGCTCGCGATAGAATCCTTGGAGTTGTCCGACCGAAGCAGACGTCCTTACGTGCGACACCGCTCGTACTCATAAGCTTTACAACTTGTAAACATTTTCTCGGCGATAACCAGTGCGCAAAGTGATGTTACGCATCGGGGCTGGTCGGGGAACGAGCGCGCACTGTGACGTTCGATTGATCACTATCTCTCTATGGACGACCGCAACTTTACGCGGAGGCGTTGCTAGCTCTCTCTAGCACCGAGCGGGCGCGGATAGAAAATCGCCGGAAATACGCCAATCGTGGTGGCGCTCGACTGTTCGATGCCTTACGCGCGAGGTTAGATCATGTCTCCGGAGATGAAATTCATGTCTCTGACGCAATTATCTATTTTTTATAACATTTCTACATTCGATTGGTAATTAAAACTAATTATGCAAGATGCCCCCTAAAAGTACGAATCCCCATAATTATTGACCTGTCTAAGACGTTATCTCGTATTTATTGAAATTATCGTTTTCCTCAGAAAGCGGTGGAAAGCGCAGCGGGCAAAGATTTCGAAAGAAATACGGCGTAGGAAAGAAAATGGTTAAAACTCGTGCAGGTGGTTGCTACTTTTTAATGACTTTTCGAATCTATCGTTGAATCTATGTTTACATCACATTTTGTACTCACAATTTTCTGTCCATAGCTCAAAGTTTTTATATCGAATGCGGAAATGATAAGCACGTTTTTTTATTTTGTATTTGAAAGTATGATTTGTGCGTAAGGCAATTCATTGTTTTATGAATAATTGTTGAATAGCTCTGACTTTTACTATGTTTTTATATGAGACAATACGTCAAGCAATAGGCTAGAGACTTAAAATAGACACGCGTTACATAATAATCATTATTAACGAGTCTATCGATTCTAACGGTAATTAAACAGTGATAAACCTGCAGGTGACAACCACGAGGAAAAGCGATCGGTTCCAGCGAGCAACGATAGGGGTTCTATTCCTGTAACACCACAAATGATACGTCTGGCAGTCAGAGCGTTGCACAGGAAAAGAGTTTTTGTAAGTTCCTCGCTGATCGCTAATCATTTGCAAAGATGTTATCCTATCGAGAGCGATCCAGCGGCGTTGAAACAAGAATTGGCAGGTAAACTCGATGTTGCTGTCAGCATCGGTTTGATCGTTAAATGCGGTGCCGATGCCTATTGCTTGCCGACCTTGCGGCAGGATGCTTACACTGAAAAAACGCAGTTCACCGCTTTTTGGGAAAGATACAACGTAATTTTGGAAGATCATTTATTTTTATTTATTTCTCTTTACTAACCTGAACTTTCCTTGTTCTTCATATTTAGAAATGCGCTTCTCGGAATCGCAGAACTGACTTGGAAAAGACGAGGAAAAAATTGAAGAAACCACTTCAACGTAGATCGAATCATTACGCTTATAACACAGACGAAGAATCAGATATCGTGTAGAATTCTATATAATACACGAAAAGTGCGTTTTAAAAGATGGAAAATAGTGACATTCATTTATGGATATAAATCCCACCTAACACAAAATGTAACAGTTACATAACTTTCGAATTGTAAAAAAACATAACATTGATGTGTAACCTTGACATAAGTATGATGTTTTGTTTTAATAACAATCGTATCTAGTTATGACACAAAATTCTGTTTGAATAATTTATAAACGTTATATATTATTTCTGTAACAAAAATAAGTAACATTTGTTATCGAGATTTTATTAAAATGTGACGTAATAAACTTACTTGTTACATAAATGTTATGTGATGTAATATAAATGTTACGAAAATTCTTCCATATCCTGAGACCTTGAATGAGAAATAATGTATCACTGGTGCGTGACTACACTGAGAGAAAAGTTTGTTAACATTTGTTAACGGTTAAAAATCTTGGTTAAATATGGCGAAATTAAGAATTTAGTTATTCTTATCGAATCTCACTTGAGCTAAATAAAATTAGCTTGTCGTAAATGAAGCTGGCTGACATTTGTTAATGGTTATCAAATCTTATTTGACTCAAGTGAGATTCAATAAGAATAACTAAATGGTTCATTTCGCCATATTTAACCAAGATTTGTTAACTGTTAACAAACTCTTCTCTCAGTGTAGTGATGTTTTTTTGACAGAACACGTTATTTCGTTAACGTAAATATTATATCAAAGTTACGAATCTGTGTTAAGTGGGATGGACAGGTAGGAATATGTGTTGGTGACCTCTTTATCTATTTCTGCAAAACAAAAATTAATTTTCCAACTTCACATGACAAACGCAAACAACTCTTATATTCGATTGTAGTACAAAAGATACGACCACTTTTATTCCGTATGCTTTTTTTTCAATAATATCAATAGTTTATTTTTCTTCATTTCAAAAGAATCGTAAATCGTAGATTTTTATAATGAATATTTTAAATACTTAGAATTTTATTCAGTATTTATACGGAAATTACGTTACTAATATTATGTGTATTTCTTCGACGATCATTGAAGTTTGTATTAGATTACAATTTCCGGTTCTTCTTTTAAGGCACAGAATTGATTTGTTTTTTATGGATTTCTTATAGATATAGGAATACTCTTATTCTTAACTGCAACGACAATTACTTTCTTTTTAAAAGTTTTTAAAGTCTGGAGCAAAGAAATGACAGGTAAAATTTTATTTACAGAGGCGAGAAAAAGATCGCCCAATTTATTTAGCTCAAGTGAGATTCAATAAGAATAACTAAATGGTTCATTTCGCCATACTTAACCAAGATTTGTTAACTGTTAACAAACTCTTCTCTCAGTGTAGTGATGTTATTTTGACAGAACACGTTATTTCGTTAACGTAAATATTATATCAAAGTTACGAATCTGTGTTAGGTGGGATGGACAGGTAGGAATATGTGCTGGTGACCTCTTTATCTATTTCTGCAAAACAAAAATTGATTTTCCAACTTCACATGACAAACGCAAACAACTCTTATATTCGATTGTAGTACAAAAGATGCGACCACTTTTATTCCGTATGCTTTTTTTTCAATAATATCAATAGTTTATTTGTCTTCATTTCAAAATAATCTTAAATCGTAGATTTTTATAATGAATATTTTTAATATTTCGAATTTTATTCAGTATTTATACGGAAATTACGTTTCTAATATTAGGTGTATTTCTTCGACGATCGTTGAAGTTTGTATTAGATTACAATTTCCGGTTCTTCTTTTAAGGCACAGAATTGATTTGTATTTTATGGATTTCTTATAGATATAGGAATACTCTTATTCTTAACTGCAACGACAATTACTTTCTTTTTAAAAGTTTTTAAAGTCTGGAGCAAAGAAATGACAGGTAAAATTTTATTTACAGAGGCGAGAAAAAGAACGCCCAATTTATTTAGCTCATGTGAGATTCAATAAGAATAACTAAATGGTTCATTTCGCCATACTGAACCAAGATTTGTTAACTGTTAACAAACTCTTCTCTCAGTGTAGTGATGTTATTTTGACAGAACACGTTATTTCGTTAACGTAAATATTATATCAAAGTTACGAATCTGTGTTAGGTGGGATGGACAGGTAGGAATATGTGCTGGTGACCTCTTTATCTATTTCTGCAAAACAAAAATTAATTTTCCAACTTCACATGACAAACGCAAACAACTCTTATATTCGATTGTAGTACAAAAGATGCGACCACTTTTATTCCGTATGCTTTTTTTCAATAATATCAATAGTTTATTTTTCTTCATTTCAAAATAATCGTAAATCGTAGATTTTTATAATGAATATTTTAAATATTTCGAATTTTATTCAGTATTTATACGGAAATTACGTTTGTAATATTAGGTGTATTTCTTCGACGATCATTGAAGTTTGTATTAGATTACAATTTCCGGTTCTTCTTTTAAGGCACAGAATTGATTTGTATTTTATGGATTTCTTATAGATATAGGAATACTCTTATTCTTAACTGCAACGACAATTACTTTCTTTTTAAAAGTTTTTAAAGTCTGGAGCAAAGAAATGACAGGTAAAATTTTATTTACAGAGGCGAGAAAAAGAACGCCCAATTTATTTAGCTCAAGTGAGATTCAATAAGAATAACTAAATGGTTCATTTCGCCATACTTAACCAAGATTTGTTAACTGTTAACAAACTCTTCTCTCAGTGTAGTGATGTTATTTTGACAGAACACGTTATTTCGTTAACGTAAATATTATATCAAAGTTACGAATCTGTGTTAGGTGGGATGGATAGGTAGAAATATGTGCTGGTGACCTCTTTGAAGACAATTTTTTTGCCAGATGGCGAAAGTATCTCCCTGGTAAAAATAAATTTTAGAAGCTGATACAATTTGATATGGGGTTTAATAGTATGTTATCATCTGTATCTATTTTGACCTTGATCATATTAATATATGATTCACACATTGTAAATATATGATTCGACATTAATCGTTCGTAATCAAAGCGGCATTAATAGTATCGTTTTTCCATCAACTCACAATTATAGCTTGTGTTTAGACTAAAAGAATTATCATAATCTATCGTAAAACCCTGATATAAATGAAACACTTTTCTATAATTTATACAATAATTTCACGCTGATTGACTCGTTTCTTTTTTCATCGTTTCACAGCTATAGGAAATCTATCATAATGAATCTTGAATATGATAAATATTTGAGTCCAAATATTTGTGGATGAAAATTTTGCTTTTATAAAAAATGTAATATTATTAACATTACTTCTAGGATCGTATATTTTTATTAGTCATTTTAATAGAAAAATTATATTATTTATAATAATATTATAGGATATGGAAGAAACATATAGAATTTCGATCGCAAATCCGCGAACCAAAGTCCGTATTCGGAACGATAGGATTTTTAAAAATCGTTTTTTGTCATTTATTTTTACCAGGGCTAGCTATTCTCAGTGTAATTTTTTCTTCTTCTGAAAATTCGTGAAATTGTAATGGCATTTCTTTAATTGTAACTCTATTTTAAATCGCTACACACATATCGAAAGGCTTTATCTTTTGTACAGTTGAGAATTATTTAAGAATTGTTGACCTACCGGTTTTATTGTAAGAGTGTGCAAACTGTAAAACCAAGAACAGAAATTATTTTAAGTGACCGAAAATAGCTAGATGCTCTTGTTACCTTGTAAAACATATTTTTCGGAGGATACGTGGTGCATATTTTTTTATACAACATCAGCAGCCAAACCGTTAGGATACAAATCAATAAATATCACTGATTTTGTCCTGACTGCCTTTCAATGCATCTTAAATAAAAATTTTCTTCCAGAAAAGCGATTTCCTAAACAAATTCATATTTAAAACGCGCGCCTTCGAGTTTAATACGCGTTTCCCACGTAGAAGTCTCTGTGAATCGTCCCATATTATTTCCATCTTTACGAAACACCCCTCCTCCCGGTTTCTAACCTAGCTTATTATCCGAATAATACACTTCTCTACTATATTAAAAAGTCAATGTTAAACAGTGATTTAATATTAAAATGAACGCTCTACGTTCCTCCACACGAATTATTCTGAGCGCTAAAACGCTGACATCTACAAATTACACAGGTATGGGATACAATTACATC
This sequence comes from Ephialtes manifestator, assembly GCA_963970395.1. Classification (NCBI taxonomy): domain Eukaryota; kingdom Metazoa; phylum Arthropoda; class Insecta; order Hymenoptera; family Ichneumonidae; genus Ephialtes; species Ephialtes manifestator. Next base: position 15,502,405 of record OZ019976.1, read on the forward strand.
GTACCCGGTTGAATATTTGAGGTTAAGTCGATTCTTCCCTATAGCTTTATTATTACTGTGAATTGCTTATAAAAAAATGTTAATTATTCTTGTAAATTGACAGGTTGCAGATGTATCGCAAGATGGATTGCACCAACGACGAAGGAAATAGTCAGACGCAAAAAACGACAGGGTCCAGAACCTCCAGTGGTGCGCAGTAGCTTCCTAGAGTGGAACCAAGATGCAGAGCTCTATGCTTTCAATGCTAGACTCTCGGAAAAATTTGATTCCGATCTTCTTCTGCAAGCCTTTACCTTCAGATCCTATGTGGCACAGGAGGAACAGAAACAGAGAGATGTAGGCATAGAGAACCCTAAATTAGATATCCTGGAAAACACAGAATTTGTACAAGAAGGCCAGAGACTCACAGAAAAAATTATAAAGGCATATCTGTGCCAGGCTCTTCCACGAGCGCCTGAAGAATGTATCTAGTAAGTGCAACATGGTAGTTAAAGAGTTTTGTTAACTGACAAAATATTTTATTGATTGTTGCGTTTGATGTTTATCGTAGTGCTCTATTGGATTACCTGATGTCTCAAGAAGTGGTTGCTAAAGCTGCTTCTTGCATCGGAACTAAGGACCTTATTTTGACTGCGGTATGTATGTCAATTTGACATATGACTAAAGCTAAATTATAAATTTTAAGATAGGTTTTAAATATTTATGGCTATTAAAGCTTCTAATCCATTCGTATTGTTCATATTGAAAATTAATTGCTGTCTCTGTTCAGATTTTACTATTACTATTTTATATATAATAGTTTTCATATATAATATGATCTATATAATAGTTTTCAAGTCAATTACACAAATTTTCACAATCCTGATTTACAAGCTGTATATAGAAGGATAAGGAATTATCTGAACAGAGAAAGCAATTAATTTTCAATATAAGCAATATTATTATCTCAAAACTATTATCAGCAGGTTTTCAAAATCAATTTAAAAAAGAAGAACTTTGTTCCTTATTTTTCTTCACAATATTTCTTGGAATTATATAGAAAATGTATTTGTAGTTATTTAAAAGTTTGAACAACATTTTATAAGCATTGCAACTCGTTATTATGAAATAATAATTATAAACATAATTTCACTGATAGGGAACAACTTAATTCCATGCCTAGCTGAAGAAAGCTTTCAATCAATTTTTTTAAATTATGAACCAAATTTGAAAAATAATAAATGTATTTTGAAGTTTGGAAGTACTAAGAAAATATTGACAACAATTTAGTTCCAAGCTCAGAACAACTTGGTTCCAGACCTAGCTGAAAATAGCTTTCAATCAATTTTTTATATTACAAACGAAAGTTGAAAAAAAAAATGTATTTTGAAGTTTGAGATTACGAAAAATCTATTTTACTATGTAACTCAAATTACAGACAAGAAAATATTCGAGTAATGTTTATTATTTCAGGATCATCCCATATCGGAGGATATCCTGGCATGTACATTTTTCTCGTTGGTAACCGCTCTGGAACGGAGTCCGGACGTCGATCTCGTGCATGTTGCGAATTTCGTGCGAGATTTCCTTATAGCAGTCCTCGCGGAAAAGGATCTTACTGAAATCTGGTCTCCAGCACATGCTGAGAGCACCCTAAACGAAATACTCAAGCGGGAGAATCGTGATATCGCGGAACCGCGATTGATTGGGCAGGCTGGGACTTCTACCATTATATCCGCTTATCATGTCGCGTTTTACTCCAATAAGGAATTCCTCGGGAAGGGTGAGGACAAATCTATAAGATAACCATTTTTAGCAAGCCTTTAATATCAATTTTATATCTTTATTGTATTTTTCAAGGTTTCGGGCAGACCGTTGAAGAAGCCAGATTGGCAGCTGCCAATGACGCTCTGACTCGAATGTTCGATTTGGGTGATTCCAGTAAACCGATAAAGTACAATCTAGCCATTGATATATCGTCCGATATTCGAACGGAGAATCTACCGATCACCGAATGGTGCAGCGAGAATGTCAAGAAATTAATGCATGCATGAAAAACTTCACAATTTATTACTGTACATTTTTTTTAGTTAATAAAAGTATATAACGTATGTGGCGTGCTACATTTCCTAGAATTTCCCGCCCCCAACGCCCACAAAGTCGCCAATCTAATCTCACTGAATGATAAAGTTTAGTCAACGATACTTTAGCTAACTTCAAAATGGATTACGAATGACGCAATTATTCTCTATTACAAAGGTTCTTGATAAGATATGAATAATCCATAAAATTGCTAATTTTCATGATTCGTCGATTAAAAATAATCAAATTGGGCGTTCTTTCTCTCGCCTCTGTAAATAAAATTTTACCTGTCATTTCTTTGCTCCAGACTTTCAAAACTTTTGAAAAGAAAGTAATTGTCGTTGCAGTTAAGAATAAGAGTGTTCCTACATCTATAAGAAATCCATAAAATACAAATCAATTCTGTGCCTTAAAAGAAGAACCGGAAATTGTAATCTAATACAAACTTCAATGATCGTCGAAGAAATACATCTAATATTAGAAACATAATTTTCGTATAAATACTGAATAAAATTCGAAATATTAAAAATATTCATTATAAAAATCTACGATTTACGATTATTTTGAAATGAAGAAATATAAACTATTGATATTATTGAAAAAAAAGTATACAGAATAAAAGTGGTCGCATCTTTTGTACTACAATCGAATATAAGAGTTGTTTACGTTTGTAATGTGAACAAACGTAAGTTGGAAAATCAATTTTTGTTTTGCAGAAATATGATTCAATGGGTTGAGTTATATACTGTGAAAGTACTAAATCATTACTTTCGCAGTACATCAAGATGAAAATAGTTATGTGAGTCGTTGGAGAAGTCACAAAAAAAACGATTCTTCACATACGATGGTAATAGCCTCTCATGTACTTATGCTCCACTATGCTCTCTGCAAGGTAATACAGTCAACTGCGAATAGGCTCACTCGTGTCAGGTTGTACCGAAGCTGTCGTGCATTCAGACGAAACTATCCGTAGCCGTATCCAAGTAAGCATAGTGGTGCATACAACACGCGTCGTCCACCCACACAAAACGGAAGGTTAACGAAGCATTCAGGAGGCTGCTGGACGCAGTTTCCCGCGGAGATTCGCTGCGGCTGAAAGCGCCTCAGCGACCTTTCCTCACGACTGGCATCGCCACGTGGAAAATAGATTGCGTCCGAATTCTTTTTAAACCGTCGTATCACGCTGCATTGCCTGCGGATGCTTTTACTTGGCTAAGGCCACTCCTCGATATGCGGCTCTAAAATATAAATATATATATATAAATTTAGTATTGTAAACGAGAATATCATCCTATAAAGAAGGCTCTTTATCTTTTCCAAATATTTTTCACCTTGGAAAAGAGTACATTTTTTCGCAACGATCATAATTATAGAAAGATAGCAGAAAAGAATCGTTAATTCTGTTTCTGCGAGTGTGCTCTGTCTTGTTCTCTCGCTCTCGAATCTAATTTCCCCGGAAAACGAGCACGTCACCCGTAGATATATTGATTATTTACTGCTCGTACTATCCCCTTTAAGGTGGTTCATCCTTGTCCCCCTCCCTGCATCACCACTGCTGCTGCTGCTGCTGCTGCTGCTGCTGCTGCTGGCCGTGCTGACGCCCCTCCAACGTGCCATCCGACTCGGTCCTCGTCCTCTCGCTCCCTCTTGCGATTTCTCTCAAAGCCATCTCGCTCTCTTCCATTGCCACTATACTATACATATTCTACGATCTCCCTCGCACTCGTGCGCATACTCTCGTTCCCTCTTGTTCTATTCCTGCGTGTAACGACTCAATGGCGCTGCCACACCCTTTCGCCGTCCAGTAATCAGCGCTATTGTTGTTTTAACTCTTGCAGTATACCCCACTACCGGCGAGTGCCCGTGGCCCGAGTTGTCTCTTATATATTTTTGCTCTCTATGGATATATATTTCTTTAACTCTCGCGCCTCACGGTTCACCGGCCGTGGAATCTAAAAAATTGACTTCTTGTCGCGTCTACGACTAAACAGCCAGGAATTTGGCGATACCTAGAACAGAAATTTACAAGAGTTGCATTGAGTCGAATTTCGGAACTTTACGCGAATAAATATTCACCATTTCGATTCAGATCATTCTGTATAAAGCTGAAATACTCTCGACACTGCCCATTCGACAACTGCATAGTTACGTATTCGAATCCCACTGTCGACTGTGAAGAATGGTCGCAAATTCTATTCGATGTATTCATGTAATTCAGTGGTATGGTTTAGATTGAAAAGAAAAATGAAAAGTAATATTGTTATTTTCTATGGTCTTATGTGACACGATAGTATCGAGAAATTTCGAAAAATTATTATTTCACCCCCTAACTGCCGACACAGCGTATTTGCTTCTTTGTAGTAATCGCTATTTTTCATAATAATTTTCTTTAAACTTGTATTTTCTTAATATTCTGGAGAAATATGACAAACGTTAAAGTACCGTTAGCAATGCATATTGCATTTTGATTTCATACAAGAAGAGAATGTATTTGTACGTAAAGATTTAAAAAAAACATTTTCAAAAATACAATTTTTCCACTTTTTTCATTCACCAAAGTCTCCAATATTGATGAAAATTGATATTTTTTCAACGCCAAGAGGTTTGGCCGGCAAACACTAAATGTCCAGCAACCTTTTTATTCTGCGTTAACAATTTGTACATCGGCTTTAAGGAAAATAATCGAAAACACTTTTTGTTTCCCCAAGCCAAAACGAAAAATGTTGCTTCGAAAATTTCAAGAGAAAAGAAACGAGTAGCCTTTTTATTTTCGGTGATTACGAGTTAATACATTTGCTGATATACAAAAATAAGGGATGGATCGTGTTGGCTAGAAATGAAAAAGTTCTGGTGAAGTTCTAGTTCAGAAGTAGAAGTAGTCGTAGTCGTAGTACAGCACGTATGTATGGCGAGACCTCGTTAATAATATCCTTCGAAAATCGTAGGTGGTGCCCGAACGTATTTGCGCGCGAGGCAGGTGTCTGATTGCTGTAGAGGGGATTTCGACGGCAAAAACATTGTTGGACTGTCCCCACTACGATTCAGTACAAGGCAGTGAACGCGAAGAGGGAAGCCCTTTTCCGCGGATACCAGCAGAGCGACCAAGAGATAACCGTGCGGCGACGTCGGCCGTAACCCGTTTTCCCCCTTTGCGTATTCCCGGCGCACTTGGTAAGGGCATCGAAGCGATCCCGGGGCCGCGAGGCGAGGCACCCGTATAGTAACATAGAGAAGCGAGGTCCTGCTACATATACTTGGATATATATATATATATATTTACGGCTACATATACTCCCTTACAGAAAAAAAAACGATGGTTGTCGCCAATATACTATTGAAACTAAATAGTTACTAATAATTTTTTATAGTTCTTACTATTAACAATTAATAGCAACTAATTGGTCTCAATAATATTTTCGCGACTCCAATAGTTCTTTTCTGTAAGGGTTTATATATATATATCGTCGTGTGAAGGCAATATTATTTTTTTTTTAACTTGGCGGCGAGTCGCTACCATCACTCTTGATATATGTTTACGGCTACATATACTCCCTTACAGAAAAAAAACTATTGCAGTCGCCAATATACAATTGAGACTAAATAGTTTCTAATAATTCTTTTATAGTTCTTACTATTAACAATTAATAGTAACTATTTGGTCTCAATAATATTTTCGCAACTCCAACAGTTCTTTTCTGTAAGGGCTTGGATATATATATCGTCGTGTGAAGGCAATATTAATTTTTTTTTTTAATTTGTCGTCGAGTCGCTACCATCACTCTTGATATATGTTTACGGCTACATATACTCCCTTACAGAAAAAAACTATTGCAATCGCCAATATACAATTGAGACTAAATAGTTTCTAATAGTTTTTTTTATAGTTCTTACTATTAACAATTAATAGTAACTATTTGGTTTCAATAATATTTTCGCGACTGCAATAGTTCTTTTCTGTAAGGGCTTGGATATATATATCGTCGTGTGAAGGCAATATTAATTTTTTTTTTAACTTGGCGTCGAGTCGCTACCATCACTCTTGATATATGTTTACGGCTACATATACGCCCTTACAGAAAAAAACTATTGCAGTCGCCAATATACAATTGAGAGTAAATAGTTTCTAATAGTTTTTTTATAGTTCTTACTATTAACGATTAATAGTAACTATTTGGTCTCAATAATATTTTCGCGACTGCAATAGTTCTTTTCTGTAAGGGCTTGGATATATATATCGTCGTGTGAAGGCAATATTAATTTCTTTTTTAACTTGGCGTCGAGTCGCTACTCTTGATATATGTTTACGGCTGCATTTACTCCCTTAGAGAAAAAAGACTATTGCAGTCGCCAATATACAATTGAGACTAAATAGTTTCTAATAGTTTTTTTTATAGTTCTTACTATTAACAATTAATAGCAACTATTTGGTCTCAATAATATTTTCGTGACTCCAATAGTTCTTTTCTGTAAGGGCTTGGATATATATATCGTCGTGTGAAGGCAATAGTAATTTCTTTTTTAACTTGGCGTCGAGTCGCTACCATCACTCTTGATATATGTTTACGGCTACATATACTCCCTTACAGAAAAAAAACTATTGTAGTCGCCAATATACAATTGAAACTAAATAGTTTCTAATAGTTTTTTTTTATAGTTCTTACTATTAACAATTAATAGCAACTATTTGGTCTCAATAACATTGTCATTTTTGTAGTTCTTACTATTAACAATAAATAGTAACTATTTGGTCTCAATAATATTTTCGCAACTGCAATAGTTCTTTTCTGTAAGGGCTTACATATATATATCCTCGTGTGAAGGCAATATTAATTTCTTTTTTAACTTGGCGTCGTGTCGCTACCATCACTCTTGATATATGTTTACGGCTACATATACTCCCTTAGAGAAAAAAGACTATTGCAGTCGCCAATATACAATTGAGAGTAAATAGTTACTAATAGTTTTTTATAGTTCTTACTATTAACAATTAATAGTAACTAATTGGTCTCAATAATATTTTCGCGACTCCAATAGTTCTTTTCTGTAAGGGCTTGGATATATATATCGTCGTGCGAAGGCAATATTAATTTCTTTTTTAACTTGGCGTCGAGTCACTACCATCACTCTTGATATATGTTTACGGCTACATATACGCCCTTACAGAAAAAAAGTATTGCAGTCGCCAATATACAATTGAGAGTAAATAGTTTCTAATAGTTTTTTTATAGTTCTTACTATTAACGATTAATAGTAACTATTTGGTCTCAATAATATTTTCGCGACTCCAATAGTTCTTTTCTGTAAGGGCTTGGATATATATATCTTCGTGTGAAGGCAATATTCATTTTTTTTTAACTTGGCGTCGAGTCGCTACCATCCCTCTTGATATATGTTTACGGCTACATATACTCCCTTACAGAAAAAAACTATTGCAATCGCCAATATATAATTGAGAGTAAATAGTTACTAATAGTTTTTATAGTTCTTACTATTAACAATTAATAGTAACTATTTGGTCTCAATAATATTTTCGCGACTCCAATAGTTCTTTTCTGTAAGGGCTTGGATATATATATATCGTCGTGTGAAGGCAATATTAATTTCTTTTTTAACTTGTCGTCGTGTCGCTACCATCACTCTTGATATATGTTTACGGCTACATATACTCCCTTACAGAAAAAAAACTATTGCAGTCGCCAATATACAATTGAGACTAAATAGTTTTTAATAGTTTTTTTTATAGTTCTTAGTATTAACAATTAATAGTAACTATTTGGTCTCAATAACATTTTTGCAACTCCAACAGTTTTTTTCTGTAAGGGCTTGGATATGAATATGTTTAGGGCTACATATACTTGGATATGTATATATATATGTTTACGGCTAGTGGGGTATATAGCTCACAGCCGCCAATGCGTTGCAGTTAGGATAGGCGAGGGTTCTCGGGCACACGCACAGAAGGGTCGCGCGACGAGGCAAACGCGGCAAGGGCATCGTAGGTCCGTTCGACCCGGGCAGGTTCGACTGGAGCCTACAGTGATGAAGATCAGAGCTTTGCGAGAGACTCGTATCGACTCCGCGCTCTACTCTGATTACCTTTAGTTTACGGCTATAGTATATCTCCGCTATTCTGCGAAACTGCGTGGGGAACTTAAACTTTGTCCCCCCGTCAGTGCTATCCTATAAAACTTCAACGAGTACGGTTCGTAAAAATATTAAAATGGATTATTTTACAACTTTAAATCACACTTTTCATTGCAAAGGCAAACTTTCAAGGATCATTTTTATTCTGAAGTAAAGCAAACGGGGATTTTTTTATCATTAAAAGAGAAAATGTATGAAAGTACAATAATTTTTTGGTAAAAAGTATTTTATTCGTAATGACGATATAAAAGTAACGACGAAAAAATTGTAACGTTGAATTACGGTGCCGTCGATTTTCGATTAGCCTTATCGTGACAATAAACAATAAAGAGTGTTTCGGTGTTTATTCCGAATTATAATTTTTTTTACACAATTTTTCGTACAACCATTGTAGTATTTATTTTATTTTTCAGCATTCTTTGCACAGGGCCCCGCCCTAAAGTTTCTGCACTCACTAGTGGGCTCCACGGCTCTCATATAATACCTACGGAATTTCGAGCGCGATACTCGCGCTTTACTATTGCATCTCGTAGTCTTATATTCCAACAAAACTTTTTCACCGGCTTTACGATCATTGACGATCGAAAAGCGGAGCGTAGCACTTGTCGATGAAAGGCCCTCAGGTCACTCGTTGATCAAGCAGCAACGAGTAAAACCGGCCAATCGACCTGCTATAACGCGAATAAAACATCACGAGCTACCTGCATCGATGCATCCTTTACATCCTATAGCTATTTTCGATGTTAAGCGTGCAGAAGCCACTGCACTTCGAATATTCATGCTGTTTGTATATAATAAATACTTCGAGTGCCTATCTCATTCCATTTTATTTTAGCCTCTCCTCTCTCTATTCTCCTGTATGTTTCATTCAATAAAAAAAATGTCAATAAAATAAAAAAATGAAAGGTCGCACGCGATTCAACAACGACCCTAAAATTTCGAAATTAAAAATATATATATATATATATATATATATATATATATATATATATATATATGATACATAAATCGAAAATTATGACTATTTATCAGGCAGATATAAAAAATGGCCATATTTTAGCAATGATTACGAACAATCAGATTAATTGTTCTTTTGCAACGATATTATTTCGTAGGCGTGTGTAAATGCGTTATTATATTCGTAATAATTATTTCGTGAAACAAGTTTTTATTCGACGTTAATAAGGAAGGCTTAATCAGCGCACGACTGACAATGTAAATAGTTTGCGAAGTAGTATAATCCGAATCACCTAGTACACATATGCAGGTACAATATGCGGCGATTATCAAGCAGTTACGCGTAATTTGACAACGGACGATAGGTAAATACACAAACATAACACGCATAGTTTTCCGCGAAGGGTGTAGTAAGCGAAATGTGGAGTGGGCGGGGAGGAGAGATAGTCGGAAAGCGATGAGTGTGTCGACAGAGCGCAGGGTGAGCGCGATACAAATAGCGCGCGACCGGAAATTCGGCCACGTCGATTCTACGAAATTTGCAAACTTGTGGGAGTCCGTGGCACGGTCGACGGGCGCCTGTATGCTTCTGCAATTGGCGTCTGGCAGTGCATCACGTTTCGTCCCAGCATAGAATATACGACACTGCGTAAATTGACAAGGAAAGTATATATACGACGTCTATATAGATATATAGGTATAAACTACTCTCGTAGCTGTCGTCTGCGTCCTCGTGACCGAAGTCTATTGACAGTCGGCATACCGGACTTCTCTTCCACTCGCAGATATGTACCCTAATACGTACAGCTATCGGGCATAATGACTTTAAAAGAATTGCCGTATATGTGCGAAAGCAAATGTGCGCGGTGAACTCCGAGGCTCGTAAGGAAGGAACGTAGGTAGGTAGGTAGGTAGGTAGGTAGGTTCATGGCGGCGTTGAGAGAGAGAGAAGAACGCAGAAAGAACACACACGGGCCCGGGCTGCTGCTGCTGCTGCACGGCCATTGTCCGCATTCGTTCTCTAAGCTGTACCCGCGGCTACGTTCCCAGAACTTCTCTTTACTCGAGACTATATATCCGCGGGTTTAATTACTCTTCTCCCACGAGAGACAGAGAAAGATGGATAGACGGAGATAAAGAAAGACTTGCGCTGAGTCACAGTCGTCGGGAGAGCACGTTATATATATATAAATAAGACAGAACGTACTACGCCACATCGTCGGTACACGTTTTTTTAGTCATTTTCCATCTCTCTCTCTCGCTGAACGTTGTTGAGCCCGCGCACTGGTGAGCTTGAAGAGCCAAAGAAAAAAAATGTCAGAAGTCGTCGACGAGGCTGTCGTCTCGTGGAAAACGGGCGAGACTCGCGCTATATCTCCGTCAAGGACGAAACGAGCCCTAAACGATCTGCGTTGGGCGTGCGAAATAGCCAAGAAAACATTGGCTATTTCGTACAGCACTCTCTCTTTCTCTCTCTATCCCCACGGCCTGTCCTGCGAAATCGTCTCCTCTTTCGCTCGCGCTCGATTGCATAGTACGTACACAACAGCCGCTATTGCTACTGGCGACGAATCGAGAGTTGCGAAAATTTATTTCGTGAACGCTTTCACGATTCGCAAAGCCATTCAGGCTTCCCGAGGCGAAGCAAACACATACATCTCTTGCACTGCCTCTCGGAATCTTTCCAACATCGCTCTCTATTCTCCTCGATCGCACTCGTCTCGCCGCTTTGCCGTTGATCGCTAAGGACTGGAGAACTCGCGCGAGGAATAACGAGATAGCGCGGCGAGTGATGATCGCTATGAAGATCCGAGAATGGCGGCGGCAGTGGATGGTATATCTGAGCGAAGGTGCGCGCGCGCGCACGTGCAAACACTCGACGTTCGATGTGTGTATGTATGCAAGCAGCAGCAGGGCAAGCCTTTGCAGCAGCGACGGTGTACGCGGGTACCACCGTTGATGCAACGGATCATCGTTTCTAAGGTGCGGCCTCGCGGCACGCCATTCGAACATTTACTTTGCGCTCTCGTCTAACGACCCAACCGACAACTACGAGAACTATGACGACGGTGCGTGGTAGTAAGCACACGCATGCACAGATAGCTGCTGGTGGTAACTACCATCACCACAACGCAGTGGAAGCACGTCGATGCTAATGTTAGTTAGTTTAGCAATAATATCGATGATGATGACAACGATAATTATAACTGCACGGCCGTACCGATAGCGTTACGATCTATAAGAGCGAAATTCTTTTTTTATAACGGCAGTGTAGGTGTTACCCTTTGAAGGCTGCTGCTGGCATTTATAGTCACGTACATTATGAAGTTTCTAAGTTATTTATCGATAATAGACTCGCAGACATCGGTTGGCACCTCTTGACATTATTTCCTGTCGGTCACGATGGGGAGTAGGCAATAGTTGAATGAATTTGCTTTTTATATACTTTATCGAAGGCATTATCATTCATATAATTATATTCGGTTTCTTAAGTTGCAGAAATGTGGTGTTATGACATGAGGCCTCTTGATCAATCAAGAGTTGCCGTTAATGAAAAATTTTTCAAAGACGAAGAGAGATACGATATGAAAAAAAAGATCTATTGATCCTTAAAATAAGTGTCATACACTCAGAGAAATCGTAGTAGTACAGTCAACTATAAAGTGACAACTATTAATTTTTAGTAAATGCAAACCCAAGTAAAAAAATTATTTATAGTCCGACATATGGAATTGGGCATATATAGTCTGTATAAACTCTATATACAATCTATATGCAATTTATATATAAGATCACCTGTAAAGTTGGGTTTATGTATAAATTGTATATAAATCGTATATAGATTTTATAAAAACTGTATATGCCCAATTCTATGTTTAAAACTATATATATTTTTTATATACTCTATATATAATTTTTTTACTTGGGACTATTTTCATAACTACGGTAATTAGGAAAATAGTTATGGTAACTATTTGGTAGTTATAGTAACTATTTGTTAGTTGTGGCAACTATTAAAAAAATTGGTCGTACGAATAAAAAATGAATAGTTGTCACTTTATAGTTACTAATACCATTATTTTCTCTCAGTGTAACTCAATTTCTCATCCCTATAGATTTTTGTTTTCATGAGGTTGGAAAGAAAATATTGTGATACAGGGTCACGTTTTCTGGTGTTACGGGCTACATTTTCTTATCCCCTATCGTCAAAAATTGAGTTTGGGAGACAATTTCGTGAACGTCGTTTGGTGGTCGTCGACGATCGGATGGAAAAATTAAAATTTCATGCACCGACTGAGACCACGAAGCCGGGAATACTCGAAAAGCCGAGGGACGTATCTCTTTTTCTCGCCACGTCCATCCGCCAGTCACACACAAGTTGACGTCTGTGCCATATTTTTGCGAGTGTTGAAGAGAGAGAGAGAAAGAGTTATTTTTAAGATTCAATACCCGCCCGCGACGAACTCTGCTACTGCATGGTGGTGTGTTGCTGACTCCTTTGTTCGATTCTACTGCTCGTTACTCCAGGGCTACGAGGGACACACACCAGCAGCAGGCAGTCGGGCAGCAGGAGAAGAACGAGAGAATAAAGACTTTGCTCAAATTCTAAATAATTCTTTTAACGTCTCGACGTCTGGATTGAAAGGGTACGAGATTCTAGACTGAAGTGTCATCGTGGCTTCTCTTCGCGCTACACAATATGCGGTGAGATCCGACCACTATGGAGCTTATATATATCTATGTATACATATAATGCGAGTCTGGGTTTCGCGAGTCTGGCCTTTGACTCTTTTGCGTACCTGCTGCAACGCAGACCTAATCTCTATTTCGTGCAAGACCCAGATTAGAGAACACACCGTTCTCGCGATGCAATATATAGCCTCGGGTGTGCATGATATTAACTAATATATATATATTATATTATATATACTGTAGAGTATGCACACACGATATCGCGGAACGTAACAAGCTCGAGTCATCCTCGTTCCCGTACCTCGCCTACGTTCTAAAAGTCTCGTATCAACCAAACCGAAGCTTTCTATCCTATCATATGCAGCACGAACTCATACGTAGACTCTTGCCATTACTCGAATATCAAACGCCGATAGAACAGTAAAAGATGAGGCACATACATACCCTAAAAGTATATAGTAGGTACGGTGTTTCTCCTTCTGCAAGCGTCTCCGTGCTTCTGGAAAAAAGGAAAACACAGTTTCCTCCGTTTTTCCATCTTCTTTTTTATTTCTTTTTTTTTCTGAAAATTCAAGAGTTCCTAGGAAAACTTGGAAGCACGTTCCTCGTCTCGGCATATCTTCCTTCTCTGCGCTCTCTCGCTTCTTTTCTCCCTGCCCCCCCCCCCCCCCCCCTCCTCCTTCGTCGGCCTGTACGAATTTGCCATCTCACTCATTCCTTTTGCTTGGACGAGTCCTCTCTCGCTCTCGATAGAACGGGATTCTTTCCTTCTCTGATCTGCCGTTCACCGGAGCTCGGTACCCGTGTGTTGGTCGATTGCCCGGCGTCCGTGAGGCAAGCCTCTGCGAGAGATCGCGCGAACTCGCAACGTTGCCGCAGATTGCGTGCGCATCGCGACGTTGCCGGTTCTCTGGGGGGTTACCTCACCCCTCGCCCTTCGCGCGCCACGACGCCGACGACGCCGACCCCTCCGCGGCTAGGATCAGCCGCACGGTGTCGGATCCCTTCCTCTCACCTCCTCGTCCCGCCGCTCGCGCCGTAGTAGCCCTCGCGAAGCACCACCCAGCCGCGGGCGGGCAAGCTCGATCTCAGTGCCGTAACATTTGCCAGGCAACAGCGAAAAAATTTTTTGCAAATGCAAATAAGTCACTCACCTAGGGAAAGGTTTAATAATTTTGTAAACGTCCCTCGTCATAATTAAAGGCGGCTCGATTCAATGACCGCGCCCTACCTAAACACGCCCGGGTACTCAAATGGGATTAAATAAAATTAAAACGGTTGACTTAAAACACCAAAATGTCTTAAAAACTTCTTAATTGAATAAATTTGGCAAGGAACAGTAATATGTTTTAAATACGATCGCATCCTGGGTTTGCATATTTTTGATATATCGATTAAAGAGTTTCATAAGGGTTTACCGTGCAGATAGGCTGGTAACTTTGTGGATTTTGAACTAGCACATTTTCTCAATTTCTAATCGATTTATCATTTCTTTATTCTAATTCTTCATAGTAATTCGAAAGACACCGTCGGCATGTAATATGTGATCGAAATTATATTTACATACTGGATGAATATATAATTGTTATTTGAACCTAATAATTTGTTATAATTTATGTAGTACTAATTCCAGGATAAACGAACAACAAGTATAGGATAAGCAATATACTGCATATAATGGATGAATGATTTTTTTTTCAATTTACACTTTTTATTATGTTTTCGAAATATTTAAAGAAAATCTTAGAAATCACGATTTCGGGAAAGAGAAACAGAGAGAGATGTAATTTGTACACTAATTCATACATTACAATCGAAACATGCTTTAGAATAAACCGAAAGTAAACGTCTGTATCTCGTTATTCAAGTTTCAATCATATAATTACGCCAAATTTTAGTATCGAAAAGTCATTGGCGTAATGCACGAAAAGTTTGGTCGTAGAATTGGCGATAGCTGTGGCGAATCAAGTAGCGACGACAAAGCACTTGTACGCCCGCGTAGACTATTCTCCTGCGACTTTATATCGAGCACACACGAGAGAACATACACAGCCCCGCGCGGCTCTCGGCGGTGGCGGCAGAGCCGCCAGCACGACGACCGATCGATGAAGTTATGTACGTCCGGGTACATCCACATACCTTTCCGCGATTCTCCATTTCTCCATCGCGAGAATCCTAACGTATGTATGTGTCGTAGATACCGTATGGGAACGACGCAGGCGGGGAGAATAGATCCTCGAGCGATATATACTGCTATCGGGAGAAGAAAAAAAAATAAAAAATACGCGTGACCTTTCGCCGTTTATTTTATTTAACATTGGCTGGATGGAATAAAGAGGCAAAGTCGATGGAACAGAAAGATATGACTCTTATCCTGGCACAGTTATTATTTTCTTAAGCATACACCGATTCTCCCGTATCTTAGTTTAAGACTTAAAAATGTAGTGCGCCGGATCTCAGTGGGTTTGATCATTCACAAAGAAACACACAAAATCGAAAGAAGCGAGTATGCGAGACAAGTTCGAATATGTGTTGAGGCCCCACGCGTAGCGTGCACAAGCATCTTTTGCAGCAGCTACAGTGGCGAAGTGACTGGCAAGAGAGTACAACAAAGCATTCGGGTATACAAGAAGTTGGAAAAGAACTCGGATTTCGAAGTCGTGTCAAGTTATTTTTGCTTAAACACGTAAAAATACGTTTATTTTTTACATATTCTTTCTTTTCTCAACGTGTAAATCGCAAATTCTCGGCGTTTGGTGGACGAACCGTATATTATAAGGAATAACACAAAAGTTCAAACCGATTGTAGTTATTGATTTTTTAATATTGCGGACTTTCGAATGTATAAAGATCGCCAAGTTTTTTTTTTTTTTTTACTAAAACGCATTCCGGTCCACGGTCAGCTTCCAAGTTTTTTCGACAGTTTAATTGGTCGTCAAGCGCTTCTATACATGGTCAAATGTTCGAGAGTCGAATGTGCTGATCGAAAATAAAAAATGTCCATACCCTGTACGAAAAATAAATGGAACGAACTCGAATTGATTGCGTTTCTGTGAGAGTCCGTGGACGCCGAGAATAGCGAAACTCTCAACGCTCTATCCCCTTTAAGTCGGGAGTAGCTCTCGTCGTCGTTCCGAGCACCACGCGTCCCTCCACGTATAGTGTATACTGCACCGCGAATAAGTTCTCTCGCCGAATCTCCGGCTACAGTAGTGTACTTCTCGTCGCACCATATCGTCAGCAGCTCGCAACTCGCACATATTTCGCGATAGGGTATAACAATGTCGCGTATTACATACATATGGACTTTAGTACATGGAACATCCAGTTTCTGAAACGCGGTTTCTGGCTTAACAGAGTCGTCGGATCTATAGTATCCCCGTAACTTTATTTTTTTCTTCCCTCTTCTTTTACCTCGTCAAGCAGCTTGCGTGGCGATACACGCAAATGCTTTTGTACTAGTATTCTATATGTTTCTGCATTCAAGCAACGAACTCTCAACGAAAAACCGCACCGAAAGAAGCTAACTAATCACTTCAACTCAAATTCCGTCACTACGAACAATCTCGTATTACTGCAAACCTTACTGTTCGTGATATGAACCTCGGTTTACGACACAGAACGTTGCCATGGGGAGTCATGAAGATTATGAATTATTTTTTAAATTTAATCATGAATGTCGTTCTTATGCTTAGATTCAAATTAAATATTGATAGCTATACTGGAATCGACACACGATATTTCTGTATTATTTATTAACTATTATTTACGTTGAAACCATGCGGTAGCACGAAGAAGAAAGGCTCATTTTTTAAATTTATCAAAATGTTTATCGATCGATGCAGACATGCTATATTAGAATTGTATTTCAAAGGAATAGAAAATCGCGAGATGATAGTCCGAGAGATTCTCTACATCGTACCCGAGTACAACAACTTTAACGATGTATAATCAGTAGATGTTAAGAAAACCGAGGGCGCCTGGTACGTCGAGCCGTTCCTGTCCTGCCGCAAATCCCCTTCACCGATTCTCCAACGTTACCGCTCTCCCACCACGCGAATAGAGCCCCGCTCGTTCGTCTCTTTCTATCTCTTTCTCCATCGGGTTTTCAGTCGCATTGGTATTCTCTCGCTCTTTCGTTCCCCACGCCCGACCCCCTTCGCCCAGACATCGTCGACGTCGTTCCGTGCTGCTCTCTCTAAAGCGCCTGGCGTACCCCTTCCTCGCCTCACCGTCGTCTCTCGTCCTGCCTCGCCTTGCCACCCGGCCAGCCGCCTGCCCGTCCGTCCGTCCTTACGTCCGTCCGTGCTGCTCGTCCACGGCGTGTTTCGATCTTCTACTATGCTATATGTACGCTTGTGTGTCGGTGTGCTGTATAGAGGCTCCGTGACGTTAACCTGGCGGCCCTGAAAACCCACCGGCGAACCGTCCGCGCACCGAATTCGGCCACCATCATCATCATCATCCACTGGAATACGCGTACAGTGCCGAGGCCCTCTGCCTACCCTCCCGCGCGCGCGGCCCCCCCTATAGTAAAGTGTCTTTCTGCTCGGCTCTCTGGCTGCGCTGCTCCGCTGGCTCTGCTCAGCGCTCCGACAAGGAACCGAGAGAGGAGCGCGCGCGCGGTGTGTGGTGGTGCTCGATGGTACGTCGTTGTGTGGCTGTGCGGCGCTATATAGTTAGTATATACGGTAACAGTACGGTGCGTCGTGTATATATCGGTCTCTCTCGCACGGTTGTGTCCTCGTTGTTTGTGTGGGCGCTCTCTCTCTCTTTCTTCCTCTCTCTCTCACTCACATTCGTGTATACATTCGTGTGTATGTGTTCTGTGGCTGCTGCTCGTGTATCGGCTTGGTGTGCGCGCGCGGGTGTGAGTTTGCCGCGGTGGCTGGTTGTGCGCGCGTATGTGCCCGCCGCCGTCTCTATTCTCTTCTACTTTTTAACAGTTTATTCAATTCGAATTTAAAAATATCGGGGTGTATCGTACGACGAAAAGTACGCACTCGAATAACGCGGAATATCCCGTACAATATCGCCAAAATTCGCCGAATCATCAACGCGAATACGTTGTCGCAACGTGCTTACTACCTATCGATAGCACGTCGAACACGGGCTCTCGATGCAAACGGAACGGGAAAACTAGTTTTATTCTGGGTAAGCCATGAACGACGCGCTTACTGGCTTTACTGTGTAATAACGACGAAAAACGCGTCGATTCGCCAAGTGTACGGGATTTATCGGCGTACGCTGCTGCTTCTGCTGCTCGGTACTTTGGATATGCTCGGCAAAGCAAATTATACTCTAAAAGAAGCCTCGATTATTCGCTTGAAGCAAAATGTGTTGTGTGCCTCTTGAAAATCTCGAGTAACGAAACATGAAGCGATTTAGCTGGCTGATGCAGAAGCAGCAGCACGCCGAAAATCTCCGTTCGTGTCTCGTTCGTCTCTCGTCTATTCCTGGTTCTTTCACATTCGTACGTTCTCTATTCTATTCTATCCTCATTCCATCCGTGAAAATACACTTGCCTCCTCTATTTTCCTAACGCGCGCTACTACTTGACACTCATACACGTATACACCTACACACACACATAACTCTTTACACTTGCAACGCAACATACAAAGTAGGAAACTTTGAGCCTTCGGTTCAACGACTAGAAGTGACGAAAATTGACCGAGATTGATAGAGTGGAAGGGAGAAAGAGAGAAAGAAATGCTATCTCTGAGTCAAGAATCTGCAGGCTTTAACGCGTATTATTCGCGCAATAATTTTGTTGAAACGTCGAATGGAAGGGCCCTGGTGTAGCACGTAACCCTCATTTAACGTTGTCTTCGCGAAAAGTTGTGTTGTTCCATTTCTTCAAAGTATCGTGGGAAAATAATCACTTGGCCGAACTTGAAGAATTTCATTAAAACGTCCAATCGAACATCTTTACAGCCGATGATTTTTATTTACCAACGCGTTATGATGACAAATAATTGTGCTCGTGGCCTCTCCCCGCGTTGTTATCGAGGGAAAATAATAATTCTTGGCCGGAATATCATCGTGGGTATTACGGGCGAAGCGCGTTCGAGTTCCGTGCGCCTGGGCTGAAACCTCGGGTGTTCGGAGGCTCTCCCAGTGCTGCACGTTAACCCGGCGCGAACGCCGGGACGCCCTTGCTCCTCGTTGTGTCCCTCTCGCTCCTTTCTCATTCTCTTTTTCGCGTGACAGCTATCTCACTCCCACGCGCGTTGTATAGTTTCACGTTCGCGACTCATTCCAGCTTCTTTTTCGAAAACCTTCGCAATCATCGAAAGATATTCCCACGTAAATAAGCTCTGCCACGCGTCTATGTGTTGTATATTCGCGTGAGACCCACGTTTCTGCAACGTTGCAGCACTTTCACCTCGTAGGGCTTAGACGTACGGAAGTTTATAATGGATATTACGACGACAAGCCTGCTGTCCTTCCGTCAAAAAGAAAAACCACTGCTGAGAGATATGACGGAGACACAGGTTGGAAAAAAAGAGTGAAGAAAGATAGATGGAAGGTCTAGAAAAAGAAGCATTTTATCGACCAACAGTGTTACAGTAACTGCCCGTGACTCTCCGCTGCAAAAAAGGATTTCACCGAGACATTTTCGAACACCCGTGTTTTTCATTGGTGCAATTTCGTGCAACAGCACGAGAATCGCTTGGTCGTCGCTAATGCGCTACACTATTACTCTCGTCGTTGACTCTCAGTGCATTCTCGATGAGCCTTCTCGTGAATCTTTCACGTCCGCGCTAAAACATTCGCGGTGTGATAACTTGTGTTTCTACTGTGAGAGTGTGCTTTCCCGAAGGAATACGTACATAGTATGGTACGGAGATGTTTTAAACCCTGAAATTGGTGACTTCCGCTAAATCGACGCGATGAAACTCCTACAGAATTGTACAAAGAAATTCGGTAATTGCACATATGTGACGATCGCGGAATCTAAAAGTGCACGCTTACTTATAAGCGATATTCTATTGCCAAGATAAAAGAAGCGACGGAAGACTCACGAGTGGATTTATACAGAACGTACGTATTGCTTTTTTTTTTCATTAATAATACTTTTCGTAATGTAATCGACGCTCTGTGTCTCAGTGTATGATAAGTGTTATTTTGGGTATTGCGGCGCTGTGAGAACCTTTTATAGAATGTTTTTACTTTCTTTTCTTTTTGTTATCTTCAAACTTACGCGTAGTGCGACTTTGGCGCGGTCTATATTGGAACTCGTTGCGAATACAGTGTGTCATGACGCGATTATCATGCGGTCTAAGCTCCCACGCGCTTTACTGGACATTTCCAAATTCCACTGGACTCGATCGCGATCGAAATTTCTATGTATTCGTGTGTAACTGTGCGTGATTCAATCTCCAGTCAGCACATACTCAAGATAGGACATAGTTGCTAGGGTGTGCAATCCCGTTAGAGCGTGACGTGAGGTTTACTGTAGCACGTACGCAGAACCGAGGGACTTTTGTCGAATTTTTTCATACCCAAAGTGCGAGTTTCGTGTTGCGTTGAGTTTTGTTTCTCGCATAACGTGAAATTTTTTTTTAATGTGCATAGTAAAAAAATAGAGATTCGCACCCAGTTTCATAATCAGATGTTACGTCAGCATTTTGTAGATAGAAAATCGGATTTCGCAAATTTTTTGTTTCATCCAACATAAATTTAACGTTAAACGAAGTTGTTACTTCGGATTACTTCATAGTCATATATTTTATGTCTCTACATTGACAACTGTAAATGTATTAGAAAGTTCGTTATGTAATTAGATTAAACGATACAATTGAATAAAAATTTTAACTCATTGGTCCATCGAATTGCGAGCAGAGGCCCAGTTTCGGATTTCATAAAAGTTTTGAGCAGAACTTTTCGATCGCCGACGCTCGCCGTTTCTCGAAACATTTATGCTGTTCTTGAAGCGGCCACGTAGCTGCCGCCGCTGCGCGTTCAGTTAGAGTCGTCCGTGCGAGAGGATCGAGAGTGAGCTGAGCTGAGAAATGAAGCACAAACGAGACAAAGTTGGAGAGTGAGATAGAGAAGGCGTCGCAAAACCGAGTCACGAGACGGACGTAGATATCCTCTACACTCGCGAAAAATTCGCGTTCGTCGTTTCTGACACCAGTGCGCGATATCTCTGGTATATGCTCATGGTGACATAACTTTATATAGAACATTTCTTTCAGTGCAAAAAGAGAATAACGTGAACGGGAGAAAAATAAATAATGAAATATAAAAAGAATGCGTAAAGTTTCTCTGGAGCTCATGGTCCTTTCAGGTCGCGTAGTACACTTTTGCGACAAGTGAAACCGTTGGACTCGTTACGCGCGTGTGAACCAGTTCTACGAACTTCGACGTAAATAGGTGATAATGTCGCCCCGCGTTTAAAAATAAAAATGCTTGAGTGTCGGTTTTTGTTTTTCACGTCAGTCGCGAGTGAATTACATTGGGTAAAAATAACCCAACATTTGAAGTAAAAAAAAACGGAATTTAACAAGTGCTTTTCTTTCAATCGGTGAAGTTTTAACTTTTTTTTCTGTGAAACTTGTAAAATGTACAATAAAATTTGTATTTTGCACACTGTGCGATTGAGGTCGCAGCGCGTGAATAATGGATAATATTTCGGTGAGTGTTGATTGTGAATTACGATTTCTTCCGTGACTATGCGATTTTTGCAGTTATATGAGTGCTTTACAATAACTGTGAATTGTCGTGACGAAATCGCATACACGCAGTTATATTCTCGAATCAAGAGTGTGGTTCGCGTTTGCCGACGGAATCGCTGCTCGAACTACGACATTCGTGTCTGGTTTTGTACACGTCAGCGACAATTCCCTCACGAAATAACACGAGTAGGTTCGTTTTCGCGATTATTCTCGCTGAGTATCTCGTCTCGCGGCCGTCGGATATCTCTTGAAAACGACTAGAGCTACTTTCTATACGCCCGTGCCGCTGGTTAACGAGTTACGCGTTTCCGGTCGTGCCGCATCGTTCCACGAGGCAAAGTACCAAATAATCCTGGGCTTAAGGTGATGTGAAACAATCATAAGTGCAAAGAAGATAGAACTATATGTTAGATTGAATTTGAAAAACATACTGAATATGTTCAACAACGTTTTAAGGAGATTTATAAGTCAAAAGTACATTGAATACTATTTAACGGCGTGTGTGTGGGGTTAATGCTTAATTTTTATAAAAACCCTACAATCAGATAAATTAATATTAGTGTTAAAAACTTCAAGATTTTTTTTATCGAAAATAAATAAATTAAAGTAACGTGGTTAAAAAAAAAAAGAAATCATTTTCTTGAAGATATTGTTTCGATAGAGAGTGTATTCAATAATCTTTGTGGTACTATTTTTGGCATTAAAGTAACGTGGATAAAAATTTTTTTAAATTATTTTATAGAACGTGTTCTTTCGATAGAAAGTTTGTTCGATAATCTTTATGGTACTATTTTTGGCATTTTTACTCTGAAATCAGCTAAATCAACGGACCGTTATGAAATAAAAATGGCTCCCGCGGCAGAGTGAGAGTGAAAAGCACTGGAAATATGTTTCATATCGTCTTAAGGAGGTTCCAAAGTTGAAACTTCATTCATTGACAATATTCTTTAATCTTTGCAAAGGCGTGCGTGGAATTAGATTGGAATTGTGCTGAAATTATATTATCAGTTGTTTTATAAGAATTAATTGTAGAAAATGAAAAGATAAAAAAAGAATATTTTGGTGACCCAAAATAACCAGATATTGTTATCACATATAAAAAACTTCTTTCTTCAAGGGTTCCCAGCATATATTTTTCATATTTGTATGCTCATTAGATGATATAAATGACGTATTTTTAAAAGATGTAAGCAAAAAAAATCATTATTATCGTTGTAAAAAAAAAATTCCAAATTTCTTAACCCATAGCATTCGCTAATCTTTCTTCTCATCATACCCACGCTTTTCTTATACGGCGAAATTTTGCATATGTAGGATGTGAATAATTACAGATAAATAACGTATGATTAATCGTTTATCGAAATAAAGACGAATCGTCGACGCCGTAGTGTCGATAAGGTTTTTTAGGAAGGGGAGTACGTGGTACGCGCCGCCGGTCCGCAATGATGTAAGTTGCACGACAACGCGTACATCGAGAGACCAAACAAAAAAAGCAGAAAGAGCGAGAGAGAGAGAGAGAGAAAAAAAGATCGCGTCAAGTCGCACTTGGCGGTTATCAGTCAGTACTTTGATCAAGGAAAACAGCGCGAGTGAGAGTAGTACATTATCGAGAGACCCTGGATCTCATTCGCTTCGTCTGTTGCGCGAAAACCTCGTCTTATACCGCAAACATGGCGAGCAAACCCGCGTTACAATGATTACTATATATATATCTATATCCATACCAGGAAATCCTCACTCTTAAGCTATGAGCGAGAATTTGCTGCCGCATTGATTGAGCGAAGATTCGCGATAAATATGTACTACACGAACAGTCGATAAAAGACGAAAGAACTGGAAAAACTTGAAAATGCAAAGTCTCACTGTATATCCCCGTCCCCCTCACATATATCTAACGAGAAAACCGTTACGCGGGAAGCATTATCGCAGAGCGTAGCACCGCGTTCGCGAAAACATTTAAATTCCACGGAGGTCAGAGGGACGGCAGAACTAACGGACAAACGGTCGAACGGTAGGCGACAAAATATTCGCTTTCTGTGGACCACGCACGCGCTTTTACACAAACATTGAGAGAATAACACGCTCTCGAAAACTCGACTAACCTCGTCATTTATTTCCCTTCGTTTTCGATTATCGTTATTGCTTCCCGCGAGTGTGATGAAATCGCGTATACTGACTCTCTGTACACAATATAGATATTCGGACTCTGTGTCAACGTGAATTGTATTGAATTGGCGAGCGTGATCACGATCACGAAAGAGCGTATGGTTGTGTGTAAGTAAGTATGTTGGTGTATGTTTGTGCTCGGGTCTTGCAAAGTCACGATCATTGCGCGCCTTGCGTACTCGTAATGTACTTAGTGTATGTACGTATGTATATATATGTCGATACATTGCACTAAGATGGGTAGTTTATTAATAGCAACGTCGCAAGTATTATCACTTTCTCATTGAGAATACGTTCGAGATGCGAATTATTTCTCGAGTATAGCGAGAAGGATGCAACTGAAGATGAGCTAGATCGA
This sequence comes from Ephialtes manifestator, assembly GCA_963970395.1. Taxonomy (NCBI): domain Eukaryota; kingdom Metazoa; phylum Arthropoda; class Insecta; order Hymenoptera; family Ichneumonidae; genus Ephialtes; species Ephialtes manifestator. The sequence goes on from OZ019976.1 coordinate 15,526,468, forward strand.
GTGAATACGTAACGACAAAAAGTGTAGGCTATCTGCATTAATTCTCAGAAGTTTCCAGCAGCTATACCGTGCGTCAGATCTCACGCGATTAATTCGCATAGACAAGATTGTTCCTTGATTGTATTTTAACGAGACTTACCTTACCTGTTTCTTTATACCTGTTTACTGTTTGCTTCCGCTCAAGTAGTCGAAAGATTTTTTTTTTTTAGTATTTGCTTTAAGGACGCTTCTGCGCTTCACACTAGTCAAATCAGTGCTAGATTTTTAAAAGCATTTCTACAATTTTAGTTTAATATAATTCCCCGAGTTGTTACTCACGTAGCAGCTTTAGTTTTTAATATACAAATGCATATTCGATGTGATATTCTTTCATTCAGTGTTTTACAAGCATAAACCGTAATATCAGTATGATAATTACGAGAAATTCGCTCCGTGCAAAAGCCTTTGGAGGGGATAAACGAATCGATGTACGCGCCCTGAGTGACGAAAATGAGAATCAAATTTGGAAACTCCGATGGATGAGAATCGTGTTATTTATTAATATATGGGAAATTCTACTTGTTGTATATCGAATTGTAAAAACAATAGTGCAAATAGCGAATGCGAATTCTACCAGTTTCCAACAGCGAAATACATAAGTAACCTCAAAATGCATCGAACAATCGTGCAAATATGCGTAATGATTATAATTTATTTAAGTGTTTCATTAGGTTATATTATAAAAAAAAATGCTGTACACAATTATGTGATGTTCATCCCGAAATACGTCTTTAATTTCATTTTATCACATTTTTTAACGCTTTGCCAGACCCATTTACGGCCATAGTCTCCAAGTTTTTTGCATTTTCGAGCTAACAGATGGCACCGCGACTGACTTTCACGGAGCGAATAGCTCGTTTTGTTTATTGAAAGATCGTTTGTCGATTGGCCATCGAGATTTTTGAGAGTATTGGTAGTTCAAAAGATGGAACAGTGTGTTTATCGTGTCCTAATCTTACATCACGCATACAAATGGCTGTAACTTTTGAACGAATAATACTACAAAAAAATGTGGATATTCAACCGATTAAGGATCTTTCAATAATCAAAATGAACTATTGTTCGCTATAATTGCACTATTATTACGATTTATTCTTTTTTTAAATTGCACGAAAAAGTATGACATTGGGCATTTGCATATATTATTCGATTTTCTATTTGAATCGTGGCTGTGAATGTACTTATATATTGAGAACTAATTCTGCTACGTGAGTAACTCCTCGCAACTGCTAATTAAACTACGAGAAATTCTAATAAAGTTAAAAAAAAATTATTTATTAAAAATTGTATTGCCTTTCCAATTTGAAAAGTTTCAAACCATCTGTATATTTCACTTTTCTTGAATCTTGTCTTTCAATCTCGAAAAATAGTATTTGATATGTTGAACAAATATTTCACATATTTTTAAATCGTACCGAGACACTGTGTTGATGTCTACGAAAATATAGAACACGTTATCGATTGGCTCACGATAATTTGTGTAATTGTGTGGAAAGTTAAATATAGCGCAAGTGCAGAATTATTAAAGAATTGTAGCTCGAAGATTTCTTAGAAAAAAGGACGTTGCAAGCAAGCCAGGTATAGTTTCTTGCCACTTACGGTTTCCTATTCGTGGGTATCTGTAGTTCCATCATATTACGTTATTCAGCGAGTAGAGATTTTGTTTTTTACGTTTAAGCAGTCGTGGATTTTCTTCAGAGAGCGTAGGTAAAAATTAGTAATTTTTATTGACGCATTCCTCATTTGTTTGATTCCTGATGATATAGTATGAAATATGAGTTGATAATCTCTTAAACAAAGAATATTTTTACTATGTAGCAAAAACACGTAACGATCTTGAGCCAACTATAATATTTCTGTTTCTTTTCAAACGTTGCACACTTTTATAAGAAAATCGGTAGGTCCAATATTTCAAATAATTGTCACTAGTGCGAAAAACTACTCTCCCCCCTCCTACGTATAGTCCCAGCACTTTCAGATTAAGATAAAATTGAGAAAATGTCATGGACTTGAATAGAGATTAAAAATAAATCTAAAATGAATTTGCTCACAAATCTTCAGAAAAAAGAATCCAAACGTATGCTACATGGATATATCTTATGCATAACTGACGGGTATTCGGGATTTTTTGGCCTACCGGTTCTCATAAAAGTGTGCGAAGTGCAAAACAAAAAAAAATGTTTTAGGAGCTCCAACGTAGCCAGATACTTTTGGCTATAGCAAAAAATTCTCCGTTTGAGGGGTCAACAGCACATACATTTTTTTCATGTAACATCAGCAGCCAAACAAGACATCCATCAGTGAATGTCACTGATTTTAATCTCTCTTTTCCCTTAAGCTGATTATAACATTCTCACAATCAGTTGTCAGAATGAGAACCGCTGGAAATATGTTTCACATCATCTTAACGAAGTTTGGCAATATATGATTTTATATATGTGATTCAAAATTCAGTGCAATACACATAAAGAGAGGAGAAGAAAAAAATGAGTTTCGATTTGTGAATTTCCGGTTGCGTTGTTGCTGAGGTTTCTTCGACATTTATCTTACCAATCGACACGCAGACGTGCAAGATGCACACGCTTATTGGAATGCCAAGCTTTTATTTTTGTCGGCCTCTTGGCTGTCGTCAGAGTCGTCCCAACTGATAAACGTGAATTGTTTGACTTGACTTCAACGATGGCGTCGGAGCAGGTGAAGATAACGCTAACGAATACTATTTTAATTATCTCCTGTACCAGCTGTTCTGTACAGAAGCAGTGTTTGTGACACGCACTTGTGTTCCCTCTCTGGATAAACCTGCCTTGTTCTCCGCGCATTTTCCAAACTCGGGGATATTATTCTGCCCCAATTACATCATCATTGTCATGAATTCGATCTGATCCACAATTGGAATATCGCGGGCGCATAATCCTCTCCGCCTCGAAAACCCAATTTCAAATCTGATTTCCCAAGTGCAAACGTCGAACAACAGTAATAATAGCTTATCTCGAACAACAGTCGAAACTCTAGAATAGTGTTAAAAACTATTGTACTTTTTAATTAGTTTGTGGGTCATTTTTCAATTATGGGAACTGTCACCTAGTTGACCGTACAAATTTTCTGATAAATATGTATATGTATTCTCGCAAACGCCAATTTTCGAATTACCATCATAATGGCTTGTACCTGAAAAAATGAGTAATGAATATAAAATAATATAATATTAAACATAAAATTTAATATGTAATATTAAATATAACATTAAAATAAGATTTCTTTTTTTCATTTACAATCGGTATCTTGAGATGCATCAGTATTGAATCAAATTATAGTACATACATTTTAAAGTGGTAGCAATTGTTATTGACAAGTAAACACAAATCATTCGTTTGAACATGCAATTTTGTGTGAAACACATTTCGCTCGCGAGTCTAACAAATAGCGTATCGCTCGGGTGCAAATACATCTACGCACTTCTAGAAACTGCATGACGATAACACGATAATCTTTTCGCACACTCTTTTGGCTCTAGTACACCAGCATTTCCGAGCCAAACGTCGTTTTCGTCTCTCTCATTCCGTATCTCATGAAAAGAAATAGCAGTAAAGGCTAAAAAAAAATAGTCGTTGTAGTCGCTGCAAACACTGCCTCGTGGCCATATCAACTGTACTTTAGCCCGATGCTCTCGGCACTGGGACTATCGCGTTATGGCTGTGCCGAAAATTTTGTCCTCGTTGGGCGGCCAGTGAGAATAGATCTGGCGTCGCGAATGTAGCATCGCAAAACATGAATCGTCTCGATCGTCGACTATTCTGTCGCAGCCCTGTACGGCAATAAAACTCAATATTCTCCGGAATATTCCCAGCAAAAATGTCCGACATCTCGATAATAATCTATTCTTCGTTCGCAATGACACCAAAGCATATGCGATATCTTTGAACGAGTGGGTTGCAAAGTCCGATGCTAGAGAATGTAGGGAAGCAAGGAATAAAGAAGCAGAAAAAAAAGCGAAGCAACGTACTTTCGTTTGCAAAACGTGTGAGGCATACGTGAGAGAGCTACCAGAGCTTAATGGATCGTCAGAAAAATTCGTGCTCGTCCGAAGCTCTTTCGTCCACTGGCGCGCATAGTATTTTCTCTATAGGCTACTCGAGCTGCTTCTGCTTTTGCTGCACATATATAGTCATATATTTAGACTATGTATAGTGCGTATATGTATAATGTACTATGTGTATACGTATATATTCATATATACTTATATATGTATAGATATATATGTATATGTGTGTGTGTGTGCCTTAGACGTGAAAGCGGCCGGTGCGGCTTTGTTGTTGGTTGTCCCCCCACCTCTCGTGGTTCTTTGCGAGCTCGCTTGGCCCCGTTCTTCTTTCACTGGTATATTCTATACATATATAGTACTATACCGGTCTTCTGTGTGTACACAGTTCTATCCTATATGCTATATGCTGTTCTACGACTATACATATGCGTATAGCGCTACGGCCACTGACCAACATGCCTATATGAACATTGCGAGCTCTCTTGGTCGTCCTCGACGTTAGTAGTCGGGTACAGCGGAGATGCTAACTGCGGGATGAGGAGAGAACACGGGCTGCGAAAAGCAAAAGGCTTAGAGCGAACTCGAGAGTGCGGTTTCCGGGCTGTTCTGCCAGAAGGGTTGATTCCCAGAACGTTTTCAAGATTCTTCCTTCGGTATAATGTGTGCTTAAGATTTATGCGAAACCTCTTGGCAAAACATTAAATAACTTTAAGGTTATAGAAACGAATAAATATACAGTTGAAAATAGTTTAATAGATATATTTTTAACCGTGCACATATCTTTTGCATATTTCTCTGAGAAATGAGGCTTTCTTAATAAATCCTATAGCTCTTTAACTCAAGAGCAACGTTGCAATAAGACTGTCTCTAATAATGTTTTGTAGTCTTGGATATAATGTGTGCTTGAGATTTATGCGATAAGTCTTGGCAAAATGTAAAATAACTTTAGGGCTATACAAAGATATATATATGCATTTGGAAATAGTTTAGCAGATATATTTTTTATTCTGCAAATAATTTTGAGCATATTTCAATGAAAAATTGTTAGTAAACAAAGTGTTATTTTGCTTCAATATCAATTTGCACTTACATATCTCGTAAAGTATTTTTTTATACCTGATCTGCCTTCTTGATAATCTTATAGCACTTTAAAAATCAAGAAAAACGTTACAATGAGACAGCACATACTATATATAGTATTTGTTTCGGTAGAGAAATAAAAACGAGATGAATGTGAAACACCTGATCTGACCAATTTTTTTTTTCATTGTAGAAAATATTGGGATGCCGAACTTCTTGTATGAATTTCAACTTGAATATGTTACACCTCTTATTCATCAATTGGTATTTTTTGTTTTCGATAATAATCCGCGCTTATAAATCTGTCTTCTGGATAATCTTATGACTCTTTAAGTAAAGATTTACGATTAACGTTGGAACGAGACAAAATTTTTTAGAATTTCGTTCGGTGCAGAAAAAAAAGCAGCCTGAACGTGAAACACTTTAGTGTTTCTGGCCAAGGTTAAAGCCATTGATAATTTTTTGCATTGTAGAAAATATAGGAACTTCTTTCATGAGCTGACGATGACAATTTTTTTTCGGCTGATGCATCTACTTTATGATTTCTGTCATTTTAACAATCAGAACTTGTTAAAAAACGTAACTGAAAATACGTCTCGCGTTGATTATTTCTGTGTCTGTCGAAAATGAAAGAAAAAGTTGTCTGCGTTTAAGCGAGCGTAGGAGGTGGTGTCCAATGTAGATTCGACCTTGGAGACTCGCAAAATCCCACATTCTCCCTGACTGGTATCGTGAAACGCAGAATCATTCAATGAAGAACCATGACTGTTGAATAATAATAATAACAATAACTGAATGCGTGAAAAGAAATCGACTATTGCCCGTCTCGATTCATCGCCGAGACGATCCTTTCGTCGTCAGGGTCGTCGCCGGGAGAGTGAGCGAGAGAGAGAGAGAAAAAGATGGGCCTCGAACTTGGCATGCACCGAGACGAAGCGAAATAGTGAGTGAGTGAGCAAAATTCTCTGAGCAAAGTTTCCTCCCTCTGATGCAGCATTAAAACTATTTTCGAGTCTACGTTCTGCCATGCTGCACACATCCAGATTCGGCATCCTTCAAACTAATAACGGAATTCGCCAATTCGAAAAAGAATTTAACATAAAAAAGGAAACATTTTGGTAATCACGTCAATTTGAGTAAACATTGTAGCAACAAAATGCACGTAAACAATTTACAGTATAATGGATTCTGCAATTGATTTTACGTTGAATGCAGATTTAGCTGAAAAACATTGTTATTGTTTATTTTTAGTATGTTAATTGTAATGTACAGGTCGGAACTGAAATTAATGTACTATATATTAGAAACTTTACAGAAATCGTATTAAATATAAAAGAACTTTAATTTAATGTAACAGTTCGTGCATAAAAACTTTCAGTGCCGGTACAAATATTTTTTACTTTTTAGTATCGTCACAAAAATAATTAACATTTTTTAAAAATAGTTTAATGTATGCACACGAAATGGAAAAGTTGCCTGTAAATCTAAGAAAATGTTTTTGAACGTTCATAAGTTAGTCTGACGATTTAGCTCATCATTGGGTTTTGAATTTCTATCTATCTAATATGTTTTATTCACAAAATTTAATTTTGATTAAAAGTGTGGATCAGATCGGTCCTTTTATTTACTGCTGTTTTACCGTTTTTTTTCTTCAAGTATTTTTATTGTTATATATTTTGCGATAACAATTCGATTTTTTAAAAGTTGCAATAAATGATTAAAAATGCGTTTAACATTTTCGTAGGCTGGTTAGAAACATTTCTTTTTTTTCAATATCCATTATAAACTTATAGTTCTGCATAATTGGTATTTTACTGGTGTGTTCACCCTGGCGATAAAATAAAACCTGCGTTAAAATTGCCATCTTTCAAAAACCCTGCGATAAATCAAATTAAGTAAAATATGCCACTTTTGAAGGTTTATACAAAGATCTAAGAACCTCATTGGAGATAAAAACATAAAAATTCACAGTTTTCGGAGAAAACGTTTTTACTGGTTTTTACAACAAATAATTCGTTATTATAGTGATAGCATGCGTTTTTTCCTGTCCTAGCGAAAAAATTTGTTAGCTTAGCGAAAACATTTGTTAATCTATCAAGAAGATGTAACTTAGCAAGAAGATTTGTAAAACTAACCAATTTCTAAGTTAGGCTAAAAAATAATATAACGTTATCACCATTTTAACACAAGATTTGCTACACTGAAAAAAAAATCTATTGCTAGCTGCCAAAAAGAAGTATTTTCGAATTAACTCTAATTCTTATTCGTTAAATCCCATTTAACATTGAAACAATGAAATATTATTTTGCTTATTTTAGAGTGATTGTTTCGATCTCGTATGGAATTGGAGGAATTAGAATTCAAATTAAGTTGATAACGCTTGTTTTTGGCAGCCCGCAAGCGATGGATTTATTGAATCAATGAAATTTTTTTTCAGTGTAGCACAACCGTTTCCTCCGTGTGACCCTCGGCTTACTCGGCGAAACTACTATACATTTAGATTCCGAGAAGGTTCTAAATTTTAACTCAGTATTTTTTTTTGTAAAAAATGATTAAATAAAAAAATGCATAAAAACCACGATGAAAACTAAATGCATCTATAGGTGCATTTCTTTAGGATACAACGAACCACCACCACCACCACCACCAGCAGCAGCATCAAAACATCATAAGAGTGTCCGGCATACGGCTTACTTTGCTCTTCGCGAACTCTCTTGGAAGAGCGGTTCGATATGGAACGTGGAAAATCGCGCGAGGCGAGTTGGCTCTCGGCCATCGGCCGGACGCAGCCGTAACCGCCGCTGCTGCTGCTGCTGCTGCTTGCCGCTGCCGAAGCCCCGCCGCCTCGACTGCGCCGTCCATTTTGTGTTCGAGTCTGAGAGAAGCCGAGTTCTTCCGTCGCCGTGGAGCGTTCGGTCGCTCACTCACTTACTCATTTCGCTTGTTCGTCTTCGTCATTGCACGAGATGTGGCGGGAGGGAGTTCGCAAGGGAATTAAAGAGGTCGCGCGTTGGAACTGAAAGAGAGTTAAAGGAGAGAGAGAGAGAGAGAAAGATAAAAGAATACGCCTAGTAGCAAAGGCAGCAGCAGAGCAGCAGTCGCATCGTCTTGCCTTGCCTTCTTCACGTGTTCCGTCGTGACGAGTCGAGCCGGATCGGCTGCTCTGCCTTGCCTGGCTTGGCTCTGTGGCTTCGCCTCGTCTCGTCTCGTCGTCTCTTATTCGGACTTGAGTCACGACGACGCTAGTCACGAATACATAGACAGAATCTTTAAATCCGGTCAATTTAGTTTCTAACTTCTACGGCTAATCAACGTCTATTCGTGCAATACATAATTGATTGGTTCATTATAGAAGTGACACTTCGTTAAAATGTTAAATTACGCAATGATACATAAATATTTTAAAAATCCTTAATATCTCATAATAATATTTTTAAATACAACTTCATTACAATAAAAAAAGGAAAATAGAAACAATTCTCATTTCGAATCACTGGAACCGGGTACAAAAATTCGCCAAGCCTCACCCTTGATACTTCTGTTATAGGAACAACAAAGAGAAATTTCACATGAAATTATCAACTCCATTGAAAGAGAATATTTGATTACTGTTTTTTAAATTCCTTACTGTATCGTCTTAGTTTAACATTTGTGGAGAGAATATCGTTCACGAAAATTTAAGACTCTTGAACTTTGGTCATTCAGAATTTTTTTTTTTTTCAAATGTATAGCATCTACAGTTTATATCGCCACTGTATATAATGCAATAATTCTGTGTATAGACTCTGTCTCTCTCCTGGTTATTATAGATGGAAGATTGCGTCGACGGAGTGCCGTTCAAAACGCGATACCGCCGTCATAAATATCACCGAAATTTATGCGCCTCTGTTATACGCGCGTCGAGGTAATGCCGCCCAGAGATTCAGCGAGCTTCCGGCTTTCCGGAGTTTCAGGGTGAATCGATATGCCCTCTCCGTTGCTCTTCCTTCTAGTCTCTCTCTTTGTGCTATATAGATCCTGGTACTGCCTTCCTCGCTATAACGAAAGAACAATTCCCGTGGCTCTGCAGCGCCAGGAACGAAATCCACGAACGAACGAACGGTGGTGCACTAAGGCGGCCGAGAATCCAGAATGTAATCTAGAAATGAAACCCTCGATCTGGCCCGTTATATCATGTATCTACTATTCATTTACCAAAGCCTCTCGCTATATGTATATTCCACTCTACTCCCGAGCCTATATCTTTCAAATATCCGGAGGTCTCCAGAAATTAATTCCCTTTATGCAGCTTTTTTCCTCTCTGCGGTACTTTTATCGATTTTCATATTCTCATTCGCAAAAAATGAGAAAGAATTGTAATATGAAAAAAGGTAAATTGATCTTCTGGTATAAATTGACCTTTAAGATGCCCTCGGTAGCAAAGAATTAAATGACACGCAAATAGAAGCACGGAAACTGATGAATCAGAAATCCAATATGAAGCGAATTTAGCACCAGTAGTTCGTACGAAATTACTGATGGGTGACGTCCAAATGAAAAACCTTTTTAAATAAATAATTGCGAATAACGATTGTGCAGAAATATATATATTTTTATAATAATTATGAATAGCTTACATTAATGATAATTTATCAATAAATGATGGTTTTTCACAGGTTTGATAAAGCACAATATTTTAATGAGAAAAATATGAAAAATGTTTTTTGTTCAATTCGGTTTTTCAATTGTAAATATATTGGTTATTAAAAATACTAGAAAAATTAGTATACTATGTAGGAAGTATTTTTTAAAAATAGATAATGCGTATTATATTCAATTCAGTAAACGAATACATTGTAAAATGAGCCAGCGTGTATGTTAAGCTCGGCTTTTTCAACGTGTTTAATATACTATATATTAATTTTAATAAATCATTTGGAACAGTATTACAGAATACTAATAACGTTTATTATCGCACAATGCGATAATAGAAATAATACTTTGACTCTTAAATCATAATCTACAATATTGAAATAATTGCATACGTACCTAAAATGAAAAAAAAAGGTGGGTTTTAATATTTTTCCTTCTGTTTCTCATATTTCCAAGAGCCAGACTGCACATTTCCTACATGTAAATCAGTCAAAGATAATTTTCCACGACGTGTTCGTGACGAGGTTTTTTTTACTTCGGAATCTTTTCAATGACGAGAACTGAGCTCGCTGCGGTAGTGCAACAGCTCCGAGCACGAGAACGTTCACGAATCATCGATTCTTAAGGTACGCGCCGGAAATGAACACCGAGAAATTATTCGACTCGCGTCTTCGCCTGTTCTTCGTCCTCTTGTCGCTTTCCAGCGCATTCTCGAGTTTTCTTGTTGCGGAAAGGCACCAGCTGCCGGTCGATCTCTTTGCATTTGCGTATATGTATGTTCGCTGTGCTGAGTTGCGACAGCGCGCTGCTTTTGCAATTGTACTGAACGTAGAAGGACTATTTCACGCTGAGCTACGTTGTATACTTTGTCCATGTATGTAATTTCTCATAACGTATCCGCGTTCGTCGTACTACGATTGTGCTCTGCTGCTAGTGGGAGCTCTTTTGGCTTGCACCTACGTGTGTATACCCACGCACCGTTCCGTCATCGTTGATTCTTCGAACAGCATTCTTCACAACACAAAATAAATACACCATCGATAAAGCTAATCCATTTTGCTTCCTCATAGAGGAAGCTTTGTTTTCATGAAAAATTTTTTTTGTTGAGATTTTCATGTCATTACACTCAGAATGGGCCAAAACGTCGAGAAAAGTGATTTAGAAAAAATGTCTGTATGTGTGTGTATGTTACACGATCGAAAAATGTAAAACTTTATAACTCGGGAATGCCTTGAGATATCAAGCTGAAATTTGGACCATAGATAGAGGGATCAAGCCTCATCATTCATACAGATTTTTGTTAAAATCCACTTCATCGTTAAAGTATTACGCGTTTTTTAATTTTTTGAAAAATGTATGTTTACGCGATAACTCTTTCAATTCTCGAGATATTGATCTTAAAATTGGTATGAATGTGAGCTTTCATATGCCGGTGATCGCTATTGAATTTGGTTAAGATCGGTTGAACCGTTAAAATTTTATGATGTTTTGAATTTTTCAAAAAATGTACATCGCTCTATTGTAACTTTTGCAAAACTTAAGATAGCGAGCTCAAATTTTGTATATAAATGGAACAATATTCAGCCATTATATATGTATAATTTAGTGACGAACGGTATGAAATTTTTGATTTTATGGAATGTTGAATTATTTTTAAAAATATACATTATCACATACACTTTCGGAAACACTGTAATAATCACGAAATAACGTAATAACGAAATAGAAAAAGCAAATCCACAACATGTATATTTATCTAATTAAAACAAGGATGCAAAGTAGAACCTTGCACATTGCTTTCTCATTATTTTTCGCGTTTTACAAAGCTTCCTCTATGAGGAAGCCAAAAATTGAATAACATACTTCCTCATAGAGGTAGCTTTGTAAGAAGCGAAAAATAATGAGGAAGCAATGTGCAAGGTTCTACTTTGCATCTTTGTTTTAGTAAAGAATTACTAGTAGCTACGATAGTTGTAATACCTCATTACTTTCTGAAATAAGATTATACGGTAAAATGTCATAATTATACACTGTAAAAAAAATTTCTTGATAATTAATATACCATATATTTAACTCGGATGCATCTACAATACTCACGTGCTGTAATTTTCAAATACCAATATCGGAGAATTCTTATACTATTCTTAAATTTACAATAACAGTATATTAATATGGAATTCATATACCCGTTTCGTAAATCTTATATCATTTTGTATATTAAATTCATTTGCATTTTTAACATTGTAATTCTACAATAATGCGTAATGCTGGCAACCAGAAGTTTGTATCACTGCAAACGAAAATGATATTCAATTAAATTTGAATGAATTAAGTATGTGTCCTCATTTACTTCGGCCCAATTGTAGTTTTATTCATCAATATTTACAGAATTCTACCATTTTTGTGTAACAAAGTTAGAATTAATTGTTGGGATATTATTAAGTAAATTCTATGATAAATATTTATGAAATGTAACGATGAAGTTTCACAATTCGGTGGTAACTATGCGTTCAATGAGGACAAGCGAAAAAGACTGTGGAGAAAAAGGGAATGCATAATTGCCATGCGGATCGCTACTTATATTCGATACAGGCATTTCAGATGCGGGGGAGTTTAAATGCACATCTGGCTGCTTCGAAGCTTTTTCCTCGAATATACGTTCCGCTGTGCCGCAAAGAGAAAGCCTGCGGGGTCGATCACACGTGGGGTTTGCGCAGCGCAGTCAGAGTTATTCTGCCTTTTTTTTCTTTTCATTTCTTAACTTAATTGTGTCTTGGACGTTCGAGCGAAGGCGTGGGGTAAGGAAAAGGGAAGTTCGTGATCGTGGCGACCGTGATATAGAGAAAGAGAGAGAATGCAGGACATGGAGAGAGGAACGGGAATAAAAAGGAAGTATAAAGAGGGTGCTGGGTGCTGGGTGCGAGAACGCCGTAAAGAGGCAAAGCAACGCTAAGGAAAAAGGACAGGCGGACGCGGCGTGGCCTTTGTTTATGTTCGTTTCTCGCAGAGAACGCTTCACCGACGCGCGGTTATCCCAGGCTGTGTGCTATATAGTACTACTACACCATCGACTTCCTCACGGTCCGCTCCGCTGTGGTTGTGGCTTCTGGTCCGTTCTCGCCGAATGCGCGGCTCTTTCATCGTAACCCTCTCTCTGCGTCCTCTTTTCGTTCTCGTTGACGCACTCGTCTTCCTCGGTCCTCGAGCAAAAAACTTTAGCGTCGATCCAAGGCGCGCACTCGATGCTGGTAACACTATGAGAGAGATTGGGAATTACAGAGATAGTAAGAAAGAAGAAGAGAGCACTGCGTAACCCAGTTCCAAGCCCGCGTGTTCTCTGATTTTATTTTATATATCTTCTTCTGCTTCTTCTTCTTCTTCTTCTTCTTCTTCTTCTTCTTCTTCTGCTTCGTCTTTACCAACGCTGAGAAGCAGATTAAAAACAGAATGGCTGACTCGGAGAGCGATATAAATTTGTACATTGTACGAAGTCTCAAGGACGTTTTAAAGAGAGCTACACTTGACATTGAATTTATAATTTGGTTTTTCGTTGTTAGTGAGAACTGGACAATTTTTGATGAGAATTATTGCGTAGATGGGACGGATGTGCACTGAGAGAAATTGTGATGGTCCTGGTAAATATTCAGTGGTAATTATATTTTATTAGTCCAGGTGACTACTTTCGTAGTTACATTAACTCTCTTCACTGTTAACGTAACTACGAAAATAATCACCTGAACTAATAAAATATAATTATCACTGAATAGTTACCAGGACGATCTCAATTTCTCTTAGTGTAGGGAAAGAGGAGCCTCTAGGGAGAAAGTGCGTCTTTTCGCGTGGACGACCGTGGTTCGCAGCTGGTCCTTTAAGGTCGAATTACAGGAAGCAGGCAACACTGTGGCATTTGGTTCGTTTTGGAAAGGAAATCACCGCGCCACCTTCATTGGTCGTTCGTTGCACCCTGAATACTCCGGCGACTACAGAATATCGACTGAGATTCACTGTAAAGTCCAGCCTGTAATAGAAATTCCTCAAGTGCAACCGGAAAATTTAAACGAGAGGGTGGCAGTGAGGATCTGCGTTATATATGGAATCCTTTAGTGGAGAAAACCGCAGAAATACATGAAGCCTACAGGATGCGGATGGCATGTGGATAAGAAAAATGTTTTTTCATCGTATGTTTTCTTGAGGCTTTTATGTAACCCTTCACTTTGACTTTGTTCATACCATACCTTTCCTTGCAACCCCTCTTTTCCAATCCTTTAACAACTGAGGCTCTTAACGGCTGTACTTTTATTTATTTCAAATACTTTTGAATAACAACTGTGAAAAGGCACTTTAGTAGTTTTGAAAAACATTTTTCTTTCAATAAACACAAATTACGGATGCATTCCTACACGGCAAAAAATGTTTGGTTGTGGCAACTACGTTTTCGATTTTCTATACACAATGTCTAAAAAATTAGTTGCCTCAACCATATGGAATAGTAACCTCAAGTATTCACGATTAGTTCTCGATTGGATTAGTTAGGTTAACTAATCCAATCGTTGGGACTACCACTCGAATAGTTGGGACTACCATTCGAATCGTCGGTATTATCATTCAAATCGTCGGTATTACCATTCGAATCGTTGGTATTACCATTCGAATCGTTGGTATTAACATTTGAGTTGCTAGGGAAAAAGAATAATCGATTGGTTGTGTCAACTCATTTCTTGGTTATGGCAACTAATCTTTTTTTCCGTGTATTAGAACTTCGCTGTTTGTCAAATTATGCTAGAATTTCTGGATGGAAATTACAAAAGGTTTTGGAAAGATGTCTACTTCTACAGTATAGCGAAAATACTGTGTTGGTAGTTAAAGAGCATTTTTGTATTGCATTTGTACAAGAGAATTGGAAAAATGGGAAAAAATTGGGTGTATGATCGGCTATATTTTATTGATTTTATGCTGTAAGAGCAAGAATAATCCTGTGCATAGCAAAGCAGTCACCTCTCCAAGTACTAGTACCAGAAAATGTTATTTAACATGAGAGACTGCCGAAAATACGAAAGTACAGTATCACTTTTTAACAATAATTAATTAGTGATAAAAAAAAATTCTATTTTATTGCGGCTCAATTTATTTTATAGAGTGACGGACGAATCTTATGAATTTAATAATGAAAATTATCGCCAGAATAAAACATATCGATATATATTATCGCCAATTTAATTTAGAATCTCAAGTTAAAATGTTAATCACCTGATAAACTTAATTTGGCATGGAGGAAGATTTTGTAGAGTCTTAGAATGAATGATTTTAGAATATCAGACATTTATTTACGATTTTTAAAAAAATATGAAAACATTGTCAAAATAGTATAAAATTCCGCGTGGATTCAATGTATATTAACGAGAGACAAACATTTGTTCACCTAAAACATAACATAATTTCTTGCCTGCAGTTTTAAAATATTTTCGTGATCACATTTAGCAAAACGACTTAAAAATTCGCGTCAGGAAAACTGTAATCTCCATTCTGAAGCCGCGAATTTTAATTACCCGTAAAAATCTCCTCTTCGAGAATTTCTCGAAAACTTTGGAAAAAAGCTCTGATATAAAATTTATCACCGCACTATAATTTTATCCTGGAAAGGCAGCGAATTATCGATTTACCGTCGTGAACGTAAATCGAACAGTAAAACGCCCTCAGACGGTGTAGGAAGTTGGTGTGAGACAGCCAAGTAACGTTAAAGAGTTAATTTATCATTAATTTATAACCATCATAAGCGGTTAGCGCAAGTGCAGCCCCGTGTTGTGCTCGAACCTGGTGTTTTTTTTCTCGGTCTGTAACAGGAAAAACTTTTCGTATCAAGGACTTCCATCTACGAACTCTTTCATAACGTAGAGTGGAGTTTCACGACTACCACGGCGATATATACACGCAGTGTCCTAGTGTGGTAGTCAGATCGTTCCTGCTAGGAACGACACATTTTTGTTGTGAATTTTCCTCGACTTCCCCCTGGGACTCGTGCCACTCGAGCAAGTGTACGTCGAGGTGGCGTCGGCTTCGAGCAACACCAGCCGCACGAATACACACACACACAGCACTGCAGACCTGACTCAACTCCCGATGGGCTTTTATTTAGCAGCTAGAGCGAGAGAACATACAGACGAGGGCGCCCTCGAACCGGATAAACTCCATCACCTACCGCATCAACTCTTTCCTGAACCCCAAGTCCACACAAGAAGTCTACCGGCTTTGGCGTCTTCGTTCCTCGCGATATGTGCCAGTCCCCAGGCGAATTAACATCACGTTAATATGTGTTCATGTAATTATCTAAAATCTGGTGGACGCAGGAAGCAAGAATAGCGAATTCGCTAGATTCGACTCGACAGATAGGAAAAACTGTGAAAACTCTTAAGACCTTCAAGACCCCTTGCCTGGGCTGTTCTAGACAGTTATGGGCTGAATTATATTTCAAATACAAAGTGAAAATATAATGTATCAAAAGATTTTTCAAATACTCTGCAACGATACGAATTAATAATAAATTTAGACTTGGCGATAATATTGCACGTATTATTCAATACTGAGAATCCAGACTTTGAATAATTACTCAAGATATTAAATTTGATTATAAAGGAGCTAATTATTTTTAATTAATATTTCAAAGTGCGTAACTGAAACAATATATGTGCAGGTAATTCTTTTTAAAATTATGCATAGGCCTCGGTTTGTGCTTATCGTTGGTTTCTTTTCATCTGTATAACATCTATAACTAATGCTATTTATATACAGAGTTTATAGCAAAATAAACAAAACAGCATTTTTTCAGGAATGAAAAATATTTTCATAAAAATTTCTATTCATTTTTACTCGAATGATATCCAAGCACTGCACTTCACTTTTCGTATCATATATTGACACTACATGTACACATACATTTGTAAAGGTAGGAGTACAATCCACATGATATATCGTTGAGATCGATCCACGGAATTTCCACAAGATCACGCGAATGACATCACGCTACGTTGCGTCAGCTACACGGTAGACTCAATTCTCTCTTACATTTGCTGCGCTTACTGTCCGCTATTCAGGAAACACGTAGAGTTCGTAATTACGTTCTATATACAAATGTGCCAGCTCATCGACGAGTATACTACGCATTCGTGGTAGCCAACGTGGCGCCTTCCTCGTAGATGTTTCTGTCATTCGTAATTCAATCCCCTCTTAAAATACATTAATGAACGTCGAAACCCACGCTTATCGACTATTTTGGGCGAGACGTTAGTTCCGAAGAATTTTAGAAATTGAATTATTCAACATCGGACTTGGGCATCGAGCTAAAATGTATTTTGTATTTTGAATTTATTAAGGATAGTTTCTAATGACATTTACGTCAACCAAATGTCAAAAAATTGGCAAGTTAATGTTTATAACTTTGTGAATATCACGCACCAATTCATGTCCTTTTCAGTACCTATATGCAACTAACTGCTAACGTAACAATTTGCTGCTTTGGAAGAATTGTTATTTTTCAAAATAAACAGTGGAGTTCTATTCGAGAGGTGCATATGAAAACGCGTTTACACAGAAAAATAAAAACATTATTCCTTCATAAGTTCTATTTTCCCACTATATTGATGGAGAAAAGAACCAACATGAAAAAGAAAATCAGTCAGAAAGGAGCTTGGCCGTTAAAGTTTTAATACACTGAAAAAAAAATTTGCGGGCTACTAAAAACAAGCGTTATCATCTTAATTTGAAATCTAATTCCTCCAATTCCATACGAGATCGAAACAATAACTCTAAAATAAGGAAAATGATATTTTATTATTTCAATGTTAAATGAGAGATTGAACGAATAAGAACTAGAGTTAATTAAAAAATACTTCTTTTTGGTAGCCCGCAACAGAATTGCTTTTCAGTGTAGCAAACTATTCACTTCAGATTTACAAAAAAATATTCAAGACTTGTATTTTTATGAATATAAAATTCTTCCATAAAGCTAAAAAATAACGGATGATAATTTTTTAACGTTTTACTATATACATGATGTCAAGTTCAGCGTACATGTGCGTAGATAGGGTTCCAATCTAATCCATGGCGCAGTTGAATAAACTGCAAGGGTCCGAAGTATGAATACGCTTGATCTTCGCGGCTAGTAGATTCTTCAATTCATTGAAGCTTATCATGAGTCATGAAGCATCGGCGTATTTTCATTTTTTATTAAGTCCACGTATTCGTCATGATATCAGAATTCGCACAAATTTAAGTGCGAGTGTTTGGTAAGAGCGAGATAGCCACGAAGGATGATACATTGCGAAGGAAGAAGACGCACAGAAGAGCCATATGCTCGGTATAGCTTAGTTCGCCGAGTACTCGAGCCAGCAGCAGAGCAGCAGTCCCAGTTCGCTGCTTCCCTCGTTCTGTCCTTCGTACTCGGTCGCACTCGCCTCCCGCCTGTTTTCGCTTCTCCTTCTTTGACCTAGCGGCCATTAAGCTTCATCTATCTCTTTCTCGCTCGCTCCCGTTACTTCGTCGCCCCTCCAAGTTCCACCGACGAGACTGGCTACAACTGCGCGCGTTCGCCCGTAACTCCAATGCATCTCTCGCTCTCTCCTGAGCTCGAAGCGCGCGAACTTTGTCCGCGCGTTGCTGCAAAGTTTTGGAAAAGCCGAAGGTACGCGCTATATATATATATATACACATTTATATATATATATAGATATATACTTTGAGAGCCACAGCGGGCGAGTGAAACTCCTCGGCCCCGATTCGCGCTGCACCCGAGAATCGATGAATCTCTCGCACGGCGCTCAACCCCCCAGTGTACCTAGCAACGACGATTATGAGAAGATTCAGGATTCGGTTCGCAAGATTGTAGAAGAGTAACGACGGCTCTTCTGCTGCGGAGGGCCTCGTACGTCTGGGAAATTGGAAAGGCGAGCTAGGATAGAGAGTTCCTTTGTAACAGAGATAACGCTCGCGAGAACTTACTTAACTGGCAACTTTGAAATTTCTCTAGCGTTTCTATGAGCACAGAACCGGAAACTCGAGTAATCAAGCGCATTATCCAACGGTCTTACAATAAATTAAACTGCACTATATAAATGTGGAGCAAAGGGTGCCATAACAGGATTGATAACTTTTTATTCATTGTCGATTGATTACAAAACATTGTACTCGAAGCTAAATTGAAATGTACTTTATTCTTTATTTTTAGAATTTATTTAATAATATTATTTAATATGTGTACGGCAGTAGGTTACTATATTACAATTTGGTCCGTTACGTGTACATATATATCTCTATCTCATCAAAATGGGTTATGATACGATAAATAATTTAACAGCGTGTAATGAAGTAGAGAGTTTACAGTTCAGTTTCAGTTGCTGTTGATTATCTATAAAGAACTCACGAGATTACATTAACTCCAATCTTCCTCCATTTTGTAACGAATTGGGTGCATATGACAACGTTATTTTTATTTGTATTTAAGTAGTCTTAATAATCATTCTGAATAACTGAAAATTCTTAGGTCGTGTAAATGATTAAAAAAATTATATCGTGTAATAACAATTGAGTGCGGAATGCATTCAGTCATTAGCTCAACTTTCTTCGAATTGTGTTGATTAAACCATTGAAAAAAAAGTGATTTTGCGGTGTATTAATAATGTACATGCAACATCAGATATTAAATTTTATTTTATTTTATGTTTCAGGTGCTCATATCCATGGATGTATGACCCAGCGCAGCGACAGAGCTGTACAAAACTCTTGTCTGCCAACGAGAAACTTGCGAAGAAGCTGACAGAGAGATAGACCGACAGACAGACAGACATGAGAGGAAAGGCCTGATCAGGAGGGCACGACCGAACGAGAAATAATCAGGACGGCGAGGGGGATAAAGTAGAAAGAAAGTCGTAAAGAGAGGGCGCAAAGAGTATAGTAGCGGTGGAGAGCAGAAGGGGAAGAGCGAAGAGAAGTGAGAAAGAGAAGCCATCGCTCTCGACGGTTGCGCGCGCATCATGTGCGTGCATTCGTGAACGGTGAGAGTGAGACGGAGGATACAACTGCTAGCGAGAGCATCAACGTCCTGTCCGTCCTCCTTCCTCGGCTTCTCTCTCACCCACTCGTACACACACTGCAAAAGATACGAGATCTGCTGCTGCTATCCCCTCTCGGCCCCTCTAACGTCTCGCGCGTTCGCCCCACCGCCTGTACGCACACACGATAAAAGCATCTATATACGTCTATACGTACTATATATGAGTTGTTTACCGACGGTGAACGGGTTGTGCAGCGGCAGGGCGTCGCGCGAGAACTGCCGCGCGTCCTCTTGGACGTAGCGAGTGGCGACGCGCGCGAGGAGCGCGGCGATGACGGCAACGAGACCGTCACGCTGCCGTTCATCGACGAGGGACGAGGACGAGGACGAGAACGTCGTCTGCGTCGACTTCGACATCAACATCGTCGACTTGTTCGTCCCGAATTGTGGAGAGAGCTCGAGATGCTGCAAGAGATCACGGTCCATCCTCAGCCACGATCGAGTCTCGAGGTGCGACGACGTTGATCAGTAACAGATCTGTAGATAACGAAGCAACACTTGATGGCTCGTTATGAATCTATCGGAATCATCGTTCTCACCTTTCCAGCTCGTATTCTTACGTCGATATCTTCATAGGAAATTATTTATCGCGACTCTTTTGAGAGGTAGTCCGAAATAGAAAAGCTTCTTTCGTTTGCGGGCTTAGTTCAGGCGACGCTTTTGTAATCGACAATTCCGTTACTGCTTTACTTTATGAGTTGGCGTATTTTTTTAATGACTGGAAGTCAGTTGAAAAATATTGAAAAAAAGGCATTGCAGAGTATTTCTAAGTTCAAGGATGGTTGTAGCTATTTAAAAATAGATTTTATATATGTTTCAGGGTACGTCAATGAATATTTAGAGAAATGTTTCCTGATAAAAATTTAACTAACTTAACTCATTTAATGCTTTGAGTTATGACTTGACCGTCTCCTGTATTAAGGATGTACGAGCGCGATGGGATGCTCAACTTCCTGAAAAGTGAGAATTCAGACAGAAATTTGAGCACTTCTCGATGGAATATAAATCTGAAAAAAATCAAGCATACAAAAGGTGCGGAAAAGATTAATTTTGCGTACTAATAATTGCAAAATGTTATTAACAAATAGGTGAAAAAAAAAAATTGTTCAACAAATTATTCGTCAACCTAACTTTTTTTTCGAACGAAAATGATTCGTGAAATTTTTTGAAAACGTATGAATTTTTCAAGAATTGTGTCTAATGTTTGAAAATTGCGGTTTTTTTCTTGTATGAGGTGTCTTCGCGAATCTATTTGATCAATCATTTCTTAACTTCTTGGGTGTAATGGGTGGTTTTGTGACAAGCACATATGAAAACGTCGCGACTTAACATGCATTTAAAAAAAAATTAATAAATAAAAACCGAAATGTCGATGATTAGAAAAAATTCTGAAAAAATTCATACGTATTCAGCAAAATTAACGAATCATTTTTATTCGGAAAAAAAGTTAGGTTGACGGATAATTTGTTGAACAATTTTTTTTTCACCTATTTGTTAATAACATTTTGCAATTATTAATATGTAAAATTAATCTTTTCCGCACCTTTTCTATGCTTGATTTTTTTTCAGATTTTTATTCCATCGAGAAGTATTCGAATTGCTCTCCGAATTCTCACTTTACAGGAAGTTGAGCGCCCATCGCGCTCGTACATCCTTAACTGAAAATTAGTTAAAATGTATTTCAAAAAATTGAAGAAACGGCTTTATTAAATTTAATATATTTTTTTTATTAAACGAAGCCTTTAACAAAAAGAAAAAAAATTGTATGTCTTTCACGACACGTCGATGAATATTCAGAGGAAGTTTTTCTGCCAAAAATGTGCCTCTAGTGCAACAATGACTAAACGTTAAATTTCCTTCTCATCCAAATAAAAACAATGTAAAAATCATCGTATCCATTTAGGCAGTTTATAATTAGAAACCTCTGCAATAGCAACAAATAATTTATTAAAAACCTTAATGATATAAACATCGAATGAACAGCGTAGACTGTGCTTTGATTACACCTAATATATTTATCGGTACCAAGGCAAGTATGTCGTTTCGCAGAAGGTATGCGACAAGGAAAGGTTGAGGACGGCAGGATGGTAGAGAAAAGTGCGAAAGAGTGCGATGGAAATAGTTGAAAAATATATATATATATATACGTATATATTTACGTACGGTCGTTTTCGTGCGAACACGTACACGCAATTAGAGTCTCGAGCTTCGGTCGGGCACATATACGTGTAGGGGAAAGCCGTTTACTAATACACAATCTGACTGTACTATATCTATGTATAGTCGCGTTTAATGCTCGAGCATAAGTCGGGGGTACGGGCGAGCCACTGACCTTCCTTCGTGCACAGACGGCTGTCCGGTACACTCGCCGCGAGTGACATACATGCAAGTCGCTCGAGGTACACACTGCACGCACACAGACACTCTCACACTGAGGACAAAGTTACAAGCAAGTTAGAGGCTTCACGCGTGTAGAAACGCGCTAGCTTGAACCGCCCAGTACCGACCCCGCACCTATACCACTTATTGTCCAATCCTACGCGTATTCGGTTCTCTATTACCCACACATACACACAAACACACACACACATTTATGCGAATGATTCCAAGTGCATCCTGGTCCTGCTATACTTACAACTTTTTTTCATCCCAATTCTCTCTTCCCTTACCTTCTGTTTTCATACGTAATATCCATTTTTATGTTTTACATTTTCATTCACAGAAGAGCCCCGCTGTACGTAAAGAGAAAAGCAACGGCAGAAGCAGCAGCAGCAGCGGCGGCAGAACGAACAAGGAAGGAAACACGTCTCGTCCATTATCAAGTGTCGCGGTCCAGCGACTAGGTGCGCGAGTGTAAATAATACTAAATGAAAAATTACGAGTGCGTGCGACGTGGATATACAGTGACGACGGGCTCGACGAAGAGGTGAATATATATATATATATGTATATGATATATATGTATAAAAATATACGGTTGCGCGAGTGGACGAGTGTTGTGGAGGATGATACGAGAACCGAGAGATAAAGGTGAAAAAAGGGGAACGAGGGGGAGTAGTATACGTGAACGTGGGGAATAGCAGTAGATAGATAGGATGAGAAAGAGAGATAGATAGAGATAGATATAGATAGAGTGTGAGCTGCAGACGACTTAGCCAGGTGTCGTTGCAGGAGTGCTACGTTTAAAAAAAAAATAAGGGAAATAAGATTACAGCGAAGAATAATCGTGAATAAAAAAAAGAAGGAATATTCGCTGTCATTACGTCGTGATTGCCGTATATAAGTCTATATTATATTTGCCTGTGTTCACGGGGTTTTCACATGCACGCGCGCATGTGTACATGCGTGACTGTATGTAGTGCGTGCGCGTTGTTGCGTCGTGGTTGTGCCGGGGACGCGTATACGGATGAGAGCAGCTCGTGACTGAAGAAGAGGCAAAGAAGAGTCGCGGAGGAGAGTTATCGGGTCGCGCTGCTCTCCGCCGGGACGTTCATAAACGCGGCTATTTCGCGTATTCCTTCCTGCGGCGGGTGACGTCATTACCGGTGAGTATACCGTCCACGATATACACCGACATGACCTCCCCTTCCCTTCGTCTATGCCAATTTTGCGGTATTCGTATGTACTAACTTCTTGCCGTGTACACACGAGTTATTGCGCTTATTATTGTCGTTACGTTCTTTACTATGTCGTTATCTGCGAGTTCGATCGTCTACCATTAACTCGGGAACTTATCACGGTCGCGACGTTCGACGCGATTGATCCCGAGGCTATAAATAACACTTGAACGTTTCTTTCGCGCTGCAT
This sequence comes from Ephialtes manifestator, assembly GCA_963970395.1. Taxonomy (NCBI): domain Eukaryota; kingdom Metazoa; phylum Arthropoda; class Insecta; order Hymenoptera; family Ichneumonidae; genus Ephialtes; species Ephialtes manifestator. Next base: position 15,550,170 of record OZ019976.1, read on the forward strand.
GTAGTTGAATAATTAAGTAAAACGCGGTTTATTTATGCGCGACGTTTTGAGGATGTTCCGACGATGAAGTCTGGCCAAATGAGAATTCTACGGTTTATGAAAATTAACACATTTGAATTTTGCTCAATGTAGTATTCTTGGCGGTGACCGTTATATTCTTAACTTAGTTAATTTTGCATTTTGCGTCTACCTCGGTCAATTTGTAAGACGAAAATATGCGAACCAGAACTAGGAGTAAGAACACGTGATTGTTAGATTCTAAGCGTGCGAAAGAAAGAAAAAACTATTCGTGAATGTTTTTATAAATAAGAACTCCAACTGATTGATCGATTGAATAAATTGATTAATCAGTCGGAATCGACGAACTTTAACTCGAATAAATTGTGAAATATCGGGTAGTTATCGAATTTTTCACAATTTATTTAAAAGAACGAATCCTGGCTTCTGTCTTATTGATTAATCATTTAGCGTTCATGTTTATAAAAGCATTCCAATTTTATTTCAAACGCTTTTTCGATCTAATTTCCATCACAAAAATTGACCGAAGTAGACCCAAAATGTAAATTTAATGTTTATTAAATGTAATTTATAACTTTTTTACACTACTGAATCGTTTGTCTAATGAGAACAAGGATTTGATTTATCTGAATAGATTATTTTGAACAAAATAAAACTCTACATATTTAGAAAATTTAGACTTTGAAAATTAAAACGCAATCTTCACAAAAAAAAAAAGAATTTTGTTAAAGTTGGAATGTAATGTAACAAAAAAATTCTATCTCCTGTTAAGGTTGCCGTAATGTAGAGTAAGATTTAAAAAAATGTTAAGAATCGTTTCAGTGCACATTACATTAGACTGTATATAAAAGATCCTTCATTTGACCGAAAATGTATTTTCTGTACTTATTGAAAATTCGATGGCCAATTGGTTCTATCGATTTATCGAACGGCGTCCCTTCTTTTTAAGGATATCCGAGGTCGATATTCCTTCGGTCTGCACGTGACGTAACGGTACCGTACATTTTGCACTGCGATATTTATAAGTAGAAGCATAGTTTACACTGGCTAGTAGGAACGCAACGTTACATGGGTAAAGAATAGAAGCGCTGAGAGCTCACGTTGAATTTACTATTGAGAAATGTAGAAGAAGTAGCCGTTGGGAATCGAATCGAGTGAGAGAATGCGACGGAAAATTTGAAGGTTTCTATTACTAATTTTTCCAGTTTTTAAAAACTTTTATTGTCATTTTTATTTTTATCTGATGGAACATCGAAAGTAACGAGATTATGAAAAATCGTAGTTTTTAGAAAAACACTGTAAAGGCCAATTTATTAGGTCGAATGAGCAGTAATTTTATCAAATTAGGTTACTCAATAGGTATAGTTTTTGGTTGTTAAACAATGTTTGAAAACTCTTCAACATACACTGAGAAAAAAATGATAGGATGAACTAAATCGGCGTTCACCCTCGTTCAAATGAATTTTTAGTTAGTATAACAAATATTTTGGTTACCGCAAATATATTTTAGTCAACTAAATAAAATAATTATTGAAGAAACTAAACATTTGGTTGTCCTAAACGAGAAATTCGTTTGAACGAGGGCAAACGCCGATTTAGTTAATTTCTACATTTTTTCACTCATCGCAAATTCGGAGGCTTCTATTACTGACCCCTTTTTCCTGTTTTTGAACTTTTCTAAGATGTTACATCCTGCAAATAACATGATCCAGACGATTATCATCCATCTTCCGATCTCCAGTTAAAACTTAATCAAATATTTCAAACCTAAAAATTATTGGTGTCCTGTATATGGCTCAAAACTTTGGGGGAAGCTCCGGCTGGACACCACAGATCTGTAGATGGCGTCAATGCTTTTCCGATTGATTTTCTGAAAGATTCTTTCGAATTCTTGCTTCATACTTAATATTAGAATATTCGGTATAGAATTTGCTTCAATATTACGAAAATACAAATCAGTTGCGCCCAATAAAATTTTAATCGCTTACTAAAATTCCTTTTACAAAATTGAATCTTAACGAGAATAATTGAACTTTTGTGTCTATGCCAAAATCAAAAATATAATTCATGGATATAGAAAATTTGTTAAAAAATTGTATCTGTTTTCTCGATCTATTTCGTCCTGAAGTTGCCATAATTTTCTCCTCATCGTCGTATAGTCATCTTCCCCAGCGTTGCCCTTTCTTCTTGCTTTAAAAAAAAGATATACTTTTTCAGAATAAATCTCTTTGATTAAAAAAAAAATATGCATTTATATTATGCCCGTTATGTTGGGCATACATTAATAATCGAGATTTTCGCAGTGGCACCGCAGTTTGCTTCATGTCCATATTATGGCACTCTGTATTAATTAACATATTGTAGCTGTATAGGGTAGTTTAATGGTATTAACGATATAGCAATCGTGATGATCAACAATGTTATATTCTCCTCACATGTCGTACATATTTCTTATACTTCGGTGCCGAATTCCATGAGCAAAGTATAGGAATGCGTTATTCCTTGTAAAGCACGAATTCGATATGAAACATCGGGAACTGCCGGAGGAAGCGAAAAATATTCACAACCTTTCCTGCTGTATAATCTCGACTGGAAGGAGATTCAGGGAAGAAGCAGCCTCTTGCAAATTATAACCGAAGGTCCTCGCTGAATATAATCTCGAGGAATCTCCAATGTGCGTGATATACGTATACATCCACAGTATTCTGAAAATATATCCTCCTTCTATGCTGTCACTCTTCCATCTTTCAAGCATTTTCTTGTTCCATGTAGACGAGAGATTTACATGACGCAAATTTCACGACATAACGACACGTTGGAATATTAGATTCTGCTTTCCTCTGGAGTCGGAATATAAAAATGGAAATAGAGAAAGTTAGGAATCGAAAAGCAGAAGGATAAAGGTCGCCGACTCCGCTCGATGACGTATATCATTTTTTTTCCTCTGCTTCATTCCTTTCAACTGGCTACCTATACATACGATGCATTTCGAGTTTTTTCTTTCGAGACCTTTTTTTACCCTACAAAGCGTTGCTCGATTTCAAAGCAGACTACATATATCTATATGTTTATGCACTGCATACAACCGTATAGATGGGAATGCAAGAGATTTTCTGAAGGAAACTGCATGTCTACAATATTCTTGTAGCTGTTGCAGCGTTCACGTCAATAGCAGCGTCGTGCACAGAAGTTCGTGAAATACCAGAGCTGTGACGAGAGACTCTTCGAAAAACGGCGACAGGAAAAGAGGGTGGAGGGGGGTGAGCAATTTTGACACGGCAAGAGTAGGAAGACATCGGACTTCCTGAAGAATCGATAGAGCGCATACAACAAAATATATATAATGAACTTACACTGCCAGGCGTTCCTATCTTAATCTTAAATCTACAACACGAAATGTCAGGTGCATAGAATTACGAGATAGCACATAGTTATGGTCTAATCTTGTATCTTAGTTAAACTGCCCAGAGATATAACAGTAGTCCTGTCAAATAATGAGTAACAACTATTAATTGTTAGCCCTTGCGACTATTTATAGAATTATTGCATAAACTCTTTTCATTGCTACCGTAATAATGTTCAATTAGTTTCATTCAGGAATGGGCAATATTCATATTTGGATCAAACGGCATTCAAAATATTTATTCGTCAGAAAAAACATAGTCCTTTTTTTCATTAAAAAAAAGTACTTTGATGTAATGTTTTCCTTGAAAATCTTGTTAATGTTGTTTTTTACGAATTAATAATGGTTACTTAAGTTGAAATATATTAAAAATACATTTGTATCCGAATATTGCTCATCGCTGGTTTTAGTAAAGGTAGTTATGGTATTTTCAGAAATAAGTTAATGTAATGTAAATATAAAAATCGCATGTACCTACAAAAAGAGACTAATTAGTTCCACTAAATCCGGTGCTCACAGATTGTCGAATAATTATTTTTTTTAGCCTCATAACATTTTTTAACAATTATTCGATTCAGCAGACCATCATATGATTGAGGTCAGCAAAAACGTTGTTCTGACGGAATGTGCATTTGTGAATGTGCATTTGATGGATGAGCATTAACCAATATTTTTTCATTATAACACCAAATTTAATATCGATCGATTTAATCCTATGAACAAAATTAAGGCAAGAAAAAAAACCTTCTTTTTTCGATTTCACCGGAACCATTGAATGGTTCTTAATGACTAGTTAGTACACTCAGAGAAATCGTAATAGTACAGTCAACTATAAAGTGACAACTATTCATTTTTATTACATGCAACTATTTTTATAGTTACGATAACTACGAAAATAGTTATGGTAACTATTTGATAGTTGTGTCAACTATAAAAAAATTGTTGTACCAACCATAAATGAATACACGGAAAGAAAGGCTTGGTTGAAACAACCAAGTGCTATGGTTATATATAGTCAGACAATTAATTGGTTAGACCGACCAATTTCTTGGTTAGACTAACCAAGTGACTTGGTTAGATCAACCAAGTGACTTGGTAAGTTAACCAAGTGACTTGGTAAGCTAACCAAGTGACTTGGCTAGACCAACCAAGAAATTGGTAGCCTAACAAATAACTTGGTTGGTCTAACCAATTAATTGTCTGGCGCATAAATAACCATAGCACTTGGTAGTTCCAACCAAGCCTTTTTTTCCGTGTAGTTGTCACTTTATAGTTACTAATACCATAATTTTCTCTCAGTGTACTTTCCATAACCATTCAATAGTTGCAAAGCGTAATTTTAGCAATAATAAAATAATTGCTTAGACCAACGATTGATATTTGTCATCAAGAGTCGCGACAGCGACTCGACGCCAAGTTAAAAAAGCAATTAATATTGCCTTCACACGATTTATAGTTTTCTGGACAACAACAATTTTCCTAAATATATACAGAAGTAGCGATAGTCCGTGCATTTGCTACAAAAGCTTCATATTTTTCTCAGTGTTGGGCTTTCTGCACGTGCCTGCATTATCATAACGCCTACGTGTATAATTTTCAAGCAAGTCTTACAATTTTCACGCACTTGATCTTCGATACATAGTAGTGTACTTATTGGAGCGGTAAATACACGTTACGAAGAATGAAACTCATCGAGACGTATTACACACTCGCTTCTAATGCATTTAACCGCCATAATAATGTAATAATGGGGTAAAACGGGAATACCGTGTGAATGTTGTAGTATTATAAACGTTGTAGCTGCGATAATATAATAGTAGCTTCAATACAATAAATCAAAAAAAGTTTTGCAATATCTTTGAAATTTACGAGCATTTGCGTTTTCACGGGTTTGCTTCGAGATGGAGATAAACCGGTTTGTGGCTGCATCCATGTCCGGTATCACACGAAGCGATGCGGTGTCGCTCGCACTCGTGGGCATCTGGCATCTACGTCACGCGGTCGTATTATGCGTATGCCTTGCGTGTACTATACGCCTCTCTCGATCCTTGCGTGTAACCTTTCTTACCCATCTACACTTTATGGCCGAACATGTTACGAGAAACGTGAAAGGATGTGATATCATAATACCATTCCATGTTGGAGTGGAAAAACGCATTGGAAAAGTATTGTTGTACGGTGTGAAAACATCTAACAACTTTAAACTAAAAAAGTAATGAGTATACTTTGTATTCCCACTACAACAAATGAAAATCTGTTTGAAGTAGAAAACGCAACTCGTTTAGAATACGTTTGACCATTTTATCCAATCCCCAGAAAGACACATTGAAAACACTTTTTGCAATGTGCTAAAGATATTTCGAAATAATAAAAATCAATCTCTCGATTATGACAAAGAAAGTGCCCAAAAAGTACATGAAACGGGCGAAACTCTTCATGATGACAAATTTATCATATCTTGAATTTACATAAGAATTTTCAGAGCCTTTTTTTATATTGAAGATTTTTTATTCTAATCTGCCTAAAAATTTTCGTTTCATTGTGATAACACGAATTTGTTTACAATCTGTATGAGATTAGAAAGCAAGCAAAAAAATTTAGTGAAATTGTACATAAATTCAAAACAGAAATAGACACTTTATTCAGAATTGTATGCTTCACTTCTATTAAACTACACTGTAAAAAAATCTACTTAAAATTTAGTGTACTTTTACTGGAAGTTTTTATTCATAAACTAGTATATTCAATTTAGTATACAAGTGTAATGTAAAATTAATGTATGGTACAGCACATTCAATAATTTACTTTAATTTTACAGTAAAAGTACTTGAATTTTAATAATTTACTTCAATTTTACTGGAAAAGTACATGAACTTTATAGCACAATTGTATATTAAATTTCGATGACGAGTTTATGAATAAAACCTTCCAATCTTTTCTAACAGTGTAAGTCCTGGCGAGAGTTAAAGAAAATCAGGTCCATCGTATCGCTGTGTTTTGCACTGTATTTGTCCAGAAAATATCGTTGCAGTGACGCGACGGTCGTGGGTCACGGTGCAAACTAGTTGGGTCGGGCGGAATGCTGAGAACCGACCGAGACGCGATCTTCCCCGTTAGTAGTTCCGCTTTAACATTTCCTGGCCGACATTAGCCCGGAGGTTTAAGGGGTCTACCGACTACGATGGCGAACTTTGAGAGGGACTATTGTCTCTTCGTCGCTTGAATTCTCGCCAATATAGACTAGATTCTCCATATATACATGCATATCTACTCTAAAGCTTACGTGGTATCGATGCAGACGACGTTGTGAACCAGACGAGTGACAGATAGGATTACCAACGACCTGTAAACACTTAATTTAATAAAATCAGGTAATCTTATTACAGTTCTTCGAAATGAGTTGTATTTATAATTAATTAATAAAATAAATAATGAACCGTGATATCTGATAGATTTATTTGGTCCGCCAAATTAATCTTAAGCAGAGTTGTAAATCCCCATTAATTCATGAGATATAGTTTACAGTACAATTTGTTTTGTAATTATGATTTCATAATAATATGTAGTGATTATAAAATAGAGTGTAAACATTTGAATAGCTGGAAAAAATACTACTTTCCGCTTTAATATTGCAAGAAATAGTGGAAAAATGGAAGAAATAAGTAATGCATTACATATTTTTTTCCATTTTTTCAAAAGGATTACCGTGAATTTTTATTGAAAAATAATAATTTTTGCAGCCATTCCAAAGTTTAATCATCGTATTACAATCGCTACATGTTATTATTATAAAATCATAATTATAGAGCTGATCGTATCATCATCATTATTTCTGTAAATATTAGGCATTTTCAACTCTGATCTTAAGGTGGGCCTGATTCTGTTAATTTAACGATTGCAATACAATTTATCCACAAACTTTTCAGTATTGTAGACTTGAGTTGAGAATGTTTACCTGCAGAAAATACTCAATCGTATAGATCTCGTATTTGATTTGAATAAAATGTATTTAATCGAAATCGAATCCTATTAGGCTGGCATTTAAACAAATATATTCATGCAATGACATCGCTAGCAGGTTTTATTTGATTCAAGAATATCTTGGTACAAATGGAATTTAAAACAATTCAAATACACCCGTTAGATAGATTTTACTGGGTGTTTACCGCCTGATAATTCGGCATGTTCATTTTTTTTCGCATTTGTTCATATCAACCTTTTGGGATAAATTTGGGTAAAAAATAATGCCGTTATCTGTCCTGTACGACTGGACATGTGAAAAAGCCAAAGTGCATTTGGTGAGATTGCCGTAATGGCAATTATATAAATTGTATATAAATACGATAAAAAATTCAACTGTGAAAAACCTTTAATTATTGTCATTGTTTATTTCTATTCAAATATAGAGATCAACGAGATTGTGGAAATTCACAATTATTAGAAAAAAACTGTTAAGGCGAATTTATTAGGTCAAAGGAGTAATAATTTTTTCATGGAATCAATTTGGGTCGCCGAATAGAAATAGCTTTACGTTGTTAATTAATGTTATCAAACTGTTCAGCACTTCGAAGTGACGAAATAATTGTCATAATTGTTTATTCTTATCCAAACGTCGAGAATAACGAGAGTATTGGATACCCACAATTGCCGGAGACGAAAAACTGTTACAGTGAACTGATATTTGCGTTTCGCGTTGCTATCTGCAGGTTTTCGTGACCCAATTCTCAATAGCGATGCCCGGTGACCCCTGTGCTGAATTCAACGAGTGAATCTTTCATCATTGGCGGTACAGCGCACTGAAATAGTATTCCCGTCTTTTCTGACCGAATGAGTTAGGATAGATATAGAAACTCGCCAAGTCCATAGGTACGTTGTGGTAAGATTTGGTTGTGGACGAGTGTGCCGCTTAAGAGACGATCAATTATTCAGATAGATCGAGTTTTCGTGACGCTGCGGGGCCGATAAAGTTTCACAAGAATCGATCCTCTTTTTTTCTCAAAACACTCTGTATACATACAGAGCTTATATAGCTTTGGGCCGAGTGATGAGGCACAATGACCCACTTTTTTCGAATGGTTTTATTAGTTTTAACTGAACATAACACTTAAATATTATCAGGTATCTATGCAATCTATCACTTATATCGCATATTTTACTCATATTATTATTTACTGAGAAAACGCCATCATTCAGTTATCAATGAATTACACATCGAAACTGATTAGTATTAAACATTAACTCGGATATTTTTTTGCAATGCCAAATATATCTATACAAAGATCGCTAGATCCAGATATTAGTTTGTATGTTGACAAGGATGTAAAAAAAAAAAATTAATTCTATAAAGTGACATCGAGCCTAGACTGTCGATTTAAAGAATACACATATTTTACACCCAGAAAAAAAAATTTGACAATATTAACTAAAATTATCTATTCAACATTTAATTATTTCAGTCAACGAAATTTTACTTTCCCTCCAATAAATATGTATTTCATTCAATTTTTTAGTTTTTTTTTATTTCCGACATATTTATTTATTTGAATCAACTTTCACTGTGCAACGGATACTACATTTTTTATTTATTTATTGCTACTAAATATTTTCTTAATCCGGAGAAAAGATCTAGTTAAAATGGCCAAATACATGTATTATATATTTTTTAATAAAATCAATTAGAACTATCTTATGATCCAATATACATTTATTTCCTTTCATCATTGGAGTTTATTATTACCAACATGCAACATTTATCGATTTGATTTAATTCTTGTCGTATATTTATATAAAAATTATATATTCTTTAAATTGGCAGCAGTGGACGCGCGGTCGTTGTACGGCTTCACGGTCCCCAGAGTTAAGCAGCAGTATTTGCGGTCATAACTTGGATGGGTGACCGTTTAGCAGCGCACTGGTTGCGCACCAATTACTGAGCGAGAGGCAGTTTCTGAGCTTCTAAGGGACAGTGAGGAATATCCCAATAAAAAAAAAAAAATTTAATCAACATTTATATAACTGCCGACCCAAATAAATATTTATTAGGTTTGAATATATATTTACTATTCAATAAGTATATTAATTACAAACAAAAAAATTTATTTGAGACGAATGGAAGTCTAGTAGGTCGGCATCCAAATAAGAAATTTTATTTCCGATGCGTAGATTCTAGTCCCGTTAACAAGATCTTTTTTTTTGGGTGTGAAATCCTAACGTAACTCGACATTTATTGACGCCCCATAATACACGGAAAAAAAAGATTAGTTGCCATAACCAAGAAATGAGTTGACACAACCAATCGATTATTTTATTTCCCTAGGAACTCAAATGGTAATACCAACGATTCGAATGGTAATACCGACGATTTGTATGATAATACCGACGATTCGAATGGTAGTCCCAACGATTGGATCATATATATATAGATAGTTAACCTAACTAATCCAATCGAGAACTAATCGTGAATAGTTGAGGTTACTATTCGATGTGGTTGAGGCAGCTAATTTTTTAGACATTGTGTACAGCAAATCGAAAACGTAGTTGCCACAACCAAACATTTTTTTCCGTGTAGAGTGGCTCATTCTGGTGATCCAGTAATAGTATATTGCGGCCCGCGGGAGGGAAAACACATTTTCACCATACCTGCGCGGAAAGTTCGACTTCCCGCCCTACGGGCTTTACGTAATTCGAACTTTCCGCTGCAGATATGGTGAAAAATAGTATACTCCACTGGGGAGTGAAAGTAAACTATCCCCAACACTCGCCTTCGGCTCGGGTGATAATCTTACACGCGGTTGGACATAGTCTAGTTTCCCTCCCTAGTGGCGTAATATACTATTCTCGCGAGTGTGAGTTTGCTGCATTCACTCGAGCTGGGAAAATGTTTTCCTCCCGAGTATTGCATACGATTTTACGTTACAAGTCGAAGAAAGAGTTTTTCGTGCACTCCGCGTACGGAAAATCTCACTTTCCGTGCCGCAGTGACGTAAAAATATTTGTCCCGAAACGTGAATAATTACAAGATTTCAATGCATAAAAAATTGTATAACTATTGTACAAAATCTAAACTTCATATAAGATTTTGACGGGGAATGTGGATAACTCTTGAAGATAAAAAAATCATTCAATTGAATTTTTTATTCAAGCAAAAATCACAAAAACGTCTGCTATATTTAGGCAGATGATTCACCAAAACTCAAAGTTTATAGAAAAGCATGCAATAGAATTTACACTTAGATAAAAATCTTAATGTTTCAAGCATTTATTATGTGAAATTACATTTTACATTACATTTTAAGAACATCAATTTATATACAAATATTATTCAGTTTACATTTCACTTAAAATAGTATACAGTGAATTACTGTTGTCGTTCAATGTATATAGATTAAATTTAAACACAGCAGAATCACAGAATCATTAATTCTCATACTGAATTCTCAGTTTACACTAAAATTAATGTCTTTTAATTTAAGTTTTAAGTTGGCAGACATTTTTTATAGTGCATGTCGAATCACATCTTTCATTAATAAATAAGTACACTGAGCGAAAAATCTGGTAATAAAAAATATATATAGCTAGACCGACGATAATCTAGCTATAAACTATAATCCCTCCCTCCCTCCCTCCTGGGTAGGAGGACCCGTCTCTATTTTATGGTTATAGCTAATGTAATTATAGTAGCAATCATCAAAATGATAATAATTTCAAATATGCCGTTTCGTTGTATATACAATTTCAATGTTTGTTTCCAATAACCTTGCAAGAATCGTTTATTGAACCATATTACCATCGCTTCGACCATAAAACATTGCAAGCCTTCCTATATTCGATTTATCATGTGAAATCGTTAAATCAACGATATGCTTTTCTCTCAGTGCAGGTATTTGGCACTAAATGGTTCATTGCGACCCATTCATACTATGCGCAATAGTTATGGCTACGATGGTTTTGGCCGCGCGATTCTGTCGTCTTTGCAACGACCCTTTCGAGTAGAGGCGCATGAAACACGAGCCACGTGACGCCCAGTTCACTGATCTATCCGCTTTATATCGTGTGAAATCGGAGACAGAGAAACGGGGCGTCCGCGAATAACTTTGAACGCGTTGGTACAAGAATGCGAAAAAAAATTATGCGCGCATCGCAAGAGACTGAGAAAGAGGACGAAGCGGAAAGCGAGCTAACACAAGTGCCAAAAGTCGAGTGAACCAATTAGAGGGCAAAGTTTAAAAACATCGCGCGAGTCAGTTCTTTCCTGCGAGGAAGTAAAAATACCAGACATGATGATTTATTATCAATGAATAAACATGGAGGAACGACCGAAATCGATTATACCGTGATATGTGTGTCGCAAGTGGCTCTCAGACTTTCCTTTTGCTCGACGCAGCGGGCAGAAGGACAGACAATATTGAGAATACCTCACACATGGCGTGATAAGCATATCGACAATGATGTTTGAGAATATTTGTGCGAATGCTAGTTTTTCTTTGAATGCGGAACAAACGAACTTGGGTTATTTGGAACGCGGTTTAACTGTATGTCTCGCGTCCTCAAAAAACTTCATCTTTTTTTACCAGAGTTTCTAATAAATTTAATTTGAAAATAAAGATGCTATAGCGGTATCTTGTCAATTTTTGAATATGAATAGTTAAATAATAATGAATATAAATATGAATTAGTATTATACATTCATATAATACATGTTTCATATTTAACTCAAAAAACTTCATTTTTTTACCAGGAATTCGGTTCAATTTAATTCGAAAATAAAGATACTATAGCGGTATCTTGCCAATTTTTAAATATGAATAGTTAAATAATAATGAATATAAATATGAATTAGTATTATACATTCATATAATACATGCTTCATATTTAACTCAAAAAACTTAATTTTTTCTTACCGGGAATTCTGATCAATTTAATTCGAAAATAAAGATACATAGCGGTATCTTGTCAATTTTTAAATATGAATTTTACAAAATGTAAGGAGTAATATATTCGCAAATATGCATTTTTATTAATATTAGTCGTAAGTGTTACAATTAAGCAAGCTTCTATGTATGCTGCTATTTGAGAAATTATTGGAATACTATTTATTTTTAAATTTATTTATTTATAGTCGCTTCGACGGCAGGGTCATTAGCGACTGTATACAAAAGAAAAAGAAAAAAAAAATTATATAAAAGAGTGTACAAATATTAGTTTACAGATTTGAATACATATCAATACGTTTGAGGAAATCCATAGTTTTTTTGCAGATTTTGTGATCACTTAAGCACTATTTCAATGTTTGTGGCCGGTTATATTTTTGACGTAGCACTTGGTATTTTCGGCATTCCACAATTGCATGGTTTACAGAGAGGAGGACGTCGCAGCTACTGCAGCGTGGTCCAACCAGAGTTGTAAATGCCTAATACTTATAGAAATAATGATGATGATACGGTCAGCTCTATAATTATGATTTTATAATAATAACATGTAGCGATTGTAATACGATGATTAAACTTTGGAATGGCTGCAAAAATTATTATTTTTCAATAAAAATTCACGGTAATTCTTTTGAAAAAATGGAAAAAAATAAGCAATGCATTACTTATTTCTTCCATTTTTTCCACTATTTCTTGCAATATTAAAGCGAAATTTTTTTTTTAGCTATTCAAATGTTTACACTATTTTATAATCACTACATATTATTATTATGAAATGATAATTACAAAACAATTTGTACTGTAAACTATATCTCATGAATTAATGGGGATGTACAACTCTGGGTCCAACGGAGCCCGTGAATTGAATAATATTGACGGTTCAGTTTTTAAGGGTTTGCTAACAGTTTCATAGTTTTACGTGGAATGTAGAAATTATCTCCATCCTTTTCTAATCGATGTGAAACTATTTTTTTAGTGGGTCGGAATAAATATTAGACCGCTTATATCTGAATTTATAAAAACAATTAATATTCTTTTATACATCTATCAAGCTGACATCTCCATTAAATTCAAACTTTTCTAAATACCTACAAAAATGTATGACTGACTTTCCGTGCCTCCACCGCATTTTTAACACAAATATCCCTAATCCGATTTTTTAGAATTGCCAATACGTCAATTAGAAATAATTGCGCTAACGTAAATTACGTCGCAGCTGATTCAGTGTCTGAAGTCTCGATGAGTTACAATTGCGATAAACTAGCGTTATCAGATAATGTGAGCGACGAAGCCATTAACATGTTGCAAATATAAACTAGACTTCAGTTAATTGCGTCCGTCAAAATAAATATTTCTCGAGGCCGTCAGATTTAATTCCATTTCTCGAAACGATAAAAAAAATATCCGTTGATAATTGACTTCAATATTTTTTAGAGGAATTATAAAAACAAATATAAATAAATTAAAACATTGAAACAATCTTACTTTTTTCATTTATGGCAAATTTATCATCGATTAAATTTCCTGATAATTGATCTGCCTTACATTTAATAAAACTCGGAAACTTCCTGTTGAGATCGACTTATCAAAACGTCAAATCTCTGGATGCTTTGGTCGTCGGGGAAATTTATAAATAAACATACAAATGCAGCAGTGCATGATAATCGTTATATTCGCACATACGTGAGCGTTCTGCTGTACGTGGGCAGCGCGCGTGTGTTATCAGTGCGAACGCCCGTCTGTGCTTATTTCACCGAGTGCCTTGTTAAGCCGCGTTCGTAAAAAGAAAAAAAAAAAAAAAAAAAATGTAAAAGACGATAAACGTGCCAGGTTGCCGCACTATGTGCGGCGCATATACGACAGCAACACCTCCGGTGGGACTCACGAACGATTAGTTTGCTCTATCGTGTTTATTGCCGAATGACTCATAACGTTTTTGTTCTTCGATTCCTGAACAATAATGTGTCATGCGCGTGTCTGCATCGCAATGTCTCGTCTGAAGAAAGATCGAGAGAGAAAGAGAGAGGTCGATACAGCAAACCGGAAATAACATATTGATGATAAATCTGTCGGCCCAAAATTTATAAGCTCTTGCACTCGTGTACATAAAAAAATAATATATATGCCGGTATAATATTACAAGAGGCTGGAGATAGGGGCTACTGTGCACGTCGTTAACCTACATTAGCCAATCGTAGAACGGATCTAAGATCTCCGTACTCGCACGCCACACAACCGTTCGGTCACGTGACGACTATACAGCCACGAAGGATTATAAAGGATTTATCGTTTCATATGTACAGTATGTACCAGGAGCACTCTGAAAATTTTCTACATACTCCGTTCATCCCCCGTGATCTGCTAGCAGGCATAATCCACGATGCAACCTCCGAACGCAGTCTCATTTCCTGTTTCACCGCCTCTTTCACTTTTTTAAAAATGATATCCTCTCAGTTTTCTATTAAGCTCAACCATGCAGGGATTAAAAGCTTTATTTATTGACAGTAGATCTTCAGCCAAATATATGTGTATATATATATATATATATATTGTACTATATGAACATGCAATATGACAATCAGAAGGTCATCAGCACATTTTTTTTGGATAACCACATGGGATATGTTACTCATTTATCTTCTTCGAAAAAGTTTGTGAGTTGAGATATTTCGCAAATATCTAAATAATAGCAGTATAGTTTTACCTCTTTATTTGGGCTGTGATTAGTCGTAGCCAGAGACCGGGATCAGGGCTGAAATTATGTTTGGCAAGGTTGTTGGTCGAACAACGAAAAAACGTTGAAGAATAGCTTTTTTTTAAATCACTACAAAAACGTTTGTTTTCGGTGGTGAAAAACACAACTTGGGAACGATAGTGATGGGCAAAAGTTTGTATCTTGAAAATAAATATGAGGAGTAATTTGTTGGCACTTTTCGTTCGCAAGTCTATTCTACGAATTCGGAAATCAGAAATGTCCGAAAATGATTTCTCTTAAAATCATTAAAAAGATTTAAAATCGGTGAAACGATAGTGAAGGCCAGACTTTGATAATTAGTCTATTTCCGCACTGCCGATTTGTGATGTAATGCTAATGAAACTCCACAGTTTGTGAAATTCTTCTTGGAATTATGGATCCAAATTAAAAAAGATATATTTAAAAAATCGCTATTTATTCCATAAAATACGCATTCTAGTAAAATGATTCACAAATATTTTGAGACTGCTTGGTAGAACGAAAAAGTTCGAAAAGCTTAACAATTATTATTCATAAAACTAGACAGCGGAATAACGACAGATAAACCGATGCGGCTTATTGGTAATTCTATATATAAAAAAGTAGAACCTTGCACAGTGCTTCCTCATTATTTTTCGCTTTTTACAAAGCTTCCTCTCTGAGGAAACAAAAAAGTATGTTATTCAATTTTCGCTTCTTCATAGAGGAAGCTTTGTGAAAAGCGAAAAATAATGAGGAAGCAATGTGCAAGGTCCTACTTTGCATCCTTTTTTAAATTGGATAAATAAACATGTTGTGAATTCGCTTTTTCTATCGTCATTCCGTTATTCCGTTATTTCGTTATTATTAGAGCGTTTTCGAAAGTAAATGTGATAACGTATATTATTAAAAATAATTCAACGTTCCATAAAATCACAAATTTCATACCGTTTGTCACTAAATTATACATATATAATGGTTTAATATTGTTTCATTTGTATACAAAATTTGAGCTCGCTATTTCAAGTTTTGCAAAAGTTACAATAGAACGATTATGTAAATTTTTTGAAAAATTCTAAATTCCATGAACTCTGAACCACTTTATCGATCCAAGCCAAATTCAATACCAAACAGCATTAAATGCACCTACTCTTATAACCAACTATTTAGCAAAATAGACTAAATTTTACGAAAGTTAGAGCGACCACGTCCTTTTTTAAAAAAATTCAAAACGGCATAAAATCGAAATTTTCGCACAGATTTTGTCGAAAATTGGTACAGTTGAAGAGCGTCTACTGCTACACTAGTGTGCCAAATTTGAGTGCCATATACAAAACCGTTCATGAGTTATCGGCGTTCGAATTTTCGGAGTTGTACACAGACACACACACACACATCCGGACATTTTTTCTAGATCACTTTTCTGGACGTTTTGGACAATTCTAAGTGTCGTGACATAAAAACCTCGAAATTTGTTTTTTTTTTTTTCATGAAAAGAAAGCTTCCTCTATGAGGAAGCAAAACAACTGATTAAAAAAATGATATGACCAGACTAACCATGATGTTTTTTAATTTTTACAGCACATAATGCGCCAGGGGTGATGGAGACTGTGGGCAAACAAGTCCAGGTAGTGAGTGGACTGGGGGTGGGGGGTCCGGTGGGCCCTGTGGGCCCTGTGGGGGGAGATCTGCATCACCATCATCACTCCCACCCCCACGGGGGCCATGGCCACTCGCTCGTCGGCACAGGGGCCACCCCCGCTCGGGTTCAGGTCCAAAGCCATCAGGGCCAGCCACCACCGCCCTCCCACAATCAGCATTTACCCGCGAGGTCCACCCCCGTACCGCTGCACAGGTGAGTTTTATTTTTATTTTGTTCAACCACACGTATTCAATACCTCCAGCTAAATACCGACTGTTTCTTTATAATCGAGATAGCATTTTGTACGTTGAATAAAAGGGACCCGTCAGATATTAAATTACCTTGTCACAAAAAATAAGTATTGGCGCCATAAATATGCGTTACAACCTTTTGAATGCATCGTTTTTTCAACTATTTGTTAAAGCGGCCGAATTAATTAATTTATTGAATGATCTTAAACAATGCATACACTGAGAAAAAAACCTAAAAATTAACTAAATCGTTTGGTCAACCAAATGTTTAGTTTCTTCAATAATTATTTGATTCATTTGACTATATTATATTCGCGGTAACCAAAATATTTGTTATACCAACTAAGAATTCATTTGGAGGAGGGTGAACGCCGATTTAGTTCATTCTAACATTTTTTTTCTTCTCAGTGTACTACGAAGTGACATTTGTCAATTTGATATTCTAAAATGACACATGACCCTATAATTATTATGAATGTAATTAGGAAAAATTGTTCGTTACCAGAAAAAAGTTCACGGTTATCCAAAGGGTTAACAATATTTTATTTTTCACGAAAAACTATTTCCGTTCAGTATTTCTACCAAAAAAAAAAAAATGGTCACGAATTTATTTTCTGGAAACTCGCTTTTGTTTGTGGTAATCGGATATTTCCATTTACCAATGACATTTCTGAGACGGTATTTGTGGTAAACGGATATTTCTGTTTACCACGACATTTCTGGGACGACATTCGGAACAAGCGAGTGCAACGATAAGTTAAAAGTGTAATCGCCGGTACCGCGGCATCGGCGAATGAGTTAGAACCATTGGGACGGGGTAGAAGAGTTGATTACGCTACCGCAAATTCGATTCAACTTCCGTATAGTGTAATTAGTCTAGGCGCTTCGCGGCATAGCCGGTCTACCCGGTCGTTAGAGTTTCCTCGGGATAAAGTTGCGTCATCGTGAGCTGCACCAGCGGGACAACACACGTCGCAACACCGAAGAGACTCGAGTCGATTGGCCTTGAACCAGGTACAAGCACCGCTCGAGCTTCGCAACATGGCTGCTCTCGTGCTATATGCACTACTATGCTGTCCCCTGCAAACTGTCGACAGTGATTGTCCGATTGAGGGAAGAGCAATCATTAGTTACTGCCATCATTCTGTCCCTCCTTGGCCAATATATTTCATAGGCCAATCAGTATAGAGTGGCCAACAATTCTACCCCTCGCGTTGACCACGAGGCTGATACCCTCTTCGCGAACTCAATCCGAGAGTTAATTATTTTGCACCGCGTTTCACGCTGTTCTACGTGAGCTTACAATGAGACCTACGTTTTCAGAAACCTTACACATTCTTAGAACTGTACGGACTCGTTTTCCCTCCTATAGCAACGAATATATGAATAAATGTTCATTAACTCACTCACCCGAATTGCAAAAGTACTAGCAAAATTCTGAGATTCGATAAAATTGAAGTACTGCATACTGACAAAAAGTGCCAAGCTTCGAGAGCTCGAGGACTTCCGTTAACGAAATAATCCTGTTATTAATTTTTTCTTATCGTCGATATCCCAAATAACAAATAAAAGAAATGAAGCCGAAAATTTGTCTGCATTTTTTAAAAATATTTGAATTATTGTATTCTATAGGATCGCCACGTTTCAACTCATATTTCTCTTCCTTCCTTCATTAGTTATCTTATAGTTTAGTCAAAAGTACTACCAAAATTCTGAGATTCGAGAAAATTGAAGTACTGCATACTGACAAAAAGTGCCAAGCTTCGAGAGCTCGAGGACATACGTTAACGAAATAATTCTGTTATTGATTTTTTCTTATCGTCGATATCCCAAATACCAAATAAAAGAAATGAAGCCGAAAATTTCTGCATTTTTTTTTATATTTGAATTATTGTATTCTATAGGATCGCCACGTTTCAACTCATATTTCTCTTCCTTCCTTCATTAGTTGTCTTATAGTTTAGTCAAAAGTACTAACATAATTCTGAGATTCGATAAAATTGAAGTACTGCATACTGACAAAAAGTGCCAAGCTTCGAGAGGTCGAGGAAATTCGTTAATGAAATAATCCTGTTATTAATTTTTTCTTATCATCGATATCCCAAATACCAAATAAAAGAAATGAAGCCGAAAATTTGTCTGCATTTTTTTTTAATATTTGAATTATTGTATTTTATAGGATCGCCACGTTTCAACTCAAATTTCTCTTCCTTCCTTCATTAGTTGTCTTATAGTTTAGTCAAAAGTACTAACAAAATTCTGAGATTCGATAAAATTGAAGTACTGCATACTGACAAAAAGTGCCAAGCTTCGAGAGCTCGAGGACATACGTTGACGAAATAATTCTGTTATTAATTTTTTCTTATCGTCGATATCACAAATACCAAATAAAAGAAATGAAGCCGAAAATTTCTGCATTTTTTTAAATATTTGAATTATTGTATTCTATAGGATCGCCACGTTTCAACTCATATTTCTCTTCCTTCCTTCATTAGTTGTCTTATAGTTTAGTCAAAAGTACTAACAAAATTCTGAGATTCGATAAAATTGAAGTACTGCATACTGACAAAAAGTGCCAAGCTTCGAGAGCTCGAGGACATACGTTAACGAAATAATTCTGTTATTAATTTTTTCTTATCGTCGATATCCTAAATACCAAATAAAAGAAATGAAGCCGAAAATTTCTGCATTTTTTTAAATATTTGAATTATTGTATTCTGTAGGATCGCCACGTTTCAACTCATATTTCTCTTCCTTCCTTCATTAGTTCTCTTATAGTTTAAAAATTGGTAAAAGTGCCATAATGAGAGGAGTAGTCGTTCTTGAAATAAAAATTTCATTTTGTACTACAATATCTCTACATAATACTAATATTACTGATGCAGTTATAGATATATATGCATTTTTTATGGTTCATTAATGCTTTGTTTGTAGAAAGGAGGCACTGTTTCAACCGCTTTTTAGGAATTATGTATAAATATAAAAAATATCATTCAATTTTATCTATAATTATACTGCCAGGAGCATAGTACTCGAAAGAACAATCGCTTACGTACATGACTAAGATGGATGGTGTAGTCATCGCCCGTCGTACCACCACCCAATAGAATGTACTTTTACTTGTAGAAAAGTCTACAATATTACAGCACAACTGCTACACTGGTTTAATGACTAGCACATCTACCCGACTCTATTAAAATAACTGCCAACAATTATTTCACTCCTCCGCAAAAAATAGTGCTGAAATAATAATGAATAACCTTTAAATTTTTCTCGAATTAGATATTGCTTATATTAATTTTCCACCATACCTTTGGTGTATATCTATTCTAAGCAGAATTTTCTTCGCAGTGTTTTTATTTTATTTTTTAAATCAACGTTGCGAAGCATTTCCTAAAGAGCATATTCATAAAATCGACAGGTGTCGTTGACCCGAAGAGAGGCTCGTGTAGCGGGGACTCCATGCCACGTTACCGGTCACGGCCATGGACATTTCGCTTCGAGGTTCCCGAAGCGCCCGATGCCGAGCGTCTTTTCGTAGCCGTTACACCGATGATTGCGAAATGCGTTTCTTTTCTGTTTCCCTGTTTATGTCGCTCCCGCTTATTTCGCGTGGGCGATCGCCCAAGAGCGCGACGATGTCGAGAGCGAGCATATAGTCGAGGGTTCGGTTCGAGCGCGAGGAGAAGAGGACCTTTTAGAGCGCAGAGTGGGACTCGAATTTCCTTCTCCCCCTCTGCGCGTTTTCAGAACGACCTACTCGAATCCACGACGCGACTTTTGCTGCCGTTGCCGGTGTTCTCCTTAGCGCTTAGCTGCTATTGCTGCGGGGGTGGAACCCCACGTGTTTGCGCGAGCCTCTTCCTCTCACGCCTCTTCGAAATTCTTTCCGCACCCGTTCTCGCGGCTTCACGTCGCGTCTCGTCTCTTCTCTCCTCTCCGATAGCGAACGTACGGCAAAGAAAGTTTCTCCTAGGGCTGCCAGCGAGAATGATGATAAAGAAGACGAAGAAAAAGTTGGGTGGGGGAAGTCGGAGGAACTCCAGAGAAACGTGGTCGGTTGCGGCAGGGCCACTACCGAAACCCAACGTTGCCACACCTCAGCCTATAGCGAGCTCGATCGTTAAACGCTGTTGCGAACTCGACGGCACAACTGCTGTTTCTGATGTTGTGCTGTTACTGACTCTCCCTGCTCTCCCTTTTTCTCTCTCTCTCTCTCTACAGTGCGAATGGCACTTTGCTCGATACCGATTTCGTAGCCGTAACTCTCTTCCGTCCATCAATCCTTTCGGCGAATGCCCGTATTTCGCTCCTCGATATCGCCTCAAGGCGTTTATTATGCTATTGACGTGGCGAATTTTCGACGATCCGCAGACGGTCAATACTCGCAGACTAATTCAACTACGAAAACACTCGTAGTCTCTGCTCGAGAAAGAAAAAAACAACAAACAAAAAACAACGAAAGAAACCGACAATTTGATTTCATTCTCCAGACGTTGTAGCCCCTGTGGATGTTCTCTCGTCCACTGCATACCCAATGTTTACATCGCAGAGGTCGAACATACGTAATTTCAAGCTCTCATGCTGTGTTTGTATACACATCTTCTTCAGAATAATATATATTGATTCGCGAAAGTCACGATAACAAAAAATTGTTTACCGGCTAATACTTCATGGCCTTGATCGAGATGTAAACAATTCTTTGAGCTTAACTATACGTGACAGGTAACGCAATTATTTTTTCCCTCACATCTTTTCGTAGGTACCTCTTATCAAGAAAATTGCCCTGGACTCGAAAGTACATCGAGATCGCGTGACTTGTACATTAACGTTACCCCAGGCTTTTCTTACGGAGGGGACTGGGGCATTGCTCTTATTATTTTATTATACTTATATCATTCTATTTTATATTTGTCCTTTCACCAGATTAAACTTCTCTCTCGTTCAGACATCCGCGTTTATAGTTTTAGCATTTCGATTCACAAGTCATTTTCCTCGACTTTTCGCTTTCGAGATATATTTTTCTCTCCGAACGTTTAGCACGCGAGGTCAACTCGGCAGTGCGCATGCGACATCGAGACCGCTTGATAGCGCAGCACACGGGACTACCTGTCGATCCTAACCTAAAACGTCAATTCGCGCAATCTCTCCAAACCGCGCTTTATTTCGGGTCTCGCGTTGTTATCGAACTTTTCAGACAATATTCCGCGTGTTTGTGTTGGACACTAACGTTCGACTCGTCGTCATCCGCTGTTATGTGCCTTATTAATACGATGTACCGGTAAAGTGGCAGACAACTTCGTGGAATGCTAATCGTAGATATTCGAGGTTATGTATCGAAACACCTGTTCCTGCGATGATGTAAGTTACTGAGTCACTTTTCACCCAATTAACGCTTGCTCAATTATTATCAGCATTTCGTACTTCCCGTGCGCTGTAAAACGAGGTGCAATAAGACAATAGAATGCGAACGTAACGGCGGGAAATCCAGTGTAACGTATAGGTCGTGAACGTGTTCCGCGTTACGAAAACGTTCAATGAACGTTCTTGGTCAGTTTTAAACTGTTATCAGGGTCGAAGTCTTCTTCTGTTATCTATCGTCGAATCGCTGTTGGACACTTTGAAAAGTCGAAGCTTTTTATCTTGTATGGAATCAACAGCTGATAATAACGTGGCGCCTGTTGCATGTTCTTTCATTTAGTCATACTGGTAATATTCCTCATAATATTGTAGGAAACATTTTTTTTTACGTAACTTGTTCCGATTGTTAATGAGAGCATTGTTTGCATTGATAATTCATTAACTATCATCAATTGTACAAAGGGAAATTGATTTAAAGCGTTTATTTTATTGCGGAAAATTTATTTTAAGTAAATAAATCCTATTAGACCGGCCATTAAAGAAATCAATTTCGTCAATTTAAATGAATTAATTTCTTCAAAGGCCTGTAATTGAACTTTATTTAGATCAAATAAGATAAATTTCATTCAACACAATGGTATTTGAATCGATTACTAATCTATTTTATTAAAATGCAATTTTATTTGATTAAAATAGATGCTGTATTTAATTCCGATAAATTTATTAGATTCACTTCTGTTGGTGTACACCAAGAAAAAAAGTCTAAACCAGCAATTAAGAAAATATTTAGTTGATTGAAACAAATACCCATTTAATAGAAAAAACGGTTAGATGAATGAAACTATTCTACATTTAACAACACAACGAGTTTGTTTAATTAAATATTTTGTACACCACACGCAATGGCCAATTCAATAGATACAAGTGAATTTTTTCTTGGCGTATAATGAAGGTTCATTAATTTATTTCAAACAACGTTCGAATACTAATTTTCGTCTGGGCTACTGTACCTAGCTGCTAAGTATTACCCCCAAACGCTTCGGCTTTGGAGGGGTATCGTTCGTTCGTTATTGGCCGATGTCGAGGAGAGGACCAGGCACGGGTTTTTCGTGATTGGTGGAAGGGGTCCAAGGACGCACGACATTCCTTTTCTTTTGCACGCGCTCGAACGGAACACTATTTTTTTTATTCTGCAAACGATCAGGCCACACGGCTGCGAAAATCCTCTGGCTCGACGAACACGGAACGCGGTTATATACTCTATCGTAGCCCATAGAACCTGCGACCCCATCGTTTCCTCTCCGTACACACTAACCTACGCCACATTCCGTCACATTTAACGACAATGAGATTGCAATTTGAAATGATACTACACAATGCTATCTGAATTACTACAAAGCCAAGTTTCCACTAGCGTTCATTCGCATTCCGAATGGTCAATCGTGCATTCCATTATACAATGCAATTCAAGCTTGAATCGTTGCTTTTTATTCAGTAAAAAAAAGACATTCTATTTCTTCCATTGTTTTTTCTTTACATTTATTCCATTCATGTTCAATATTTCTAAATTAAATGTTCCATCAAAATATGAAAAATATATTGTTATTTTATCAAGCATCCGCAGCAGATTGTACTGATTTTGAAAAATAAAAATTATTGATTAATTCAAAGAACATAAAATTAATTAAATAAAAATGGCATATGTGGTTCATTTACTACATGACCAATATTTCGAAAAAAAAGAAGTTAAATGTATGCTTTATTTAGATTAATAATAAAATCCACCTGGACTAGTATAAGGCCCAAAGACACAATATACATATTTCTTTTTATCTCAAAAATTGAATCCCTATTATCAACGTGAACACACAAAAGAAAATGCGTTTTTCGGGTACAAACATGTGCGATCTGCACACGTTAGATCCGTTAATGTAGCAGTAGCAGTGTCCTTCAGGATGTTTCCCGTGACGATTTAAATATTAATAGAAGTAATTCCAGGTGTGCAAGTCGTGCGTCGCTGGACGGTGAGCGCAAAAGATGGGGGAAAGAGCGGCCGAGTATCGAGGTGACAAAATGAAGTACTGACTTCCGGTTATCCCCACTCTCCTAAAGTATTCTCCCGCTTCTTCGACGAGCGAAGGCTTATATATTACTTTTATATTCCGAGGGATCGTCAGTCGCAGCACCGACGGGCTGTATAGTCGCGGCGAATCGCATATAATGGTGTGCGAGAGTTCGGTGCGGTCTGTGAGTAGTCGCGTGCTGCTGTTGGTGCCCTGGGCGCACGCCACGCAGCACCGGCAACAGAGCAGCAGCAGCAGCAGCGGCAGCAGCAACAACACAGTTGCGATCGAGTCTCACTCTGTACTCTGAAAGCCGCTCGGGTATCATTCACTATTGGCTCTGGCGATGCAGATAGGCAGCCGGCCTCGTCGTTTATATCTCTGTGCTGCTTCTGCCGTTGCTGTTCCTCCTCTATTCCCGCCGCGCCGTACATGAATAGTGCACAACACTTGTGCACAGTTGCGAGTCTATCGATCCCGGCCTGGCTCTCTTCCGCTCTCTGTGTACCTCTTCACTCTCCACCTCACCGACAATCCTTCGATAAGTGCATTACGCACATACACACACACATATACACATATATATATACACGCGGACGTTCGCGCTTTCATCGGCCGCGTGATGGTCGTTCGTCTTTCATAGATTCTGCTTCTATTTATTTCACGTCTTTAGGGTTGCGAAGGAAGAAAATCCGTGGAATTGTATCGAGGAATGAATGCGGAATATTAAACGCTAATGAATGGGTGGCGTGCCGGCTGTTCTGACGGTCTGTCTTCTGCAATGTTTCTTTTCCCTCTCTCATTCTTTGTCTCTCTGTCTCCGTCTCTTCTCCGTATAGTCGCGAGGTTGTCGTGTAAGTCTATATATTCGACGTATTATGCACGGCCGATGAGGAGCTGGTGGGGAGTTTTTGCTCAAGGTGGGAGGGGGTCAGCGACCGTTACGTCATCGGCGGTCCATGCTCGAGGCACGCAGGGAGCCCCCGGCTCGACGCTCGACCGCTCTCTATCTTTTTCTATGTCTTTTCCTCTCCCTCAATGAATAACACCGTTCGTTCGTGACATCGCGTGGATCCGGCGGAGAAGTAAAAAGTCTCTCTCGGTAACGAGGATGAGAGCAATGATCGCGTTCGACTCATCGACATACCGTCTCTGTACGCAGAATGAATGGTTAACTCTCGACAATCGATAATGTTAACCATTCGAAACTTAATGGAGTTACCGCTGCTTATCAACACGAGTAGTCTATAGTATCAACGCATTTTCCTGATATACCACTCGGGGTCGTAGAACTTTGGATATCGAGCGAAAATAATTAATCTACGCTTTCGCTCGCACTATGTGTCTTCTGCTCGTAAATTCATTTGACGTTCTACTGTCAGTTATTTGAAAGATTATAATCCATCATGCTATACTAATCCTTTAATTTTGACACTGAGTCAAAGATGTAACCATCACGTTATTCATTTATTTATGTATTAAACAGTTGAATATTGATCTTTTGTTTATAATATCGGCAAAAAATTTTTAAATTTTTTGTTGAAAATGAAAAAAAGGTTTTTCCACAAAATGAATGTTAAAATATCCTTGAAATTAAATCAATGGGGAGAGTATAACGTGCCATTATTGTTCCCATTACGACTGTTTTTTTTTAAATTTTATGGCCTCTTTTAACAAATCAATGAAGAAAAATATGTTTTTTTTTCTTAGTTATTAATGAAATGATTATACCATTTTTATACTAATAAGCGAACAGCGTAAGTTTTTAAGTCGTGAAATGTTTACAACTCTGACCTAAAATGATTTTTTTTACCCATCATTACGTAATATAAACAGCAAATATTTGATTCATGATGAAAACATTTAATTTTACTTTCTTTGCGTTAAATCCGTCAAAACGTTGCACGTATTTTTCGTACTTGCTATGTGTTGAAGACTGAGAATTTTCCATTTTTAGAGTGGAAAATGCACTCTGCATTAGCCAGCGTGAAAAGCCATTCATTCGCGTTTCATAATTATTTTACTAATTTCAAGTAATTGAAAACACACAAAATGATAAATCTGTTACCCTTCCGAAGCGTTGATAATTAAATGTTTCCTTGGCAACGAGAAAGTAGACCGAGTTCAACTTTCAAATAAAATATTCTAGCCAATAAATATTTAATTCGATAGAGGATTGATTTAATTCGTCGAAACTGTCGTTTCAACAAACAAAATTATTGTTGGCACCCCTATATTCGTCCAGATATATTTTCCAAAACTGTTTCTCCAATAGCCGATCATAATAAATGAATATTCACAATTAAAAAAAAAAGGATGACATTTATAAAATTTATTCATTTATCGTACATATGATGGATAAAAATTTGACAAATTTATTTTACTTTCACAATAACAATACGCGCATAAAGTGCACCACATATAACTGTTTTCCTTCCTCTAGTTTCGATACAAATGGCTGCACGATGATAATAGACATTGCGGGCTATTCGAATCGATCGTCTTTCCCTCGAATTGCAGTTCTTTCTATAGACTCGCCGAGTAGATGAACGATACAGAGATTGGCCTTTCAAGTGTTTGTCAAAGATTAGTTATTGGCAGACTTCTGTCTTCCATCGTTCAGCGCGTCGCCCAGTCTATTCATTATAACGGGCCAACGACCGTATCTGTTTGCCTGAACTGAGGTAAAACTAGTGAAAGAGACGAAGAGGAGTCGCCTGCTGTTCGCCGATGGGTTGTTCCCATGAAACGTCGTAGTGCGCCATAACGATGGATCTTCTTGTCTATCTTACTACGTTGAGTGACATATATCGATGTCCCTGTGCTTCCTCATCCCACTATTTTATATAAAAGATACATAAAGTGAGTGAGATTATGCTACATAGAAACGAGGATTAAAGTTCACGAGCTCTCGGAGGATAAGAAAAAAAAAAAATTGGAGACGCGAAGAGGGTGGTACAGAATGAAAGAGAATAGAAGAACATAATGAAGGGAACTCGTTAAGCGGAATCTCATTAATGCCGCGACGTTCCACGCGCGCCTTCGTCGCACGAGAAGGAAACGCGCCTCTCCAGGCATTCGATAATCCCAGGTCGAAGACCCCCGCGTTGTTCTGTCGCGTAGCCGCGAGCTTCCGCACCTTCCGTCCGGAAATTCCCCCTGCGGCCAATCGACAGCAATCCTTTGTCTCTTAATTTCTCGTTCTTTCGTGAGTGCTCTTCCAAATCCTCATCGAAATTGAGAGAATGTGGCGTCTGATTTTTCGTTCTATATTTAATTAGCGTTGGGCATGGAACCTTTAATGAAGAACATGTCATGTGGCTTTAAGAATAAAAAAAATATTCCGAAATTGTCGTTATTATAACTGAGGGCGATTGTTGAGAGTTGCTTTAGCCGTTTATGGATGATATGTGGTATGAGGTGCTTCGGCGAATGACGACTTATGATTTTTTTTTAATTTTAATTTTTGGTCTACGTTTCCCCCTGGTCGGGGCCTCTTCAGAACCATTATTTTTATTTTACAGTTTCAATCGATGTTGAGTTTGTGACCTCTTGCTTTATTTACAATTATTATCTGTATATTTGTTGGTTGACAAAATAAATACTGTGTTCCCTTGTGTTGTGGCTTTGGTGTAGTTAGTGACCGGGCTCTCCGGTCTTGTAGGTTAAGCCTGTCTGTGTTATATGTTCTTTGAAGTTTAATACTATGGCTTTTCATTTTACACTTATATTTTTCCTTTTATTTATTTTTCTTTTTAAATTTTAACTGTTGAGACCAGAGAGTCCAGTCACCACGAGGTCACATTTTAAACTACTAGTGAATTTCCTATTCCTATTTATAAATAACTGTTGAGACCGGAGAGTCCAGTCACCACGAGGTCACATTTTAAACTACTAGTGAATTTCCTATTCCTGTTTATTCATAATTATTTTACCAATTTCAAGTAATTGAAAACACACAAAATGATAAATCTGTTACCCTTCCGAAGCGTTGATAATTAAATGTTTCCTTGGCAACGAGAAAGTAGACCGAGTTCAACTTTCAAACAAAATATTCTAGCCAATAAATATTTAATTCGATAGAGGATTGATTTAATTCGTCGAAACTGTCGTTTCAACAAACAAAATTATTGTTGGCACCCCTATATTCGTCCAGATATATTTTCCAAAACTGTTTCTCCAATAGCCGATCATAATAAATGAATATTCACAATTATAAAAAAGGATGACATTTATAAAATTTTAAACTACTAGTGAATTTCCTATTCCTATTTATAAATAACTGTTGAGACCGGAGAGTCCAGTCACCACGAGGTCACATTTTAAACTACTAGTGAATTTCCTATTCCTATTTATAAATAGGAAATTCACTAGTAGTTTAAAATGTGACCTCGTGGTACTGGACTCTCCGGTCTCAAAAGTTAAAATTTAAAAAGAAAAATAAATAAAAGGAAAAATATAAGTGCAAAATGAAAAGCCGTAGTATTAAATTTCAAAGAACATATAACACAGACAGGCTTAACCTACAAGACCGGAGCGCCCGGTCACCAACTACACCAAAGCCACAACACAAGGGAACACAGTATTTATTTTGTCAACCAACAAATATACAGATAATAATTGTAAATAAAGCAAGAGGTCACAAACTCAATATCGATCGAAACTATAAAATAAAAATAATGGTTCTGAAGAGGCCCTGATCAGGGTGAAACGTAGACCAAAAATTAAAATAAAAAAAGAAAATCATAAGCCGTCATTCCGCTCAAATTAGCCAGTCAATAAAAGCTCTTTCATTGTGCTGTTAATGTGATATAACCTATGGTCGTATTTACAGATCCGACAGAAAATCAGCAGCATGGGCAAAAAATGTTTCGAGGAGTTAAAAAGTTCTTCAAAAGTTATATGTAGTTGCTGGTCTGATGTATAATGGCTCAACTGTAATATCAAGTTCTGTACTAATACCACTCTAATACAATTTAACTCTGGAAAACATTTCTTGTATATTACAACTCTACCATTTTACAAAAATAATTAGAAATGGACGACGACATTTGTGACTGTATCAATAACATTGCTATCACGAAGTAACTGTGTCACTTTTCGATTCTGAAAAGTATCTATACAACATTGAACATTTAAGGTATCGCTAGTCTAGACGGAGTGAATTTGATAGTAAACATAAATAATCATCGCAGTCCTACGGGTCTGATAATAATATATTAATTGATTTTATTAATAATTTCTATTATTATAATTATTATTCGTGGTAATTACGAATTATTAGTATATATCATCATTTTCATTATAATATTACTTGAACCATTGTAATCATAGCACACTTTAATTACCTAGTGGTAACTGTTAATCAGTTAATGTAAATACAAGAATATTTGCATGGGTACCTAATTAATCACTTAATAGTTGTCAGGACAACTCTGTGGCTGTTGGTGTTAAATATCGTACAGTTGTATCGTTATAGGTTAATAATTTGATATTGTTTATAACAGATATTCACCTGAATTAAATAGCGGCAGAGTTATTTTTTATAAGAAAATTAATTATAAAGTTGAAATACCCTATGACCTCGAATTACTAATACAGTTATAATTTATGATGTAACTAGTAATATAAAGTGCAACGAAAATCGAATCAGAAAGCGTCTGTAATTTTTGTTATTTCACTTACTTCATAAATGCTAGTATAGCGACCGTTTAATTGCCGAGTTCATAAATACACGTAGTTCTATAGAATGGTCACCAATTAAGAGTACAAGAGAGAAGAAAATTCATACTGTTTCCTTATTATTTTTCGTGTTCTTCTCCAGCTTCCCAGCGACGCTTTGCCTCGTGGAGTCTGTCGGGGACACTATTGATTGAAACCTCTCCTACTAGCGCTTGTTATTGCAGATAGAGCGAGTCGTGAACGCGTATAGCAGAGAGAACACCGTACAAACCAGAGTGTCTTCGAATGAAAATAATATTTCTTTCTCCCGTGGCTTGAGACCGTCTTTTCCCGGGTTTCTGGTTATTTTCTCGACGGGTGGGTGCACGACGACGACGACGTCGACCTATCGATCCTCGACTCTCATTCGACTCCCTCTCGCGTTCTCACTCTCCTGTTCACCTCCTCCTCTTCTCTTCCTGCCGCGGCACCCGCGTCCGTGGACTTAATTCCTACATGGGCAATTACTTCGCGGGCGCACACGTTTCACCTGGCAGCGTGGCGACCAGCAACGTCGAGACGTATATCGTATATATACGTATATGTACAGATATATATACGATACCGTGTACCACCAACGCTGGCGTGTTAATTTCGCCGGGTACCTCTTCCCGTGTTAAGCTCACGTGTTCAACGTGTTACAGTAATAACAGTCGTGTATAGTAGACATACTATCTACGAGATGCGAGGATAGTTATATAGAGAGGAAGGAAAGGAAGGCATCGTGTACACTGTGATGACGATGATAATGAACATTGCGGAAGAACAGCGCAAGAAGCGCTAGACAACATAAAAGTAGTGGAGGGCTTGGTTATGCTCGCTTGCATCGTGAATTATGGGTGCACCTGAGAAATCTCTTCAAACTCAAGCTGCAAAACGCATTTTAAAACGTAGAATGCTGGAATGTAACGCGGGCCAGTATATATATATATATATATATATATATATGTGTGTGTGTGTGTGTGTGTGTGAGTGTGTATGTGGTTGAGAGTATAGCCATGAATTCCTTCTACAACCAGTAGAGTTCACTCGACTCGTCGAAAATTGTTCTCGTCTCGAGAATGAGGTGAGGGATGGACTTTGCTCCTTGGAAAACGGTCCAGCTTGCAGAGCGAGTATGGAAATAATTTGTAAAACGCTTTTCGCTATAGCCGTCCCAAGAGTTACACGACTTTGGCCGTCCGTGAACGTGCCATTGCGTTTACTACCCTACCTTTGCCGCTCTCTCGTCTCGCTCGCTCTGTCGGGTATACGTAATCGTTGCAACGTAAACAGGGCGAGGGGGAGGCAATCGGCAATAGCGAGAGTCGTCATTTCCGTTCGCCACGATTACGTCTAACGATGTCGCCCGAGTAGGGAGCTGCAACTCTCTCGTTCAACTTCAAGCTCTGCTGTGTTGGTGCTTTTTCTTATATAGTTTCGAAACGAACTCTTGGGTACGGATCAATGGGCTTTCGATTTATTTTTAACTCAAAAACTGAATCGGCTTCAAGTATTCTCATTCCAGGAACAAGTTTGTGTCGTACGTTCGACAAATATATGTATAACTATAACTTTAATTTATTTTGAGTTATAATCTACGGCGGAAATAAATCGTATACGTAAGATACATAAAATTCAAATGCTTCGCACTCGTTCCGATGAATAATTCTATATCTTGGATGTATACGAAATATAAATCAGCCAAAAATATATCTTGGATGTGATCGAAACAAAGATTTTCAAGCCAGTATACTCAAAAACGTCTAAAACTTCGAGAAAAGTGGTTACAATAACCACGTGCGTGTGTATATGGCTTCGAAAATTCTATCGCCTATAAATCAAGAATCATTACGGCTATCGAACTACAATTTGGCATACAAGTGAAGCAGTTTATTTTCGATTATTGGAATTTTTGACAAAATGCATACTATTACATTTCCTGTCTTTCTCAATTCTTTTAAAAAAGGGCGTGGTCGCTTAACTCTTGTACAATTTCGGCCATTCTACTAAATAGTTTTTATCGGTGTACTCAATGTTGTTTGGTATTGAATTTGGCCGATATCGGTGAAGCAGTTTCGATTATACGGAGCTTTGAATTTTTCGAACTATTCTCGAACTATGGTAGCCAGGCTACATTTTTCTACATAAACTAATTACAAATAATGTTCAGTAATACTAGATACATCATTTAGTAACGATCGGTAGAGAGGTTCAGATTTTATAGGAATTTTAATTTTTCTTCATTATTTCTCAACGACTAAAATTTCCCTAAATTTCGATTGCGTAAATTCATAAAAATCAAGAATGCAAAATAGAATCTTGTACATTACTTCGTTATTATATTCCCCTTTTTACAAAACTTCCTCTATGAGAAAGCCAAAATCGTTGAACATCTTTCATTATAGAGATAGCTTTGCAAAGTAATGTGCAAAGTTTTACTTTGCAACCTCCTATCTTAAATAGATTGGAGAATTAATAGAATAGTAATCGCACGACGGATGCTGTGCAGTGCATTGTTTGAATTTCGATGAATTAGAAAAAATATAAAAAATAAACTTCGTACGGTATATTGGATCATTTTTATATTGTCGACACTTTTAATCATAGTTTTACAAAACAGCAGTACAGGAACGTAAATCAAACAAGATATATACCAGTTTCAATTTTGTAGGTTGAACAATCCATAACATAAGATGCTACGTATTGATTGTCCTAATTTTTTTCGAAATGTTTACAAACCCCACCACTTTTAGTCTTAGTTTCATTAGAAAAACTATAAATAAACATATTCTGGTACTCATGTTCATATTACCGACACTTGTAATCATCGATTTGCTGATGGAAATAATACGACAGAAGTACTGCGTTTAGGAACAACAACGCGGTCAGAGATACAAGTATTAATCCTGCGTAGCACATCGGGCCATCGAGACAAGTCCATAAACGAGAGACAAGCACCACGAAGCGTCCGAGTGAAGACGGAGCGTCGCAGATTCCAGGTCTAGTCGTGTCTGCGTTTCAGAACGATCTGGCAACGTTGCGGCATGCTCTCGGGTTTGCGCTGCGTGGCACAAGCGCTTCGAAGACCCGTGAGTTTACGGAGTTTCCGAGCGGTTGCGCGCGCGTTTCGCGACCGCGCAATACGCTCGGCCACGTGCCTCGAACTGCCGCTACTTTGGGCTGCGCATGCGCTAGCAAACATTGCTGCCATGTTGCGCTAAGGTGCGATCCAATGGCGGTACGCGGTGGCGCGCACCTCGCGCCCAACTCTGTCTCTGATTGGCCGCCTCGGTGGGTCGTTCCCGGTCTCGATGTTTTTACGAACTTCCCACGCGAGACCCGTACCTCCGTCCAGATCTAATTTCGAACGGCTCGAAAGCCCGTCTTCTGCTATCTCTCTCTCTCGTCTCCCTTTCTATGCTTTTCCCTCTCTTTCTCTCCGTCTCTCTCTCTCCCTCTCTCTTTATTTCTTCGTCTCTCTCCTCGTACTCTCACCGTTATCTCTCTATCTCGTCGCTCTTTCTCTCTACAGCGCTTCTCGTACACGGTGGCCCTGCGGAATTGCATCCATGCAAAAACAAGGGGCTTACGCGGCGCCAGGACCGACCGTAGAATACGGACGTATTCTACAGTCGTCCCTCTCGGTGCTGCCCGATTATCCGACTGCGTGGAATATCGACAAGAGGACACCGAGAGAAACCTTAATGAAAAAAAATAAAATAATGCCAATAATAATAATAACAAAGTCTGCATAGACGTGGAGTAAATATGAAGATAGAGCAGCAAGATTGGGCTACATACAGCTTGCTACTAAGTCCCGAAAAAATGTCGACGTATTTTGTTTTTTTTTTTCTACACTGAAAAAAATATACTTGATATTTAATATAATGGTACTGAAAGTTTTTGTGCATAAACTAGTATATTAAATTTAATATACAAGGACGATGTATAGTTAATAAACGGGATAGTAAAATCGTAAAAAAAAGTCGTGTTTGATATAATATATAAAAATATTAAATGTTTGCATCATATTTGTACATTCAATTTAATATTACCAGTTACAGTAACTTTCCATATTCTTAGCGGTAGTTTAAGTTTCCACATCTTTAAAAAATTATTTCCGCACTATTTTTCACTCAAAATCTATTTATTGTACACAACGAATACTTGGAGAGGCCAAAGTTCTGGACTTTCACTTTTTTTAACAGTGTTTTGAAGGCTTTATCACTAATTTTCGGCTAAAGTGAAGGAATCACTATTGCCATCCTCGATTTGATTCATTTTTATTATAAAAAAACAAAGAAGCGACAAACTGGATTTAATATCAGCAATATCCGCTGAGATATACAATCGCGCGGATCGACTGAAGTACACTTTTAAAAATGCAAGTGAATGTAATATACGAAACGATATGAGATTTACGAAACGGGTATATGAATTCCATATGAATATACTTTTATTGTAAATTTCAGAATAGTATGGAGAATTTTCCGATACTGGTATTTGAAAATTACAGTACGTGAGTATTGTAATCTTCATTTTAATGTACAAATATTGTATTTGTCAATGACGAATGTATCTGAAAATTAATATACGGTATATGCATCTGAGTTTCATATACGGTATATTCATTTTTTTAAAAAACTTTTTACAGTGTAGACGAACCGACTGTCAGAAATTGGATAACCTTACAATCCCTTTCTATCTACCAAAATTTTTTTTCGTCGTCCGCAATCTTTAATTCAATAGACTTGAGTGGCCTTTTTCAAATTCAGATTTAACATTCCCCATTGTTATCCCACACCGTCAAAAATAGGTACAAGATATTTCTAAAAACTTTTAAAATCTACTGTTTATATTTCCATTAAAAAGTATGATGGAAATATAAAAATAATATATCCGGCAATTATATTTGACGAAATTTAGTAATAAGAGCAATTCAGTTATGAGACATTTTTCGTCACTTCAGTCATTTTTTTTTTGTATCATGGTTTTTTTTTGCTATTTTGGTCACTTTGTATTTTTCTTTCCATGAATTGAAAGAAAGTTTTTACACTGAGAAAAAAATATAGTTGAATGGACTAATTTAGCGTACACCCTCGGTCAAATAAATTTTTTGTTGGTATAACAAATATTTTGGTTACCGCAAATAAATTTTAGACAACTGAATCTAACGATTATTGAAGAAACTAAACATTTGGTTGTCCTAACGAAAAATTCATTTGAACGAGGGTGTACGCTAAATTAGTACACTCAACTATATTTTTATCTCAATGTAGGTTCTGCACAATGTCATGTGCAGAACATACAGAAATATTGTCAACGTGGGCAGAAAAAAAAAAAAAATAGAAAGAATTAAAAAAAGCTGCAGTGTTTGAACTAACGGAGAATGCCTTATAAATGTTCTCATTTCCGTGGGGGTCCGATTATCCGATACCCGGAGATCTCCAAGAGAATACGCAGAGAACATCAGGTAGCGTATAAGCTAAGCAAAATATTCGTAAAGTCTGGATAGACGTCGAGCAAACATAAAACGATAATGCAAGGGATTGAAAGAGAATCCGAGCCACAAAGCCGCTGGAAAATCGTCGTTGTTGATTACATGATTCACTAGACTCTCCTCGCCAACTGTATATCTGCCCGTCTATCTATCGCTGTCCCTCAGCATTTGAAAACGCCACGTCATCTCTCTTCAGATCCTCGCTATATGCATAAGAATTATTCGAGCCTCCTCTACGCTCATCCATCTTTCTCTCTCTCTCTCTCTCTCTCTTTTTTCCTGTACCGCTCTTCAGCTGCTCCATGAACATCGGCGGGTTTCCGATTTCGGACGTGTCGAACGCATGACGCGAGCACCAAAGGACGATGCACCGCGCGAGCTTAGCGTATATATACTTTAGACGAAGGTACATGCTGTATATAGATATATTTAAGCGAGCTTCCGCGCTCCGATGCGAAACGCCACTGTTCGACCGTGTCTCTTTCTCTTTCTCTGCTCGCTGTGTATGTGCGAAGAGCGAACGAACCATGCCCTCCTTACGTGTCGCGAAGCTCTCACACGAACTGGGTGCAAAGTTTATCGGGTCGGGTCACTCGAATACATTTCCGCCACGCGGCGAATGTACAGCCAGAGAGCTCGACGGTCACATCCGCTTTCACTGTACACCCGTACCTATACAATTGTCGTGGAAAATCGACCTGCCGAGCGTTATTTCGGTGGTTGTATCCAAAGTCGCTAAAACCATCCGACAATCGATATTTACTCTCATATACATGTGTTACCGACTGATCCACGCGGATAATCTCGAGAGTTTGAGACTCTATTGGTCTGCTCGTGAGGTCGTTGATTAGTTTATGACTCCGATAAACCCAGTCGGAGGACGTCGGTGAACAATAGATAAGATAATCATACCGGCATATGTCTAACGCGTAAATAGACAAAGTTGCAGCGAAGAAGATTAAGCCTTGCGTTTTAGTACTGACATGCGAAAATTTTCCCGTAGCAAATTTACACGTATGGCATGATGATGATGATCGTCATTACGATCGATGGTCTTTTATCAGTCGTACACCTGCATTACGTTTTTTGTCTCTCTTTTTCTTATTCTCTATTTCTCTATTTCTGTCGCCCAGTGAATACACAACATCACTGCGGTACGCAGCAAGCAAGTGTGTATATTGCCTCTTAAGTGGCAAATATTCGGGGTGTGGCGTGGCCTTCGTAGACAATAAAGGTCGGGCTCTCTTGGGGCGTCCCGACTTTTCAGAATGATGCAATCATCGCAGAAATGCTAAACATCCCTCGAAGCTAGATTTTTATTGCGTTATGTAAATTACCTTAATTTAAATATTTTTAGAGTATAAATTTCCTTGTTTATTTGCGTTTTTTTTAAATGGTTTGTTATTATTTATTTGCAGGCCTACGCAGAGCTATATAAACATCAAGAGCAGCAGTCCGGTGTCCCCGCGTACCGTTGGTGGGGGTAACTACGTTCAAGGGGCCCCAGGAACTCCATCGGCAGGCGGTGCAGTGGGCCCGCCAGGCGGTGGAAGCGGCGCGGGGGCCACGGGGGCCGCAACCGGCACTGCCGTCGGCAATTACGTCACCGTGCCTGTTCCCAGTGGCCTCCGCTATGTACACCCTTATCCGCCACCACCACCGGCACCATCGGCCCCCGTCAATCAGACGCCACCCCCGCCGGGAGCTACGGCGGCCTACACCAGGGACCCTTACAGAAATGCTACACCGAACGTAGGTATTCTCGATCCACGCGATCGACTTCCGGCAATTATTCGGCTCGAAATATATCAGCAAATAAATGCTTCAGCATAAGGCGAATATTGTGGCGAAAGTATTACGACGAATTGGTTAGTTAACGTCCAACAAAAATGCTTTAAAAAACACCAGCGAAAAGTTCCCGTAACAACAATATTAATATCAATGACATCATTTACAAAAAGTGATTACAAAACTGCGCCTACCTGCCTTATACAGAGAAAAAGGCTATTTTCATACAATTCATAACTTGATTAAAAATATTATTAAGTAGGAGAGATGGGGGCAAAACAGGGATCAAGACTGAAAATTACAATTGGGGACAAAACGGGCAAGGTTTCAACTTTTTCGAACATGACTTTTTTCAATTTCCTGTAAGTTCTTACTTGAAAATTTCAGGAAATAATTGGTGTTATCAATAAAACGAGCAGGGAGGCAAACAGGCTTCTCGGTTAAAATTGACACCAAATCTTAAAATGTTAATTTCGTTCTAATTGATTTCTTTATGATATCCCGACGTTTTTTAAAAGTATTAATTTGATTATAAATTTTAAAA
Organism: Ephialtes manifestator; assembly: GCA_963970395.1. Taxonomy (NCBI): domain Eukaryota; kingdom Metazoa; phylum Arthropoda; class Insecta; order Hymenoptera; family Ichneumonidae; genus Ephialtes; species Ephialtes manifestator. Next base: position 15,588,083 of record OZ019976.1, read on the forward strand.
AAAAATTCATTTGACTACATTTTTTTTCGGGAAAATAATGTGATTACAAATTTTTCGAAAAAGTCATTTACTCAACAAAGTTTCGAAAAAAAGTTCTGAACGGATGGTTAAAAAAATTAATGATCTGATGAAAATTATCGATATTTTTTTTTCAACAATTTGACGTATTTTCCGCACTTTCCTTATCTAAGGAACGTAAAAAACTGGGACAAATCGTTTTTACCAAAGTTGAGACGGTGCCCGTTTTGCCCCTAATCCTGATTTTTAATGGAGGTGTTCATTTTAACCCCTGTCCCCATCTCCCGTACTTGGTTGTTCATACCAAGCATGTTTTTCAATGGGGTTATGTGATGGCTAGCAAGTTTTGCCTTACGTACGGAATCTCTAATTATGAAGTCCGAATTCTCGTTGCTTAGAAAAGAAGCTACAAAAGGTTTAGTCAGAAAAAAATTACTATTAAAAGATAGTGATAGAGAAAAATAAAGATTGTAAAGTTTAATTAATTCCTCCTATGCTATTAAAGGTGAATCATTGCACGTACGTGCTTCGTACTTGCCGACGACGACAGGTTAACGTCGATTAATCCTAGTAAAGAGATCCCTACGTCGAAGACTAATTGTGGATGATAATAATAATAATAATAACAATAATAATAATAATAATGATCGGACGGCACCAAAGTACAATTCGTCACATTTCGAAACATCGCTATTACACTTTCAGTATTTTCGATTATGCAATTGTCAATTACATTGGCTAGCATTTAGAATTTAGAGTTTAATTGGTACCCAGATAAGATGACGCAAATTTATAGACAAATTGTGATTGCAATATTATAATTGTAATTGTTTAAAATAACCGTAATGCATTCGTTGATTATCTGCCTCAAATATGAAGGTACTAAAAATTCGAGTAATATTCGAAGGTTTAGAGACTCCAAAATGCTAGTTCCATGTTGATGCGTTGTACATTCATAGAAAATTCGGTCGTCAGTAACTATAAAGTGACAACAATTCACTTCAAGTCTATGCGACTATTTTTTTATAATTACGATAACCATAAAATGGTAGCGGCAACTATAAAAATATAGTCAAAAGTATTTTTTTTAGTTACCGAAACTACAAAAAGAAGTTGCATGGATTAAAAATGAACACCTGTCACTTTGTAGTTATCAGAATTTTCACAATTTGTCAGAGTGTAGTGCAACAAAATAATGATAACGTCAGAAAAAAGTAAATATTTTTAATGAATATTATTCGAATCCGGTCGCGCGTATGCGATGAATGAATCAACTTCATTTCCTCGAGGCTTTCCTTGTCGGCCCTGAGGCTACGCCTGCACGAAACAGATAGCTTTGACCTGTAACGACAATGGCCCGTAACTAATAGTCGCGGCGTTACACTAGCGCGGGATGGTGAGGCAGGAGGCTCGCGTGGGCGGGTGAAAGTTGTCTTTCCCCATGCGGCTTCGCTTTCCTCCCGGCTCACGCTGGTTCAACGTTGCCACCGCTGATTCTATGCCGTTGCTGTTGAGGTTGTAGCCGCAGGGCCGAGGCTGCGTTCGTACATCTCACGAACTCCGACATGCGATGCCGGTCGGGAATGCAAACACGTTGATGCTTCGGCAGGCTTGGCTTCCTCCTACTTGCCGCTGTTACTTGCGCGGCAACGTTCCACGTATATTCGTCCTTTGTTCGATTTGCGATTCACGTCGGGTCGCGTCTCTTTGCTGAGGCAACCGGCATGCAACACAGAAGCGAAATGCGAGGGAGCAGAGCCTCAGTTTTCCAAGGTAGCACGCGGCACGACGAGGCTGAAGTTATTATAAAAGGATTTAAAAAAAAAATAAAAATAAAAAAAAAGGAGCATGAGATTTATGGAAAGGCGCGGACAATAGAGGGATCGCAGAGAGTTTCTAGTTTAACATCCCCAATGGTTCAGGGGTAGAAAATGGGGAAAACGTAAAATGTGTGAAACTCCGAATTTCGACCGATTAAAGGGGATCTGCTGGAGTGCCGAAAATAATTTCAACAACGGAATCATCAAGCCGGGCACGGGATGGCTGGGGATCTAGCATCAACTGAGGCTTTAATCGCCACATTCAATAATCCTTTGCCTGTTTAAAAAGCTTCAACTTCTCTGATATTTCGGCATATCCCGATTAGTTTTTGCAAACTCTCTACCTCGCACTTTTGCTACCCTCACAGTAGCAGGAGCATTCGGCTTTGCGGAAATAATCCGACTGTAGCGTGATACTGGACAATATAATCGCGTAACTTCCTCCGCCTCCCTTTGCTCCTCTCCCTCTCACCGGCGTTCGTTTCACAATGATTACTGCCGTTTGGTCGTTACTTGCGTTCACTACTTCTTCCGAAGACTTCGTTCCCGTAACCACACCCATCTCTTATTTATAGAAAAGTAAATATAGTATTCGTGTGTCTCGCGATGCAAGATATAAGGTACAAAGTATATAGTAAGGGCTTCTGCTTTTTCCGGGGCCTAAGAATAATGTTACCAATCGATTCTTCGAACGAACGGAAGTTGAAAGAACCATTGACATACCATTCATAAAATACGTATACAACGAATGTGCGCAGCTAAGTTGATTCCTTCGATTTGCAGGTAAACGAGAGGGTGGCAATAAGTGTGAGTAGCAGCCCAGTGTCGCAGGTGGGTGTCGGCGTCGGGGTTGGCGTCGGGGCCGGTGAATACGCGGTGAATAGCCGAGGGGACCGTCCACGAATATCCCTGCTTCCACCTGCCTCGATTGCCCCTGCGCCTTCGCCAACGGGACCGGAGTACCAAGTAGCATCAGCGCGAAATCCACGGGGCATAATGCCGATGCAAACGGAACAGTACTGCAACCGGGGCGTCGAGATGGCTACCCTCCAGGAAGCACCGCCTTTCAAAAAGATCCGACTTGGTCAGCCCCAAACGCAACAACCACAGTGTCAAACGATTTCGCCAGCAGACACCTGCATCAAACAGGATCACGTGCAACAGTTGCAGCAACCACTTAGGATAGATACGCGGGTGGGTAAACTCCTTCAATCTTCTCTCTCTCTTAAAACTCGTGCGTCTCACTCGTTTCGTAATAACACCGACGAGCCAAACCGTTAAAAGCTTTTGCTACTTGAGATAACATTCCTCGTTGCATTGAACACGAGGAACGAGGATATGGCCGCGTTCGCCGCGTCCTCCACTTTCCGTCCTAGATTACGCGGGTTCGTATCTCATCAGCAACGCGAGGAATCTTTGTTCACGCGACGCTATGACAGCTTGAGGGACATTATTTTTTTGTGTTATTCTCGTAGTATCGGCGAATAAACTCTGCTGCGTGATTCATGTAAATTGAAAAGAGATAATGAGAGCTTCCCTTGAAATACGATTCCGTTATGCGAGTTTCCTGTCTTCTTCACAGTCGGTGCGTCGGTACATACGTAGCCCTAATATTTTGAGGGTTAATAACACGAACGGCCGTTAGTTATCGACACTGCATCTACTACCCGGTGGCGTCTGCCTTACCGACTTGCGTTCAACCCCTCTTTTAACGGGTTTCCTGCTTATCTCTCAACGATATTCGTACTGACTCGGTTATATCTCATCGTGATACGGTAACTGTATAGAAATCTTTTTGCTAGGAACAGCCAGCGGCAGGTGCGTACACGCCACAGACCGAAGCCATTTCGCCTACACTACCGGAGCCTAGTACGCAGGAAGATGCCCAATTCAGAAGTACGAAGGACGATTTGCTGCAGCAAATTGCGAAGGTCGACAGGGAGATTGCCAAACGGGAATCGCAAATCAGTAAGCTCCGGAAGAAGCTCAAGGAACTCGAGGAAACGGCTAGCAAACCCTTGGAGGCTGGTGGTCTCAAGCGACCTGTTGAAGAACAGTCGCAACCGGCAAAGCATCAGTCACTGGCACAGAAGATCTATGCTGAGAATAGGGTAAGAATCGTTTTCGAATTCCCGAGTGGAATTTTCAACCATTAATGTAAAGCATCCAAGAACCAATAATGCACTAAAAGCTTTTTTAAAAGTAAAGGTCGTCCAGTTTTGTTCGTTCATAAATTCTTAACGAATTGGTCGCACTTGACACAAATACGAGTTGTGACTTTGCAAAAACTCCATCTTAATAAAAATGATCACCTGTAGACATAGTCACAATACAATCGTAATAATTTACTGCAAAATAGTTTTTTTTAGTATCTCACGAAAATATGTTAATAAGTCATTCTGAAAACTAGATCTCAATGCCGGAAAACTTCTAACTACTAAGATGTCACAGACCACACTTTCAATAACAAGTCTCAAGTACCAATTGGTCAACTATTTAAAAACAAGATCAGTCAATATTATTACAAGAGTTGCACTGTTTGTTGTTAGTTTTAGTATATAGTCAATGATCCGAAAGTTCTTCTTTTATTGTCGATAATCGTCATCGCAGGTGCTTCAGAATTGTGACTAATGACTCTTGATCAATTGCAGAAAAAGGCGGAAGAGGCGCATCGGCTACTGGATAGGCTAGGTCCGAAGGTGGAGTTGCCATTGTACAATCAGCCTTCCGATACAAATGTCTATCAGGAGAATCGAACGAGGCATCAGTCTTGCATGCGAGCGAGGCTGGTTGCGAGGCTTCGAAGAGAGCATGCCGAGCGCGCGTCTCTTCATCGTCAGCAATCGCAAACTTACGCGATTCTCGTGCAGGAGTGGCACCGTAAGGTGGAGCGTCTCGAGGCTACGCAAAAGAGAAAGTCGAAGGAGACTAAGAATCGTGAGTTCTTCGAGAAGGTATTTCCCGAGCTGCGAAAACAGAGAGAGGATAAAGAACGATTCAACCGGGTCGGTGCTCGAATCAAGAGCGAAGCCGATCTCGAAGAAATCATGGATGGTCTTCAGGAGCAGGAGGTATTTCTTATTATTCCTACCGATTACAAAAATTTACGTAGCAACGACTACGGCTGCGTCTTACCTATTATATGGGACGTTATTGGCGTGATGTGTAAAGAAAAAGTGAGATGACGCGTGAAAGAGCAAGTGAAAATGACGTTACCTTGGAAGTAGATGAAAGAGAGAAAAGAGAAAGGCACGTTACTCAACTTCTTTCCGCAAATGTTGTTAATCTTTGTTTCTTCCTTGTTTACCTTTTCCTATATATGTGTTAATTCGTCTTTACCCACTTTTCTACCCCGACTTCAGGAGGGAAGCTTTGTCATCGTCGTTGATATTTACATTGTGAAATTATGCACCGCTATCCGCCCTTAATATCTTCGTAAAATGATTAATCCTAGCAGCTCCACTGATTATTGCATCTCATAGCGGTTTACGTTGCATAATCCGGGGATGGACTTTATTTTTTTTTTAATGTGTTTCAAATACTTTTGAGTTTGAATCATTGTAAATAATTATTGACAACGAGATATATTACGATTTAAAAAAGATAATTATCTCAGATTACTTTTTTTCATGCAAGAACAGGTTCATAATTGTAGCGATGGTTTATTTCTCATGGTTTTTCAAACCTAACGGTATTTTGAATTTACACTTATTTAATTGTTGTCCATCACTGGCACAAAGTGGACGCCGTGTTATTTTCGATAATGGTGCGGTCAGAAATTCGAGAATCAGGTATATTTTTATAATTTAAGAACTTGCCAAATCAATCAATGAGATCTTGTATCATCAGAAAATTCTGGTGGATCGGCTAGGGTTAAAAACATAATTCTATAATTTTTACCGACGAGCTTACTCACTAACTACGCGGCTCTGGTTTTAACAAATGGGAAGAATGAGTGTAAATGATTTTTACTTGCTGCGAATAACGTAACATAGGCTTACAGATTTTGCATTAACCAGCTTGCATAATTTCTCGAGCTTCAGTGCAGCTTAGTACCGATTGTAAAATGACCTTTTTTTATATGTTGACTTTGGCGCTTTCTTCTCGTCTGGTTTAATATTATTATTGTGTTTGTCTATCGCTGTAGCTGTCAGAGCACAGCGCTCGCTTTGCGAGCTCCATAAAATTCTACAATACGAATGATAATCATAAAACTGATTAATTCTCGGGAGATTTAGAGCATTGATATTCTCGCCTGGTTCTCCTACCTGTGAGCGATTCAGGCTGCCGCTGAGTCTAAACCATAACGCCGGATAAGTGGACGGGGAAGAGTGAATAGCTCACCATCGGTGAATAGAATCCGTGTGGCCGAGTGGAATTCAGATTTAATGCAATGAGCATGTTAGCCGAACTACTATCAACATTTTTGTTCTCTTAGTTTTTTTTATCGTTTACACTCGGCTGAAATTCAGAATATCGTGAACAAGAAGAAATCCTTACGTTCAACGACCGAGAACACCGTATTGCATGAGTAATAGAGATACCGCGATATAATACTGGTTCTCATTGTTCGATTTATTTCGTTCTCTTCATCGTAATACCTATTTGTGGACGCTTCATTGAAGATTCCTTACCTTTACTGATCCCCCAGGAAGACATGTCGACAGAGTTAAAAAATTCCATTAAAGCCCGTCAGGTTAGTAACGTGCAATTGCTCTTTTCACCCTTATATGCGGTATCTTGTACTAATTATGGAATAACCGAAAATTGTATTTTTTTAATAGAAACTATTCAATTCGAGTTTATTGAATATCATATCCATGATTATTACATGATTACCGATTACTTTTCATGCCCCGAACTCATCGAAAAATATTACCTATTCATTAATAATCAATTGAGTGCGAATTAACATTTCATTATTTATATTAAGTGGCGCTTGACAGTCTTGCTAATTTGACCATTATGTATGGCTGTTGCCAGATGGAGGACAAGAAGATGCGATCATACGCAGTTATACCGCCGCTGTTGTTGGACACAAAACAGAGGAGGATCGCATTCCAAAATCGGAATGGTCTGCTTCAGCCGGAGGAACTTATGGCACTGCACAGCGAACGGAAATTGATCAACGTGTGGAGTCCGATGGAGCACGAGCTGTTCAAGGAAAAATATCTTCAGCATCCCAAGAACTTTGGAGCGATAGCTCAATCCCTAGAACACAAATCTGTTCCAGACTGCGTGCATCATTACTACCTCACTAAAAAAACGGAAAATTATAAGCAGTTGTTGCGGAAATCGCGGCAACGCACGCGTAGCTCCAGAAACAATCCTAACAATAAGGTAAGCATATGAGACAATGAAAGAAATGGCAATGAATAATAACAAAAAAAACTATAGACACGAGCGTCTAGACAGGAGCCGCGAGGTAGCTGCCGATATTGGTTTCCCAACATTGAGCTGTGTTGCTCGCTTAACATACAGACGATGACCCCATTCGTTTCATTACAGGTAAACAATAGTAACTCTACACTCGGAGCGATAGATATATTAACGACAGGCGTGACGACGAGGCTGCAGCGCGAGCAGCAACAAAAGACGCAGGAGAATCCTCAGAGCAGTTCGGCGACAACCTCGACAACTTCAACGACGACGTCGTCGTCCACAACGTCAACAGCATCGTCGACGAGCGCGACGACGACGAATACCACCGCGTCCACCACTGTCTCGACAACGACCGCAACAACCTCGTCCGCCTCCACGGCCTCGATTGCCACGACGTCTTCGAGTTCGAATCCGTCAACGGAAACGACCGCCACGTCGACCACGACGAGTGCCGTATCCGTCCAGAGCACCACAACCTCGACTACCAGTGTTCTAACGACGTCCTCGACGTCTAGCGCCAAGGACGCGAGAGAAGCGAACAAGGAAAACAAAGAGAACAAAGGCGACTCCAAGGATTCACTTGTCAAGGATGCGAAGGAGGAGTCGCAGTCGAGCTCGGAGACGGCTTCCGGAAAGGACTCGAAAGCGTCGTAAGTCTACATCTCCAATATCAATCGATTGATTCTTAAAGCTGTTATGAGTATCACTTGGTACTTTGTAACAGACATTCTTTATTTACTTATGAAATCATTATTTTGTATATTTATTGTCTTGCAGAATTGATCGACTATAATTCCAATATCTTTTTTGGCATACAGATTTTTGTAACCAATCGACGCGTCATTCTTTTGACATGGCGCATGATTTACCGATAATTCATTTATTTTATTTTAAGGAGGTTGGAGCGCTGCACACTAGTAAAATCAGTGCTAAATTTTTAAAAGCTTTTCTACAATTTTAGATGGTTTAATAATCTGTTCCAAGGTGTTAATCACGTAGCAGCATTAGTTCTTGATGTTCAAATACATTCACAGCTTTCATGTTTTTTCATCCAGTTTTTTTAAAGGGTAAACCGTAATATCAGTCCGATTAGGACAAGCCATAGCTCATTTTGATCGGTGGAAGATCCTTAATCGATTGACCATCCGGATTTTCTATAGTATCAGACGTTCAAAAGTTACAGCCATTTGTATACTTGATCTTAGGTTATGATTAGATAAACAAACGGCTACATATTTTGAACTATTAATACGATTTGAAAAAATGGACGGCCAAGCGATAGAATATCTTTGAATAAACAAAATAAGCTATTGATCGTCATAATCGAACTGATATTACGGTTTACCCTTTTAAAAAACTGGATGAAAAGACATAACATCGGTAATTTGCAAATACTTTGATCGATTTACTGTTGATATCACAGCTGTGAATGTATTTGAATATCAAGAACTAATAGTGCAATGTGATTAACACCTTGGAACAGATTATTAAACCATTTGAGATTGTAGAAACGCTTTTAAAAAATCAGCATTGATTTGACTAGTGTGGAGCGCTCCAACCTCCTTAATACATATTTATTGCTCCTGCAATAAATTTCGAACAAAAAAATTTAAAGTGTTGAAAAAAAAAACATGGACAAATATCTGGGTGAGATATTTTTAATTAAAGCAGTTTTACCGCGGGATCGTTAAATTTAATTCAAGATAGAATTATAATCCTCGGATGAACGCTATGTAAAAATTTGTTAACGTACTTCGATAATACTTCTATGGGCCCGGGGTGAACGACGTTAAGTGGATTCAGAATAAGCTGTTTTAGAAGAGAGATTATAGGCCAGTAATAGTACTCAATACCAATTTTGTACGATTTATTCATTAATATAAAAACTTTGCTAAAGTGGTATTTAGTAGTAGAAGTTAATAAAATTTGTATTTTAGTTTTTAAATATGTACTTCTGCAGTCACTTTCTGCATAACAATTGGAAATCCATATATATATATGGCGTCAGGCAGGTTATCATAATTATTCTGAACCCGAGGATTCTCAGTCATTGCAAAGTCTTCCTCTGTGCTAATAGTAGGAATTCTTGAAATACTTCGCGAAAAAGTCGCGATATAAAATCTGTAGAGTGACTATAATTTTATCTCGGGATGTTATATTGTTTGCATTTGAAAATGAAATGCCGTTATCACTTGCGTTTTGGACTATATTAAAAAGTTAATATTCTTTTTTGTGTCTGCATTCAGAGGACCATTTTCAAATGTTAATATTCTGAAATATTTGCAGATTAAAACGCAGCGATGGCTAGTTATATTGCTGTAATTTTTTAGCGATCTGGAAACTGGCCCGTCTCTTTCCACAGATCGGTTTCAGCCACTTTTCATGCTCACCGGCTGCGTTCGGTTTCAATTAAAATAGAAGCGCAGCGTGATTGATTGAGCGGTGTTCGCTCGGCGGAATTTATGCGTTGTTCAAACAGAATCGTATTCGTGTCCCGCGCATAACCCCCACTACGATTGCGCGCACCCCCTTGCGAATATTCACTTAGCGATTACCGTATACCCCATGTTCGACGCTCGAAGACACTCAGAATTAAATGCAAAAATCGGTTTAATATTCCCGCAGTTCTAAGAGCCGCGCTATGTGACTATGACTTTAGCGTTTGTTCGTCATCGGAATGATAATAAGACAACGAAGAACCGCGAGAGGATTTGCTGGGTATCGACGACCAGATCCTGTGGATCGTTCGGTTATTAGCAGATTGTAATGGTAATCAACAGTTATCGGTTAGCGGGCATTGTTTGGACAGCCATCCACTCGACGTTCATCATCTTAATTGACTAGAGTTCACAGATCTCATCGCCATTTGAATTGGAACGCGAACTCACAGTTGCGAATATAATGCCTATGATGTCCGATTACGATTGTATGCGCACAAGTGAAACGAGGGCCGAAGAACTAAATAGAATTTCGTTATTTATCAGTGGCGATGCAACGTATAGATTTCTTTTCCCCCTCGTGAAATTATTGCGCTAATTCTCTCTGTGTAATTAGTTCAAACGTTGATTTTATAAAAACGTTTCTTTTTTTTACAGTACCGAAACCGCCGGCACCTTGTCATCTTGCTTAACTATTAGCGGGACGAACACTGCCTCGTTACAAACGGATAAGGATAAAAAGAAGTCTGCGAGCGCCTCGGGTGGGGTAAGCAGCAGTAGGTCAAAGGATAAGAAGAAGGAAAATCACACGACTCCAATGGAAACGAGTGACGAGGAAGCACAAACTATCGACAACATTGGTGAGTACGAAAAATAGAAAAGATTTTGGATACTAATGTTAATCATTAACTCGAATTGTAAGTTGTGCAACGTATCGAAAATATGTATTTTCAGCAATTCACGAGATTATTAACTACCATTTAATTATAATAACTATGTCATTCGCGTATGGCAATGTCCATTAGGCTGGCCGTCATGCGTATCTGTCGATGTGAACGATATCATTGAAATTATTAGTGATTCGACGGGCACTCAGCATCATCGACACGTGAAACTTGGACCGCGACTGTAATAATTGTATTTACTCTCGTTTAATCAACAATAACAACGGCATAATATGTATCGATTTTCAATGCGCAAAGGGAGATGCGTCAAGCTGACAGGATCATTATCCTAATTGTCGAGGACTTTGGTGCAAGTGCTTATGACGTGTACATTGGATAGCCACTATACAAATTTCATTACAGTTATCGTCCCCCCCTTTTTAGTGTTTCTGAGCCTGCTGTAACATTTCAGTAATCTACCTCTGTTTCGTGCTTCATGCTTATTGCATTGATAATCGAAGTTGGTTGAAATTTAGAGATTCTGACTGTATCATTAATGGAAGTTTCTCGCAAACAATAAATTACAATATTTCGTTTTTTGTAAAAATAATCTGACGTAACACTCCGACGCCTATTATATCCAGTTTTTGACCATAACTTTTAATGGCTTCGAGGATGGCTGTGATTTTTGCGTCGTTTTTGGATGACGGAAATGAAATGTCAAGAGAAATTAAAAAATTCATTCTGATGGATCACGTTAAGATGGGCCACATTGCATAGATACGGACATGCAAGGGAGTTCATGTTAAACGCTCTTCATGCTCTTCCACGTTGCACTTTAAGTTCCGATATCTCAAAGCCTAAACTGTAAAACATTTTGATCTTTGTTATGTTCCACTAAAATACTGTCGTAGTTTGTTCAATAGTCAAGTCTCATTTCGTTTAACAATGAATGTGTTTAACAAAATACATTCTAATTATGGCAACTTCAATTGTGATTATCGCGACTTGGAATAATTACAACAGATACTTAACGTAAATAAGTAATTGTGAGGTGATACTAGATCTCAATTTGAAGAATCGAATTTTAAATTAAATTCACGCGTTTAAAGAACACACGTTTCGCTCTTTTAACTTACCTTGACACAACACTCTAATGATACACTACGTCCCATAAATCTTGGACTTCGAGACTCGGTGATACGGAAGTTAATCATTGCTCGTTGCTCATACATTTCTCATCGTTTCAATATCTCCGCAGGGACTGGTAGGTCGCCTTTCAGTGACCATTTAAAGAGACTCGTGATTCCCGTATGGGTGGGTTTTTCGCGTTATTTATTAGGTGCACGACTAATGACGAACTTCATAAATTACGACATATATACATCACTCAAGTATCAGCATTTGGCACACTCGTAAATGAGACACCTGTCCTCGTTCGGAACGAATTCCACTCGTCTATCAGTTCTTAATGTTTACGTCTTGTCAACGGAATTAGGTAACAATTAAATTTTCAAACTAATTGCAAATGTAGATGTTTTGATTCTCTAATTTATCTATTATTCAAAACCTTGATACCCAAGTTCTATTGTTATTAGAAAATCATTGTTAAATCATATCTCGTAAGAAATAATTGAATTTTGTTTTTGCAATATTAATTAGAAAATTCAATTTCACCTATTTCCGGCTGTAGACTGTCAAACACTTCAGGTCACTATTCACTGATCGTCCGAATTACTCGTACCTTGAATAGCACTGGTAGATTCTCCGTCGCCGTTGGTAGATCTGTCTTCGACGTTTGCGTGGCAGAGTTTTCTGTGTTTGTGAACGAAGTAATAACTCGGAAATTTGCTGCCGCAGATTTTGCACGGATAGTACTGAACGTTGAGATCCAATAGTCTGACTTCCCTGCGTCGTCCGTCCGGACGATTGACGCTGGTGTTTGCGTTGGTGTTGTTCGATCCATCCGCGTCGACGGTAGGCAGGAGGTGTCTTCTGGCGTGTTTCCTGTAGCAGTAGTGGGATTTAAATGTGTGTCGACAGTAGCCGCAGGTGTAACTTCCAGTTGCGCTGGTCCCACTGCCTGAGCGAGTTTCGTTCGACGAGTTGCCTTCGGGTTTTCCGTTCTCGTCGTTTTCCCCGGTTACACCAACATCCAGATCTCCCTCAGGTATTAAGGTTTTCTGTCGTTGTTGAGTCATTCCTGTTGTTGTCGTCGTCGTCGTCGTCGTTGTCGTTGAGACGTAATTCTCGTTGAGAACTCGATGAAATCTGACTGGACCGTCGCAACAAGCGACATCGTAGACGACTCCCGCACTGCTCGTGCCCGCAGGTGCAGGATCATTGCTAGACCTCGAACTAACGGCGCTTCTGCGATGAACTGATTGCTCATTGACCTCGAAGCACGTCCTCTCGTTGCTTTCCAGAGGACTCGGGACACTGTCGACGATCGAAATCCTATCAGTGTCCTTTTTATCCTCTTCCTCTGGTTCCAGTTGTTTCTCCCGCTCTTCCTTCGCTCGGCAAGCGGCTACCGAAATTTCGGGACTCGATTGTATGTCTTGATGCTGACGTCGAAGTTCCAGGGTCGTTGATGGTGGAGACGGAGAGTTGTCCCTGAAACTATTCCGGAGAACCTTATAATGATAAACTTATACTTATTACGAAAATTTAAAAAACCCATGAATTGCACTCTAAAAATAAAGCGTGTTGCCAAGTGTGTTGTGCCTTATCTTGTACATTGTAGTAACTTATTACAAACTTACTAGTGTGTTATTTTAACGGTCGTTACACATGCAAATACATCACGCTTCCGAGGATGGATAAAGTAATTACAATGCAAACGATAGGGAACAACACACTTGGCAATACGCTTGTTTCTACAGTATAGAGTAATTTTTCAAACCTGTAAGGAATCGTCGAAGTCGGTGGTTCCTGAAGTATCGAGCCTGGGAGCATTGAGAGACTCGACGGAAGCTGCAAATTCGGCAAATGCGAAAGTCCGACGGGTGCCGAAGGATACAGACTTGGCTGACTCCAGCACAACGGTGGACCGACGAGCCGATTAGGAACCGGTCGCAAAACCGTTCCTGAACGGGACGTAGGAGGTGTTGGTAGCGGTGGTGGCGGGCCACGAAGTCTCAACAATGCAGCGCGACATTGCTCAAGGGCGCCAGGCATGTGGAGCAAGTGCGTTGCCAGTAAAACGCTGTAGATGTTGTCAAGTGTCACTTCTAAATGTCCAGTGTACATGTAGTTGAGTAATGGAGCAAAAGCCTCTCCGCCTAATAAAAAAAAAGTCTTCCGTTATCCACCATCAACGGCATCATAACTTATTCTTCAGAGTTGGTCTCACTGACCTGCAAATGTCAACGGGGAAAACAAAAACAAATTCGAGTGATGCAATATGACTAATTACCGACGGACGAGACGGAGACGGAAGTCACGGGTGACGTAGCGTCGTCACGGCCGGATGTCGACGTCGAGTTTGTTGCCGTTGCAAGCAGAGCCTTCAGGTAACCACTGTGAGCGGCCAAAACGCCTCGGTGGGCCACAAATTGATGCTCACCCTCGTTTCCTACTCGTACGAGGGTGTCGGGTGGCGAGAGCGTCTCGAGCCGAGGATAAGCCTCCTCGCCGCCGAACCATGCTCTGTATAAACTGTACATCTTGGCGATAAATTAAAAATATGATTGTGATTTTTTATTTAATATTTCACATCCTCTGTTTATAGTGGACATAAAAAAAAATTTGTTGCTGATTTTTATTGCAATTTTTATCACACATCGTTATTTAGTTCTGTCAAATGCATCACACTGTCGATTTATTAATGAACTTTGCGGTTGAATATCATAATTGCACCTCATACTGTATAAGCACTTCTATGTTATTTAGTAAACCGCGCGGTGACAACGAGCACGTTCCACGACGTCGCGATGGGTTGCGTCTCGTGATTTGAACGCCCGGAGTCGCGGCTCGAGCGAGACCGCTTCAACAAAAACCCCACCGCTCGTATTTTCAACCCCCCCGGATTCTCGCTGCCTAGAACCGCCCCCGATGAACGCAGATTGGCCGCTTGCTCGTAACACTTGCCCCCGCGCTTTCGCGACTACTCTCTACTCGTGTTCCGCGAGTACGATTTTGACGATTAATTCCACTGCCGATAATATGATACTGTATCATCTTCTGTTGTTCCTCAGACATTCGGATTGTGTTCTGTGTCATTCATGGATATTGCATTCATCTTCACGTTTTAATTGATTATGACAACCACTTTTTAGTGCACGGAAAAAACGAGTTTGTTAGGTGAACGAAAAAAAGTAGTTGGACCCAACCAAGCGATTTAGTGCTCTGAGAGACAGACGATTTCTTGGTTAGGTCAAGTATTTTCAGTAGGTTGGCTCTGATCGTTACACGGACTAAATAGTTAGTTGGGCCAACTACTACTTTGGCCCCAACTATCATACTTAGTTTGAACACGAATAAAATTCGTTGTGTGACCTATTTAAGTCAACTAAGCCGGAATGGTAATTGTGACAAATACTAGGTCGTTACATCGAGCAACTGGATGGTTGTGGCAACTAATTTTCACTCAACTAATAAATAGTTAGTTGGCCCAACTAAGCCGTTTTTTTCCGTGTGCCTGCATTTTATTATCTAGGTTGTCTGAAAGACTTATCAATTGACAAAGAATATGAGGATGGTGCTGGATTTCAATTTTGTCGGAAGGATCTTTGCAAAAAAAAGCACAAAAAATAAATCAGGCCACTATGTCTATTAGCCTTCTTTCGTTTGGTTTAATATTAACTCCTTGAAATAGGGTGAATCATTCACCGATTTTATTTTGGGCTACAATAGAGATAGCTATTATTTTTTCAGATTATTTTGCTCAGAAACTGTCGATATTTGAGGTATTTAAACTTGTCTTTTGTCTGGAATATGAAGTATTCTTGAAAAAAGAATCATGGAAAAATATTATGCCGGCAGCTTCATTTTGTAGTTTCCCACCGAATTGCAATATTCTATATTCTATATAGAAATTGAATTTGCGAGAAACTTCCTTCAGATATTTTAAGCTAGAATGTATTTTTGTTGCTGCAAATATTTGTCAATTACAACTTAATGACTTCTTAATGATTAACCGTTATTTACCCAAAAAAAGAGATAATTTTTCTGATCAATTATATTATTTTAGATTGTCGACGAAAAAAAGAGATTCGTTCAACGAACGAAAGAAAGACCGTAAAAAAACGTCGAAGCTGAGAGGCTTCAAGAGTAGTCCTTAACAGATGCGTCTTTTGGAAGCTCTTCCCTTTCGGCCTGTGATGTTTTTCATCAAATTAAACCATCCCGTCGTCTCTACCTTGTTCCCGTGGTATTTGCATAATATCGTTTATAATTCACGTTGAGTTGAACTCGGCGCTTTATTCTGTTATACCGCAATACACGCTCTTACTGTATACGTATACAGAGTACATAAGGTGTACTTTTCGTTTCGTTACGTTCTCCAGTTCTCCCTCGAAAGGAAATTGAGCGTTGCTCTCCGGTGATGTACGAGTACATACTTTGAGTTTCGACAAATATAAAGAAATTTTCATTTCATGGAGATACACGCTTACTCTTTCATACTTTTATACCATATATCTATATTTATCTCCTATATGCGTGCTTGTAATGTTATTTTTTGTTCTCACGTGCTGTCAGAACCGCGACGAGTTGCATCTCTTCAATATGAGTGAACCACCGGTTGCATTAATATTAGTAGCTCCATCAAGAGTTTCGTCCCCTTCTAAGAAGCCTGCGAAGTGTGCCCATGGGAATCTGAATCGTTATCATTGAAGCGCCAGGACAACACAAAAATCGAGGAATCAAAGGCTCTGAATGAAACCATTGTCTTTTGTCACAGAGCTATAAGAGAAGTGTTTGTTCACTCGGTGCATTTGCATATATGTATATATCGAAGGATGTTTTAGTATCGGACGACAGAATATTATGCTGTATTACATACAACAGTCAGAGTCTAGGGGACAAGCATTATGTTGGAAACTCGGCAGCCGCCCTGACGCCATTCGCAAATAAACAAACGTTAGCGAGAGAAGCCTTGCCATGATGGAAGCAAGCAGCACAGCGTCAGAATAGGACGGCGATTACGCACATTTCCCTGGAGAGGACGAAGCTCGAGGCCCCGAGGACACCCCACCACACTCTCGCACTCTCACCAGTGGAACACTAACTAGCCAACCTTGCTGTCGATGTTGGCGCTCGCAAAATTGTCTCTTCTCCACCCAGCCGAAAGCTCCAACAATTCAGATTGGCATCGCTGCATATATCGATAGAAACAATGCGACCCTTCGTCACGTTTACAAACCGAATAAGCCAGGATACAGAGTATTTTTTTACAAAAGCAATTACCGAATTCACCGCGAAAAGATATCTGGTCGGCAATAATTTTTTGTCATTTTTTTTAACCGTAACATCGCTAATATCGAAGGGTAGATTTGACCAGACTCCGCTTCTGAAAAATAGACAATCTTCAATTTTATTTGAGCTCTTATATTATGCTAGTAATTTCATAAAATATACATGACATTATATGTACGTACATTAAATTAGGGGATTGTTTAAAAAAATATTTATTTCCCCCAGAACTTTTGTAACAGGTTATTATTTCCTCATAAGTTTTATATAATGAGTAAACAAATCCTTTTTTAAAGTTAAGAGAACCTTATTCTTCTAGGCTCATACATAACGCAAAAACGATAAGTGGACTAAAAGAATATACTGGAAATCATTAACTGTCATTTCTATCTATTTATGTAGAGTAATTAGCAAATCCTTCGTGAAAGAAAGAAGAATTTTGCCTCTTCATTGAAGATGATGTACCTACTCGAAAATAACGAGGGTTAACCGGAATCTCGCTCGACTCGAAAAGGTCCGGAGTGTATTCGACCTTTGTCACTGCAGTTAGTGATGTCCATGCCTCGACCTTCGAAAAGAGTGCTCGTTGTACGGTTCACAAGTCGTACTCGCAGACACCCCAGGAATAATCGAGCTAAGAGAGTGTACAGGGACTCGAGAGAGCCGCTGCACAGGCCAATCGTGAACGTATGTACGTAGCCGACGAAAGAAGAACGCTCGGTTTAATGCCCCGAGCCTGGTTGAGACAAGCTGAGCAAACACTTTTCATGATATTACCAGGCACACCACCGAGCCGACTCCGTGAGGAAGGTTCTTCTCCCGTTTTCTTTCTCAATCTTCTCTTTCCCCACTCATATCTCAATCCCGCCTCTTTCCTGGCCTTTTCTGTCATTCCACTTTCTCATTCAATTCTTACTCGACGGTAACGTCCACTTATTCGTTGAGTAAATCGAATTCCGACTAGTTCAAAGAATTTCTTCTTGATTGTTTTCCTGCTCTATATTGCTTTCTTCTCCTCAATCCCCTGCAATGACGTACTTTCCGTTTTTCTCCGACGACACAATTGTCTTCGATAATAGCTTCGAACCTCTGAGGACATTTTTATCGAATGGATCTCGTCAAAGCACACGGTTGAACTATGACGATGGATCGAGTGATGTGGAAGTACTTACGTTATGAGTATTGATGTCCGTGAACTCAGCATTTTTTTCGCTCTTATCTCAATCTCTGTTTGTTTCTGCCTTTTTTTTTATCTCCATTTGCACATTTGAACTTTTATTTTTCAGCGGCAGTCCACTTAGTTGATGGCTGCATTGAACTTCCACCAGTTCATAAAAATTTGAGACTGACATTTTTTTAAATGCCGTTCAAAAGTATCATTTTCATTGTTTGTATCATTCATTACTTTGAGAATTTCTCATTTCGCGATGAGACACAAAATTTATTTTATTTTTTACGTTTTATGATGGACAAGCTTTAAACACATATGCAGTAGCTAAACATGGATACATTTCGATATAACGGTGCGTTCAGTACAAATATGAAATTTCCGCAAGCTCACCGAGACCGTGGTAAATTGGTGGGAAAATTAAATGGCGGCAGGAGGAGTTTCGGGGAAACAGAGCGGGCGGCTTGGATGTTCGGTCGGGAAGCGGACGAGCTAATTAGCGTCTTGATTTACTTAATCCCAATTAATGCCTCGACTACCTGCAACGTGCGCTGACAGGTCTCGCGGTACTCTCTAGCACTCGGTGTGCATTGGGCTCTTGCTCCCTCGCTCTCTCGTTCGCTCGCCCGCATTCGAGCCGTTGCTCCGCCAAGCAAATAACGGATTATGTACGTACTGTTACACGTTAACCCGCGCAAACCCAACCAAGAATATTCCTCTTCGCCCGCGCACTCCAGCCGGATTTGCTACTTGTAACTCTCCTCCATCCCCTTCTTTTAGCTTTCAACCCATTCTATCATCCCCGCCTCTAGTTTCTACTTTATTTGAGTTATTATATTATTTCCGTTGTCGGTTTTATCCCTTTTTAAATACTGAAACTCGCAAATACTCCTACAAAGTGTTGCCCGGCTCTGTGATACGAGTTGTATTGTTGTTGTGAAGAAATTGCTGCTCCCATAGCGCTTTCTGGATAAAAACGTTGTTAATGCGTTGTATTTTTTTTTTTTTTCATTCTTTTTTACATTTTTTTTTGTTTCTATTTGTAATGTTCTGTTCTGTGTAACACGGAGGAAAATAGTAAATTTTGTATTTTTCTCGACGATTATATGGATATCATTTTGTATATTTGATATATGTTTCTAATTTTAATTATCCACAATAGTTTTGTGTAATAATTACACTAAAAAATGCAATCCGTATGCACGTTGATTGAGATATAAAATTCAGTAGAAATTTTTATTAAACTTTAAATTAATAATCACAAATATTGTGAAGGCAGTAAATTAATTAAAACATATTTTGCTATAAATTGATGCAGTTATTGAAACGGTTCCGTTTCATACTGGAAGCCATAGATGCCCACGCAATTTATTCTCTCCCTTCTACTGCTACTAATTGACAGATATTATTTGCACACAAGCGATCCATAATCGATGCTGCAACAGCAATCATCCGAGTATATAATACCTCACGCATGGCAGCGAATGATTTTATTCTGTAAAACAGTCTATACCCATTAAAGTGCTGTATAAAAAAGTTGTGATTAATTCAGATGTTTTCGCTGGGTAGCCTGACTTGCTCTAGGCGATACAGCGTAATCCGCGGATGTTGCGGAGTCCCCTATTTGTAGATTCCATCCCCCATCCTCTTTATATTCCCTAATTGACAGATGTTATTTGCTTACAGTGCAGAGCCACAATTCCAACCGCAGCAATTAGCCCTGGAGCATCCCCAATGCGCACTCGGCTTTCCGTATCGAGTAGGCACACACAACACGATTCACTGCTGTAGCAGTCGAAATCATTTTTCGCTGGCTCTGCCTCTTTGTTCGCAATCGATAAAATTTTCTTTCGAGCCTTCAAATATTGAAACGTGCGCAGTCACTTGAATGTATTTGAGTATATTGGAACATGTGTAACACGCTTGAAAATTGTATTTATGTAATCACAGATGGGAAAGTGGTTCCATTTGTGAAATGAATGACTGCAACTTGTCAAGTTTATTGAAAATTTGTAAAACAATGTACAGCTCTCGTTGAATTCTTTTTTCTCTTACTGATTGCGCTGTCCTAGCAGTATTCATTTAGTCCAGGGAATGCTCGGTGTTTGCTTTTAATAATTTCTTCCTTTATAGTACAGCGGAACACAAATCTCATAAATACATTAATTGGAAAAGGTTTTGCCCGGAGCGAAAGAGGAGCAACCCTTGGGAAAGAAATAGGCTCTCGACCCTTTTCTCCGATATTTCATACGCTCGTCAGTACGAAGAGTACCGTGTGGTTTTCTCTATGTTCTATAGAAAAAATATAGGGAATATCGGTATTTATTGGATCAAGGGTACGTTAGAAATATCTGATTTAAAGAATAATCGCGCACAAACTTTTCGCAAACCGAGATTTTCATTACAATTTACACTGAGAGAAAATAATGGTATTAGTAGCTATAAAGTGACAACTATTCATTTTCAATTCGTACGACCAATTTTTTAATAGTTGCCACAACTATCAAATAGTTACTATAACTACCAAATAGTTACCATAATTATTTTCCTAATTACTGTAACTATGACAATAGTTGCATGGACTAAAAATTAATAGTTGTCACTTTATAGTTGACTGTACTACTACAATTTCTCTGAGTGTAATTACTACTCATGTTAGCATTTTTTGAAAACTTCTAAATCACCTTAAGGGTGAAACTGGCAAACAGAGTTAACAGACAATTCAATTTTGATCATCATTCCTTAAAGTGTCCTCGATTTGATGGTTGAAGAAGGTTTTAATACCTACAAGTCGAATAATCACACGCAAAAAGTCTTTTCCTATATATTGTATTACGTAGAACAAAATGGAGAAAAATTTCAATAGCTTGCATCGTTATCAAATCAATCATTTGTTAGTGCTAATAAGTTATTTGATACATTTTTTTCTCAAGAATTGTATATTTAATAGCGAAGCTACACTTACAAGAAATAAAGCTGAACAATGTGCCATCAATTCAATTATGGAAATTGTGAAAATTGCTAAAAATTGTAATACAGAAATTGATCCAGCTCGCCCCGGTCTGTCAGAAAACACACATGCGTTTATATTCGCGGCTCATGGCCAGCCCGATCAATCCACTTAACGACTCGAGTCTTATTTGCGACGTCGGTTGCATTATATTCGGCCGCTCACGTGCAATTCCCGTGGTACTCACGGCCATAGAATCAAACGGAATACTTGAGCATGGCCGCGAGAGAACGGTCGGTGCACGTAGCCCTTCTGAATCGCCGATTACCGCGACCCGTTTAATCCCTAGGATCTCGCTTTCCCCTACCAGCCTTCCGTAATTAGCGCAAATTTCCACAGTACAATAGTACAAACGATCCGTAGTTACTTCGTATCAAGAGCTTAACCATTTTTTCTTTTTCTTTTTCTTTTTTCGTTTTCTCTCTATAGCCAATTATCAAAAAGAGACTTTGACTACTTCTCGTATCGCAATTTTTCAAATGAATTGCTAATTACTTTTTAGTCAACGTTATAATATTTATGATTGCAATCGTCAAACAATATTCGTCGAATCAAATGTTTCATCGATCTTTTCTAACGAGAGAGAGCTGAAGCTTTGCCTTTCCATTCTCTCTCTTGATTCATAAAACATTCAAAGCAGCTACTCGCCAACCCCCGACCGACCGTTTTCTCGTTCCGCACTCATCAGCCCCGGCTTAATTAGTAGGATCTCTCGCACACACTGCATTTTATACCATTCATTTATCTCTCGAACTCATTCTCTCTTATTCTATCTTCTTTGTTTCGTTATGACCGCCGGTACTTTGCTAGGGTCTGTTTGCTGTATCTGCGCGACCCGCGAGTTTCACTCATTACAAGTTCGTGATGCATCAAAGGATTTTCTCTATGCGATTATTCCATCAGATGTACTCGGCTGAGGATTCTCAATGATATTCATCGACGGCTCGATCTTCGTCTGAGCTTCGTGTCAGTGTGGATTGCAATACTTTTCAACAATAATTGCTTGCCTCTCTCTTTCTTCTTTTGAAATTTGACGTATCAAAAAATACGGACATATCGAATACGAGAATTTACTAATGCAGCCTCTTGGGGATCGCGTGTCAATTAACGCAACTCTGTGTAGCGATTGCACAGCGGTTTCCAGGTTCCCATGGCAGGATATCGATATTTTCCTGTCGTTCGTTGGATTTCACACGATCAAACAACGAAGCAAAATTGGCGAACCCTGCCTGTTATACACGAGAAGAAGGTCGACTAGTTAGATATCTGTAATTTATTCAAGGGACATCGAATAGTCTGCTTCTATTACGTTTATGAAATAAATGTACGTGTGTCACGTAAAAATGACAGTTGTAATTTTATTTTTTTTAAATCTACAAAAAATCATTAATTTGTGTTGAATTTTTTAGCCCGTGTTATTTGTGAATAAGTAGAAAAAACCATGTCGGAATTGACGACAAATAGCGAGAACAAAAATATAGGAGGTTAAACGGTGGTGGTTACCCCGCTCGATAGTTAAAATTATTCCGGAACAAAATTCAGGACTTTCCTTTCGTCTGTTTTATGCTCACATACCCGAAGAGTACTCGACGCGGCCGCCCTGTCGACGACGGTTGAGCGAGAACTTTTTAATTGGCTACCCTTAATTAGTTAACCAGCAGTATCTCCGTAATTATTCTGTTTCGTGGTAGTTCTGTACACGTACCCGTTCCCTCGCTGTAGTCTCGCCCTCTTTTTCCTTTTCCCCGCATCTACTCCGGTTCTGCTCTCCTTTTTGCCTCGATCGCGTAATTTTAATCGTTCAACTGCGAACACCTTCGGGGTATTTCGATATTTTCGTTAATTGCGCAAAAAGAGAAAAGTATATTTATAACGAGCAGAAACAGCAGGACATATTAACAGATTTTGGACAGAAAAAAAATACACTCATATGTACGATTGCGGGGTGCCTCTGTTTGGACATTCATTTTAAATGGAAAGTGGCAGAGGGTGGTATATGCGTGTATATGCGTTTTTTCGATCGTCTCCTCCACTATTCGCCAAGTACACACGAGATCGCAAATTCGTTCAAGATAGAATCGGGCGCTCAGGGCCTTTACAGTTTATTTGATTTTTATCGTGGTACAACTTCCGCTAGGTCGCGTGACGGTAACGACACCGGAACTCTCACTCTCCGCCAAAGAGAAAGAGTTCTTCGTGGTCGTCGGTGTCCCCGATTGCATTTGAAAATGCAAGCTCAGTGCATGGTATCCAGCACTTTGTCAAATTATGATTCCCGTACGATAGACATTTGACGCGGGTTGTCGCGAATTTTTAACGACTCTGGCGTCACGTTCGCCAACAAAATTGAACTTTTGTCCTTCGGGATTTGTCTATTCGCACGATATGATAAACTCGCGTAAATTGGTTGCCTCCGATATGTCAATTTATGAATAAATGCAATAAATGTCACGATTTTGTAGCGCTAATTGCAAGTGTACTTAGTTCACGAAAATAAAATAAATTAAGATCGATTTAATTTAATTAGTGCCAAAATCATTATTAACTCTAAATAATTGTTACTGGTTTTCTCAATATGTGTAATTTATACACTTCTTGTTTTACATAAAATTAAATATTATATATCTGTCAAACTTTTTAAATGCGCGAATTTTCAGTATATTTACTACGAATAAAAATTATTTATTCAAATTCGAAGCTTTGTCAATGTAGTCTATTCGGCCACGGTTTTCACAATATGCAAATTTAATAGCTGAGAAAAAACCACGTATAAAAAGATAACGAAGGCGAAGATACCAGCAGATCAATTTTCGATATTTATATTTAAGCCTTGATTTATTTTTAATTTGCAGAGAGTGGTAGACAGCTAGGTCCACATGCCTGTGCCATCTGTCAGACGGTCGTCGAGGGTGGTACGCAAAGTCGTGCGTTGTCCCGCAGCCAGGCTGCGCAGTACGGTCTCCGCGAGGATCAAGTGCAGCCCGGTGCAAGAGTCTGCAACACCTGCAGATGTAAAGCCGTGCGTGGTCGCTACACAGCCTGCCCGCTACCGGGATGTCCGAATCTCAATAACGCCAACTCCAAGACGCGGGTTAAGCGATTGAGAGCACTGCCGCCTAAATGGCTTGACCTGCCGCCCGAAATTCGGGATCCCGTCATTCAAGAATTTCGTAAGTACATCTCAATTCCCATTTACATTCCGTAGCTTCTAATCGTGTAGAGTGTCGATCGATTAGATGGAACTTCCGATAGAATTGTTATGCGATTAGTCGACTATTATTGGATGAAAATTCGATTGGTTGTGATTATTATAGTCGCTACACGTTCAATTTAATTTCCAGAAATACCAAGCAACGCTACAAAATGCTGCTCCGCTTGTTTCAACCGGATATCACGACGTTTGGCACCGCATCTCTCAGGTGGAGTAGATGCTACCGAAGAGAGCCCCGAGTTTTCTGCCCGGCAATGGACCGACGAGGAGCTCAAGCAACTCAGAAGGGCTTTGCGCGAGCACGGCACCAATTGGCCCAAAGTCTCGGAACAAATACCTGGAAAGTCGAATCACCAGTGCAAAAATTATTACCTAACGTATCGAAAGAAGCTCGGATTAGATCAAGTGGTTGCGGAATACTATCAGTCTCTTGGCGAAGAGAGAAGGCCTTGTCTAACGGACGAAGAGGAGAGCGGTAGCAGTACGAGTAGCTGCGACGAATTGGCTGTAAGTCTTAACAGTCATTTAAAAAAAGATATCATTAATGTAAATGTGAATAATTATTAGTACATTATGAATCATGTGCGGAAAAACTTTTTCTCACGAGAGTGAGGTTGCAGCACGAGCTGAGAAAGAGATTTTCCGCCGAGTATCATATAAAATTTTATTTTACAAGTTGCGAAAATTGCATTTCTCGCACCGAGTGAAATAATAGTATATTGCGATGAAGTGCGAGGCAGCGACCATTATACGCAGTGCTGCCTGTGGTACGAATGCGGCGAATGCGGCCAACTTCAAAACCGTCGTATGATGGTCGCTGTCCCGCACGTGTATCGCATACTGTTCTATGTAAAAAATGTATGAGAAATGCACTTTGAGTGGCGTCGAAGTGAGGGGTGAATGTATCTGGGTATTGAAATGAGCAGTTTTAGAATAGAGATGACGGTCACCGTTAATAGTCGATACTAATTTTTAGCGTTTTTGATTTAAATATAAAAACATTGCCGAAGAAATATTAAATTTTGAAGGGAAGTTTTTGTAACTAGTGTTATCCTGAGATGACCATCCGGTTATCTGCAATAGACCGTTAAAGTATCTACGTAGTCTTTGTCATCTCTATTTTGAAGTATCAAATTTACAGTTCCCGTGAAGTCATCTTCTCTCGCAATTTTCGAAAGACTTTTGAAAAAATACCGACATAAAATCTACCAAGGAACTATAATTTTATCTCAAGTATCATACTTGTGTTATGGAAAACACAATTTTTAAAATTAGCTTGAATACATCGGTGAATTCGTGAAATTATATAATCACATCAATATCATTTACAAACGCTTACGTACAAAAAGGTCGTCCTATCGTTGTTAATAATTTATGTACTGAATTGATAGTTGAAAAAAAAAAATCGTTTGATTTCTGCAGCAGGTGCATGACACTAGTGATACGGCGAGCGCTGGAAGCCCAGCAAACACGATATCGAGTAGTACACCGGTATCTTTGGTTCCAACCGCGGGCTCGACGACGATGAAAGTTGCTTTTCCATCTGATAATGTTGCTGATATACGAATATCATTGGTGCCTCCTCCATCGAGCGGAGGTCCTCCTCCGCAGCAGCAGCAGCAGCAACAACAACAACAGCAACAGACATCAACGCCGAGTGCGCCACCGACAACCAATCGTGAAGACTACGACAGCTCCGCCACGGTAAGACAGTCCCGTTTTTCTAGTTCCATAACTTTTCAGTTCAGTTTTCGTAGTATGCCACAAAAACTTTATTTCAGATCGTAGTAATTATTATTAGTTGTGATGTAATCCCTTTCGCTCTAGCCGTATCAGATTTTCAAAGCTCCTTCATAAGAGAATTCCGAAATTAACGTAGCAAACGAAATCCTTTTTAATATACAGTTGACTCTCGGTATAATCGCGCGACTATATGGAGACTCCCTATGTTCATACATTGGGCGCTCCATATAATCGCGCAATTATATCAAGAGTCAACTGTACTGTAATTCCGCCATAAGAATTTTTGCTGAAGATTAAAATATGCCTCGATCGATTTTACATCGAAGCATTTTTCAAAGTTTTTCTATAGTACCCCCATGGGTGTAGAGGTGAACTTTACGGAGACTGGAAATCAACGGCTCCAGAATATTGATGACAGTGTCTTTGACCTGTATTAAGATATATACATACGAGGCATTCCACCGGTTATCGACAGGGTCGCGACCTTCATATTTTCTTTTTCTTTCGAGATGTATTTAGAGCAATATAAAAATACACTCTAGAAATTTACAGTTTGAGAAAGTCAAATTTTAGGTAATTAAAAAATCCAAATTTTTTAAAAAATCTAAAAAAAATGTCGAATATTTTTATATTGCTATACAACATCTCAAAAGGAAAAAAAAAATGAGTATCGAGACCCTGTCGATAACCGGTGGAATGCCTCATACACAAATCTTCCATCACCATATTTAAAAAATCGGTAAAAGTTGGTATGAGGTACTACTAGGGAACTGTCATCTTCATTCTAAAATTGCTCATTAATTAGTAAATATAAAAATAAATGGTCATTCGATTATCATTTTATCCTGAGCGTCCTAGAAGAAGTTGTTTAAGCGTCAGAGCGAGAGGTTTATCGTAATTAGATGTTGTGAAATGCCTGATCCGTCGTAAATTTGTGTGACCACGTAAACCCCTGTAAATTTTGAATGCACTGCCGAGTTTTCAAGGAATGCAGTCTGAAGGATACGCATGTTTCCGCGATTCCGTTTAACTCTACCAGCTCAATGGAGCCATCTGATAGAGGTACCATGATTGTTCCAGGAGACGGCGGACGAGGGTCAGGGTGGCGCAGATGTGGACACTACTAGTGCGACGATTACGATCACGACAACAAGCATCACGACTACTATACTTCAGCCGCAACAGCATCAGCAGCAACAACAACAAGTTCAGCAACAACAACAACAAGTTCAGCAACAACAACAACAACAAGTTCAGCAACAGCAGCAACAACAACAGCAACAGCAACAGCAACAACAACAACAGCAGCAGCAACAACAACAACAGCAGCAGCAAGCTTTGCCAACTCAGCAAGTCGATCATTCACCTCTCACGACGACGAGCACTACGACTCCTCTGACTGTTAGGGACCTAATGAGCAACGTAATTGAAAAGCAGATGAAGAAAAATTCCAACAGTCCTGCGGGACCTGGCAGCTCGTCCATCTCTGGAAGCTCCGGCACACCCACGATATCCAGTATTCTCAAGACGGATCATCGTAACGATATAACGTTCGTACGGGAGTACAAGCCATCATCGAGTATGCCCTCTACTGCCATGTCCAACAGGGACTCAAATCTGGCGACGCTTTCCGTCGTGTCTGTGCCTCATCACAGTCATCGTTCAGCCGCGAGTCCTCAGCAAATAGGTACGTTCTCGGTGTAAACTCTCACATATACATTACAATTATTTATAGATTGATTTTTGGATTTACCAAAAATCGAAATGATATGAGCACGCTGTAAATTCCACGTTACGGAAGTTTTTACGTTTAAAGTAGTCAAATGTCGGTTATTCGATTATTTTTATTACCAAACTTTAGTCGTTTAAATGTTTAATAAATACGAAGCATACTTCGTATTTATTATTATTTTCATATAACACTAGTCGGAATTCTCTGCTATGCTCTTGTTTACTAAACTTATTAATAAATAGTATACGATGCGAAAACTCCGTCCTCCTTTAATATGAGTTATAAAAGTAATACATAATATATTTTCAACAGGCCAAATGCAAGCAACCATCACACCTTGTCCACCGTCGGTGTCAAACGCGCAACCACAGCCATCGGATCATTTGCCAAAAGAGGGTCTGGTGGTGATGCAAGTGCAGCAGGCGATGAGAGAGACCGAGGGCACGCTGGATCTGAGTATAAAGAAGCCAAGACAACAACAGGAGTACAATCACGCGTTACAACCGCCGCACAAACCACCGCCAGTTACGCTCTATCGTCCCGAACCACCGCCAGGGGCTTACTATCATCCACATCCCCACGCAGAGCAGCAAGGTCGTGGTGCCAAGAGTCCGCTAGTTTACTCATCGTCGCCTCGTCCTCAGGCCCCGATAACTCCCAAAATGAACAAAGTAGCTGCGCCACCGCCGCATCCTAAACTCTCACCGAAGCTCAGCAGCATCGGTTCAGGTCACAAGGGCGGCTCGATAACTCATGGCACGCCGGTGCAGCCTTTCACCGTGGAAAAACGCGTATACGAAGGTCTTTTACGACAAATGACACCACCGGGAAGTGCCGGCTCTGTGGGCAGCGGGAATCCTCCGGTGCCAAAAGAGACCGGTTCGATAACCCAAGGAACGCCGGTGCCTTCTTTTACCGTAGAGAAACACGTGTTTATGCCCGAATATCATCGTCCTGCTATAAGGCATTCGCAAACGACAACGAGCAACGTTCGGGCTCAGAATCAGAGTCAGGGCGTCGTGGTGACACACAGCAATCAGTACAACTCATATCCTGCCCGTCCACCGCCGAGTTACACGATGGAGCAGCATCTATCGTCGCGTCAGATAATCATGAACGACTATATAACGAGCCAGCAGATGCACGCGCGTAGTCGAAATACCGGAAGCGGCGATAATCCCGTTAAGAGCGAGGCACCACCACCGCCCTCAACTATGTATTACACGAGCACACCGCCACCTCAGTCGCACACGCAACCTCGTCAGGGCGTTATACAGAGGCACAATCCTCAGAAGCAAATTCTTTATCCACCGCCGCCAGCCGGCCTCGAGGCTTTTTCGAGTCTAGTCGACGTGGCTGTTCAGCAGCCGAGTCTTCCGGTGCCCCATCCACATGGACATCCGGCATCTGGTAGCAGCGGACACGAGGGACTCGGAAAAACCATGGCTGATCGGTTACTCGCTGATCGTTATGTCGATAACAGTCGGGCCTTTCGTGATCAAGAGATGCGAATGCAGGAGCATCGTATTGCTATGCAAGAGCATCAGATGGCTGTTGATCGGCATCGACAACATCAGCACCTACGAGACCGTGAGAGGGAACGCGATCTCGCGCGCTTACAAGAGGCGGAGGAACATCAACTACGGCAACAGAAGGAACTTCATCAATTGGAGCATCGGCTGTCCGTGCAACAGCAGCACCATCTTCAACGAGAGAAGGAGATGCAGCAGGAACATCGTATGGCGCAACAGCGCGAGAAGGAGTTGCAGCACGTCGAGCATCGCATGTCGGTTCAACAGCAACAGAGAGAGAAGGAAATACAGCACAGCGATCATCGCATGACCATGCATCAGCATCGAGAGAAAGAGATTCAACATCAAATGGCCGCGGCTGCACAACGCGAAAAAGAACATCAAGAGCATCGTATGGCTGTACAACAACGCGAGAAGGAGATACAGCAACAACAGCAGCAAGAACATAGGCTTGCAGTTCAGCAGAAACAACAGCGGGAGAAAGAGATGCAGCAGCAACATGCGGAACATCGTTTGGCTGTACAACAACAGCGGGAGAGGGATTTGGCGCATCTTCATCAGCAACAACAGATTCAGCAACACATTCAGGCGCAGCAACGCATGGAGGCAGAGAGACGTCACATTGCGCAAATTTATCGTGATCAACAACATCAACAACTCGACAGGGACTCATCTAGGCTTTTAGGAAGCGGTTTTTCGCAGTCGGCAAGAATTCCTCAGCAGCAGCAGCAACAACAACAGCAGCAGCAGCAACAACAACAGCAGCAACAGCAACAACAGCAGCAGCAGCAGCAACAGGTGCAACAACAGCAGCAGCAACAGGTGCAACAACAACAGCAGCAGCAGCAACAGGTGCAACAACAGCAACAGCAGCAGCAACAACAACAGCAGCAGCAGCAGCAACAACAGCAGCAGCAACAGCAACAACAGCAGCAGCAGCAACAGCAACAACAACAGCCTGGATCCAGACAAAGTCAGCCGACGAGTCAACAGCAACAGAACGAATCATCTACTCTTACCGCTGCCAGCCTGATTGATGCGATAATTACGCATCAGATCAATCAGAGTGTCGATAATAACGGTGGTACGCCAGCTTCGAATAGTCAACCGACGCGACCCGGCGATCGCCTATTCCAGGTATGTACGCATTTCTCGAGATTACCTTCGTTTATCTTCTGGAAAATAAATCGTCTTACGGTGATTATTTTAAATTTATTCTCAGAGTTTTCACCGTGAAAATCAAGCGGAGCCGAACGGAGTGGTACATAGTCCTGCGGGTGACGCCAGTGGGTCAAACAGCGGCTCAGGAAGCGGTGGCAACGGCAAGGCTATGACTTTAGGCGAGCATGTCGATCACATCGTTACGAAAGACTATGGACCTCCGCATTCGTCTTATAGATCATACACGGGGTGAGTATTCGATGATTTCCCAGATAATTAATCTCTTCGTTGGCATTGACACAATAGTACGTCAATACGCTATAAGCAGCAAGCAAGCTCGTCCCACCGAAGGGGTTAAACGGTGACCCTCAAGCTGTTGCGTTGCCACTCAGTCGGTATCAAACACTGTAATCAATGCTATAAGAGGGAGGTACATATTTGAGAAAAAGCAATTTCATAAGCCCTTCATCTCTTAAAATCACAGGCGCTAAGAATTTGCGATTTCCTGAAATGACTGGCCACGGGGCATCATCATATCGCTTTAAAAACACTTATGTTTTTTTTTAATTATTGATGACACATCGAATGGTTTACCTGAATTTTAGTGTTTTGATAAGATATTGGAATACAAGAAAAAACCTGATGCACAAATTCAATTGACTTAAAAAAAATCGATTTCTGTTATGGAATTTACCCCAAATATACCGTTCGAGGATTGGCATTCTATTTTACTTTCCGATGTACATATATATTTTTCTTTCAGATACCAAATGTCCGAAGACCAGTGGAAGCGACGGAAAGGATCTGATCCCGAATCCGTGAAATCTGGTGACGAGAGACAAATCATACGCGTGGCTCAGCAACAACAGCAACAGCAGCAGCAGCAACAACAGCAGCAGCAGCAACACCAGCAGCAGCCACAACAGCAACCTCCAGGCGCGAAACAACAGTTTCACTCGGTAGAACCTGTGTCGCCACCAGACCCGACAGCTAATCATTACGCCAGACGCTTCTACGAAAGCACGACTGCCACAGCAACTTCCGGTACTCCTTCCAACAAGCCTCATCTCTCGCCTCTCGACTACGTGAAAAACAAAATAGTCGAGGTGATGCGTACCTCCGAGGACGACAAATCAGGGTCTGGAGGCGATCGCAACGGGGGCAGCGGAAATCCCGACAAGGATGATAAGGGAGCAAGCGTCGACAGTCCATCGGGAAGTGAAATGATAATTGATGAGAATCCCAATCAACAGCAACAACCACCGGCACCGGCGCCCACGAATTTTTATCCATTCAGCGCTCTCGGTGTGCATACGGGGCCTCCGCCAGCACCGCCGCCTCCGACCTCAGTCTCGGCTTCCGTGACAAAAGTCGAACAAATGCAGGCCGAACCGGCGCCACTTCTGTCCGCGCAATACGAGCCCCTCTCGGATGAGGACTGAAGCAACGGCGCCGTCTAAACGCGCCTAAGAGTGCGAATGATAACCGTGACGACACCTCGTCGATCGATCAATTTCTTGTCTGTCCCGACGAGAGTGGAATGATGCAATTTCACGCGGTAGGAAAACACCGCGTTGTTGTTTTCTTTTTTTTTAATACATATATATTTAAATTGAGCCTCTGTCGCCAACCCCCTTAATTTTTAGTCGAAGCTTGTTGAACCCGCGAGAGACGAGCACGCAATTAATTAAACAAGTGGACCGACCCCCCTTCTAATATGCACGCAGTTGTATTTTACCTGAAGAATGTTTTATCTTTTTTTTTCTCTTTCCCCTTTCTATCTCTTTCTCTCTCAATCAGAGAGTTCGTACGCTTGTGTTTTAAAACGCGATGCGTTTTTACATGTTGACAGGACGACGGTGTTTATCCTGTAACGCATTCCAGTCGTTGCCCGCTCTGGCCCGATGAAGAAAACTGCACGTATTTCTCTCTTTCCTTTCATTTTTCTACGATGGTCACGATAATGCAAATAACATCTGTGGGCCTGAACGGTTTCCTTGATCATTCCTTACAATGGACAAGTTCTTTTTTTGTTGTTTTTGGGCAAAACTCGAGATTGTGACTGCACAAACGTGTATAAAAAGCGTCTCGGCCGAGCAATGGTCACATAAGAGATAGCGTCGCGCGGAACCATGAATGTGCCGCGCGCGGCCGATACTCGGATCGATTTATTTCATTGCGAAGATAAGGGTGCGCGGGTTCTCTTGCGGGCCGACTGCAGACGGGCAGCACGAGTTATAAGCGCGACAGCAAATGGCAAACGCGCCTGAGATGTCCCACTGATACGGTCCTCAGTCACGAATAAAAAAAAAAGAGACAATTTTTTTTGTATATATCATGAATATAATCGTTAAACGATAATACTGCGTTAAAGGTGTGCGTGTTTTTATTTCGAATGCGTTATATGAGTACCAGTGTGAGATATAAGCCCGCATATATACCGACGAGAGAATAATAAATAAATGAATAATAAAGAAAAAGCGAAGAAGAAAGAGAAGAAGAACATTAAAAGAGGTACGAGTGCGACGAACACGTGTTGGACACCCGTGAAACGCTACAGGTTCACGAAATGATCGTTTACGTCTATTACTCTTTATTTTTCCTAATTTTTATGTTTCTTTTTTTTGGTAACGTGGTCGGAGAATTGTAAGTTTAAGGCACTTGTAAATAGTACATAGTATTTAGTTTTTAAGACAAGCAAGTAATTATATGATTACTAGTTTACTATAGTAGGATAAGAGAATTTAGGCTTAGCGTAAGGTACAGTAGCTAGCATTTAGAGGGTAGGAAACCACGAACTGACTAGGGAACTTCTCCCGAGACTACGTTCTCTTATTCACGAATAAACAACCAATTTAAAAAAAAAATGAAAAAAATGATAAATATGAAATTGATTGAATCATCAATGGAATGGATGTGGATTTTATTTAATTTAGCGATATATTAAACAAATATACACTCTGGTTTCAACAGAACATTAACACACATACATTCATACACACATTTACACGTACACGCACCTACACGAGATGACTTTTTATACAGCCTAATTTTATATTTGTACGCAACGTGACTTCAATTCATGTGGACTTCACCGCCTCTGACGTTATTTGCGGCTTTATAATGAAAAACTAACGAAATAATTTCAATCATCGGCATTAATTGCAGTCTTGTACCGTGAAAAAATTTCTTTTAAGGATATCGAACAAATATATTAAACTTTATTTCAATGACTCTCGTGTTTAAAAAAAATATGAATTATCAAAAAATTTGGAATACGAAGAGAGACCGGTGCCTTTTTCAAGATTCACGTACTTCGTGCGGGTTCGTGCACCTTTGATCCTCCAAATGTTTACACCCGGTCGACTACTCTTCATTACGCGCTAAAGAATCTCAATGCTCCGTAAGGCTTGCGAAATGGATTCTTATTTTCTTAGATCCGTTGCGATACACAAATCATCATTGGATTCATCACGAAAGGCCGATGTTCACGTTACCGACCCGATTATCTCGTCGTTCGCTTCATTACAGCAGAATCGAATGTCTTGCAAGACTCCCTATTGCGGCGTGGGTGCAAAAGTCTCATAGAGTTATCCAAGCGTTTCACCTAAAAAATAAGAGAACAAAAATGAATGCCGCTATTAAATAATTAACTATCAAGTCCCGAAAATTCGACTGAACTTATAAAGCGTCGCAAGATCCTGCTAAACAAAAAAAAAATAATAAATAATACTGTCAATGCTTCCAGAGTAAACGTGGTCTGATTATATCGAGCGAGCGAGTGAACGAGAGAGACAATGAAAGAAAAAAACAAAGTCACACGAGAACGAGAACGGTCTTTGTTGCTGCGAACTATTCGTTCGTAATTATTAAGAGGTTCTTAGCACCGTAAGCGAGAGAACGCGATCGAGTGTATATCGTCACTGGCTACTGCTCCAAAAGAAAACGAAAATTCTAGACTAGAGTGATGTAATGTTACTGTAACAAGTGTACCTATTTGACTAAAGCCTGGCGAAGGATCGACGGCTCGATCGTCTTGAAAAAAAAAATCTTACTGTCCCCCTCGATCATCCGCGATTAAAGGCTAAATTTAAAAAAAACAAAACGTTGACTACGAGGCGCACTCGTCCTCTCTCCACATAAATTGTATAATAGAACGAGTTGAAGATAATTGAAGAAGCTGAAAAGGAAAAACGCGATACGATACTATTTACGAAAAAAAAAACAAACCTATTAAATAATTGATTAATGAAGAAAAAAGAAAATTAATTACAATTAATAGCGAGCGAGCGCATACCACGCCTACAGTAAACTACAGGTGTAGCATACACGATAATATTATTATCAAAACAATTCAATGTAAATTGTTATTTTTGTTGAAATAAAAATCACCTCCGTTATGACCGGGCTCTGTTCGCTCTTTGGTAATAAAAATACAACAATAAAAAGCCTGATTGCCGGTTAGAAATATACTCACGGCACTTTCCCAGACAAGTAAATCAATTACAAGTTCATGACTCTCGCCTGAATCATGCGTTCCCTAGCAGCCTTGAATTGCTCGAGCACATTGTCCACGCTATGTATCAGAGTACCAGCGCTGAGTCTTTCGACAGCATCTCGTTCCAGGCCTCGATTTTTCGTAAACATTTTACTCTGATGCGCTATATTCAGGGTTAATTTTATTTTCCCGGCCGGAACAACTTTTAGACGAGTTTTTTCGAGTTTGGCATCCTCGTGGGCGTCGGGAATTCCGCAGTACGTCATGTCTTCGAGCTCGGACGTGCCACCGGTGAAGAAACGCCTAAGTGCATTGACTAATCCGCTCACCGGTCGCCAAGTATGCAATTCGAGGGAATGATATCCGGGCGACGGTGGAAGAGGAACGGATGCATAGCCCTCGATACGATATCTGCGCTTATTGAATCCTTATAATTAATTAATTAATCGTCGACGGCCGTACGTGACATCGTTCGTATATCGGCACGATTTTTCGATACATTACCTCGTCCAACTATCGAGAGAGGCTACGGATAAAAGCAGGTACGGCCAGGATTGCTGTACATTCTCGTCGTTCAAACTTTTCAAGTCAAAGTCCATCGGAATTTCAGTAACATAACTGAAATTTGCTCTGCCTCTCACCCTACGACATCGCTGGGTTCTTCCGGACAATCTCTCGACCTCAATCGTACTCCAGTGCTTCGGCAAATCGATCAAGTAAGTCGCGAATAGAGCATCGTAAGGAAAGCCACTGACATACTCAATCATCAAATTAAGATAAACTCGAAGGATATGCGGTGGCGGTAACGACATTTCCTTGAACATTTCGGCTTCCTTGATAGCACGTTTCTCGGCTATTTCCTGAAATGATACATGCATTGGTTGAAAGGAAAAAAAATCGATTTAATCGTTTTTGAAAAGTCAGTAACGGTTCGGGCGTTTATAAGGACATGGATAAGTCGTTAATTTCGAAAAGCATATAAACGGCATTATATGTTAACGAAATAACGGCTCATTTTTTAAATTGAATAATTATTCACTCGAGGAGGCCCATAATAGTCGGGCTGATGCTGATGTTTTTTAATGCTATTTTTAGAAACTTCGAACTCGGAAAAACCGAATATAAACACTTTTTTGTGGGAATGCATGAAGAATTTTTGTCGAAAAATTCGAACATAGAGAGACAAGACGGCAAAAAATAAATTAGCGCTAGAACAAATGCAAAGAATATTCTGAATTTAATCTTGACACCCTTATCACACATGTAAGTATGTATTCCCAAGTAAAAAAATTATATATAGAGTATATAAAAATATATATAGTTTTAAACTTAGAATTGGGCATATATAGTTTGTATAAAATCTATATACAATTTATGTACAATTTATACACGAACCTAACTTTACAGGTGATCTTATATATAAATTGCATATAGATTGTATATAGACTATATATGCCCAATTCCATATGTCGGACTATATATATATATATTTTATTTGTATCTTTCCGTATGCCTTCTTCAGGCTTTTACGTTGCCCCTCTCCCCTTTTCCCCGTTCCAATATTTATCATATTCAAGATTCATTATGACAGACATTCCTATAGCTGTGAAACTATGAGAAGATAAACGAGTCAATCGACAATAAATTATTGTATTTTTTTAAATTTGTTTCTTTCCGTATGCCTTCTTCAGGCTTTTACGTTGCCCCTCTCCCCTTTTCCGCGTTCCATCATAGACACCCCTTTCCCCGTTCACTTCATCGAGACCCCCCCCTAGAGTGTTGTCCGCAGCCACTCATCCCAATGCACTACTGTATCGCATTTGCACGAGTGCACAGGGAAACTGCGGAAAACCTGGCCGATACAGACGACTTTATTTTTACTGAGTTTCTATTGTATTAAAATACATTAGAAACTTAGAAAAACTGCCTCCCGCTCAGCAGTTCGCTCGCAAACACGTGCACGGCTAAGCGGTCACCCATCCAATTTATGGCCGCAAATAATGCTGCTTAACTCTGGGGACCGCCGAAGCCACACACCGACCGCGCGTCCACTACTGTCGGTCGACTATATATAATTTTTTTACTTGGGTTATCTCACCCTATTGATATTAGTCGCATTAAAATATATTTTATAATCAACCGGGGCATTCACAACCGCAATTAATGAGGCAAATTTGGTTGAACCGTTTGTTGAGGTTTTTTTAAAATTGACCTCTTTAAAAATCCCGTAGGTTGAGAGTAAAAAGCTTATGCAAAATTGAGAATTATTTGGATATTTTTAGCCGACCGGTTTTCTTATAAAAATCTCCAACATATATAACTAAAAAAATATTGTAGGTAAACCCGAATACCCAGATGTTTTTGCCACAAAAAAACAAACTCTCTGTTTCAGGCTGAACATCACATATTTTTCATATAAAACCAGCAGCAAAACATGTGAGACATCCTTCAATCAATATCACTGATTTTGACCTAATAATATCCATCCTTTAATTCGTTAAAAAGGAAGATAAATCGTTTCGCACTACTGAATATAAAACATAATGAATATTAAAGTGTGGCGCCGGTATAAAATCTATTCACGGAACGGCTCTTACAAAGTATATAATAGCTTCATTATTGGAATGGATTTGATCGATGGAGACAGGAGACTATGATTCATGCAGATTTTGATGAAAAGGTGCTCGTTAAAAAAAATAATAAAAAGAAGCGGCACCCAAGGCCTCACGAGATTACAGCTTTAAATACCCTTTCAGAGAATCGTTATTGGACAATTGTGAAAGTGTATTTTGCCGCCTGTGTGTAAAACCGCAACAGCTACGCGCAAGTTCTGTAGTACGTGTGTCCATACTCGACAGTATATAAACATATAGACGCTCGGTGTGGGTGAATGTTTCATGCTGACATTCATGTGGATCCACAGGATTCAGTTGTTTCCCGACTGCCGACTGGCAAGCAGGTCGATTCAAGATAGTGCTACCACAACGTTCGAACGCGGTTAGCATTCAACGCGCGCAACCACGCGTTCAACATTTTGCGCTTCGAATCAAGCATCTACTATTTGACTTTGCGATTAATGTGACATTCTTCGAAGTGTATGTCACACATAATTCCACGTTAATTTATCGTAGGGGACGGATGAAATTCACTCATCATTGTGCATGTGAATTCCATCGAACTTGGTCGTAATTATAGGCAAGTCGTGTGAAAAACGACTATGAAAAGCAAAATACAACATTATTGATGACTAGTTTGGAATCAGTGATTCAGTGTTTAATTCTGCGAAAACGAAAATGAATGCTTTTGGAGTGCACAAGATGATGCGTCAAATTTCGGAGGTTTCCTATGTCGGGTATGTATGTTTTTATAATTTTAATAATATATAATTTTTTCGTGTAAATCATACGTTGGTATTTTGTTCTCTTCATTAACTTCAGGCTACGAGTTTCGTTATTAAAAATCCCGGAGTGCATATATTTAAACTAAATGGTACAAAAAAAAACGTCTATACAACTTTACGGTATATTTTACGGCCTTCAGAATCACCTTCGGTCATTATAAAGCTGCGACTCTAGGGATATCCAAGCGACGCAAATCAAACTCGTTTCTTATACCACACAAATTAAATAGTACTTTGTGAGAGAGAACACAGTTTGAATCTGAAGACAGGAGAATAACAGAGAACTAAACATTGATTTCAACATGAGTTATTAATCACTAAAATGTTTCACAATAATTGGAAAATACTTTTGTACATCATTTATCTAATCAAGCAAAACTATTACTTTCAATGCCTCGTTATTAACTGCCAGTGTAAGTGTTAATAATAATACGGCAACGAAGACCATTTTGCTCAACGAATTGCTTAGTTTTGTTATCGAAGAACGTTTCCATTTTTACTCTCATATATTATGCAGCAACTAAATACGAATTGGTCTAAAATAGTGTGCGTAGTTGAGATATAGCTTATAATATATCCACCGGTGTTAGGTAATATTAAACTCGCGAGTATACACTTTGCACCGGGAAAAGAAAACAAGATATTGGATTTAAAAATGTTGAGGAAAAATGCAGTGACGAGTAGCGTCTCTATACGTACGTAAGTCGGTAGATAATATACTTACGTGACGTATAGCGTCTCTTTGTTGCTGCAACTCGTCAATGCTCTGTTGCTGGGAAGCATGTTCGATCCAATAATCGTAGCCCATCCCCATTGCCTCGACGGTGTAACAATCGTTATTCGTAATGTCCGGATCGATCGTTAATATTTTAGCGGCTCTATCGTGGGTTACTGTGCAAAGTAGAATTTCGCAGTCACGCGTAGCACCAAGATTCTCGTCCTTCGACGATAGATCGGCGAGAATGTACATCGTGCTACGTTCTTTGTACAAATAATGATTCGAGCGAATTCGCACGTCCGACGGCCACGTGTCGATCACCTTTTTGTTGTAACGATCGGCAAAGGGCTTTCGATTTTGCATAGTCGGCAATGCTTTATCATTTTTTGCCGACAATGAAGATCTATAACTTCCTGTCAATGGCCAATTATCCGGGTAATAAGAGTCATCTTTGGTATAAGAGAATAAACGTGATTCTTCGTTGTCTTCGTCGACGAGACGTTGATGATAAATCTTTTGCACATCAGTTACACAATTCCTCTCTTCTCGGTAAAATTTCGTCTCAAAAGGACTGAAAACCTTCTGCTGCCAGGCGAACTCGCGTTCCTCGATCTCCAAAAAATTTGAATCACGCGTCTCGCCCTCGGTCTCGAATAGTTCGGCGAGTAACGATTTCTGTTGAACGATTCTCACCCTGTAACAATAAACACGACGTGAATAAACGTAATTCAGTAAATGCTCGAGTCGCTTGCACATACCAGATGGCCCGCCACGCAAGTTAATCAATGTAAACATTTAAGTTTTGCCTTTGAAACTCAAACAGATACTCCGGACAGTAGTATGACTCTATGTGTCCAACGGTTATTTTCGTGCTTCCACGCCTCCGCCCGAGACATCGTTTTCACGATAGAATAAATCTTTTTTTTTACATTGTCGATGCTACCAGTTTGTGCACTGACGGCAAAAATGAATGCTATTGATAGGAATGAAAAAAAGATTTACATTATTATTCTTTTAAACTGCAATATTATTCTTAAAAAAAATTTAACGTACTGTTTCTCAAAATGAAACACGAAGTTAAATTACTAGAAAAAATGCATAATATCGTCATGATAATTCGAATGCAAATGCTTGTAGCATCGACACAATTTACAATGTAAAATTGCAAAGACATGTACATTTTTTTTCATCCACAATAATAGTTTTTAATAGATAATTATTATATCGTAAATGAAATAAAACAATTATCGTAACTGTACGTGTATAATATATAATAATAGAATTCAGAAAGAAATCACAGTTATAGTTAAAAACAAATGAATTTTCATGATGTCGTATTCAAATATTGTTAGCCCTGGTTAAAAAAAAATGATAGAAAACGTTTTCAAAAATTCCTATCCTCCCGAATACGGACTTTCATTCGCGAATTTACGATCGAAATCCTTAATGTTACTTCCATATCCTATAATATTTTTCTAAATAATGTATTTTTGTATTGAATTCGATTATAAAAAATATACAATCGTAGGAGTAATATTATTAATATTACAATTTTCATTAAGAAAAAGTTTTATCCACACATTTTCGGATTCCAATATTTATCATATTCAAGATTCATTATGACAGACATTCCTATAGCTGTGTAACGATGAGAAGATAAACGAGTCAGTCGACAATAAATTATTGTATTTTTTTTTATAGTTTCTTTCCGTATGCCTTCTTCAGGCTTTTACGTTGCCCCTCTCCCCTTTACCCCATTCCATCATAGACACCCCTTTCCCCGTTCACTTCATCGAGACCCCCCCTAGAGTGTTGTCCGCAGCCACTCATCCTAATGCACTACTGTATCGCATTTGCACAAGGGCACAGGGAAACTGCGGAAAACCTGGCCGATACAGACGGCTTTATTTTTACTGAATTTCTATTGTATGAGAATACATTAGAAACTCAGAAAAACGGCCTCCCGCTCAGCAATTGGCGCGCAAACCAGTGCACGGCTAAGCGGTCACCCATCCAAGTTATGGCCGCAAATAATGCTGCTTAACTCTGGGGACCGCCGAAGCCACACACCGACCGCGCGTCCACTACTATCGGTCAATAAATTATTGTATAAATGATAGAAAACGGTTTCATTTATATCGAGGTTTTTCGATAGATTACGGTAATTCTTTCTGTGTAAATGCGTACGATTTATGCCTATATATTTTCTATTACTGAGAGACGATAGCAAATTATAGGATCACTGTATTCATACCTTTTTGATTGCGAACGATTAATGTTGAATCATATATTTAGAATATAACGCAACAAAAAAAAATTTGCGACTGACGAAACATAAATTCAATATAAAACGTTATAAATCCGTTGGTGCACCATACATACCGATAACGTATTTACCGTATTTAACTCATAGAAAACGAAAACTACAGGAAATTGATAACAACGATACAATTAGTATAAATTCATCAAAGTCGGAATAGATAGGGATGGTAACATACAAATAAATCCCATTCCATAGCAATGCATATGACATGTGGTAGTATCATCGCTTTTTAGTATTTTTTATTGAACAAAAATACTGTGGAATCATTTTGTTCACTAAGCCCAGCATTTTTTATTAAGCATCATCACTTTCCACGTTCAATTTTTTATTGACTCCTTTCCATGCCATATTGTATTAACGCCCGGTACTCCATAAATCCTTATGAGCTTGTTCTCCAAATAAATCCAACGCATCGTACCTTAGCTTAAAGTTTTCTATGGGCTGAATGACACGGTAGTTGCCCGCTATTTTCAATCTTCCTGGAGGATGATCCAACATTGTTAAAAATATATTTTGCGTCGATACAACGTTAAAGTTCTACAATTCATGACATTCTTCAATACCGTTCCCAACAATGCCTGGGCACCGACTAACCCGGCACATTCGAAGCTTGAAACCTTCTTTTGGTGTTGCTTACTACAGTTTCCAGGGCAACGAGCACTACACGTGCAGTATTAGTAACCCCTGAGGTATAATAAGGTTTAGTTGAGCTGCAAACAGCTGGCAGCACGAAACACGCTTTGTGTCCTAGTAAATCTCCTAAGCATCGTATCTTAGCTCCAATTTTTTTTATGGGATAACTAGAGCGTTAATTACCCGCTATTTTAAATCTTCCCGGAGGATGATCAAACATTGTTTTAAGGTAGTTCTGTCGGTACGCCGGAGTCATAAAATCTCAGTGTCTATATGACAATAAAAAATAATCATACGCATCGTTTTGACTGCCTCAATAATGATATAAAAAATAATCGAGAATCCTTCGAAATTGTCGTAATCAAATTAAAACGATTATTTGTAAATAGTTGATATGTTTAGTGCGGATTTGACTTCATTTTTACGATAATTAGGTTAGGAAACGTCATTTGGCCCGGTATCGTGCACTTTGACCTTGGTTCAATTAAACATTATTCCGGAGACTTCACCTTTTTTCATGATGCATCAATTCCTGAATGATTTGCGAATCCGTAGTACTTTTTATTTTTTCTCTATCTTTGATCTAAGTATGTTAATTTTCGATTTAAAGATCAATTTCACCAGCCCTCCCGTGAGCACCGTGTAAAAAGATCGATTTTCAAGTTTTAATTGTTCATTCAAATACTCGGTAAAAGCCTTCAAGATTTTGTGCAAGTAAAATTGAATAGCTAAATTACAACATGTCAAAAATTCATGCATATGACTTTGGATTGCATTCACGACAGAACTACCTTAAATATAATACAATTTATAACATTCTTTAGTTCTCTGATAAAAATAAATTATAGAGACTGATAGAGGTCAATGGAATTTGAATGGGATTTAATCGTATGTTACCATCTCTATCTATTCGGACTTTGATCAATTTATACGAATTGAATCGTTTTTATTGGTTTCCTGCAGTATTCGTTTTCTATGGGTTAAATAAGATACACATGTTATCGGTATATATGGTGCATCAATGAATTTACATATAATATTTTATATTGAATTTATGTTTCCTCACTTGTAAATTCGTATCCGTTTGTGTTGTATCGTGTTATATCGTAAATATATGATTCAACATTAATCATTCGCAATCACAGAGGTATCAATAGAATGATTTCCTGTCGTCTTTATTTCTATATAATTCTTTATAGCAAGTATATCAGAATAAATCGTATATGTTTAGACTGAAAGAATTATTATAATCTGTCATACAACCCTGGTATAAATGAAACAGTTTTCTATCATTTATATAATAATTTCAAGCCGATTGACTCGTTTCTCTTCTCATCGTTTCACAGCTATAATAGGATGTCTATCATAATGAATCTTGAATATGATAAATATTTGAATCCAAAGATTTGTGGATGAATCTTTTTTTAAATGAAAAATGAAATATTATCAATATTTCCCCCTACGATTGTATTTTTTTTTTGTTAATAAATTTAATACCAAAATTATATTATTTATAATAATGCTGTAGGACATGGAAGAAACATATAGAATTTCAATCTTAAATTTATGATAGTACTTCGTAAAATCGGGAATCAAAGGCTGTATTTAGGACGATAGAATTTTAAAAAATCGTTTTCTATTATTTATTTCACCAGGGTTACGCTTCCAACAATGCTGGATACTGACGAACCAGCCGCATTCGGAACTTGAAAGCGAAAGCTTCTTTTTCGTGTTTGCATACGGTTGCCAGGGCAACGAACACTATACGTGCAGTAGTAGCGACGACTGCAGTATAGCAAGTTTTAGTTAGAGCGGCAAACAGCTGGCAGAAACACGTCTATATGTGTTCTCAAAAACTGTCATAAGGTTATTTCTACCAAGAGCAGTAATATAATTGTGGGAATTTCCCGTTAAACCGGATCCTGGAGCATTCTGAGTCAGGTGACGTTGAACGGAGAGCGGGTAGAATCGAATGTCAAAATGTCTGTCAGATGGCAATATCCCAGTGTG
Organism: Ephialtes manifestator; assembly: GCA_963970395.1. Classification (NCBI taxonomy): domain Eukaryota; kingdom Metazoa; phylum Arthropoda; class Insecta; order Hymenoptera; family Ichneumonidae; genus Ephialtes; species Ephialtes manifestator. The sequence goes on from OZ019976.1 coordinate 15,632,181, forward strand.
AACAAGAGAGCAAGTCCACGCGGCAGAAGAAGACAGAGGGTCTCGGTGACGCGCAAGTAAAGTTCCGTTTGCCGCGAGTTTTTGTACACCTTATTTTACGAGGACGAGCTCATTCGGTGTACGATTGGAATTTTCATAATGACTCATAATACCGTGGGCCTTTTCATTTGGCGTTAGTGACCTGCAACTTTGTAGAATTTTGTCAATTCGTGGACAACAGGTAAAGATATACATGTGTACAATATCTAACCTTACGTAGTGACAGTCGCGATCACCTTTCCAATGAGCGCTCTCGCCTGTAATCTTCGAAATATGCACCTGCGATAACGGTAAAGACGCGCTCCTTCCCACGCTACTAAACCGTCCCATATTCTCGGAAATATGAGTAATTTATCGCTTTATCTTATAGTATAACTGTAATTGTGTGTTTTATTGATAAGACAATATTAGGAAACTTCGTGAGTGAGTGATACATAGTTCTTAGTCGTCCCTTACCTATGACACACTGTAGATTGGTTTGTCATCATTCGTGGTTTTCTTTTGTTACATTTGATTCCACCATTCAAAACTGGTGGTCAATGAACTCTAAATTATATTAAGAGTGAAGCAATAATTCTTGTCAACTGTGATTTTTTTTATTGGAACTCAAATCTATATAATTTTGATCTGTGAGTGATATATTCTTAGAATAGTAGAGTAATTTTCTGATTAGTACGATTTTTCATTATCTATGAATACAATAGAAATGATAAAAATCATAAAGTTATCATAAACTGTGGAGATCTTGCGTGAAGAGTTTTAGCCAGAAGAAACCTGTTTAATTTATCTTTTGTTTTGTCAGGAGCTTCAAACTGATCAGAATGGCGAGTGGACAGGATCGAGAGTCAGGTGTGACGATACCGCTCCAATATAACGATGCTGTAAGTTGGTCAACCATTTTATTTTACTGGTGCAATGCATGTTTTCAAAATCGCTATATATTATCCATACGGCATTAAGTATACCGCAAATTCAAGTATCTAAGGTATCTGCATTAATGATTATCTATCAACAGGAAATTGCTTCAGATAAGATTGCTTTTTTGCATGACAATAAATCAAAAGTAAATATAATTGATAAAAATGTATGTACTTATCAGAAGCAATTTATAGTTCATTTTATGACTGAACAAAACATAACTCCCATTTATGAGAACTATTCACTTTTTATTTTGTATTCACTTTTGAGATCAGCATATGAGTAACATGTTTGCCAATAAGAAAATTTTTAATACTTTTATATACAGAGAAAGTGTTTCACAAAACAATATGCTGTACAAATGTGCCATTTTATATATTACTCTTTCATTATAATGACTAATGATTTCATATTTAGTATTTGTTTACATGTAATGAAGATGATATCTGCAACCAGTAATCTCAAATAAATCAAACTCTACTCTATGATTAGCTTTTCCATGTCAAGGTTAAATCATAGTTAGTAAGTTTTTTCACTTAAAGAAAACATTCTTTAGTCATGAGCATATAAAAATCGTTTTATCCAGTTTTTACAATTTTGGAGTAAAGAAGAATAAAAAGTGTAAAACTGAGAATGGACTTAATTTTTTTAAAGTATTAATAAGAGGATGATTCATTATGTATACATGCTTAGTAAATTCATTGGCTCATGCTAAGAGTATGTAAATAATACTAAAAAAATTTCTATTTTTGTTGTTGCAGCACTGGAAGGGAATCTTTGAAAAATATGATCTCGACAGGGACGGAAAAATATCGTACCACGAATTAAAAGCGATGGTTCGTGGTTCAACGTATTCCAACGATATTCCCGCCAGAGTTGTCAGAATGATAATGGACAAGGCAGATTTAGACGATTCGGGGTACCTCGAATTTCCCGAATTTATAGCCATGGTGGGTCTCAACGTAGATTTATTTTTCAAATATGCAGTAGATTTAAAAAACTGTACTTTCAAAAATAAAGTACTGTTATTTTTTGTCACAGATTCACCGGAAAGACATGCAAGGCATTTTTGGGCATTTCATACAGCGTTACGTTCATAAAATGGTGCCACAGCGACCAACAGTGTCTACACAAACGGCACGATATTCCAGTGATTTGCCAGACGGCCAGTACGAGGAGGAATACAGTTGTAGACCACCGGCAATAGCGATGATAATTATCTCTATAATCGAGATCATATTGTTTTTGTACGACGCAATAGCGCACAAGGCCCTTACGGTCGAGGGACCAGCCGCGACTCTTTTCATTTACAATCCGTACAAGAGATATCAGGCCTGGAGGTATCTGACCTACATGTTCGTCCACGTAGGGTAAGCAATCCAAATGAATTTATTGCTTGTTAAGTTAATTGACTCTATATAGGGTCATTAGTTCTAGATATTTTCTATTCGTGTATTTATGGATTTCAAAGTAAAACAAAATCGTTTGTGTAATCGTTTCGTGATACGGTCACTAATAGCCCGAGGTTAAACTCATCCGTCGTGACATTGATCAGTCGGAAGTTTCTGGTTGTGTGTTTAAAGTTGAGAAGGTGTTTGTCTTAAAACACTTAAACTGATACTTCAATATAGTGCCTTCTGCACTACAGACAGAAAATTCAAAACCCTATGACAACAAACAATAGCTTTACTGCGGCATTTCATGAGAAAATGACTGTTCGTTGCTAGGCCTCAGATTGAATCCAGTTAGCGTAGCAGTAAAATTCTGCGGCTGTTCGCCGTTTAAAACAGTTCGATCCATGAATACTCTACCGCCCCTTAATATAGCTACAGTGGCGGGAAATAAAAGCAAATGGTTTAGGAATATTTCCGGATAGATAAGTCAATATTTAGTATATATTTTGATATTCGATTCCGTATATAGGACCTGCGTATTTAAATATCTTTTTGGAAAATGATACTGCCTGTTTTATCCGACTACACGCGGATGTGGTTTGGCTTTTTTATTAATTGTAAATGGTGATTCACTGGTAACCACTGATTTCCTATAAATATCTTGATAGGAAGTAGATCACGAAATTTTCAAGTTTCTAGATTTAGCAGTTTTAAATATACATTGATGTATCAGCGAGAACAAAATAATCGAGGTCTGGGGGGAAGGACTCGGAGCAATCAGGGCTTCCAGATTTGTTTAATATTCGGACATGTCCTAATATTTCGAATAAAACTTTCTGAAATATCGCCCTAGAATATTAAATAAGTGTTTATCCGCATAAGCCTTTGTTCGTTGTTTGGAGCTTCAACGTTCAAGCAAGTGTATTTTTATGATTTTTCTTCTTATTCAGAGTCTTCCACTTGCTGGTAAATCTACTGGTCCAAATAATGCTGGGTATACCATTGGAAATGGTTCACAAATGGTGGAGAGTCCTCGCAATATACTTGGCTGGAGTAGTAGCAGGATCTTTGGGAACGTCTGTATCGGATCCGGGAGTCTTTTTAGCAGGAGCCTCGGGTGGTGTTTACGCATTAATAACGGCACATGTAGCAACAATCGTGATGAACTGGTCGCAGATGGAATTCGCGGTGCTTCAGCTATGCGTATTCGTTGTGATAACGGCCGTGGATGTTGGCCAAGCGGTCTACAATCGTTACGTGCTGGGAACGAAAGATCAAATCGGTTACGTTGCTCACCTTGCCGGAGCCCTCGCGGGCCTTCTTGTCGGTATCAACGTGCTGCGTAATCTCGAGGTGCAAACGTGGGAAAAGGCTGTATGGTGGGCGAGCATATTCACCTATACTGCTCTCATGACTGCAGCTATTTTGTGGAATGCTTTGTATGATTCGTACTATCCGGTATCCATGTGAAAAAAAACAACGTTTAGTCTACGAGGGACGGCGGACGTTAGTTATACTTAAAGATTATCCCGATAAAAGTACGATTGGGATTAAAGAGAACAAAAGCGTTTATCGTAAATACGAAGTACGCACAATTGCCTATATATATTTTTAAATAAGTATTTATATCAAATGCAAAATATTTTTTATTATATTCCCGAAGATATATCATTTTGATAAACGGGACTTATGCATTCATGTGAAGAGGTGCTAGGCAGCTAATCAGGAGTTGCGGTACTGCCAGGTAAAAAAAAAATGTATGATTTTTTGTTTTTTTCGTTTTTAATACTTGGCATCGAGACACTACCGCAGCTTTTAATTATAGCACGAAAGAATTTGAGGAGAGTACAATTTATTCATAAGTGCAGGTTGCTATTGCGATTTATTTTTTCTATTTCTACTGATATGCCGCTGCGTTTTAAACGACAATATGGAAAGGGTACAAAAGTAAATACTGACCTATATTTGTTCATTTATCTTCAAAGACGTACTTGATCGTACAAAGTCGCATCGCTCTACTATAAAAAGACCATAATTCATGTTTTCAATAAACTTCATTTATTAGAATATTATTTATTTCCTCTGGAAATTGAGGAAACATCTCTGATTACGGTATAAAGCCGAGCTCGATATATAATATATTGACGCCGAGTTCATTCGATAAGTGCAATGTTTATTAGTTCAATTACGGTTCGAAGACATTTCGAACCGTTCAGTATACACAAAATCACGCACGCACACTCGTAGGATGTAAGATGAGAATACCTCGAAAAATATAGATTTTTTATCATAAAGGTAACCAGTATTACGATAACTCTGTGTACACAGTTGATATACTTCAATAAAATCGAATTATGCATCGTCGAATTAAGATCACATTGTTGATAATCAAAGACCCAGAAGAAACATATAAAACATTTTGTATTTTCAGCTGACAATTTTTTCCTATTGCGTAATATTTAGGAATCTCATGAAACGTGTTTATACGAAATTTCACGAACTTACATTCATTAATTTACAAATTACGAGAATTTATGTTGTTTATTCAGATCTCCGAAACTGCATTTCTAATAATACTAATAATAATAATCGTCCATTGAAGATCATCGACGTTTCACCTGGATCTTCTTTCAAATAAGTTGTCATTTAAATATAAAACATTGGGGACCCTGCATCAGTGCTTCGGGCGAAGTTATAAAAATCGAAGGAGGTGAAAAAATCCCGCGTCAATTGATTAAATGTGGAAGACTTGAGTTATTACGTTCCGACGTCGTTCCATGAACGACTAAAATGTCTAAGGAATGTCGCGATGTCTTCCATAAAAAATTAAGATAGAGAACCGCTCTACGGTCTAATTCTTGCTACGTAAAAAAAGATAGAAACTGCTTCAGAATAAGAGGATATGTTGGCCTCGAAAAGTTCTGTCTAACAGCTATTAAAAATATTGAAATGTCTTAAGTACATTATTAATGTTATTATTAAATATCAAGTGGGACTACCGAATAAATGTATAGTTAGTTTGTGGAAGCGGAGGGAGGAAGCTTTCGTCAACAGTACCGCCGACTCGTGCGTGAAGCTTCCACACGCGATGTGTGATGATATGATAAATTTATCGCACCGAGCCACGGGTGTGTTTGCCTTTTTCAATGTACTCTCTCGTTGTCTTAGGTCGGATAAGATTTATATACTGCGCTTACTACTATCACTGCAGAGATCCCACGTATTTACGTATGGAAATGTGTACATATTTACAAATTGTCAAAATATATGGTAAATCGAATGCGTGATAGCATGTCGCATAAATTCATAGAAAAAGCTTACAAATATTAGATAGAAGTGCAAAATCACACGTAAAACCATCGATAAAGCATTCAAACTTTCGCGTGTCGAGGATGTCCGTTAATTGCCATGGTCGAGTAATCATAATTTTAATATCACCCCGAGTCTCGACGAATTTCGTTTTCTCGCTCTCTAACTTTCATCGCTGGGTCTCGTTTTAGAAAAATACTTAATTTATGCTTATTTCTAAGTGGACGGACGTAATTAGTTATTTCTGCAGTACTATCGGCTCATTCTCATCGTATTCTCGATCATCGGGCCTAATGAATTCTAAATCGCTCTCTCCATCGGAACTCGAACCGTCGTCGTCGTCGAAGTATGGTCGTCTAATTGCCATGTCCGTATCCTTTTCAGTTTCGGCTGAAAAAAGGCGGAAAAAGAAAGTAATGAGTAAACTTCGTGTACGTATTATGTGATAATAGTATATTACGATACGAGTGCGATCAAACTTTTTCTGACGAGTGTCAGTTTGCTACACGAGCCGAAGGCGAGTGTTGCAATCACATGAGTTCAGAAAAAGTTTCTCGCATGAGTTTCGTATACAACTTTATGCCACTAGTGCGAGAAATGCGATTTCTCGCACGCGAATCGTGTGAGAAGCACGCATTTCTCGCACGGAGTGACATAAAATCTTTTAAAGTAGTAGTAGTATCAATGGTTTTTTTAGATCACTTGGTCCATGTTAAAAATGTATGGATTAAAAAAATTCAATTTATAATAATACGACAATTAAAGGTTTGACCAGGCAAAGAAAAATTCCATCTATCTACAATATGAAAAGTTTCATCATAATACTACAATTATATTTACCTCGATTTGTTGGTCTCTTAAATATCTCAACTTCCTTCTCATCGTCATCAAAGAAGCTTGTGCCATCCCCCAGCAAACTGAAAGCGTAATCTCTCCAATTATTTTTCTGCGCATTTCTCTTCGTTTGACATCTTGCATAGCAGCAAACTCCGAGAACAACGATTCCCAAGCAGACGATACCTACAAAACATACTGTCTTATTTTCAATCTTTCGCAATTTAATTCTTTAATCAACAGAATTTTGATGGTGAAATGTCTCACCTGCAATTATGATAAACACAAGTCTGGGCATTCCGAGAATGCTCTCGTCGCGTCGCAGCTTAAACATCAGATGCGAAAACTTCTTCAGGTCAGGCGTCGAGATCAATTTAGTTTCTGGTATGTAACCGGGAGCTGTGGCGGTGATAGTGTGACTTCCGGAAGGCAGCAATATCCAATAGGCTCCGCTTTTGCTGTTCGCTATCATGTGCTCTGATTCATCGTACGTAAGAACTGCATTAGCAATGGGCTCGTCGCTCTCAGTGATTACGTATCCCGTGACACCCTGATCGATCGATTTTAACATTGCCAATAAGCTTTGTACGTTATCTTCCCACACTTCCATCGGGTGATCCGTGTTGCAGCACGTGACATAAACGTCGAGCATCAGAGTGCTTGTATTAGTGTACAGATAGTCCATTAGTGAGTCTTGTCGGCCTCCAGCGATTACAGTTCCGCCGTGGGATAGCCCGTCCTTCTCGATATTAACTTCGGTGTCGCACCGATGACCGGAAGTGGCCATCGTTGGATGTACTTTTGTATAAGCCGATCCCAACATTTTAAAAACGCTTTCGTCCTTGGTCTCATAATTCTTGAGTCCGAGCTCACCATTTTCGCCACCGTATGGTATTTCAACGTGTCGAGATCCGCTGTTCAAATTAACAGCGACAACAGCATTGATTTTCTTGAACCATTCGACTATCAGATTCGCGTCATCGCTCAATTTCTCCGCTATCGGGAAAGTCAAATTATTTTTCAGCATCGCAGGTGAACATGTGAGATTATTATCATTTCCGGGGTGTAAATCGGGTGCTATGTAGATGGCAAAACGCTCGAGATAATCTGTTACATCTTTATCCTTTTTGAAATTGCTTAAGAGATGAGTAGCAAAGGTTGCAAGAACTTCCGATGTTACAGGAGCTCCAGGGCCAACGCCGGCCGAGAAAATCACTGAAGGTCGTCCAGCTAATTCGATCTTGTCGTTTTGAATTCCAATTTCGAGAGCCATTACCTTAGCGCCTTGAAAAGTTCTGCCGATTTCGTGCATCTGCGAAATGCGTGGATATTTTCCGTTGAGATCGTCTAATATGCGATTGATGCCCTCCAAGTCGTTGCTGCCGGTGCCCGGGGCAGGTTTTTTCCTTGATTTCTCCGTTATCATCTCTACCTCTCCGCTCGCGGTTGCCTCTTTCAGCGTTACGTTCACATCTGTTATCGTATTCTGTCTTATCTCGACCGTGATCGTTTTAGTCCCGTATCCATTGCATGAAAAGTGAAGCACATAACTGCCAGGCAAGAGAACTTTGTTGAAGTATGCCATGTTCTTTGAGACTTTGTAAATGGTTTTTCCTATTTGAACGGTTCCTTCGCGAAGCGGATGGCCCTTTTCGTTCTTTATTACCGCGCGTACGCCCGTCGTCAGCTTAAAGAGCAAATCTTTCAGTGGCAGCAAGTTCTCGCGCCAGATTGAAGGTATCGTCTCGGCAGAAGGATATTTGCAGCAAGATAGAGATAGCGTTATCTGCGTATTTCGAAGTAATTGTTTGTATTATTAATGTTGGAGCATTCTATGATCATAATTGCAAATAAAAAATGTTGTTACTTACCACTGGGATGTTGTATTTCTTCTTTATATAGTCACCAAGTACAATTGAGTCGTTTGTTGGGGTATTACATTCTTCCTTTGACATTTGGGATACATAGTCGTCTGCAAGTTTCTTGAATATATCTTCACTGTCTGGATAGCTAAAACATAAAAGTGACCGAATGTATATGTTTGTTTGTTAAGCATTATTCATGAAATCAGGAAAAATTTAATTCTACCAAATAGAATACAAAGTGATAGGCTTTTCTTTTTGTTCATTGTTATCATTACACTTTATCCAACCTCTAAGCTTATCACCTCTGCATACTAAATAATTCGAGTTACAATTTGAAAGCAGTGGGTGAGTAGCCGTCTTTGGGAATACGTGGTGGCCGCGGTCAAGGAAAACCGGGAAAAGTCAAGGAAATAAAAAATTGATCAGGGAATCAGGGAAAAGTCAGGGAATATCGAAATTAGTCAGGGAAAAAGTAGATTGTTGCCAAAGTTTCAAGAACTGAATAAAAATCTATAAAAGAAAGACTTGGAAAAAAAACAACCGAAAAATATTTGAAAAGAAAAAAAAAACAAATAAAAATTGATATAAACATTACAACATAAATCCATTCGAACAAATCGAAGCACTTAACAAAAAAGTTTAAAAAGTGTTATATATTACTAAAATAAGTATTACACTTCACATGAGTATTTAATCGGATTTAACGAATTATAATTCCAAAGAACATTTATGTTTTGAAAAAGAAAATATATCTTCAAAAGTACTATTCGTTGTTGATCGAGAAATAAATAACTTATCAAAAACACATATCTGTTTCTAATACATTTTTTTTTATTCGCGATATAAATTTTTTAGTAGATGTCCTTAAAATTTCGTTCACGGAAAACTGATAAATTAGTCAGGGAAAAATCAGGGAATTTTTCCGAAAAAAAAAAAAACGGCTACCATTGAATAATAGAGTAACAGTAGTGTCCGGTCAAGATCAGACAGAAATCGTCATGTGAAGGCAACATTAATTTTCTTTTTTAACTTGGCGTCGAGTCGGTTCCGCGACTCTTGATAACTGTGTTAAACTTGGGTGCTAAGTTTCGTAAATATAATTTTGTAAAATAAACAACAAATCCGCTTGTTCACATAACAACTAATTTTTTCTCGTTTAAATATTCACGGTCGAATGAGTAAAGAGAAGATAGAGTTTGTCGAATTCATAACTGTAACTTGACACCATATGCCCATCTGTTACGCATTTCAATAAACCATCAAGTGCACACAGGTGCGAATTTGTATCAGCAGCTTGTTTACAGCTGTGGAATTAATTTATTACTCTATGAACTATCAAAAATAGATTCATGACAATCTTTTGAACATCGATACATACGTTGAAGTATTATCTTTGCAGAATTTTTATACTACACTAGTTTTTTCTGAATTTAAAAGTGACGTCTACTTAAAAAATAAAAAAAATTGTGCCAGAGTGCACTTTAAGGGTCGAACGTAAATAAATAAATAGATAAAAAATAAAATCGTTAACTTATGTAAAACAAACGTTATAAAACGTTAAAATGTTTTTTTTCTGTAGAAATGCTCATCTGGTTACAATTTCTTCAACGAAAGCAAAATATCAGTTTGTAAATGATTTAGAGAAGTTTGTTGTATTATTTACCCGACTTGTTTCGATCCTCCGCCGAACGAAATGATCGCACTATAATCTTCGTTTCGTAACATCTGTCTAAAAGCACTTGTAACTGCATCCATGCCATTATCGTTCTCGGCGGCTAATAACTTTTGCCCGACTTCGTCGCGGACTAAAGGATTGCAACTGTCGGAAACACTGTCGAAAGCGGGATCCACACCGGGTATGAAGTGCAAGACAGCGTTGTCCAGCATCCTTTTTATTGGAGGATTTCCGATGCGATCTCCCATTAACAAATGCGTAGCCATTCTTAGAACGATTTCTCGTCCAACTGGCTCAGATGCAAATAATCCGCCGACTAGCGCAATATGGAATTTATTTTCTTCGGGAGCTCCCATCTGCAATAGAAAGTCAATATTGAAACACGCAATACTCTCTGCGAATCAGATTTATATTTGAAAAATGTATGAAAAATATTAAATCGTTTTATACTTTTTTTATCATGAAAAATATAAGCAAAGTAATCTGGAGTGATGGAAAAACTCGACTCACGGAATGTGTTACTTTGAGGGAATGAATAGCCATAGTGACTAAAGAATCTCCAGCCTTAAATTCTGCGTTATCCGGGTATCGGTTTTCGAGCTCGCCTAGTCGAGCACTGAGGTCGGAATTTTTCAAGTAACCTTTCTTCAAATTATCCATGAGACGAAAATCATAGGCTGAAGACCTGCAGGAGCATTACGGAAATTGAATCAATAAATTATTGCGACGATGTTCGAGATATATTGTAATCAAAGTGCATACCAATGCTGCGGATCGTCCCGCATAAGTGTAAAATCGAGTGTAGCCTCGCCAATTTTTCCCTCGGGTACTATGACAGTTTCCGTCGAAGCTTCGTATCCAAGAGCGCTCGCAGTAATATTATAAGTTCCAGGGACTAAAAGACGCCAATAATCACCCGCGTTGGCTGTATAGATATCATGATTGATACCCTGAACGGAGATTTTGGCGTGGGCAATAGGATTTCCAATGGAAGAGCGAACAGATCCGTGTACACCTTTTCTCGACTGCAAAACGATTGGAGTAAGTTGTCAATGTCATTGTTTGTATTTTCAATAAATCGCATGCAAAAATACGTACCATTTCTATAAACGCTAAGAGGGGCTCGCGATTTTCTTGCCAAAATTTCGGCAATTCCTCGGCTTGGGGATATTTCGTGCAACCGAGCTCCAAAGTTATCTCGAATGCGTTGCTTTTCAAGTAATTATAATCCTGCATTCCACCGGAAACTGAATACCATGCAGCGCCGTTTGTGATTCCACCGGGAAAACTGTCGTCGAGAACACCGGGTGGACTTCCGGGTGGCTCAGGGCAAGGCTTTCCGAGATGCATTCTCGGATGAGCGTTCGAATAAGTGAGTGCCAGTGCTTTGAAGACTGCGTCGTCGGGACTGAGATTAGCATAAGTTCCAGTTCCAGGACCATCATCGTACGGATAATTAGCCACAAGAGCACCGCCGTGCAAATTAGCGGAGAGTACAAAAGGCTCTTTTAGTATCCAATCCATTACGGCCTTCGTTTCCGGCTCTTGCTTCCGATTATACTAATAAAAACGAAGGAAGAGATCAATAAATCTCGCAATGAGACGCATGCATTATTATGTCTAAAAAACAACAAGGCATACCTTCGTCGATCCATATTGATCCGGGAAGTTACGGTTCAAATCAACATGGTCGGCATTCGCTCGTCCAAACACATTATTGTCGCCGACATGAGATACTTCGTATCCATCCGGATTCATACTCGGCATAACGTGCAATCTTACACCATTGACAATTCTTGTGACTCTATCGTCGGTGCCATAATTTTCGCACAGATACTTGAGCAGCAATAGCAACATTTCTCTTCCGACGACTTCATTTCCGTGCATATTTCCGATATATTTCATTTCCGGTTTGCTCGGTTTGTGCTCGCCGGGATTGGATGTTATTTCCAGAACGTAGAGCTCGCGACCCTGTACTGAACGTCCAACGCTATACAGACGGGTGATAGTCGGGTAACTTGCGCTTAGATACTTCAAAAATACTTCCATGGAGTTGTAGTCGTGATGCTTGAATTCGACATCATGCAAAAATCCATATTCGTCGCGAGGTCGTTTGATCTCCTCAGGTTTGTTCGCGACGTTTCGCGCTACAGACAAATCATAATAGACATAAAATAATAATAAAAGGGATTCGAGAAAATTGGAATCGAGCACAACTATACCAGGAATAAAAGAGTTACGAAGAACACAAGGTACATAGAGAAACAATCATGAAATCAAAACACAAACTTGGACAAAACTAAAATAATAAACACATTCCAATGAGGAATCCAAGGGAGAGGCTGGTGACTGATGTGACAAATTTGGTGTCGATCGCAACAAAGATAGCACTTTATTTCGGATACTGCTCTATACATTATACATTTTGTTTTTTTCAACACAAACATGAAAATACAGATGTGGCTATTATCGGTTACCCATTTATGCTATAACATACTCACACCGTTCGCATTAATTGTCAATTTTGATAACGCCCGTCAGCAATATTGCCACCGCAACTCGGTGTAATTGTACGTTTTCTTCACCTTTGCTCATACAATTACACTTTTCTTGTTTAATGAATAATCTCAATTTACAGCTTATGAAAAAAAAAAAACTATACGAATTGCACCCGTAAAATGAGATTTAACAGTGAGATTCTTTCAGATATGACTAGCGTGGAATTTATCGTCGAATACATAATTTACGAATATTTGGAATGCAAAGTCTTCGAGTAATTTCCGAGACTAAATTATATTTTCGCTTGATGGAATTGTAAGTAAATGCAGGTAGGTACTTGAGAATATTTTCTTAAACAGTTAAAAATAGTCACCAGTTTATAATTTAAATTCTAATTTATCGACGCTTCAGAGAGATATGTTCGTGGTCATTATTAAAGACAGCACTAAATATATATATATATTTTTTGTTCATTACTCTAATATTCCCAACATATTTATATATAATAATATAATAATATTCCACGATTATTTTTTCATCGAATGAACGCAGTATTAACAACAATGTCTTCTGCTATTGTACAGTCGACGATCATGCAATAGCGATTCGTTTCTCCATACCTTGTGTACTCGTTAACTCTCATGGAAAAATTAAGGAAGTTTTGTTCTTATTTTAAGCTTATCGTAGCAAATAGAACCAAGTCCGATGGTGGTTTGCAGGCAGTATATAATAAACGATATCGGGAAAGTAATTGGCAATAATGGGATGAGATCCAAGTATGAGATTACGGATTGCGCGCTGGAAAAAAATGAAAATCAAATAAACAATAAAACTATGAGGAAATTCACTTGAATAGAATTCGTATTTTGATTAATTCCGAAAATATCAACGAATGTAACAGAGTGTCTAACAACAAGTGCAATCGAAATTTCATAACATTCAAGGTCTTTTTACGCAAAAAATATATACTTTTTTATAGTATTCGATCCTTTTAATTTCACAATGATAGATAAACGCTGCATACAGAAATTAAATTTCTGATCAAATGTGTTTCGCAAACATTAGGTATCAAATATCAGACATTTCAATCGAACTTCTATCCCTTGGAAATAATTTGAAATGTTTAGCTAGCTAGAAAATATAATACTGATTTCAGGGCTATGAATTTAAAAATGTTGGGTCAATCGGTAAATTTTCATAATACTCCATGATTCCTATCACACCACCTAAACATGAAATTTGAATATTATAATGATTTTTCAGAGAGTTAGACACTCTGGTTGACATGAGAACAAAAGAAAAGAAAAGAAAAAAAAAAAAGTGACCGGACGGACATACGTTAATGAAATGAATTAATTGAGAAACAGGAACATTGAACGTATCGGAGACACAAGTAATTTAGTAATCCCTGATGCGCAAAGAAGACATGATTCTTTCGTGCGACGACAGGCAAGTGATATTACCATATCACTTGAGGATAATCCATCTCAGGTTTACCTTGTTCTTCCAGAGCATCGCTGCGTAACGTAAAGTTTACGATCGACGGTCCACCTGCTTTCACGGTGACGTTGATCGGAGCGCTCGATTGATATCTAAGAATAATATTAGAACTTGAAGTTTTAGCGGGGCTGACTACAATGACGTGGATCATGTGATGGGGAAACTTATTCATAAATGATTGTGATGTAACTTGATTATTTTTTGCACTTACCCCCAGGCTCCGGCGGTAAGTGTATATGTTCCAGGTAACAACAGGCGCCAGTATTCACCGCGATTAGTCGAGGTTACATTTCGATTGATTCCGTAAACGGCAATTTGTGCTCCTTCAATTGGACGGCCCTGCTCATCGATTACAAGACCTGAAATTGAGCATTTCGTACGATTACAAGGAGTTAGCAGAATAAAATTTAAATTAATACGAAAATGTGATATATGAAATTACCATTATTATTCTAAAAATAAAAAAGATAGCTTAATTCTTTAACGAACCTTTCCGGTTGAAGAAAAAATAATTGTCTTAATTGTTAGAAACTGAGAACTTTCCATAGTGGAAAAATATACAAATTTAAAATATTCACGTTTCAAGCAGATGCTTTTTTTCATGAAATTGACATGCATTCCCAAAAATATTTAACACACATCAAACAGTTAATGACTACTAAAACAATACCACAATATTTTCATTTGTTTAATAGAATTTGTTGTGTTCGTTTTTTAAAAAAATGTTCCTTATCTTTCAATCATTTATTAAACTACAAATAAATAGTTTAAATATTAAGAGAATATGAAAAATCGAAATGCATAAAAAATGTTGTCTTGTGTTTATAAAAACCAGTACAGTTGAATCTTACCCTTCACTCCTATATGCGCTTGTTCCATATAATTAAGAAGAGACTCTTTGTTTAATCTCCAATGTTCAGGCATTAACGAACGGTCGGGATATTTACAGCAGCTAAGTTCGAATGTAATTTCAAGTGCGTTCGATCGAGCGTAGTTGAAATCTTGCATGCCACCGACAACTTCGTACCTATAGCCAGGACACGCGATAGTGCAGTCAGTACAGTTGATAAACGGGCAGTCATAAATCCTTATTGTCGTGAAAAAATAATTGACGTTTCCATCACAGTTCGTGTACTAAATTTGTACATACCAATAGGCGCCGTTGGTAACTCCACCGGGAAAGCTATCAGGCAGGCAGGCATTGCCCTGGTGCATAACGGCATGATGGTCCGCGTACGAATGAGCCAGATATTTAAAGAGATTATCATCAGGAGATTTGCTCTCAATGCAACAGGTCCGCGAAATGCTACGTACGAAAACAATAAATCCATTATTCAGATGAGTCCTGCATGCCTCATTGTATGATTCATTAGGAGGAAAATATCAAGATAGATTAGATTTTTAAAGAAATCCTATCTTTTCCTCATTGTGCGATGGAAAACAAATACTGTAATGCTGTACCCAGAATCGTATGGATAGCTTGCAACTACAGCGCCTCCATGAAAATTGGCAGACAGAACAAAAGGCTCTGTGGCAATCCAAGTCATCATAGCGACTGTTTCATTTTGTCTTCCAGCGACTATGTTGCCTCCTCGCAGAAGTTGATTGGTTCTTCTGTCAAATTGATCCGGGAAGTCTCTGTTCAAATCTATATGATTGGCATTCTCTCGACCAGTGAAATCACCATGCGATTCGCAATTTCCTTCCTAGAATTAGTATAATGCTTGTAACTTGTATGTTTTTGGAGCAGCTCGGAGGAATTTTTTTTGTCACTGGCTTACCTGTGATTTCTCGAAACCATCTGGATTCAGGGAAGGCATAAGATAGATGTCTGTGTTGTTGACCAACCTGGCGACTCTTTTGTCGGTCGCGTAGTTCGTCAGGAGATATTGCGCGAGATAAACCATGAGCTCTCTGCCGACGGCCTCGTCGCCGTGCATGTTGGCGACGTATTTTACCATAGGTTCGCCAAGTCCTCTGTTATTGACATTTTCGGAAATCTCGAGGACGAGGAGGTCACGACCCTCGACGGATTTGCCGATTGAACGTACCTTTGCCAAATTAGGATAAGTGTCGGCCAGTCGTCGAAACAGGCTCTTGAGTTCGTCATAATGCGTGTATTGTGGCGAAACAAAATCTTCGTTTGGCTTAATCGCGGATCTGAGGCTATAGCCACTGGAGAGCCCGTAGATCGCGCAAAGGGTCAGCAAAACCCCGCACGGACCCATTTTCGTTGATTATTGCGGTGTTTAAACGAGTTATATATATTGCCGGATGGAAAGAAAGAGCGGATGAAAGTGACGTTCTAACGGGACATCCCTGGGTTCCCTATGCTTCGCGCTTCTGTTCGCCAGACTCGTGATGACGTCCACACACTTCAAGAGTGGGGAGACACTAACCTAATCCCACTCCCGCTCTCGCTTCCTCTATTTGTCCCCCACCCAGGCGCCGCTGATTATTCCTCCCACGAACGAATGACGTCATACGCCTACCTACCCTCTCGCACCACGTGAATTTATCAAGAAATCGATTTGTGAATTTCATACTTTTGACCTTGTCAACGAGGTTCATGCACTCTCGATGTGACAGAGTCAAAATTTAACTTTCAAATTTTTTATTTTCGGACGATAAGTTTGTAAATGTAACTCAAATTTTACATAATTAAGTAGGTAATGCTAATTTTTTTATTTTGGTATTATTTGTGATGAAAGTATTTTTTGAACTAAATGCTCTTATTTTGCTAAATATTAGAGCTCACACGTAATTATAATCGGAAGGGAAAAAAATCCTCATTTCTTTTAAATTCAAATTTATTTCATCTTTACACATTGATCGATGGCTAATAATTAGTAATATATAATACTAACAATTTAATTTTCGAAGGACCAAGATTTTATAAGCACTAAACTAAAATTGTGTTTGTAATATGGGGGCATACTTGTTATTGTAAAAAAATGTATATTTCACTGATGGCTATGTTGATAGATAAGTACAAAAATGTGTTACTAAACATTTTATCCATTTCACGCTTTTTGGGCGTTTTTATTTGTTGGGACAATCAACATCAACAATTCAATAAAAACAGTTGTTTTCTTTTCAGGTGAGTTTTATTTGTGTAATCGGTAGAAAAAATATTTACAAATATATTCGTATGAAGTAGTCTAAGAACCGGATAGTCGGGCGGCTTTTCGGACGTAGTAACGTTGAAGAGCTGCATCGAAGGCCGGACCGACAGTTCTCTTTTCCCATATGGAGACTTTATTTTTATTCTCTTTTTCTTTGACCTCGTTCGCTGGTTTCTCCGGTTTTGCCTTGTCTTCTTTTTTCGCCGCGTCAGGTGTGTTATCGTTGCTAGGCGGCTTCGGTTTTTCCGTGGGTTTTTCCCTGATAGTTATATCTTTATTAGGTTGCTCTTCTACCGACGGCTTAATCTTCTGCTTTGATTTGTCCGTTTCTTCTTTTACAGGACTTTCTACCAACTTTTCCTCCTCCTTGTGCTTCGGTTCTTCAGTTTCGGAGTCGGATTCGGATGCCTCGACTACTCGTTGTCGGTACTGACGACTTCGTTTTCCTTTGGAATTCATTTTCGGTGATTTTTTCGATTGCGATTCATTCTCAGAATCTGAGTTTTTTTCGGAATCGGAACTGGATGGAAGGACATCATCTTTATCGACGTTGAATTTATCATCAGCTTCTTTAGAATCTTCATCTTTTTTCTGTGCTTTTTTCACATCATCCACCGCATCTGATGCAGAAGGTTTTGCAGGATCCACAGTTTGTTGAAAAAAGTGTCTGTAGAATCCAGACATATCAGGTTGCTTGGTGACATCTCCAATAGCTTCTAATCGGTCCATGTTTTGCTCCTCCTCTTCCATTTTCTTCAACTCTTCTAGCTTTGCTTTGTAAGCGGATGTCACAAAACTCTCCTTATCGGCATACATTTCACCTTCAGCTTCTCGTTCTTTCTGCACCATCCGCTCTATCCTGTGCTCTTGTTCCCTCTTTCTTCTGTCTGCTGTTTTCAGTAAATTTCCAATGTACTTTGACTTTTTTGCTTCCTTCTTCACTGCTTTTCCTTGCTCCTCAGTCTGTTTCATCTCATCAAAGACCTCATCGTACTGATATATGGTAGGATCCTCATCAAGGGCCTTTTGCATATTCAAACGTGTCTGCTTCTTTACTCGATTCTTCTCACCCTCTGCCTTAAGTGCTTTCTTGACCCAGTCGGTTCCATCATCCTCGTCTGTGTCGTCATCACCTCCAAAAACATTAATTGCCTTTGGAGCTGACAATGGAGCCTTCTTTGGGCAGATGAGGCCATATCTATTTTTATAAATCAATTTGTGTGATTAGAAGACAATTTATAAAGCCTGTTATGAAATAAAAACATTGGGAAAACCATGTTTCTGCGCTTAATGATATGACATTGTGATAACGGTTTATTTACGATTTTGCATCAGTAAATGATGCAGTTTTTTAATCTACCCTTATTTTGTTTATATACAACACGTGAAAATTTCTCCCGCGTGATTTGAAACTTCTCAGAATAAGACGAGTTGAATTAAGAAGGAAATAAGTATGTGAATTTAATCGTTGAACATAACCTCAGTGTCAAAAAGAAATATACGATCAATATGCGCTACTCACTGTTTTCCATTTTTCCTGATGTCTGCCATCAAGCCTTATCAGCGTAGATTGGATGTGCGTCAAACTTCGAGGCTGTTGATTGAAAAAAACTTTTTGTTTTGATTGCTAATAGCGTTAGATAAATTTGTTGCTGTAATCCGTCAAAGAAGTACCGTACTGTACCGCTGTGTGACATTAGCGTGACGTGCCACACTCAGAAAAGTTGGCAAGGTAGGGATTATGCTGGTGTTTCGGCGAGCTTCTTTTATGGATGCGGGTAAAATAATGAATACTCTATTGATAGCTTTTTGAATGTAATCGTGTAGACTAATAATGTGTTAAAATATCCCTGGGAAGGTAGGTAGGTTGTTTAGTTGGGGCTGGCTCCAGTCGCTACTCTGCAGTAGCCTGACCATACGGCCATGGACATATCCCTGGGAAAAATAAGGCTCTTTTTAGGAATGTTTTTTTGTCGGTAGATGCTCCAAAATCTGCATGTTAATTTATAGATTTTGCTGGCACTGTACAGATGAATTAACTTACGAACAGAGTTGTAAAACTCCCAATAATTGCTTGAACAGGTTTTTTTAGCAGTTATTCGAAAGTTCACACATCATTTTATAAGCGCTGTGGGTTGTTACTACGATGTGTACTGCAATTCTTATTCCTTAAGGAGGCTCGAGCGCGTTTTTTGGAAAGGATAGGCCCGGTAGGGAACGCGGTGCGATCGCACGAAACTGTGCGACAGAGACGCCGCTACGCAAGTTTAAGTAATCTGGATCTCGAGCCACATAATTGATTATTGTTAATTAATTGTGAAGAACAAGTATCTGAATTTTTGTATAGAGCATCCCGAATGTATTCTTTATAGTTTGCAATATTTTAACTGCATGGTATCCGTATAAACTATCCTTAGAAATATAAAAAAACATCGTTCATTTTGAATCTGCCATAAGAAGCAATGTTAAATAGTATCAATTTAAGAAATTTATTTCTTGAAAACCATGAAGATAAACTTACTCAAACTTTGCAGTTGAACTCAGGTCATCCATGTCAATGGGTATTTAAAAAACCAGCATCTATTTCTTGTTACTGTTTTTGCGCTCGACCCTCCTTAAATGAATGTGGGGTTTGCAAAACTTGTGAATATAAAAATTGAACGTTCTTGATATTTCGCCTGCTCAAATTTGTTTTCTTAGGACAAAATATGTTAAACAAACTGCCCGAAAGATGATCACAAATCCAAATCAGGGTTTGTGAAAGATTGCAAAGTAATTACTTTTATATTGAAATAGATAATTTCATGTAATTTTTTTCTTATTGTTGTTTTCGGCGCAATTATTGTTGTGAAGATGATGGGAAGAAGAAATTAGAAGAATGATGTTTTATAGGCAAGATTCGTTTGTTTATTACAATAGGTTGATCTTGTACAAATTAATTATAGCCTTATATTTATAACAAGTCAAGTTCCTCATTTTCTGACGATTCTCGTTATCGATATGTATACTATATTAAGGGCTAGTCAGAACAATTAACGGGGAGAATTTAGAAATTGTACCCATTTTGCCATTTGTTTATCTAATGACATGATAATATGTTTTGTGAGGCATGATTCTTTAAAATTATTTGGTAATTTATTACCACTGTAAAATGTATGACGATGGTATGCATGAGAAGACCTAAACACCGCTTTACGTTATCAAGTATAACGACACGCATATAACGCATAAATATACTTTCGCTGTACATGTTTAATTCCACTTTCGTGCTTATGCCGATTCTCCCATGTAGGGTTCGAATAATGTTTGCTTATTTAAAAAAACGCTGTACATATGTTAAAAGAAAAAAAATCGTTATAAGACTATCTAAGCTCATTTAAGAAGTATAGGAAGATTCCCGTGTATGAGCCACCGTTATATTCTTGTTGGAATTATCAATCTTATTCTCCGCCCTGCGACATCAACGCAAACTGAAAATTTCATCGCTAACTGGATGTCCGTTTTGATACAATTCTTTAAATAAACTGTACATTTTAACCTCATTCTAATATAGAATAAATTACCTAAGATCGATTGTATCGGCGTGTATGTGTCGCTTTGAAATATCAGAAGGAGGAGACGCGGTCGTAAGATTGATTACATGGATTGGACACCGGTTCTGGTCAACACAAAAATTCACCCTGCTTAGTGTATTATTATTACTGTCAATGCGCGGTTTACTAATTTACGGTGCTTATTACGAGCAGGATCGCTGGTGTCCTTTATAGAATAGGAACATAAATTGCAATTTCTCAACAAAATTCTATACGTATAAAAAATCATGTATACCACACCCAGTAAAGCTGCCATTATACAATTAATTCTCACGAGGCATTCTAAGCCGGATAGGAAGTATTTCGAGGGCGCGCACGTAATAAACAAAAAAAACTCCCACACGTTTTTCTCTCTTGTAATTGTAATATTAACTTACGAAGTTAGTCGCAGAAAGATGCATTGTTTTATATGGCATTTGAAATAAATTGGCAGTTTTACAGTAATTTCTTATTTGCTAAGTTGCAATGTGAAAAAAATATAAATGAATGCGAATGGTACTGCACGATTGACGTGTTATAAATGGCGTGTGATGAAAGTATGAACAACAGCGAATGGCTCTCGTCGCTGTGCAGTCTTATTGAAATAGATATATCGACGTATAGTACGCGTTTTATGGGAGTAGTAGCACCGTTATTGTGATAACGTTGAACATGCTGATGATCGGTGAATGAGAGTTGGTAATGGAAGGAACGGAACGTTGACTTAATTTACATAGACATACAAGGAGGAACTACTGTCCACCGTGATCTTTCAATCTGCCCTTACAAACCGTTGCATAATTAACATTGCGATTATTATGATACAAGTCATATTATTTGATCATCGTATAAACATTATTATCATCACAGTAAAAATATTATTTTATATCTTTCAACTATTAACGTTGCGCATCTGTTCAATGATCGAGTACACACGAGCGCACAATAACCGAACAAGCAGCGCACTGTTTTCTTTTTCTATCGTTACTTCGTGCGTTTACTTATTGATTATTATACTACATTGTTATATTATTACTTATCGCACTTAAGTAGTCCATTGTTTCATGTACACGTATTCAAAATAAAGTCAGTTAGCGTTTAGTAAAAATACATAAAGTTACCTATATTTATTCCTCTCGCAGTGGAATATAGTGTTCGATTAGATTTATTTTCGAACGATAAATTCATCGTTATATTAAATAATAGTCATTGGTCTATCGACGCGATCATGATTCTTTACAATTTCATCGCCTTTTTCCAAATTCATTACCAGTTTTACGATAATTTATTTCTCAAATCTCCCACTTTCCGGAAACTCTCAAAATTGCCATGGGCGTTGTTTCTTCACTGGCTTTTTCAACCTTAACTTCCACTGCTCGAAGACAAGAATCTCTCGCGTATTTTTGTCATAAATGAAATATAACTTCTTCTCCTTTAATTAAACGGCGGTGCTTCAAGTCAAAATTAGTGAGAATTCTCCGGATTAAGTACCATTGTACCTAAAGACCTTTAATAACAGCGGTAGGAGATTTTTCACATTGCACCGCAAAATCGCAATGATTACACAGCATTGGACCAGCGTACGAGTGTGATTGCAGCCGACATTGATCACACATATCGATCGTCTTAGAAAGTCAGTCTCTTCTTAAATAGCTGCCTGCACAGACTGCTCTATCTATTTTTAGGATAAAATATATATGTACAAAATTGCATACCGACGTGAGTCCACTCTTTCTAAATCGAGGAGCACTAGATAGGGAACACGGCCTATGAGTCTTTCCTCGGCATATCGTAGCGTTCGTCACACCGAAGTTTGCGTTATACTGTTACCAGAAAGCCACAATCGTCCGTTGCTTTTCTGATCGTTGACTTCGTACTCGGAGTCATCGATCTCGCATAGATTAGTCGAAAGATCGCTGTTGCTGGTGCCACCGCCAAGGAGTGAATTTCTCTCCTCGAGGGTCGTGATTACCGAGCCTATCTCGTCGAGGTCGTCCCCTTTGTGGCATCTGTTGCGTCGGGTGCTCGGAAAACCGTAAGGCACTACGTCGTCTTCTTCTTCGTCGGATTCAAGGGTGCTAAGGCGACCGTTTAGTGGATTCATCTCGTTCTCCGTATCCGTATGAATGTTGTAGTGCGGCAGATAGGAATTCGGATGTCGGAGATAACTCTCCGAATCTTTGTATTTGTACTCGCCCTCACCGCCACTATCCAGTGGATTGAGCCGTTGCGTCTCTGGGCAGTGATAGTGCTCGGAAAATTCTGTACCGCACTCTGAATCACCGACGTACTCAGACTCTTGATCCTCGTTCAGGGTCTCGATGTCTCTGGTCGGATCTATTGGACCGTGCACTGTGAATCGTAATACACGTATTATTAATGCGTTGCTAAAAAAACAAAATTTCTTTCGAGTTGGAAGTAAACTCCAATCAAATTGTTAACAGGAAATTTTTAAACTCACTCGATGGTAGCTGATGAGTGTTGGACTCGTTACTCTCATTGCTGTGGAAGCTCGATGAGTCCGGAACCTCGCTGCCAGGTACTTCCGTGATGTTAGGAAGAGGGTTCTGACTCGGCCTGACCCAGTCTGAACAGTCCCAGTGATACCCTAAAAGCATTGCAGACAACATATGTATTCGATTACACGGTACATGCGAAAGCTTTTGTTGCATCGTTGACGAGCTGCTGAGCATAGATAAGCCGAAGATATCGGGAATGTGTACATAGGAGGGGTAGAAAAAGATGTCCGAGGGCGTGGGTTTTTCAGGCAGGCAAAGCGACCCTCGGAGCAATAAAAAGATACAGAGAGAGAGAGAGAGAGAGAGTGAGACGAAAGCTTGTCCATCGACTTACCACCGACGATGCGAGGATCATCCTCGATGGACGATAGGGACGCAACGGAGGTCCCACCTCCGTGAGGAGTCCGCCGGGTAGAGTTTAGTAGAAGTCCTCCAGTGGTCAGCTCTGGTACCACTGGACTCGCTCGTTTCAGGTCTGTTAGTACACACACGACGACACACCAGGGTTAATATTTAACTCGCTACTGCCCAAGGCCAATCGGCAATATATATATATATCATATAATCGGAATGGCGGAATGAAATGCGGGAGTATCGCCGTTTGGTGAATTAAAAACAAAAACGAAAAGAGAAGCTATACAACAGTCGACGAGACCCATATGAGGCATGCGGCAAGCGAAATTAAAATAAAAAAAATCAAAACGATATAATAAGAAGCTACGTCGAGCTTGTAGGGTATGCGTTGGACCGAGTGACGCGCATCCCACGTTCTCCCCTTCGGTCCTCCGTGACTTTCGGGCTTCACACTCACCGTTCTTTATCTTGGCGGTATCGGTGATGAATGAGGCGAGATGCATCTGTTCCTGCCAGATCGGCTTGTGCAGACTGTCCGTGTCACTGCCCGTTGCGTTTCCGCCGACTGGATTAGCGAGGGTCAAGGTCGGAGGAGGCACCGGGGTACTTCGATTCAGATTTCTCAGATAATCGGGAGGGAAATTTTCGAGCTCGTCGCCCGCACTTCCGTAGCTTCGCAATGTGTCTAGATTGTTGAGGGCTACAGCTGCTGCTGTTCCGTAATTCGCTGGCTCGTTGTTAGAACTCGGGGTATAGGATGCAGGTCTAGGAGGGCATTGGGGAGGTTCTCTCTGCAATGAAATCACACAAACACCATAATCTCAAAAGCCACGGCACATCCAATCGTTATAAAGGTTTGTCAAAGTGTGGTCAGCGTCAGCGCGTATTCAGCAAAATAAGGGGAATAACGCGATGAATTAACACTAGAGAAAACTCAAAGAGAAACTCAAATCGAAAAAAAAGTTACAAAGATTCATGCTTGAAACTAAACATCAGATGATTAAACGTGGAGATATAACATTTTTTGTATTACCTGTATAACTTCTAAGTTGCTCAACTTTGAGCTGCGCTTGAACTCGTGCTCGTGCGGTCTTGCAGAATTGAGGACAATCTGCTTTCTGGTCTCGTTGTTGATATTGTTAGCCCGAGCGCGAGTACGTTTAATTTTGATTTTTCTGTAGGTTACGAATATGATGATGAGGAAGATGTTCGCTACGAGTGCAATACCGATCCACATTAGTTGCTCCCAAGTGATGTTGAATGGATCGGAAATAATGGGCGTTGAGTAGACGGGATTGCCGCAATTAAGACCAGTCATATTTGGTGGACAGTTGCAGCGGTAAGTTCCAACTTCGTTGACACAAGTGCCACCATTGATGCAGGGATTTGTCTCGCACTCGTTGATATCGATTTCGCAACGTTCTCCGCTGAAGCCATGACATTTGCAAATAGGTCCGCTGTTTCCTTCCTCACAAACTCCACTGTGAACGCATGGATTCGGGCTGCAATATCGCCCGAATTCGCAGCGTTTTCCACTGAGACTTGGTCCCACGCAATCGCAAGTGTAATCACCACCACCAGGTATGACTTTGCATCGACCTCCGTAGAGGCAAGGTGAAGAGGCGCAGGGATCGGAGTCGACTTCGCAAGTGATACCAGTGAACCTTCCGTGGCATTGACACTGATAGTTTTCTTCGTCGGTCTCCTTACAAGTGCCGCCATTTTGGCAAGGTTGAGATCCACATATTCCCGGCGGTACGAGTATCGTTGCCGTGTCGCAACTGAAAGCTACATTAGCAAAGAGCTTCAATACGGCAACGCTATTCGCACCACTCATGTGGAGAGGCACAGAAACCCTGGCGATCCTGACGTCATCCATGCAGCCGAAAAAGCCACGTTGGACGTCCTCGAAGCCGAGGATAGTCGGATGTTGTCTGACTTCGGCTCCGAGGTAAAGATCGTCGGATTGAAGATTGAGAATGTCGTTGATACCAGGCGCTGAACCATGAGCCACGTGTTTTCCATCGACGGTTAACCTGGCGCTGTTGCTCTCGCGTTCCAACTGAATCTCGTGCCACTGGCCGTCGCTTACGTATACGCTGCTCACCCTTACGAGACCTTCGCCGCTTCCTAGATCGAATTTGTACTGTGCCACACCGTTAACAACCTCGAGAATATTGTAGTCGACTTTTCCAGCGGCATACATCAGATTTCCTGTTGGTTGAACAGTTCGGATTCTTAGCGAGAGACTCAGCTGATCCTCTATCGTCTGTCGGATTTGCGCCTTATCGATCTTGTAACGCGCGTAACTTTTCCCGCTGAATGATATAGGATTTCGTGGAATGTAGCAGGATTCATCGTGGCATTTGGAGATGTCGATGTCGCATGTTGGCCCGGCGAAACCTTCGGGACACTGGCAAGTGTAGCCTTGAACCGACGAGTCTGGCACGCAAACCTTAAATATAGGGCAGGGATCCGTCGCGCATTCGTTAACGACGACTTCGCAATGATTTCCAGCGTAGCCTTCCTTGCAGCTGCATTCGATTTTATGACGATGACGTGGTGATACGAAACTCATGACGTCTGTCGCTACTGGCGATATTACTGTCTGATCCAGCACAATTTTGTCTTGACAATCGCCGTACACACAAGTGCCCTTGTTGCATTTGAATCGTACAATTTCCTCAACCACGAGTTTCGTTGACTCCTCGAGTTCCTCGATGTGCTGATTCAGTGCTTCGCGAATGCTCTCCGATGAGTAGAAACCGGAGGGGCCTACCATTGGTGCGGATTTCCTCACGGCAAAGAGAAGATCGAGATCGTTGTGAACGGCTTGACGGATGGCTCGTGATTTTATTAAATTCACCGAATCGTCGGTGGATGGTTGAACGCTGATGATAACGATGTCCTTCAATCTGCAATTCATCGCATTTCTAACAGTTCTAACGAAACCCTTTCGGTGACTGAGAATGAAATCCTCGGTGCTCACTTCTCGGAATCTAACAATCACCGAATTTTCTAGCATTTTTTCGGACACAAGATCAACGTTCACCTTTACGATAGCGAAGGAGGTAAATTTGCCGTCTGTTACGCTTACGTTTACTCGATATTCGCCTACGTCCAGCCGTGGCAGAGCTACGAGGGTTCCATCGACTGGATCTATCTGGAAGAGGTCGATGTTTAGGTGCGTCGAAGACGGCACCAGGCTGAAGTGTAGAGTGTCATACTGATCGCGATCGCTCGCGTGAATTCTGCCGAGTATTCCTCCGGGATACTCGTCCATGTAGGAATTTACAATGACTTCGAGAGGTGTGATAACCGGTGGATATTGTGATTCTTCGATGACTTTTACGACGACCCATGCGTCTGAATAAAGCGGTGGACTGCCGTTATCGAATACACGAATATGAAGGACATATTTATCGCGTACTCTGCTGTTGAACTTTGTGGCTGTGCGCAAAGATCCGTCCTGCTCGAGTCTGAAGGCGTCGCCTTCGTTCCCAGAACGGAAGTCGAAGGTGTAAGGTTCTGAATTCGGCAGAGTGTCCGCATCGTTCACGATGAACTTCAGTATAGTGTGACCCAGTGGTTTGTCCTCTTGGACAACAGTGGTGTAATTTGGCTGGGAGAAAAGCGGAGGATTGTCGTTGGCATCTATGATCTCGATATTGACCATCACGAAGCTCTGAAGCATTGGCTGACCACTGTCCCTCGCATGAACTTCGAGCACGTAGTTAGATATGGTTTCGCGATCGAGAGCAGCAGCTATTGATATAAAACCCGTTTTTTCGTCGATAACAAATTGCTTTAGCCTGTCGCCACGCTCGATGTGATAAGAAACAATGCCGTTCTCCTCGCTGTCGAGATCATTCGCGAATACCTGCGTGACACGCTCACCAACCTTCGCGTCTTCCCGAACGGCAGCTCTGTAAGAAACCTCGTTAAAGATAGGCGCATTGTCGTTGCAATCGGTGACGGTAATGTTAACGGTCGCGTGAGCATTCAGTGGTGGAATACCGCCATCGATTGCCTGAATCGTCAGGAAATAGTCCTTCGCTCTCTCGTAATCCAACTGCTCTGATATCGTTATTACGCCAGTTAGCGCGTCAATTTGGAACTTTTTGTGCTCGTTACCACCGACAATGGAATAGTAGACCTCAGCATTAGCGCCGATATCCTTGGAAGTAGCGAGAACACGCGCAACGTCCATTCCCACGGCAACGATTTCAGGTACACGAGCGAAATAGACTTTGGACGTAAATTCGGGCGGATTATCGTTGATGTCTTGAACATTGACGATAAGAGTGGCGACGCTCGCGAGTTGAGGTGTTCCCTGGTCAAGAGCTTGAACCGTCACGTTATACATCGCCTTTGTCTCCCGGTCGAGAGGTTTCGCAAGAGTGATTATTCCACTGTCGGAAGCTATTAAAAAGTGGCCGTCTGCCGAGTCGATAAATTCGTATCTGACCTTGCGATTTATACCGATATCGTCGTCGGTTGCATGAACCTTCGTCACGAGTGTTCCAACCTCGACATCCTCCGGCAAAGTCGTGCTGTACGCCGTCATCGTAAACTTTGGAGGATTGTCGTTAAGATCTGACACGAGAATTTCAAGCTGAGACGAACACTCCCAGACGGGCTTATCGCGATCTTGTACATGAGCGGTCAGAGAATATTTTGCTTGAGTTTCGCGATCGAGCTGCCCTACGGTCTTCAAGACTCCGGTATCTTTGTCGAGTGAGAATTTGTCGTTGTTATCGCCCGTGAGATAAAAACGTAATTTAGCGTTCGGTTCGTCGTCATAGTCGGTAGCGAGAACGGTCAGAACGTAACTTCCTGGATGGGAGCCTTCGGAAAGTATTTCACGATATCTGTATCGCAGGCAGTAAGGAGGATTGTCGTTGACGTCGAGAACCTGGACGGTGACTTTGGTGTCGAAGACGTATTTTCCATCGGTTCCCACCACGTTCAGTTCGTACCTGTCCGTCGTTTCTCTGTCAAGAGCTTTGGCTACGTAAACTTCACCTGTTGCACGAACTTGGAACTGAGATCGCGGATCGCCAGCCGTAATGTAAAATTCTACTGGTATATTCATGTCGGTGTCCTTGTCGATCGTTTCTAATTTCACGACAACTGTTCCTGGCAGTGCATCTTCGTTGACTGTGGCTTCGTATGTATCATCTACGAAAGCAGGCGCGTTGTCGTTATAGTCTTTCAACTTAACATGTATCGATGTTCTTGCGAAATGCTTGGGATTTCCGTTGTCCGTAGCTACAACTTGGAATTTGTATTCGGGCTGCTTTTCTTTGTCGAGTTGAACAAGCGTTGATACCCATCCTGTGTAGGCGTCAACTGTGAAGACGTTCGCGAGCTCACCGATGTCCGAGCCAAAGGAATATCGAACTTCGCCGTTGCTACCAAGGTCTTTGTCATGAGCTATTACTTTCAGAATCGAAGTTCCTTCCTCGACATTTTCAGCTAAATTAATGGCGTAAGGATTGCTCTCGAACTTGGGTGGATGATCGTTCTCGTCCAGAACCTGCAGCGATATTTGTGTCAGGGCTGTCAATGGCGGACTGGAATCTGTTTCCGCTAAAACGGCGATAAAGTGATTGTCCTTCACTTCACGATCGAGAGGCTTTGCTAGAGATATCTGTCCGTTGGAATCGATCGTGAACTGCGGAGATTCTTCACTTCCCGACACTATTCGATATGTGACAGTCGTATTCGTTACAGTTTTAACCCTCGTTATCGGTATTCCGACTGCCGAGGCCTCAGATGTGAAGAAACTTTCTTCCTTGCGTTCAAAGAGTGGAGCAACGTCCTGGGGACTCATTATGTAAACGCTAAAGGGCACATCCGCGTGGTGTGGTTTTAAGCCCTTGTCGGTCGCACGGACAAAGAATTCGAAGAGTTGATTTTCTATAACAGAACACGGAAAACCAATTGATATTTATAATTTGTATTGTAAATTTAATAGTAGTATTCTAGTGAAAATGTAAAAGATCTTACCCCACGGCGCAGCGCTTGTGATCAAGTATAAACCTCCCGTGGTCCTATTAATTCCAAAGAGATTTTTCGTCTCGGAATTCTGTAGTTCGAAGATGGAATACTCGATTCTTGCATTCTCGTCCTCGTCATCGTCGACAGCCTTGACTTTTATAAACGGCGTGTTTGCTGAGAAGTTGCTAGGGATGGTAGCCTTGTATTCCCGAAGAAGGAATACAGGAGGATTGTCGTTCTCATCGCCGACTTTGACTCGGACTATAACGAAACCCGAACGACCTCCACCGTCGGTAGCCATCACCGGAATTTCATACAATTTCTGGGCTTCCCGATTGAGCTTTTTCTTCGTGATAATCTCGCCGGTCATTCGGTTGATGTCGAATGTTTCTCGTATGAGTGTAGACGGTATGGAGTATATTACTGTACCGAAGTCGCCAAAATCTTCATCGGAAGCCAATACACTTGTCACTAATCTGCCTGGCAATTGATTTTCTACAACAGTGACTTCAACCAGTGGATTCGGGAATTTAGGATTGTGTCGATTAGCCGGTAGAATTTCAATCTTTACTCTAGTGAAACTCGTGTAAACGCCATCAGTCACCGAAACATTAAGCACACGGAGTTTCTGTTCGCCAAAGTTTTGCATATTAATCAGCGATATAATTCCGGTGTTCTGATCGATGTTGTAAGTTTGTTGCTCGTTACCGCCCACTATAGTGTATGTGAGCTTATCATCAACGAAGTCGGGATCGCTCGCCGAAACCACGGTCACGAATTGGCCACGTTCCGCGTGCTCTGATAAGAAACACGTGTAGGACGGTTGGTCGAATTTCGGGGGATTGTCATTCATGTCTATCACGCTGACCCATACATGAGCTGTACTGGAGAGACTTGGTACACCGCGATCCATGGCGATCACCGTAAAATGATGAGAATCCCGCGATTCATGGTCGAGGGATCTCTTCAGGAAGACTACACCCTCCTCGGGATCTATATGGAAGAACTCGTTGCTGTTCTGCGTGTCGTTCTGGATAGCGTATCGGACCTGTTGGTTTATTCCTAAAAGAGAGAAAATACATAAGCATTATCAGTAAATTAGGTCTCGTGGGGAAAAAATGATGGATTGACCTGGGACGAGTCATTAACTCACCGGTGTCGTTGTCTCTTGTGCTAACTTTCAGAACAGAAGTGCCGAACGAGGCGGCTTCCGATACCGATATGTTGTAGGAATCCTGGGTGAATTCCGGTGGACAGTCGTTGACGTCGAGCACTAGAATACTGACGAGCACCTCGGCGTATACTCCGGAAACGCTGTCCGTTGCTCTTACGGTGAGTTCGTACTGCTTCTTTTGCTCATAATCCAGCTCATCCACCACATAGATTACACCTAATTTATTGAAGAGAATGTTGTAGACCCAAAGCACTATCCAGCTAAGCATTAACGAATCCGATATTTCATTATATCTCGTACAGCATTGACGAATCATTTAAATGTTAAATCATTGATACGTTTTGATTTCGTCGATACTGGGAGACACTAATGAACGCGGCTGTGTGATAAATGTACATGTATACACAAAAGTCGCGAATTCGTGAATGAGTGATTGTGATCGATGCTTTATGAACGCCGGCAAATGTAATAATTGGATAAATGTATACAGGCGTGTCATGCAGCGAGAATAGATTTCTCATCGAACGAAAGCTACAAATATGTTTGTACACTATTTGTTCGGTTCTTGTAATTTTGTTTCGAGCCGGATGAACAACAATATTTGCTCTCTGTAGCTTCGTAAATTTTCCAAAGAGAAATAATGTACATTCGGGATAAATATAACCATGAAATGATGGTGCAAGGTACACGAATGCGTAAAAAGTGTATTTTTCACAGGAAAACTCTTGTTATTTGTTAATAGATAAGAGGCACTAATGGAACAGGCTGAATTGCATGCATAATTGGGAATATTGCCAAGTAATATTATTATCGATAATACGGGATACGATATCAGTTTACTGGAATAATTTAGCAGGAGCGTAACGGATAAACAGCGAAAGTGGATTTTCGAATGACTGAGTGGTATGTCGATTTATAGATAGCCATTTAGATCTGTTAGTCACAAATTCAGGTAATCCTACGTGAGTAAAGGATGTCATGCTTAGCGTGCTGCACGAATGAAATTGCGTCACCCGAAAAAAAATCAACGAATATAAAATAAAATGAAATCTCCATCGCGAAGCATATATGTACACTAGGCTTAGATTCGCATTGCGAATGTGCAAAGAAGTCGTATGAATGCGTTTTTTTTATTCGCGCAGAAAAAGAAAAAAAAATCCAATCAAATGAATCGACTACCGAGGCAAGAACGAACGGATCAATATAAAAACATAAAAACCATCCAATAAAATAGCGAGTATGAAAGTTCCTTCGTGCTTCGGTTTGTGCGCTCTTGTCGTGCATTCACAGCAATGCGAAATAGCTATTGATGTAATAAAACAGCGACACAGCAGGCCGATAAATCTAGTTTGTTTTTATACTCACAAGGACCATTGTTATTGTCGGGGGCTGCGAAACAGGGAGATACAACAAAACTTTAATCTTCTAATTTTCAGTCAAGCATCTTTGGAGGATAAAGGTGGGGAAGAATTTTTTTTTGTTTCAAGTGATTTTCTCGGTCCGCCATTCGATCGTAATACTTTTTCGTTTAAGACAAGAATTAATGACAATTTTAAGGGTGCGTCACGGGTATCCCACCGCCCAGTTGTAGCGCGTAAATCGAGGATGTTTATCAAAGTACTCGAGGAAATTACGAACCGGGAGTGGATTTCAGGGTAGGAACAAGTTTAGATACATGTTAAGGTAAAATCCTACCGACAAAGATATAGGATTGCGCATTTTGCACGTTCTCACCATCGTTATAACACTATAAACGATCGGGGTAGGGCTAGCAAAAACCCGATCGAAGCTGAGCCGGCAATATATACAATTTGGCATTAATCAAACGCGTAAATCGTAATACAGGACATCACGGACCATTTTTCTGAGACACTGTCTCGTGCGGAACAGATTAAACGGTCATATTGTTTTAGTCACTGTTCAACATTTCATGCCGAACGTGATACATTAAAAAATATATAGCGAATGCTCACCGGTATTGAAGTCGAGAGCAAATTCCTCGAAGTCGTTGCCCTTGGTAATGCTGTAAATGAGTTTGCGGCCAAGTGGCGACTGAGCTTGGATCGAAAGGCTCAGTGGTGAATGCACCTCGATGCTCTCGAGCACACGGTCTGTGTAGAATTGCTTGTCGAATACAGGCATCGAGCGATCGATTACCTTAACGTTGACCGGTACCTCGATCGAGCACGGTGTCTGGCCTGTAAAATTGATTTCCTCAATGAAAGGAATCCTGCGCTGCGATAGGAGTCCGAAGATTTCCTATCTCTTTCTCTCTCCCCTTATTCCTTGCTGTACTTACCGCCGTCGTAAGCCGCGATCGTTAACTGATATTCGCGGTTGTGTCCCTCGAGATTTTGCTTCAACGAGATCTCGCCGGTTTTCCTGCAGACCTTAAAGAGTTCGCCGTGACCTTTTTTAAGCTCGTATCTCACCTCGCCGTTGTCGCCGCTGTCCATATCGATAGCGTGGACCTAACGCGGATACAAGTTTTATTAGTAAAGTTTTCTCGTGTCTGGAACTTGGCTAGACGGGCTATGAATAAATATTCCATGTAGCGCTTATTTCTTTTTTTTTTTACCTTCGAGATAACGTCGCCTTTCTGCGCCTCCACCGATACAACTGCGTAGTAAGGAAGATTGACGAACATGGGACAGTTGTCGTTGATATCGAGAATAGTTATGTTAACTATTACATGAGCCACTCGAGGTTTCTCCCGATCGGGCATTTGGCTTTTCGCCTCGACGATGAGTTCGTAATTGTCGGACGTCTCTCGATCAAATCGTTTGCCCGTGGTTCTTATCGCGCCTGACGTAGGTCCTATAACGAACATATCGGTGGGATTGAGAATACTAAAGACAATATGCTCGTTGAGGGCGCTCCCAAGAACATTAACCACAGCGACTGTCGTGATTTTCGTCGAATTCTCGACGATCGTCCCTTCGTAAACAATTTTCTGGAAGACGAGACCAGACATTTCAGATTTCTCGACGTTCACGTTGACCTGAGTAACGCTCGAGTATTTTCCGTCGGAGACCCGCACATGAAGTCGATAAAATGCCTTCATGTTATCGGGATTGTGAACAGTGATGAAACCGGTCTGTGAATCGATGTCGAATGTGTGAGCCTTGTTGCCGTCGATAATATCGTATCTCAGAGGTGTTCCTTCGGTACTGTCAGGGTCGACGGCGCTCACTTGAAGAACAGCGACATTCTTGTAAGTCGGTAGCAAAAGTGTCGTGTTGTAATCGTTGCGCGTAAACTTTGGCGGACAGTCGTTTACGTCAGTGACAACGATCATCACTTTGGCAGTGGTTTCGGAAGATAGCTTCGGCTTACCGAGATCGGAAACTTTAACATGAAACTCAAAGGTGGGCACAGTCTCGTGATCGAGTATCATCACCGTTCTGATCGCGCCAGTGCTCGAATCTATGTGGAAGAACTTTCGCGGTAGATCCTCGACGATATCGTAATTCAACAGGGCGTTGAGTTCCGAATCAGCATCTTCGGCTTTAATAACTAGGGGAGTGCTGGCGTTTGTTAACACGAGAGAGCCGATACTCGCACCTTCGCTTATCTCGCCGCTGTATAAAGCCTGCAGGAATCTCGGTGGGTTATCGTTTTTATCGAGAACGTGGACAATGACGTTACAGAGTGCAGTGGCACCAGCCATATTCGTGGCAGCGACTGTGATATTGTAGAATTTCGTTTTTTCGTAATCCAAACGATTTTTCGTTACGATTACACCGGTGCTTGGATTAATAAAGAATGTGTCGTCCTTATTGCCGCGTCTGAGCTCAAATTGCAAAGAGGAAGTACTTCTAGCCTCAACGTGCTTCACGTAGGCTCCGGTTGGCTGATTTTCATAAATTTCCGCGGCGAGCTCGCGCTCCACGAATCGAGGCGGTGCGTTATCGGCCATTGTGACCATAATATGAACCGGTACAGTGTTGGTCAGTGCTGGTGTGCCGTGGTCAGTCGCTTTGACCAGAAGAATATATTCAGAAGTAACGCCGAGATCGAGCTCTCGGGCTACTCGTATCAATCCCAGATCTGGATCTATAGTGAATACGTTGCCAACGTTTCCGGAAGTTATCGTGTAGGCGATTCTCGCGTTCTCGCCACGATCCCTGTCGATAGCATAAACCTGAACGACCGCTGTGCCGATCGGAGAAGTTTCGAATACTTTTCCTTGAATTATCTCGCTTATGAACTCGGGCGTATGGTCGTTGTGATCGTGAACGGTTACAACGACTCTGGCATAATTTCGCTTGGCAGGAGTTCCCTGGTCTCGCACCATAACGGTTAGCACGTGTTCCTCAATGGCTTCTCGATCGAGATAGTCGTTGAGGGTGATGGTACCGGTCACCGAGTCCACGTGAAAGATTCTCAAGGATTCCTGACTCTGCGCTGCGTGCAAGCTGTAAAATACTTTCTTATCCTCGTCCTCGTCGGTCGCGTGAAGCTGCAAAACCGTTTCACCCTTCTCTACGTTCTCAGATATGTCGACGCGATAAGATTTCTCCGTGAATTCTGGTCTGTGATCGTTGATGTCGATGACGTTGACGAGAAGCTGCGTGGTCCCGGTGTGAATGCTATCGCTGACGGATATCGTGAGATTGTAGAAATTCTGAGTCTCCCAGTCGAGTTTCTTTGCCAATAGAACGTTTCCGTTATCACGTCCGATGAAGAATTCGTCGCGCTGGTCACCATCTAAACGCAAAATTAAAGCAAAACTGTAAATCTGCAACGACAACTTTCTTCAATGTCTATTAAGAGGATGCGGTCGATCAATGGCTTATCTTTAGTGTTAATTATTTGCCCAGTGACTGTTAAATCATTGCGAAGCAATGACGTAGACATGTGGTTTTAAAAAATATGTTTTGTTTCGAAAGTCGTTGACTGAAAAAATGCAGGGATTGTCCAACTTAGCTTATTAGGCTTGGTAATCATTCTTGAACTGCTTGCAAACATAATTGTAGAGCTATTAACTGTTTTAAAGAATCCTATAACTTTTAACTGTTCTTTATGTCTTAGGTTGAATTTTTTTCGTCTTAAAAACGTACGTTCTGTCAATTATGCACAAAATGAAATAGTTGCCAAAAATACATATCGCTAAATGTGATTTTATTTACAATTTTATTTACAAGAAAACATTGTTATTGATTTATCTAATTATTATCGTTCATGATATAATGAACTCAAAATAGAAGCTGCCGCTTGGTGAGTATCTCTTGGTACTCAAATAAGTATATATTCAATTGATTCAATTACTCACCCACAATGTCGTACCAAAGTGCGTCACCGTCTTTGTCGGTGGCTTGAACGAGAGCCACGAGAAAACCCACCTCGTCACTCTCGGTCACTTCCGCCGTTTGATTGTTTACCCTGAAAACCGGCGCATTCTCGGACTCCTTCGGAGCTTCGACGACCTGAACGGAAACTCGAGTCTGATGACTTCGCTGAGGCTCGCCATTATCCGCAGCTTTGATCTGCAAGGCAATGTTAACCGATGCGAGAAACGTTCTACCGCGTATGTAAAGACAGCGTCTCGACGTTAGGACTTTGCGACAAAGATCAAAGTGTGATCTTCCGGTATACACGTGCTTACCATCATCTCGTACTCCTGACCAGCTTCGAAACCACGTTGCGAATAGACCATACCGGTGGTGGGATGAATTTTAAACTTTCCCTTTCCTCGTCCACCTTTGATGCTGTACTGAATCCTGCCGTTCTCACCGACGTCCTTGTCACTCGCCAGAACCTACAGCAAAAGTCAGTTGTTACCGAAAAAACTCTATGATTTATATCGAACCATCAACTCTCCTTTTCGGTTTTTTTCCACTTGAAAAAAAGAAAGACTACAACTTTAACGTGGAATACGATTAAAAAAAGTAACGTAACGTTAGTAGCCCGCTGCCTATGGCACAGTAAGAACCAAAAATAATTCCGCATTTTTTCATCCTTTTTTTTGAGAGTACGATGTGTGCTCACATGTTATTCTACCATACGAATTCCGAGCGGCACGCGATGCTCATATAGCGA
The DNA here is from genome assembly GCA_963970395.1 of Ephialtes manifestator. Taxonomy (NCBI): domain Eukaryota; kingdom Metazoa; phylum Arthropoda; class Insecta; order Hymenoptera; family Ichneumonidae; genus Ephialtes; species Ephialtes manifestator. The sequence goes on from OZ019976.1 coordinate 15,669,003, forward strand.
GGTCAAACTTGCCCACTACGTTTCGGAAGGAAGGGAGACAAAACTTTTTCATTACATCGAACCCCGGAAAACACGACTTTTGTTATACTTGCGGGCCGATTCGAGAAACGATAATTTGTCGTCGATCCAAGCCCCGCGCGTCTACTGAATCATCGAGATTGGTCTCGTATAGTTTGCCGCGAAAGAGGGTAGGAATAGTAGGACCAACGTTGAAAACTTTTCGAGCTCTTCGATTGTTCGGAATTTCCGCAGCGTCCCGAAATCACCGTTATTACGTGAATCAACTTCGTTTCTCTTTTTTTGTACCTCTCCGACATTCTCCCTTCTCTTATTTTGCCTTGATTTCTATAACGTACGCACTGAAAGAAAAGATTAGTTGCCGTAACTAAAAAATGAGTTGACACGACCGATCGATTATTCTATTTCCCTTACAACTCAAATGGTAGTGCCAACGATTCGAATGGTAGTCCCAACTATTATTAATCCAAGGATTGGATTGGTTAATCTCACTAATCTCGCAAGAACTAATCGTGAATAGTCGAGGTTACTATTCAATATGGTTGAGGCAACTAATTTTTGAGACATTGTTTACAGCAAATTGGAAACGTAGTTGTTACAACCAAATATTTTTTTCCTTGCGTGATAATCTTTACCGTCAGTACACAAGATAACAAGATATATAAGATACGATGTAAAATTAGCGGAACGTTCGTAGCGTCTTTTGAAAAGCATTTACATTCTCCATGCGTCACGATAATATGGCATAAATGGTAAAAATGAAGTAGGATGAACGACCCAAATATTAGCCTCCCCCCCCCCCCCGTATCATTGGCTGACGAATAAAAGTACCGTTCATTCTACATGTATATAAGTAAATCAGCAAAATTCAGATTGATGTTCCATGTTTTTTGTTTAGTTTTAGGTACATTGAAAAAATTGTCCTGCATTCTTCTATCATTTTATCACAATAAAAAATCCTTTATGCAGTTTTATTTATTTAAGGCATAATATATTTCTTCCATGAGAAAGTACAATATCATTTATTACATACATGAAGTATTATACTACACCCAGAGAAAACAATGTAATGGGTTTATTTTAACCAAATATATTCATTTCATTGAAATAAATTGTATATGATTAAAATTAACCCATGCGACTTTTGTTTCAGAGTATGCACAGTAAAAAATACTTTGATCAAATTGGTGTACGTAACTAACAAACTATTCGTAAGTAACAAACGTGTTTTGTTTATATTGATCGGAATCCTCAGTTAAATTTAAAATGCAACAAAAAGATTTTTTTTTCAATTAGCTTCAAACGTATAAACAAATTTTTTTTTTCGTAAAATAACAAGTGGTGAAATAAAATTGTAGAATTTATAAACTTTTAAATTAGAAGTGAGAGAAAATTTTGAATGCGTTGTACCCACAAAATATAAATGTGTGAAATAAAAAAAAATTTGTACAAATGATAAAAAATGTTGATTAAATTCATTTTTCACTTCATTTGTAAAACTAGAAACAGATTATACCATTTAAAATTCAACAAAAAGATTCTGAGGGGTGTGTGGCCTAAAACTTTTTGTCAAAAGCACAAAAATGTCCATTTATTTTTTGCTGTGCGTTTACACTTTCTTCTCAAGTCTTATAGAAAATGATATAAAGTATTAAATTCATGCAAGCCACGTATCGATGATTAAATTGTTGCTTTGATACACTTTTAGCGTGTAAATGATTGGAACATCCACCTTAGTTGCGTTTACTAGATGCTCGTGAGTGGGATGCTGTGAGCGATGTCCTGGGTAACGCTGTACTAATTATAACTGAATATCTCAATTACTGTAGACGTTCTCCTTGGAATTTCATAGCACGTTACCCGGCACATCGTTTCCTCTGTCTCAAGGAGAGTCGGTGGTTGTATTGCGTGTGTGTGGTGACGGTGCAATTAATAATGGGGTAAAATGGAGAATTCTTAGACGACAGCATAGTTTGTACGACGAGCTGCATGGTACTCACTATAATTTGGCATTCAGATGACGTACAGGGATGCACAGGTGGATGAGCATACGCGCACAGGCAATTAAGAAAGTATTGGAGGTGGATGATAGGTAGTGGTGTAATTGAATATCGGGTCGAGTGGGATGCGTAAATGTGGATATATTAGTAGGTAACACATGGAACATAGAGGGGATGCAGGGGTTCGGGAGGGACAACGACCCAATTATAAATGCATGGCTTTCCTAACGGGCATTTACAGGGCAGTTTGTGCACGTAACAGGGTTTTGCATATCAAACCATAATGACGATTATAATAATTAATGCAGGATTTAGGAAGATATGAATTTCTACATTATAATATGAAGCGCTTATATTCTATACAACAATTCGCAAGGCACCCGGGCAGAACGCAAAACTAGCCGACCAATCATTAATTCCTTGATATTATTATTGATTATGATTATTATGATTACAATTATGATTGTTATACGATTATTATTAATAATATTAAATTTTTTTAACGTTCCGTAGTGTTTTGATTGACGTGCCGAAGTTCCTTACCCTGAAGCAATGATCTCCTGACACGCTGTCGGGGCTAAATGTCTCCCAAGTTCCATTCTCGAGTAAGGTATCGATCGAGAGGTCGTAAGCCCGCGAACGGTTCCTCGATTTCTGTCGAGAACGAGATTACAGCTTCTTTTAGCCTTTAGCTCAAAAAAAAATGTAACCCCTCTATTTATATTTCAGTTTTTTTTTCTGTTTCTCATTTCTTCTTGTTCTGTCTTAATAGTGTGCTTTCGTTCCGATCAATTGAAATTAATGTTTCCGATGTTTGCTCGACTCACTCTTGTAAAATTCCAACCGAGCTTCGACGGTCGATCGTTAAAGATTATTGGGGAAATTTATTTCGACACGAGTATCACTTGTTACACTATTACATAGATCACATGGAGGGTGTGGGGTATATATGTGACGTGAGAACAACGATATTGGGCATTGTATACTAATAATACAGAGTGTATGGTGGGTGGTTTGGTGCAAATGGGTGATGGGGCTTGCTCACACGTGTTGCGTTCCATGTGATTCGCGCGTGCTCCGCTGTACATATATTAATGTAATTGGATGATGCATGTATACGTAGGTATATATATATATGTATATCTGATTTGGTACAGTGTACTTAACGTTGACGACTGGAGCACGTAATATACACAATAGTGCCAAAGGCCCATATGGCCGATTATATTCCTCATCGAGCTACTCAAAATACTCATGAAAAGGAGCGGCAGTATCCTGAGATAAGATATTTAAAAAAAATAAAAATAAATGAAATGTTTCTAGACTGTACAACGAATGATAAATACAGTTTCTTTTTTAATGCAATGTATCACAGGTAACTTTTCAGTAGCTCCATAAAAATTTTCCTTGCTATGTGCATCGTGTGGAAGTTAACTGTACAATTTTGCAGACACAGGCATGAATTATTCATTTTTTTATTTAATAAATCAAGTAATAAACATTTTTTTATTCAAACGCTTATTATTTAATTATTTAATTTTGGAATTATTGCGATTGGCAGATAAAGTAATTCCATTGATACATGTTGCATTTAATAAAAAACAAAAATCTTTGCCTATCTCTGCATGTTGTTCATTATTGGCATTGCTTGCGCCGTGAAATACTGATAACAACCATTATTCTCGAGGATTGCACGTTTTTCATATGGAAAAAAAATAGGAAACTGTATAAAATATTCGATTAGTTCGCAAGGTGTGCTTAGGATTCAAGCCTATTAATATATCGTTCAGGTTCCTTTGACCCGAAGCTCTATCTGTACAAACGGGTTTCAATATACAAGTCGGGCGATCTACGAGATAAATTTTGTACAATGGTAATTTCATGAATCAAAGTACATAAAAGGTGGTGAAATTGTGGCCTACCTGGAAAAGCGGTTTTTCCGTGTCCACGGACGCTGGTATTCGAACGGTGTAAAATTTCTGCTCAAATTCGGGACCGTGATCGTTGATGTCCTCGACCTGAACGACCACTCGTGTCGTCGATGACAGGGGAGGTCTTCCATCGTCTTTTACCGTCACCTGAAAAAGAAATTATGAAAATCACAATTAATTAAACAAATTAAACAAAACACAAGTTTATTTACAATGGCCGATTTGATACTTGTTTTCTCATTTGATTTGTTCTAAGTAACAATTCAGTGTCTTCATTATTATTAGCAAATTTTATCTCTGCGAAAAATTGAAGGTGAAAAGAGATATCCGCAAAAAAAAAACATGGAAAAACAAGATACTAAATACATATTCAGATTATTTGTAAAAAAAATATTTTCCCTTTCAGCAATAAAATATTGGATATATTATCTCTCGTTTTTTATTCACGCATAATCTTTGTCGGATTTTTTTATCGGGTTTTTTTATTTCTATGGACATTTTTTTATTGATCATCTAATAACTACGTAAAATATTTCTGAGAATTAGATAATTGCTCCTAAAATAAAAGCTATAGCTACAGCCAAAGAGTAGCTACAGCTGGTACGTCGACCATGTGTCTTTAGTAAAATGTAGCTTCGAGTGGTTTCCTACGAGTTTGTGAATTGTTTCATCTAGGTTTAAGCTCATTCGGAGATCATGAAGCTGCCAATTTCTGCGGCTTTTGGTATACACGGAGGGTTTCCGGTGACCGCGACGTAAATCTAATGTCTCCAAGGACTCTTCACGTCGTTGTGCACCACGTCACATGCCTTAGCCCTTCTGTTCTCGGTTTGTAGCACCTGCAGTAAATTAGGGTTACCAAAGTTCGTTTTATCCGAGGGTCGGACTGTAAACGGAGGAGTATAGTCTAGTTCTCTGGTCTTATCCGTCCTTCTTCCTTGCGGTGTGTTCTCTCGCGATGCTCGTATATACGGAGTTCCAACGTTTTCACCGAAAACTCAGCGTGGGAAAGCGTATTAGTCTTCGTTACATAGGAGAGCGAAGTTGCGGGGAAGGAAAGCGATGCGGTGCTTGAGCCCGGATGAGAGAGCTTAAACTTTTACTCACGTGAGAGAGCGAACCATAGTTTACTAACTGAGTGTTTACTGCAGGTATTCGTGAAGATTAAACTGCTGGTTCGGGAGCTCGAACGCGTTTATATCTTACTCAAACGATCATGAATGTTGCACCACTTGTACTATACATTGCGCCATTCGTAGTTTTAGCAGAAATTATATTTCGTGGCAAACTTCAGTAAGAAAACAATTTTGTTAATTATGGTATTGTCTATATTCTCATTAAAAGAAACATTAACAGTAATTCATTTATGAAAACCCCTCGACAATGCTAATAAAGAGATCGTTTTTTATTTATTGAACGAATGGTTGAAGTTAGTGTAATTTTCAGCCAGAAAGGAATATAATTGAATGTTATTGGCGTTTAATTGGAAATACTGGCGGCTTTACTAATGAATCGAAAATAATTACTATTCATTACGGAATATAACGCTAGGATGTTTCAATATTATTCATTACTCTTCTGAGAATCATTAATGCTTTATATTTAAAAAATTTCATATCGGATTATTACTCGGGAGCTGCATTATTATATAATTAATTGTAACGAATTTCAAACATAAAAGGTTTTACAAAATAGTCTACAGTAGATTTATTTTGTACACTGAAAAAAAATTGTTGATTGGACTAATTTAGCGTACACCCTCGTTCAAATGAATTTTTCGTTAGGACAACCAAATGTTTAGTTTCTTCAATAATCGTTAGATTCAGTTGTCCAAAATTTGCGCTAACCAAAATATTTGTTATACCAACAAAACATTAATTTGAACGAGGGTGTATGCTAAATTAGTCCATTCAACTATATTTTTTCTCAGTGTAGCTAACGGCTTTATATGCCATGCCATAACTTAAATTTTGAGGAACATTTGACCCACATTTTTTTCCAAACATCATAGAAAACGAAAAAAAGCGAAAATATACTGCATTATAAAATAAATAGAGAATCAGGCTCCTCCATTTTTAACACACTTCTTTGCGACATTTTACTAATAACGTACTTTTCTGCAGGTATTAAATTATTATTGAGATATAATAATTATAAAAGGGATTATATCGGAAATGCTCATTTTATACATTAATGACACTCTCTGCTATTAGTCAATTGTGTTTCCGTTTTATATATTATATTTATATGGTAAGTTCGTAATGAAAATGGAAAAAAATTAAACGATACATTTCAGTAGTAAAAAAAACTATATACGTTTTTATGAGATTATGCACTGAGCCACGGTTTCGTGTCTGAGTCGAATAGTTCTGTAAGATGGTCAGGAATAGAATCTCTAATGTCCGTAATAACGATTTTATACAGATCCACTATTGTACCTATTATACTTACAAAACGATGCATTCGTGATGTATAGTCATAAGGACGAAATAATATCATTTTATTGGTAAGATAAAGAAGATTGTCGAGCAATGAAGGAGCTGCAGCCGAGAGGGATTTTATATATTCCGTCGTAGGAGGAGCCAGCTGTGGATTCCTATATCTCCGACACTACGAAGCCATTAAAGTGGTGCGCTTGTATTCGGTCTGTGATTAACGGTAATGATGGGACGGTTTCGCTCACGCAATACTCGAAACCGGCTCGAAGCCACTTGGCAATTTCTCGTAAGTGAACTGCCGACGTTTTTGGGTTACCTACGTATTATTCGACAGCCTCGAGGTTTATGTGATGAGAGGTTATGTCCGAGTGTTCGCTGATGAATGGCGTATATGTTTACTCCGAGTGTCGTTTGTACCACAATATATTTCATACGCGGAGGAGACATTCACAATTTTGATCCGGTCGATCGAAGGATCAAGTTGTATCAGAAGCAACAGAAATGCGTCGCAGAAGGACTTTTGGTTTGCCATCAAGAGGCTAAAAAAAGCTATACACGTTCATCGAGAGTGAAACTGCTTGGGGCACAGCGTTGGCGTACGCCATTATCCTTGCTTTGAGAAATTCTTCGTGTCCTGAGAAAGAACCCGGGGCGAAGAAGCGCCTCTCCGCTTTTACGGCCCTTTTATGGAGAACGAATGAGCGCGTGTAAGTTTCTTCCTGCAGGCAAACGCACGCTACCGGCATTTATCTTCGGGGTCCGGTGGACTTCGTCCACCGTTAGCTCCAGCTCTGTATCTACCCGAGAGGAAGAGAACTATATAATCTGTGAGAGGATTGGAAAATATCCAAGGTCGTGAGCAATCGCTGAGGAGAATAGATCTGAAATTCCGTGCAGACTCGTGTATATACATCTGCGCGTCTTCCAGCGTCTGGATCAACTGGCGTAATAATTTCCTTCGTCCAATCTCGTCCAAGCCTATACACTCGGTCCTTTTTGCTTTGAAGCCCTTTCGAGAAGCAGCAGCACCTGCCTCGTCAAATTATAGAGCAAGAAAAAAAATATTATTACGCCGAAGCTGGCGGCGATGGCTCTGACGTTTGTCTGGTGTTGTTTCGCTTTACAGAACCGCAATCGATTGGACCACGAAATATCCTCGTCGTTCTCAGGAAACCGTTTTCGACAAGTGAAGGAAGGGCAGCAGACTGCGAAGTATACACGGCGCGGTGAAGTGCTTTCTTATCGAATTGGACCACCGTAAAGGATCCACGGTACATCGCGTATCGGCGTTACGTCACTCTGCGCTAAGATTACCGTCGCCATTGCGCTTACGTCATGTACATCACTATATAGGATTTCGTACCGTCAGCCACTCAAGTACCCTCTTATTTTACATACATGAGGCATACGCTCCCGGGCTTCTGTAACCCTTTTTCGCTGACGAAATGAAATTTTCAAGTGACTGTTTTTTCTCAAGGAACCAAATAATACATTATTTATCTGCAGTAAATAAATCCGATTCCACGTAAATAAAATCCTTTTATTGGCCTGTATTTAAGGAAATAAATGCACTTAATTTTGTTAAAAATCTGTTTCAAGTAAATCCGTTGACCGTTTTCCCTGGGTCCTAATATGAATCTATAGTGCCAATATAAAGAATAATTTGTTTGATTATTGAAGGTCTTTCTCAGTGTGACTATTAGCAGTATCATTTAACAAATTAGTAATTATTGGGTCGCAAACTTCTTTGGTAAAATTGATTTCTATATGCAATTTATAATCCAAAATCCACTGTACAAGGAAGTCAGATGTCAAGTCTTTGGTTAAAAAAACATGCATATACATAGCTTGATTTACGACCGTCTTGAATCTATACCCTCGAGCGACGCTTCCCGAATGATAGCTGTCGGTTGAATGCATGTCATTGGTACGTCGATTTTCCTGTACGGAACGGCAATGACAGGGTGAAAAGACCGCATGGTCGCCGTGCTCGTGAGCCCTCCGGCAAAGGATTGGAAAACGCTTATGTTGGGTTAAGCACGACCGTTCCAGCGGCTTTATAGATAAACGTTATCCGTCGAACGTCTTGTAGAGAAACTGAGTAGCCTCACAGCTAAGGTTGCCATAGGGTCACTGTTGAGTGCACAGCTATCCAATACACACATAGCCGGTGAACGTCCAGGGTGAATACTGGACAAGTGTGATACGAGATTGGATGAAAGGCGAACGTGGTCATGTAGTATTTTTTATTTACACCGTACACGAGTCTCTGGGGTTTTGCGCGTGAAACTGGTACGTCGCACGAGAACCATTGTTATTATCTATATCCATAGAAATATAAGTTATTTCCGGAAATATTATTAGTGCAGATTATTATTACTATTATCATTATTACTATTATTGTTATTATTATTATTATAAGGACACAAACATAATACTAATAATTTTATGACAATAATGCATCGGCAACATTATATTGAATATTAGGGAAGAATTGATGAGAACACTGTTCGCGAATAATTGAGATATATACCTTGGATTGTTGTGGGATCGGATAGAAGCATTACGGCAATTACAAGTCTGAATGAGAAAATGTTTTATATCAATCCACGGTCTCGTTATTACATTTGAAGTAATTAGTGTTTACCGATTGAAGTTCCGATGAGAATTGAAGATGGAAAACTTTCCTCCTAAGACGATATTTCGAGGCAATCCTTGGAAACAGAAAAAAAAACGAAAAACGAGGAGGAAGTGAAGGTAGAACTAACTACCTAAACTTTGTTGGCAAGAATAAGGTAGAAGAGGCATTAAAGAATAACGAGCATCGCGAAGTTCTTAGCATGATATCACTATATTCTTGCATTCTCGTTTCTTTGTTCCAGGCCCTTGCCCGATCTTCGGTCCGGTTTAGCCGATTTTTATACGCTGTCGAGCACTCCCTGTTGGTACGGTTATTTAAAATTACACGGAAAAACAGGTTTCCTTGAAACAACGAATTGGTTAGACCAACCAAGTTCTTGGTTAGCACAACCAAATTCATTGTAATAGGCCTAATAACTTGGTTAGCGCAACCAACAACTTGTTTGGTCTAACAATTTATCGGCTGACGCATATTTAACCAAGTACTTGGTTATTTCAATCAAGCTTTTTTTCGTACAACATGAAGGAGTAATCACGGCTCAACATTCAACACGTTTAAAAGTTTGTAATCTTTAAAATTGACCAATAGAAAGTGAAGAATAATAATATTTTTCAGAACTGCGCAAACTTCGAATTCAGTCGACAATTCCTTATTGAAGTTCTTATCTCCGCAAAAATGCATCCCCCCAAGTATATAGAATGTCTCATTGCCTTTTCTTACTCTCGTAACATTATCCTCAGTCTTTATTGCACTTTGAAAGAGAACAGACGTTTGCTAAAGTGGTACCTTAGAGTTTATGTAATTAATAATATCCGTCCGACAAGAAAAGATCTGCGGTATTTATTCGCTCGGTCGTAAAAATCATCTTTATGATCTCTCTGTTTTATGCCATAATCTTTTCTCTTCCACCGTGTGTGGATTTGACACACTTTTACATGCGCATACAAGCAGCGCAATCTCTGGGAATTGTGACCGTAGCCATTTTCATGAAGTTATTGAAAAGTAGCCTAAATGAGTGCCTAATGACCGTCTGGCAGTTACCAATAAGTTACGAAATGTCCAAAACGTTGTCTTTCAGACTGTATCCGCGCACACAGTGCGTCTCGACTTATTGATGCGAGTGTCAATCAGGGTCGTAAATCCTGATACCGAACCCGTGATGTTCGACACTGTGTGTGACACGAATTTCCGCACCTCAAATTAATGTGATGAAGGTAGTTGATTAAATACTTACAAGAAAACTAAAACACTTTAATTTATTCACAAATATTTACACAATATTATTGAATGCGAAGATAATATTAATTACACGAACTTGCTTCGTACGTATTGACGAAGGCTTGTTTAACGGCTTATTTCACGAAAAGTATTAGGCAAAATTCACGAGAGTCGAAGAAATCTTCTTGTTGGATTCTCGCTGGTACTCTGTGAATTTCGGATGATTACTTATGAGTATCAATTTCGGAATGAATGCAGAGATCCGCGCTGGGTGGACTCGTAATGTGCATTCTTCAAAGTCTTGTCGACTACTAACTATTCTAACTTAACTCAAAAAAACAAGACGCCTTTCGTAGTGGGTGTTGTGAGCTATTTCCAGGAAGGGGAACGTGATGTCTTCCCTTTGACAATATAACGACTAATATCATTGGGGCAAATAATCTTTTAAGAAAGTGGGAGGATTTGCTTTTCACCAATCACGAAGGGAATCGTAAGGGTAGGAAAGTATTGGGAAACCCTGTTGAACATTTGGCTTCGCTTTTGGGAAATTCCCGTGACGCACTTTTTACTGCAATAAAAAGGGTCCGCGCTGGACTCGAGAGTCCAGCGGGCGTCGGGTTAATCTCTTTATTAGGGGTACATTGGTGCGCCGACTTCTCGGTACTTAAACGAAGTCACGTACGCCGAAATATTACTATTGTTTAAAGATAGTGTAGCTGTATATAAAAGAAATTATAGAGGCTTAAAAAGAAAAAGGCGAGTCTGGAAGCCAAATGTTGAATTCCCTTTGAGTAGACCAAGGAGTGCGCGAGGAGTCGAGAGACCCCCTTTATTGCCTTCAGGTGAGAGAGACGTGCTCTTCCCTGACGACAAGCACTGGCACATCGTGTCTTTTTATAATTTGTAAATATATATATAAAACTTTAATGAAAACAAATTATTCTCGCTTTGATTATGCTAACATTGATTAATTTCATTGACTCGTTCCGTGTGCGACGGAACACAGACTGTTCTTTCGTGGTCAAACCCTTCGTGGTCATATTTCCAAATTCAATCACGGCGATCACACTGAGCCAATTCTACCTAGTCAGTTTTTAAAAAGCTATTGTGACCAAACTAGCTGTCCGAAGTGGTGAAAAAGATTACGAAATATGCTTTGAACATATTCTAGATGATGTAGGAAAAATGTATTTATAAGAAATAACATGGCAACGTGTTAAAAAAAAATTCATAAAGAAGTGAAAAGACACTTTTTCGCTCAACAAATCATACTTCCGTGAATTTTCAATATTTTTAATTAAAATTTAAAAAAAAGGCAGCATAGTGCGCATTCCATAAAAGGTATTTATTCCGACATGTGATCGATTTTGGAATAGGAAAAAAAGTCGAATTATGCAAAATTATGATTTTTATTCGCAAAAAAAGTGATTCTTGATGATATTTCAAACTCCAGGTAGATGGCGAATACATTCCCATTCGAAGCCAGAAACTATTATATATTTACACCGAAAGTTGATCGACCGCTCTACCCCGTGCGACCACGAGGGGTTGCTACGTGCTAGCGTCCGGACGGACATTTGGTAACGATTTAAGCTACTTTTGATTTTCTGAAATGTGCCACTTGGGATACAACGCAAGCAGTCAACCGATGCCATAACTTCAAACACAAGAAGAAGAAGAAGAAAAAATTCGCAGGTATATGATATACGAAAGCCTCGGCTCACTAACTCTCGTTTCGGTAGCGGAGCTTCCTTGGCAGCTAGCGAAGACGCTGACTAAGCTCGATATTCCCCTAGACAGATATGAGGCAGTGCGCGTCGAACCGCAGGAATTGCTGCGAAAAGAGCTGGTACAGGTTCGCTCGCGCGTATTACGTGCACACGGGGCGGTACGGAAAAATCTTGGTTGCGTCGGTTGAGGGATAGCGAACCCAGAGCCAACCATTAATATGCAGAGACCGTTGTGGGGAACGTCACGTCTGTGTATATGCTCTCTATAGTGTTTTAGTTACCCACACATCGGAGCTGGAATATGCAGTACGATCCCTACAGCCGCAGACCGGAAGAATTTGAAAAATCGTACCGATTAATATAAGGTGGAGAAGTATAGTGGTGGTAGCATGAGAGTTAAAGGGCTCCGGTGGTTAGCCGCTGCCAGAGGTTGCTCCTATATATTTCTCTGAGGGATCTAGCAAGCTCGTTCGTTGGTGCGAAACAGAATATGTATACCAGCAACAGCAGCAGCAGGCGTGAATGGTGAAGCAGGTACGTCAAAGCAAGGTGATTCTGTGGCTTCTTCGGAGCTCGGACTACCGGAGAGACGAACGATTACACCGCTGGCAAGCTCGTCGGTGCATTGCGCGCTCTGTGTCCTGAGAGAAAAAAGAAACGCTGAAGGAAAAAAAAAGATGGAGCGAGCGAGAAGGCAGTATCGGATCTCGTGCTATTGCTGCTGCTGCTGCTGTTCCTGCTGGTCTCGCGCGATAGTTCGCCAGGCACACCACTTATTTCCATACACGCGAACGCCAAGAATTCAGCGCTCGTTACTGCGAGATATGGTCGCTATAAAAGCGGCTAGCCCGGAAAATATAGTTATGCCGGTGCGGCGGACGGGCCAGCGCGGCGCGTTCTTCATGGATGCAGCACGATCTCGGTGAAACATAGTTGATATATATATGTGTGTATGTATATATGCAGCATGTATAGGCGCAGGTACCTCACACCTTGTAAAACAGAGATGCAGCGATTATTATTAAACGAATGTGAACATTGTTCATCGGTGGTTGGGCGTTAAAGCTGGAGATATCGAATATCGCTCGTGTTACGCGAAGCATAAAAGCCACGTTTATTCAAGCTCATTCTTGAGTGAAGTGTTGGTGCTGGAAACGCTGAACCCTTTTAAGACTAGTATTGCTGGTCGGAATTACTAATAATAATATTTTACGATAGCCCATTAAGCAAAAAACGCATATCCTGTCCGTAAATTACGGTTTTGTTGTTTAAGGTAGTTGAGCAGTAAATACCGAGTAACTTGATCCTACTTTCTTTTTTTATCCTTAGAGAACATTTTTCATCTGAGACCAATAAAACGGATCTTCTTCGTATCGTTTAAAAGATAATTGGGGTCAAAGTTGGCGATTTTAATATTAGCTTTACAACAAAAACGACCCCAGTTTGCAAATAAACGAAGTTTACGCAAAAATCCACCTATTTTGAGCATAAAAATAATCAAAAGTTTACAAGAGGATACTCTAATGTATGGCATACAAGTCATTAGTATGTGATTAACCGCACAGTATTTGTGCGTAATATGCGTTCATTAAGGTTCTGCGCTAAGAATAGCTTTTCCTCTCTTCTGTGTTTCTCGCCCTCGTTGAATCTCCTATACCCGACTACACAAGCCCACCTTTTTAAATACCACTATTTTTTTCTTCCCGGAAAACGATTTTCCTCTCTATCTATCTTCACTATAAATAAGTAACTGAATTGTAACTTGAAATATTTCTTTAATACGTCTCTTAAGTGTTGCTAATTTTATACGCCAAATTTCAATAATCTCGAAAACTGTTGTACCATTCTTTTGACTTCACTCAATTTCTGCCCAACTACGATAACAATGAATATGTGTAATTGAAATGTACAATCTGTGCTTTTATTTTGTGTAATTTTGAATTTTTTAAAACCCTTCGCTTGACATTTGAAACATTATTATTATTTTTTTTTGGTCGCTCTTCTGACTGAGATGATGTATCGTCGTGAGGATTATCTCACCCGTTTGCGGCACGATCCTACTCTCCGCACTTAGCTATACGCGGCGTGTAACGTCCGACAACACATTTCACAAGTCTTTTTGTAGGCATACACGTCGGTACATTGTGGGGTCGGCTGGGCTGTTTAGTCGGAACAATGCAAATTTACATACGGCAAAGTCCTCCTTGGCGCTTCCTCATCCCTCTTCAGCTTTTATGGAGGGTGCGGGGTATAATATAATCTCGGAGCGTGCATATTGGGAATTAAGTTTCTCGGTGATATTATCGGTGCGTGAACTTCACTGGCCTCGGCGAAGTATTATAAGACCGCAAAGACAAGGCGCTTACATACGATTATAGTACTGCCTGCTGGTGAACACTCGACGTGAGTAAGGTGAACGTTTGCGAGATGCTTCATACGTATACACCTACGACTCTCATTTCGCCTTCACGATTGAAATATTCATGTCTTACATTGTATAATACATATATACAGCGAGCACTTGTATTCTCGATGAGGAACGTCTTCAGTGCGAGAGCGCCGTAAGTATGTCTCGTGAGATAGCTACAACTATACCGTAGTATTCCAACGGCTCAGCCCTTCTTCCCATTCTTACTCATTTCCGCTCTTTCTATCTCGAGCACCACCTCAATATGAAGCTAAAATCACTTTTCGATTATCGACTAGTTCGAACGGACAGTAGAGAGCGGAGGAGAAGGTAACGAAATTGATGACGAGGTTGCTCAACTGCTTGTCGACCTGCTGAATAGATTCTGATTATAAAAAAATTCCATCACCGGAGGATGAAGTATTCCATACATCTTTTTTTCCGTTAAATTCTGCTTCCGACATTCGCTCGAAAAACCGCGGTATGTTGGCTGTCTGACCGGTAGCAGATACAATTTCTTTTAATACTATTTACTTTTTACTGTCAGCTTTTCAACAGCAAGACTTTACTACTGTTTACTGTTTACTGTCAGCTTTTCAACAGCACAAAGACTTCACTACCGAGACGTCGGATCACAGACGTCAATTTCGATTTTTTGGGATCCAATCTCGATGAAGCATATTGCCGTAAGTGGAAAAGCAGGTGGTGCTCTTCAGCTCCTGGGAGTAAAACAAGAAGTGGACGAAGTGTAGCTGGAACGATGCAAACGACCGTGTAATAGAGCGGGTAAGGGAGTTGAGACTAGCGTAGTTTTCTGTTTGTATACGGTGCAGAGATACGTATATATATATATATATATATATATACCGAATATTGGAGCGAGACGGCATGCGAAAATATAAGAGAGGAAAAGCAAGGTGGGGTAAGTTCTCGGCTGAGAGAGCCTCGATCGAACTAAAGAAGAATCGTTGGCGTGAAATTCGTTGGAAACTCAGGGACTCTCGGGTGGTACAGAAGAGCTGACGCGCTCGGTATACTAGTACACGAGAAGAACTTTTGTGATCAAGACTCTCTTTGGTGTTAGTGTCTCGAGCGTGTGACTACATAGCTACCACACCTAGTACACACGCTATCGAGTGAACACCAGCAACCCCTTCATCTTGCTGCGTTCTCTCGCGAACAGAGAAATACGTAAGTGCGAAGGAGAAAACTTATGTACGTGCTCGAGAAAAGACGAACGGGAATAAGCGGTGTCGTTTCTCCATTCGATCACGACTCAATTGCTCGTCGAAACTTTTTCTTCCTCTTCTGCTTACTCAACACGGAAATACTAAGGTGTCAGGTTGGAAGAACAAGATGAAAGAAGTATTATTTGCTGATGTTTACACATGCATTCAAAGTTTACCCTTTTCGACTAACTTATTTGTATTAGAAGCAAAAAGTCAAGGAAAAGTACAGGTACTGCTTATTTTTATTTAATACTAATAAAATACTAATAAACTAATGAAATTTCAAGGTTTCAGCCTGTCGCTAAAAGAACTGTCATTGAACAATTATGATTCTATCACGGACTGTAAGACATTTTTTTGTATAGTTTTAAATCTACTTTTAGTTCTTATAATTCCATATACGAGATCAAAACAAGGACTGGTAATGTTCAAATGAATTCGTTATCGATTTAATCTCTTAAAAGGACCGTGTGTCCTTTCAAGATTCTGTCTACTTCCAAAATAGGAATTTCGATTCCAAGCTTTTATATAGAAGATGTGTTCACTTTTGTAGTACATTTTTCAATATGCTGTAACTTTTCAATAAATTTCCTCTGTAACTTCCGTGTAAGAGCTTGAAGTGGAAATTCATATACTCGAGCTAGGAAGTCTTCTTTAAAAGAAAAACGAGACCGTTCGACTTTGCTCTGCTTGGAGAACCTAAACTTCACAACAAACTGAACATGAAAAAGATGTTTCCACCGATGAACTGGCAAAAAAAGAAAGATTTCACTCATAAAAATATTTCATTTTTTTCGTCCATTTTCAGTAGTTTTTAAAATCATTTTCATGATTTCTAGATGAATCGTAAGAATCAAAAGTAAATCGAAAAATACAAAAAAAATTGTGACGGAATATTATTGAATCCGTATTTTGAGAACTTCAGTATCGATACAATAATAACATCTGAACAAGACACACGGAAAAGTCGTATTAAACGGATGGATTTGAAGTTGTTCATTTGGAATTTGGCAGACTAGATTATGAAAGTAGTATCCTAGAGTGCCACGTGACAATTTTCAACGAACCTTGTATATATCTCGTGAGTAGTCGTCCTGTTCGTATTAAGGTTGATAGAGCTAGAGGGTTGCCACACAATACAGCTCTCCAGAAGTTGCACCAGAAGCAGTACAGTGCTTCCCTTTTGCCTTCATCGACTTGAGTGCCTGCGACACCGAGTGCTTTTACGCTCGCTCCTTCTCTCTCGTCCCTCATTTTACTTTTCAATCTCGACCGAGGCGATGCGATTTTCTTTCTCATTTCAAGTCTGACAATATCGAGGAGTGGCACCGGAGGTGAAAAATCGAATAGGTCCGCGTAAATACCGTGGAGGTAGGTAAGAGAGGGTTGCTGTTGACTAGTTGGCTTCAGCTTCAACCAGGAAAACCGACGTATTCTAGCCATTAGTACCCAATTATGTCGACTCCGGAGAAAATTGAATTTATCTCAACGACGTTGGCACGTAAAACTTGTTGCAAGGTATGAAGTTGGGTTCTCAACATAAAACTGGTCATCTAGACTCTTTAACTGTCTACAGTGATTTTCAATATATCGAATCTATAGGAAGTTTGATATTTACGTGTTAGAGGCTGGCAGTTGATCTTCTTTTTATTTTTTAATGTCAAATATGTTAGCGAGTACAAATTTCCTGCGAGTTATTTTCCAAACATGAATCAGCTTTAATACAGCTTTACAGCTGTATACCGAGACTTTTAATATATTGGATTTCTCTTTAAATATTCAGACGTTATGAAGTCCTAATATTTTTCTATGTTGATCATAAGCTATATCTCCGATATTATACTCCTGCCATAAAGACAGTCGTTTAGACGTTTATATCTAGGAAGTTTGATATTTACGTTAGAGCCTGACAGTTGATATTCTTTTCATTTTTTAATGCCAAATATGTTGGTGACTACAAATTTCTTGCGACTTATCTTTCAAACATGAATCAGGTCTTTCAGCTTTACAGCTTTACTTTAGCTGCATGCGGAGACTTTTAATATATTGGATTTCTCTTAAAATATTCAGATGTTATGAAGCACTAATATTTTTCTATTTTCTTCATAAGCTATAATTCTGATATTATACTCCTACCATAAAGACAGTCGTTTACAAGGAATTGTTGATAATACCCGACGAGGATATCACATTTTTGTAAATTCGTATGCGCTGCCACGTTTTACCTTCTTTCAACGTTCAACATTGACGGAAAACCCAATCAAGTACTTTTGTAAGTATATTTTTTCTCTTTCTCCAAATAGTAGCCTTTAGTTTAGTTATCGTTCTACCTTTAAGGAAAGGCACTTCTAATTGTATGGTTTTCTATACATTTTGCTTCCTCATAGAGGAAGCTTTGTTTTCGTGAAAAAATTTTTTTTCGAGATTTTTATGTCAGTACATTCAGAATGGTCCAAAACGTCGAGAAAAATGGTTTGAACGAAATGTCTGTATGTGTGTGTGTGTATGTGCAGATTTTGTTGTGTGCGCGATAGCTATCGGAATTTTCGATGAATGTACATCAAATTTGGCACGCAAGTGGGTTATCATAACACAACGTTTGAGATTGTACATGACGCGAAATCGGTTGCGAAATTCAGATTTCGCAGCATTTTGAAAATTTTGAAAAAATAGTTTTCGCGCTATAACTTTCGCAAATTAAGAGATATCGGACTGAAATTTTGTATGTAAATAGACTATCATCAAACCATCATCTGTACCAAATTTGGTAAGAATCGGTAAAATGGTTCTAATGTTATTGCGACTTCAATTTTTTAACTAATGTTTGTAAGTATCTCAACTCTAGTAAATTCTAAGACATCCGACAGAAATTTTCAACATGTTTTTACGTTTATTGATTATCAAGGATGAATTTAGTCAAGGAAACGGTCATTAAATCGGTAAATTTAGATTTTGCTGCATAAAAAGAAAAAGAAATGCCGTAACGAGAAAAAAAATTGAAATTTTTTGCAGAATTTTTGTTCGTGCTCTAATTTTTGCAATTTTTAAGATATCGGGCTCAAATTTGGCCCACAAGTGGACTGTTATTAAATAAAGTTTGGGAGTGAATTTGACGTCAATCCGTTAAGGGGTTTAAAATGTATGGCATTGCGAATTTTTTGTTCGTGCTCTAACTTCCGCATTTTTTAAGATATCAGGCTCAAATTTGGTCCACAAGTAGAGTGTGGGTAAACTAAGCATCAGTTCGAATCTGGCGAGAATCTGTCCAGGGGTTCAAAACTAATGGCATTTAAACATTTTTAAAAGAAGGCTGCAAAGTAGAACTTTGCGAATTGCTTCCTCATTATTGTTGGATTTTTACAAAGCTTCCTCTATGAGGAAGCCAAAATAGATTAACATGCTTCCTCATAGAGGCAGATTTGTAAAAATCCAATAATAATGCCTTCTTTTAAAAAATTTTAAACGGCATTAGTTTTGAACCCCTTGACAGATTTTTAGTCATAATGTACATTAATTTGTCATAACAAATAACAATTCAGATATATATACATTCGTTTCAACGAGAACTTACAAAGTCTTTTCAGGTGCTTCATTCGGGCTGACAAACAAACGCAATTTAGGAGTTATTTTAGTATATCGATTTTATCGTTGCTTGGTCAACGATCCTGAAACAATACCTCGCTCTTGCTTATCCGTGACATAACACATGTCATGTGTTATGTACAAAAAGAAAGCATCACCTTATTGATGTTATCAGTCAAATCGTTTTTGTCGGACCGTCGCAAAGGGGGAAAGGGGTCTGTGGGTTATTGATTGCGACATACTGTAAAAAGCTCAGAGGTAGATATAAAGTGAACAAGTCTTGCAACCCGGAATCATGACGGGAAATCGATGTGGATTTTGTTGATGAATGTTCGTGGCATCCTTTGGCTCTCTCGCGTTGGGCGATCGGGAGAAGCAGTGGCCGCCGAGAGTCGAGGAGTGGCGGGAGGGGGAGGAAGTGGACGGGGGGTATTTACAAAGGTGAAGTATATTCAGGTATTCCTGGCCAACTTAACAAGTTCAGAACTGACCCCTTCCAATTCGCTGCATAATTTTTCATACTACAGTAAGACTTCGATTATCCGACGTCGGATAACACGGAGTGCGCATGCTATTCTCCGTATTATCCGACGTCGGATAATCGAGGGTCTTACTGTATTCCATATGCTTGAAAAAACACTTCTTTTTTTCAGATTTTTTTTACCGAAACTTTTTTGTCATGTATTTTTTAAATAAACATGTTGCGCACCTATTTTAAATTTGATGTTATTCTCAAAAATCCTGTATTAGATATCAATTTTATTGCACTTGCGTCGATTTTTTAAGCCATTTAAAAAAAGAGCCGTTAAAAATGGAAAAAATGAAAAAAACATGGCAGTTCATAGCCGGATGTTTCGTAAAGATTATATATATAACGCAAGATTATCTTGCAATTTTGCTGAAGCTTTTTTTTATCGTTATGAAAAAAATCATGTTTGCCCACTCTGTGCCATAGCTAAAAAATGTTGATATTTAATATAGGATTTTTGAGAATAATTTCAAATTTATAAATTGGTGCGTAAAATTTTTATTTAAAAAATTCACGAAAAAAAAAATATCTAAACAAAATTGAATGTGTTTTTTTCGAGCATACCTACATTGAGAGAAAATTATGGTATTAGTAACTATAAAGTGACAACTATTCATTTTTAGTTCGTACGATCAATTTTTTAATAGTTGCCACAACTATCAAATAATTACTATAACTACCAAATAGTTATCATAACTATTTTCATGATTACCCTAACTATGAAAATAGTTGTATGGACTAAAAGTTAATAGTTGTCACTTTATAGTTGACTGTACTATTATGATTTCTCTGAGTATATAGAATGGTATACAAAATTATGGACCGAATTGGAAGGGGTCAGGGTTGAACGCTTGTTCAGTTGGTCAGGAATACCTCATATATATACAGGGATCTTTCTGCGGAGCAGAGTGGCTGGAATGGTACCATAACGGGAAGAGGTACACGTGGTGTGCAGCAAACTACGTGTGTATATGGGCTTGTGCTATCAGCCGCTCGAGTGAACGTATATCCCTCCGCTCCCTGTCATCCCAGGTGGTTTATGATAATTGAACTCGTAGATAATGCGAATTTATAATTACCGGCGTTCGTCTCTCGTCTCACGTGACCGAACGGTCTAAACACTACCTTAGAGACCCGGACACCGGGTAACGTTCGAACATTACCGCAGAGTATAAAACGATTCGATTTGCCCGTCTGCGGCACTTTACTGCAACGTCCACATCCGCAATATTGCTTTGCTCGTATTTATACCTCGATTTAGCACCGGCTAATTATATTCTTGGTGTCTTTTCTTGGACTTAGTGTTCGGAAAGCGTGTTATTAATTTTTTTTTATTTCTAATACCGCATCAGTAAGATGTGGAATACCGCTCCCGTTAATTACGATTTAAAGGGGTCTGGAAAGCATACTAAAATCAGCGATATAGAGCTGAATCTTTTTTTTATATGAGAATTTATTCAAGTAATCAATTTACATGAACAAATCAATTGGTAAAAGTATTTGGGTTTATTTTTAAAAAAAGATATGTATCAATAAATCATACAACCAACTACACGGAGAGAAATTTCTGTGTTGTAGCAACATAAAACGAGGACAAAAAAAATCGTTACGCTAGGCTAACAAAAAAATTGCTCAGCCCAGCAAAAAGATTTGTCAGCTGAACAAAAGATTTGTTAGCATAGTAAAACTGATTTGTCACCCGAACAAAAGATTTGTCAGCCTAATGTAACGTTTTTGTTGTCCTCGTTTTATGTTGTCACAACACAGAAATTTCTCGACTTTATTGATTTTACTGATTTTACCGATTTACTGAAGGTTCGAATTTACTGATTGTGATGTGGCTTTGTTATTTTACCTGGAATTATTTATTTTGATTTTAAAACTCCGGTTTTCTTGCATTCTCCAATGTTTCTGTCTATCGAATTCAATTCTAGTTTCATAAAGACTTATTAGGACTCTATAGAAAAAAAAATACGTCAACCAATGACGTGACATTATTGGTCTTCATAGATTTTATATCATTCTCTGCGATAAGATTCTGTACTATTGGATTGGTTTTATGATTTTAAAGAAAGTGTTTTATTGAATTCAGTTACCCATCTCGCGAGATATGTCTTTTATTGTTTTCTGAAATAGAACCGAGTCGTTGTAATAAGAGATATCGACTTTCTATAGATCGTTGAGAAGATGAGTAGAGATGATACGAGGTAAGACTTCGACGTTTGTCACACTGTCAGTATTTGCGTTGGACTGGTATACATGGTAGTAGGGTTTGTTGATACAATTAAGTGAGGGTCTTACTGTGCGAAGTGAGGAAACTCGGTCTCTCGTACCAACGGAAATTCTCTCATTTGTTCTATCATATCCTAGTCTATTCGCAGAGGCAGTAACTATCCCAGGTATCTCTTAGTCGTTCGTAAAGCCTAACATTGCTGTAACAGCAGTGTTGCAGTGTTATAGGGGACAACAATAAGGCGTACCTAGGCCGTTGGGACTGCCTGAATGAGCCGCCACATACCAACCCTTTCGTCCTGCTTTGCTTCGACACAATATCTGTATATCTAATGTATACATAGTACTACAGAGTTTCACAGTCAGAGGTTCTACAACACCGTATAATATACTTAGCGAAGTGCTAACTACGTGTATACAACGTTTCCGGGTACACAACGTCACCAGTTTATACTTAAGATAATTATTTCATCGAATATACATGTTCAGCGTCCTGGAGTAAGGAACTGCAGCTCAGCATCAGCAGCAAAGGCAAAGCTGGCTCATACCGGAGATGCGTCAAAATCATTTGCCCCCTGAGAATTATGCTGTGCATCTCCTCTTGAAGATGTAGTCTTTATAGAAAACGACGAACCAAAACCTCGTTTCCGGTTACTTAGACGCTTATAAACGATATGCCGTTATGGAGAGAAAATTCTTTGGAGGTAAATACGAATCATTACTTTACTTTAGACTGGAGCATTAAACCTATTTAGTTTCGTGCATATTTGATATTGATAATGAACGGATATATATATATATATTTTTTTTTTTAATGTTATTTATGAGTTTTAATATTTTACTCACCTCGAGTACGTGCTCAGCCTGGTTCTCACGATCGAGCTTCCGTCCGCTTGTTGTGATCAAACCTGAAATGCAAACAAAGATAAAAATATCAGTTGTTCGGAATTGAAAGGTCTAAATTATTTAAATAAAAAGCATACAGTGATTGGCATCATACACCGAGAGAAAAAGTTTCATTGATTCACGGAAATCTTTGTCAATGAAATGAAATACTTGAGTTTCAATACTATTCTTTTCTTTGAATGATCTCAAACTCAATGAAAAGTAGTGACAGTGATTCGAAGAAACATTTTTTTAAACACTCAGAGAAATCGTAATAGTACAGTCAACTATAAAGTGACAATTATTCATTTTTATTACATGCAACTATTTTTATAGTTACGATAACTACGAAAATAGTTATGGTAACTATTTGCTAGTTATAGTAACTATTTGATAGTTGTGTCAACTATAAAAAAATTGTTGTACCAACCATAAATGAATAGTTGTCACTTTATAGTTACTAATACCATAATTTTCTCTCAGTGAACCAATGAATCTTTTTCATTGATTTCAAAGATGTCTTTGATTCAATGAAACCTCCTTCTTACTACCTCAAAATTTCGAAACCTATTTTTTCCTGAAGTACGCGGCAGATAAAGCTCAAATTTTGTGAGTATATAAGGAAGTACGGCAGAAATAGTCTAAGCTTCTGGCTCCTCGAAACTCGAAGCCGTTCGTTCGGAAGAAGCGGAAAACAAAAAAAGTGAGGTTAGGTGCGAGAGAGAGATCAATGACAATGTTTCTTCCAACCAATGAAAGCGTCTCTTTAAAACAATGAAACTGTTTCTATATTATCTGCTCACTAAGTAAATCTTTATTTACAGTTGATGAAATGTTCTCTTTGAAATTGCAAAGCACTATTTCATTGAAATCAATGAAAAAAAATCAATTCACCCATTTCTTTGGCGTCAATGAAATCTTTTCTCTCGGTGTACGAATGAAAAAGTATTTAAAATACTTGTTCGACTACACGATTATTGATTATTATACGTACGGAATATTGGTACACTCTAAAAAAACAAGCGTGTTGCAAGTGTGTTGTTGCCTATCTTTTACATTGTAACGCGTTTTTACACACTTTCAAGCGTGTTGGCATTCATATGATAAATGATATCTAAAAGGAACACGTCTGTAAGTGTCTAAAGACTCGTCGCAGTGTAAAAGATAGGAAAAAGCACTTGCACACGCTTGGTTTTTAGAGTGTATTCATTTAAAAATACTGATTACCCTAAATTATTCATACTTGTTATGAAAAGTTGATCATTTGAATTTTTGTACAATCGGTCGTAATCGTTTATTAAAAAAAATATTGTTAATGTTTTTCCACCCGAATAGTGCCTATATAAAATAAACATGAAGTCATTTTTTCGCGAACACATTTTTTTCTATTTTTTTTCGAACGCAGCCAACAATTGTTCATATTCCTCATTTTTTTTCATTTGATTCTTTTTTTTTAACACGACCGAAGCCTCTCGTTGCGGCAGTGTGCTAGATCAGTGGCCCATTCTTTCCAATTGCTGTGGCTTCTATACCCATTCGTCGAGTGACATCGTACCCTAGATTTCTTAGAATTGTATAAATATGCTAAGCGTTACAATCAGGTTAGCAACGAAGCCGTTCTATTCTGAATAGTGGTGTTGTGTATTTTCTATCCCGAGAATGGAACACGCGACATTGTGACAACGAGAAGGAACCCTGTAGATACCACTTTTATAAAAGTGCGAGTGGGAAGAACAGGCGACGTTGTACGTGGTCGAGTACAAACGGAAAAACGTGAGAAACCTCGATCGCCTCCATAATGGCGAGGCGTGACTCGAGAGGGTCTCGCCGTGGTGCGGATGAGCAGAGAGACATCTCGGTGAGATTTTTGCACGTTCGCGGGTGGCCGTCTGGCTGCAGTCTGGAACGACATATACGACTACTGGAGTTTGCGACGATGCTGTACGATAAAAGCACAACCCCTCACACTTTTCACTCCACAATTCAGACATATATAGAGAACGTACAACGTGTCAACGATTTTAATCGGATTCGTATCAGCCCAATATCGTGTTATATGCATTCGAAGTGGCATCTGTATATGCATTCCATGCAGATCTCGTTGACACTCTGTTAGCGAACAAAAAAAAGAAAGAAAAAAAAATCACCTAGTAAAAAACTGTATAACGCGCCAGAGTGCTCTCTGGCGCTGTTGGAATTTAACGAATAAAAAAAGCCAGGAACGTGAAGCAGAAATAAAAAATAAAAATAAAAAATCGACGAATCGAGGAGAATCGGATTTAGCCGGGGGCACGGGCGAGCTAGACAAAGCGAGAAGACTGCACGGTGACAGAAACGCGCTGAGAAAAAAAAAGCGACACCGCCGGCGAAACATCGGCAAAGCACCAAACACATTTAAATAATTGCTTTTTGCCAGCGGCGTCCTGTCACAACATCCGCTACCGGTGCTGCTTGCTGCGTTGCACTGCGCTCTGGGACAAGCGAGAAGTGCACGAGAGAAATAGGAAAAAAAAATTAAATAAAAACGGACGAACAAACGAGACAGAAAGAAAAATATAAATAAAAGAAAAAAAAAGACAAAAAAAATGTGTAGTTATTGGGAATCAAAGCGAAACCCGGAAAAACTAATCACGATATTACGCAATTGTTCTGGCATCCGAGCGGCAGCAGGTGCATCTGCCGACGTGGGTCCAGATTCGCACGGGTAAACCCCGTGGGGTGAAAATGCTGTTGCTGAAAAGGCCGTGCGAGAATCTGAACCAGCAGAACGCGAATTCGCTTCGCTATCTCTCGTTTACTCTCGTTCGCGCCTTTCCCGTGGAGAGACCAAGTTTTCATTTGCTATAACTGTATATAACACCCAGAATCAAGTCCTCTCTGCTGTTCCAGTGGGAAATTCATTTTTATATGAAAGCAGATCGTATTACTACTACTGGCAAAGTTGTCACCTCATCACTGATTTTTTTTCACCCTCCCGTACAATTGCTACTTCCAGCATGATGTGAAATTCTCATCGCTACCCGAATGACATTTATTCATTGTCATTGCCAGGTCGGAAAGACAATATGAATTTGATAACATATATCGTTTATGAATTTATATAACATTATTGTGAAATTCCTATTAATGGCACACCTCGTGATGCAAACACAGGAAGTTTATTTCTGAGTTTGTGTATAAAAATACTGGAATGATACCGGAATTATTCAATTAAAGCCGGTGTATGAAAGTATACATTACGAAAAATTTTACTCGGTTATTCCGGTAATATTCACATATTCAGATTTTGGTAAAAAGCGGCGGGGGGGCGGGAGGTTCGAAATGCTTTCGAAACGTACTGTGCAGTATAAAAAATGTTGCTGGTATAGACTGGTATAAATAGTAATTTTTATATGTTTAAAGTTTGTCAAGTTCCAAGTAAAATTTACGGATTAAAATATACGCCGGAAAATATAATTGACAAGATTGATTTACCAGATATGGACAAGAGTTCTGACTCCATAAACCTCCAGGACATTTGCAAAGAAATCATACTTTGCAAGAAACCCGTGTCCTCTTGTTTTGTTTAAATGATTTTTTGTATTCCCTTATCATGAATGAAGGATGCTGCCAAATTCAATTTTATGTCAATTGAATCAAAACTGACAAAAGCAAGCGAATCAACGGTACGATTACGTGTCTTCCGGCCCTGCGTCCCTGGATTTAGATAGAATTAAGTAAATTTTGCAATCACAAGGCGATTTGGACAACATTTTTGGTGCCGGGTTACTCTATGAAAAGTATTGATCCCATTTTGGACCTTTATTTTTCAATTTTCTTATCATGATTAAAGAATACGGCATACTGCAGTCCATTTATAGTCAAGAAAACATTAAATACTATGAAAACCAACAGCAGATTTACATGACGTCCGCTTGCACGTTTTTCTATCTTGAAAAACTTCTGAATTTGTTAAATTGGCTCGATTAAATTCTTCCTGAGAGTATTATCGGTGGAATAAAGATTTTTCTGCAAACATTGAACGGTTCGGTCTAAAATTTCGTTTTTTAAAGCTCCAAGACATTTGCAAAAAAGGTAAACAACGAAAATACTCGAAAAAATGAACAATGATAGTAAATTCATGGTTGATCGAAGATTCCATAGGACACCTTTAAATTATGTTTATGAAAATTGCTTTCATAAAAATACTGGAATGGTACCGGAATTATTCAATTAAAGCCGATGTATGAAAGTATACATTACGAAAAATTTTACTGGGTTATTCCGGTAATATTCACATATTCAGATTTTGGTAAAAAGCGGCAAGGGGGGGGGGGTCGAAATGTTTTCGAAACGTACTGTACAGTATAAAAAATGTTACTGCTATAGACTGGCATAAATAGTAATTTTTATATATGTTTAAAGTTTGTAAAGTTCCAAGTAAAATTTACGGGTTAAAATTTACGCCGGAAAATATAAACCTGTAATAAACAGTGCTCGCACTGACAGGAAAAGATACCGCAGTCCATCGTATATATAATCATTTGAAGCTAACCTCTTTCCCTATTATTAACCATTCAAATTTTTTATTGGTACTGTTCAATAATTTGTAAATTTATATTGTAGTATTAAATCATTCAAATAAGTGGTAAATACTTCCAATACAATCTTTATATCACTCTTCTTTTTTATTTGATTAATAATGGTTATAAATTATATTAGAGAGTTATATTGTGATGTGAAAATGAACTTAAATTCCAGTTTTAAAAGTGGCTTTTCAAATGTTTTCCGGTTGTTCGCCAACCTAACGATACTTTTGTGATTTTAAGTTTAATAAATATTTTGTTAATATAAAAACATCAGTCTCTCATTTTAAAAACTCATTTCATCACAGCTTTGTACAAAGCAATGATCGTCGATTTTATATTCAATTCAAATAAATAACCTACGGAACACAATAATATTTTCTCAAGTCAAACTTAACTATAACTTAATTGCAATTTAATAAACCCTTTGACCAAAAAATCTAAAATTAAAGTCATTTTAACACTCTAATAATCCAATGCTTACGATGAGATAAATTAATGATATGAATATTCTTTATTACTAAAATCGAGATTAATGCAATATTAATTTCGATTTTCGACTCTACTTTCGACTGATACAGAATCGAAACAATATTTGATAAATACTATAATTTCATCCAATTTTTTTCTTTTTTTGAGTTGTAAATTTTTCTGTGATCATATTATGTATTCGAGTATCTGTAATTTTTCCTGTAGTGTATGAAATTGTTACTCCTATATTTCTCTGAGCAGATGTTCCAGATGGAAGACGCGCTCCATTGTTTCGGCCGTAAATCAAATTTTGATCTCGATATGATGCCCTAAAACCGTTAAAGTTATATTACCTGCACTAATTTTGTGAGTTTGAAACT